>CANJKZ010000283.1:2245000-2838063 GCA_947471745.1 Closterium sp. Naga37s-1
TTCCTGCTCACTGCAAACATGGGCAACTATGTGACTTTCCTTCCTGCTCACTGCAAACATGGGCAACTATGTGACTTTCCTTCCTGCTCACTGCACACATGGGCAACTATGTGACTTTCCTTCCTGCTCACTGCAAACATGGGCAACTATGTGACTTTCCTTCCTGCTCACTGCAAACATGGGCAACTATGTGACTTTCCTTCCTGCTCACTGCACACATGGGCAACTATGTTATGCTCCTTCCTGCTCACTGCAAACATGGGCAACTATGTGACTTTCCTTCCTGCTCACTGCAAACATGGGCAACTATGTGACTTTCCTTCCTGCTCACTGCAAACATGGGCAACTATGTGACTTTCCTTCCTGCTCACTGCAAACATGGGCAACTATGTGACTTTCCTTCCTGCTCACTGCAAACATGGGCAACTATGTGACTTTCCTTCCTGCTCACTGCACACATGGGCAACTATGTGACTTTCCTTCCTGCTCACTGCAAACATGGGCAACTATGTTATGCTCCTTCCTGCTCACTGCAAACATGGGCAACTATGTGACTTTCCTTCCTGCTCACTGCAAACATGGGCAACTATGTGACTTTCCTTCCTGCTCACTGCAAACATGGGCAACTATGTGACTTTCCTTCCTGCTCACTGCAAACATGGGCAACTATGTGACTTTCCTTCCTGCTCACTGCAAACATGGGCAACTATGTGACTTTCCTTCCTGCTCACTGCACACATGGGCAACTATGTGACTTTCCTTCCTGCTCACTGCAAACATGGGCAACTATGTTATGCTCCTTCCTGCTCACTGCAAACATGGGCAACTATGTGACTTTCCTTCCTGCTCACTGCAAACATGGGCAACTATGTGACTTTCCTTCCTGCTCACTGCAAACATGGGCAACTATGTGACTTTCCTTCCTGCTCACTGCAAACATGGGCAACTATGTGACTTTCCTTCCTGCTCACTGCAAACATGGGCAACTATGTGACTTTCCTTCCTGCTCACTGCAAACATGGGCAACTATGTGACTTTCCTTCCTGCTCACTGCACACATGGGCAACTATGTGACTTTCCTTCCTGCTCACTGCAAACATGGGCAACTATGTGACTTTCCTTCCTGCTCACTGCAAACATGGGCAACTATGTGACTTTCCTTCCTGCTCACTGCAAACATGGGCAACTATGTGACTTTCCTTCCTGCTCACTGCAAACATGGGCAACTATGTGACTTTCCTTCCTGCTCACTGCACACATGGGCAACTATGTGACTTTCCTTCCTGCTCACTGCAAACATGGGCAACTATGTGACTTTCCTTCCTGCTCACTGCAAACATGGGCAACTATGTGACTTTCCTTCCTGCTCACTGCAAACATGGGCAACTATGTGACTTTCCTTCCTGCTCACTGCAAACATGGGCAACTATGTGACTTTCCTTCCTGCTCACTGCAAACATGGGCAACTATGTGACTTTCCTTCCAGCTCACTGCAAACATGGGCAACTATGTGACTTTCCTTCCTGCTCACTGCAAACATGGGCAACTATGTGACTTTCCTTCCTGCTCACTGCAAACATGGGCAACTATGTTATGCTCCTTCCTGCTCACTGCAAACATGGGCAACTATGTGACTTTCCTTCCTGCTCACTGCAAACATGGGCAACTATGTGACTTTCCTTCCTGCTCACTGCAAACATGGGCAACTATGTGACTTTCCTTCCTGCTCACTGCAAACATGGGCAACTATGTGACTTTCCTTCCTGCTCACTGCAAACATGGGCAACTATGTGACTTTCCTTCCTGCTCACTGCACGCATGGGCAACTATGTGACTTTCCTTCCTGCTCACTGCAAACATGGGCAACTATGTGACTTTCCTTCCTGCTCACTGCAAACATGGGCAACTATGTGACTTTCCTTCCTGCTCACTGCAAACATGGGCAACTATGTGACTTTCCTTCCTGCTCACTGCAAACATGGGCAACTATGTGACTTTCCTTCCTGCTCACTGCAAACATGGGCAACTATGTGACTTTCCTTCCTGCTCACTGCAAACATGGGCAACTATGTGACTTTCCTTCCTGCTCACTGCAAACATGGGCAACTATGTGACTTTCCTTCCTGCTCACTGCAAACATGGGCAACTATGTGACTTTCCTTCCTGCTCACTGCAAACATGGGCAACTATGTGACTTTCCTTCCTGCTCACTGCAAACATGGGCAACTATGTGACTTTCCTTCCTGCTCACTGCAAACATGGGCAACTATGTGACTTTCCTTCCTGCTCACTGCAAACATGGGCAACTATGTGACTTTCCTTCCTGCTCACTGCAAACATGGGCAACTATGTGACTTTCCTTCCTGCTCACTGCAAACATGGGCAACTATGTGACTTTCCTTCCTGCTCACTGCACACATGGGCAACTATGTGACTTTCCTTCCTGCTCACTGCAAACATGGGCAACTATGTGACTTTCCTTCCTGCTCACTGCACACATGGGCAACTATGTGACTTTCCTTCCTGCTCACTGCAAACATGGGCAACTATGTGACTTTCCTTCCTGCTCACTGCACACATGGGCAACTATGTGACTTTCCTTCCTGCTCACTGCAAACATGGGCAACTATGTGACTTTCCTTCCTGCTCACTGCACACATGGGCAACTATGTGACTTTCCTTCCTGCTCACTGCAAACATGGGCAACTATGTGACTTTCCTTCCTGCTCACTGCAAACATGGGCAACTATGTGACTTTCCTTCCTGCTCACTGCAAACATGGGCAACTATGTGACTTTCCTTCCTGCTCACTGCAAACATGGGCAACTATGTGACTTTCCTTCCTGCTCACTGCACACATGGGCAACTATGTGACTTTCCTTCCTGCTCACTGCAAACATGGGCAACTATGTGACTTTCCTTCCTGCTCACTGCACACATGGGCAACTATGTGACTTTCCTTCCTGCTCACTGCAAACATGGGCAACTATGTGACTTTCCTTCCTGCTCACTGCAAACATGGGCAGCTATGTGACTTTCCTTCCTGCTCACTGCAAACATGGGCAACTATGTGACTTTCCTTCCTGCTCACTGCACACATGGGCAACTATGTGACTTTCCTTCCTGCTCACTGCAAACATGGGCAACTATGTGACTTTCCTTCCTGCTCACTGCAAACATGGGCAACTATGTGACTTTCCTTCCTGCTCACTGCACACATGGGCAACTATGTGACTTTCCTTCCTGCTCACTGCAAACATGGGCAACTATGTGACTTTCCTTCCTGCTCACTGCAAACATGGGCAACTATGTGACTTTCCTTCCAGCTCACTGCAAACATGGGCAACTATGTGACTTTCCTTCCTGCTCACTGCAAACATGGGCAACTATGTGACTTTCCTTCCTGCTCACTGCAAACATGGGCAACTATGTGACTTTCCTTCCTGCTCACTGCAAACATGGGCAACTATGTGACTTTCCTTCCTGCTCACTGCAAACATGGGCAACTATGTGACTTTCCTTCCTGCTCACTGCAAACATGGGCAACTATGTGACTTTCCTTCCTGCTCACTGCAAACATGGGCAACTATGTGACTTTCCTTCCTGCTCACTGCAAACATGGGCAACTATGTGACTTTCCTTCCTGCTCACTGCAAACATGGGCAACTATGTGACTTTCCTTCCTGCTCACTGCAAACATGGGCAACTATGTGACTTTCCTTCCAGCTCACTGCAAACATGGGCAACTATGTGACTTTCCTTCCTGCTCACTGCAAACATGGGCAACTATGTGACTTTCCTTCCTGCTCACTGCAAACATGGGCAACTATGTGACTTTCCTTCCTGCTCACTGCAAACATGGGCAACTATGTGACTTTCCTTCCTGCTCACTGCAAACATGGGCAACTATGTGACTTTCCTTCCTGCTCACTGCACACATGGGCAACTATGTGACTTTCCTTCCTGCTCACTGCAAACATGGGCAACTATGTGACTTTCCTTCCTGCTCACTGCAAACATGGGCAACTATGTGACTTTCCTTCCTGCTCACTGCACACATGGGCAACTATGTGACTTTCCTTCCTGCTCACTGCACACATGGGCAACTATGTGACTTTCTCACCACAGGTTCACTCGCTCCGCCTTCATGGCCTCGCTCACAGTGCACTGGACAGCAACGCGCTCTCACGTGCTGCTTTTCCTCACCCCCTCTCCTTTCCATCACCCCCAGGTACTCGCGCTCGGCCTTCCTGGTGACCCTCTTCTACACCTTCACACTGCATTGGACTGCATGGTGCTCCACACATGCAGCCTATGGGGCCACGGGCCATCGCCTCTGCTGTACATGCCACTCTCACCTGCTGCTCTCCCTCCTCTCCTCACCCCCTCTCCAACCCCCCCCCAGGTACTCGCGCTCGGCCTTCCTGGTCTCGCTCTTCTACACAGTAGCGGTGCACTGGACAGCAGTGTGCTCCAGACATGCGGCCTATGGGGCTATCGCCTCTGCCATGGTCCGTACATTTGAGTCGCGCATGTCACCCTCCTCTCTTATGCCGTCCCTGCTGTCACCTGCTCTACCTGCCTGCTGCTGCTGCTGCTCCCACTGCTGCCACCGTTGCTACTTGTGCTTCCAAGCCTTCCTCTTCTTTCCCTTCCTGCTTCCCGTTTCCCTTACGCCCTTCTGCGCACCACTACCCCACCCCTTCCCCACCTCCCTTCCAGCATCCCCACCTTTCGTAACTTGGTATACAGCTACCAATTTCCCCACCTTTCTGTCTCCTCGAAGCACATGATTATTTTTCAGTCGTTCCTTACCCCCTCGCCCACACCCCTTACCCCTCCACCTTCCCTACGCCCTCCTCATCCTGCCTGCCCTATTCGACCTGCCAGGTGGCCCACAGTGCATGGGAGGTCGTGACCGACTCGCATCTGGACCCCTCTGCACCGCTCTTCAACCTCCTCCACTCCCTGCTGTCAGTCCTCCCGCTATTTTCTTCCCCCCTCCTCTCCCTCTATCTCCCTCGCTGTCACCCTGTGTTGAATGTGTGCCACATGCATGCCACGTCACATGCATACCACACACATGCCACATGCATACCACACACATGCCACATGCATACCACACACATGCCACATGCATACCACACACATGCCACATGCATACCACATACATGCCACATGCATACCACACACATGCCACATGCATACCACACACATGCCACATGCATACCACACACATGCCACATGCATACCACACACATGCCACATGCATACCACACACATGCCACATGCATACCACACACATGCCACATGCATACCACACACATGCCACATGCATACCACACACATGCCACATGCATACCACACACATGCCACATGCATACCACACACATGCCACATGCATACCACACACATGCCACATGCATACCATACACATGCCACATGCATACCACACACATGCCACATGCATACCACATACATGCCACATGCATACCACACACATGCCACATGCATACCACACACATGCCACATGCATACCACACACATGCCACATGCATACCACATACATGCCACATGCATACCACACACATGCCACACATGCATACCACACACATGCCACATGCATACCACACACATGCCACATGCATACCACACACATGCCACATGCATACCACACACATGCCACATGCATACCACACACATGCCACATGCATACCACACACATGCCACATGCATACCACACACATGCCACATGCATACCATACACATGCCACATGCATACCACACACATGCCACATGCATACCACACACATGCCACATGCATACCACACACATGCCACATGCATACCACACACATGCCACATGCATACCACACACATGCCACATGCATACCACACACATGCCACATGCATACCACACACATGCCACATGCATACCACACACATGCCACATGCATACCACACACATGCCACATGCATACCACATACATGCCACATGCATACCACACACATGCCACATGCATACCACACACATGCCACATGCATACCACACACATGCCACATGCATACCACATACATGCCACATGCATACCACGCACATGCCACACATGCATACCACACACATGCCACATGCATACCACACACATGCCACATGCATACCACACACATGCCACATGCATACCACACACATGCCACATGCATACCACACACATGCCACATGCATACCACACACATGCCACATGCATACCACACACATGCCACATGCATACCACACACATGCCACATGCATACCACACACATGCCACATGCATACCACACACATGCCACATGCATACCACACACATGCCACATGCATACCACACACATGCCACATGCATACCACACACATGCCACATGCATACCACACTACATGCCACATGCATACCACACACATGCCACATGCATACCACACACATGCCACATGCATACCACACACATGCCACATGCATACCACACACATGCCACATGCATACCACACACATGCCACATGCATACCACACTACATGCCACATGCATACCACACACATGCCACATGCATACCACACACATGCCACATGCATACCACACACATGCCACATGCATACCACACACATGCCACATGCATACCACACACATGCCACATGCATACCACACACATGCCACATGCATACCACACACATGCCACATGCATACCACACACATGCCACATGCATACCACACACATGCCACATGCATACCACACACATGCCACATGCATACCACATACATGCCACATGCATACCACACACATGCCACATGCATACCACATACATGCCACATGCATACCACACACATGCCACATGCATGCCACACACATGCCACATGCATACCACACACATGCCACATGCATACCACACACATGCCACATGCATACCACACACATGCCACATGCATACCACACACATGCCACATGCATACCACACACATGCCACATGCATACCACACACATGCCACATGCATACCACACACATGCCACATGCATACCACACACATGCCACATGCATACCACACACATGCCACATGCATACCACACACATGCCACATGCATACCACACACATGCCACATGCATACCACACACATGCCACATGCATACCACACACATGCCACATGCATACCACACACATGCCACATGCATACCACACACATGCCACATGCATACCACATACATGCCACATGCATACCACACACATGCCACATGCATACCACACACATGCCACATGCATACCACACACATGCCACATGCATACCACATACATGCCACATGCATACCACACACATGCCACACATGCATACCACACACATGCCACATGCATACCACACACATGCCACATGCATACCACACACATGCCACATGCATACCACACACATGCCACATGCATACCACACACATGCCACATGCATACCACACACATGCCACATGCATACCACACACATGCCACATGCATACCATACACATGCCACATGCATACCACACACATGCCACATGCATACCACACACATGCCACATGCATACCACACACATGCCACATGCATACCACACACATGCCACATGCATACCACACACATGCCACATGCATACCACACACATGCCACATGCATACCACATACATGCCACATGCATACCACACACATGCCACATGCATACCACACACATGCCACATGCATACCACACACATGCCACATGCATACCACACACATGCCACATGCATACCACATACATGCCACATGCATACCACACACATGCCACATGCATACCACACACATGCCACATGCATACCACACACATGCCACATGCATACCACATACATGCCACATGCATACCACACACATGCCACATGCATACCACACACATGCCACATGCATACCACATACATGCCACATGCATACCACACACATGCCACATGCATACCACATACATGCCACATGCATACCACACACATGCCACATGCATGCCACACACATGCCACATGCATACCACACACATGCCACATGCATACCACACACATGCCACATGCATACCACACACATGCCACATGCATACCACACACATGCCACATGCATACCACATACATGCCACATGCATACCACACACATGCCACATGCATACCACACACATGCCACATGCATACCACATACATGCCACATGCATACCACACACATGCCACATGCATACCACATACATGCCACATGCATACCACACACATGCCACATGCATGCCACACACATGCCACATGCATACCACACACATGCCACATGCATACCACACACATGCCACATGCATACCACACACATGCCACATGCATACCACACACATGCCACATGCATACCACACACATGCCACATGCATACCACACACATGCCACATGCATACCACATACATGCCACATGCATACCACACACATGCCACATGCATACCACATACATGCCACATGCATACCACACACATGCCACATGCATACCACACACATGCCACATGCATACCACACACATGCCACATGCATACCACACACATGCCACATGCATACCACACACATGCCACATGCATACCACATACATGCCACATGCATACCACACACATGCCACATGCATACCACATACATGCCACATGCATACCACACACATGCCACATGCATACCACATACATGCCACATGCATACCACACACATGCCACATGCATACCACACACATGCCACATGCATACCACACACATGCCACATGCATACCACACACATGCCACATGCATACCACACACATGCCACATGCATACCACACACATGCCACATGCATACCACATACATGCCACATGCATACCACATACATGCCACATGCATACCACACACATGCCACATGCATACCACACACATGCCACATGCATACCACACACATGCCACATGCATACCACACACATGCCACATGCATACCACACACATGCCACATGCATACCACACACATGCCACATGCATACCACACACATGCCACATGCATACCACATACATGCCACATGCATACCACACACATGCCACATGCATACCACATACATGCCACATGCATACCACACACATGCCACATGCATGCCACACACATGCCACATGCATACCACACACATGCCACATGCATACCACACACATGCCACATGCATACCACACACATGCCACATGCATACCACACACATGCCACATGCATACCACACACATGCCACATGCATACCACACACATGCCACATGCATACCACATACATGCCACATGCATACCACACACATGCCACATGCATACCACATACATGCCACATGCATACCACACACATGCCACATGCATACCACACACATGCCACATGCATACCACACACATGCCACATGCATACCACACACATGCCACATGCATACCACATACATGCCACATGCATACCACACACATGCCACATGCATACCACATACATGCCACATGCATACCACACACATGCCACATGCATACCACATACATGCCACATGCATACCACACACATGCCACATGCATACCACACACATGCCACATGCATACCACACACATGCCACATGCATACCACACACATGCCACATGCATGCCACATGTCCAGCAGCACTACATGTGCAGTCCACTTTCCTTGGAGAGCCACCATGTGCATCCGTGTGAAACACCATCACACCCTCAAACCCCTCACCCTTTCACCCTCGCATCCCTCCTCCCACTCTTCCCTCCACCCCCACTCCAGGTGCATCCCACTCCCTCCCGCCACCCACTCATCAGCCCACCACCGCCCTGCCTCTCACACCAAGCCCCACACCCCTGCCTCTACCGCCACCACCAGCAGCACCACACTATCAGCTGACGCCAACCGGCCATCCCCTGACAGCAGCAGCAGCACTGCCACTGGCACCACCACCACCACCAGCAGCAGCACAGCATTATCACAACCTAGCAGCAGGGGTGAGCTGGGAGCAGTGCGGCGCACCAAGAACAAGAAGACGTAGCCACCTGTGGAGACGTGAGTGCGGTGGAGTGAGGTCAGATGGTGTGAGTTGCAGTGATGCGCGTGACGTGATATGCGGGTGGCACTAGCATCATTCTTGGCATGAGAGCTACAGGAGAGATTAAGGAGGGGGGAGGGGGGGAGGCCTTCAAGGGTGGAGGAGCGGAGGGTGGATGATTGGAGGGTGGAGGCACAATCCACTTCACCCCCACTAGCTGCGGATTCACCATATCAGACCAGACCAGCCCTGCGTTGAGTGGAACCACTAGTGTTTTGTAATTTATCTATTTAATCGTTATCCTCGTAGCAGTCAATCGGGAGGATCCTTGCCAATGCGTATGGATGGTGGCGCACCTGACATCCGACGGTTGTGCTGCTGCACTGAGCATCTGACATGCATCTGACGGCCGTTGGTGCTGCGCTGTGCTGCACTGCAGCCTTGCAACGGCCCTCCTTAGTGTGGTACTGGTACTGGTCCTGGTCCCCTGCTCCACTGGTGCTGCAGGGATGGCTTGGGGGCCCACCAGCCAGTCACATGCATGGCATTGGGAAGACTACCCTGGGCACAAGGGCATGTGATGTGAGGCACTTGTGTGATGCACTGCACGCAATATGGGTCGGGTTCTGTATTGTAGTGTACTGTACCATGTGTTGCAGCTGTTGAATGCTGCTGCACGAGAGCTTGCGTTGCGTTACGTGGTTGTCACATGAGCCTCAGTGTTGGATTGGAACGCTGTTTTTTTTTTCCTTCATCTGGCTGGAGTCAAACACGGGTGATATTGCAGGCACGACCACAGGCGCTCAAGAACAGGCAGTGTGAATGGTCGCTCGTTTGTGAAGTATATCATATTGATAAGGCAAGGCATGCATTAACATCATGGTATCACAGTTGTGTGAGCTGGCGTACGTACACCATCTCAGATTATATGAACATACCTCATTACTCAAATATACTAGAACGAACATTAGTGCTGCAGGCGCTGCCAAAAAAGCACCAACAGTCGTCGCAGCCCCGCGTGCTCCACATAGCGACCCTTTCCAGACAGCAGCTGCTGTGACACTCACGCTTGACACACTGATTACAACACGGGCACATCCCGCCCTCCCACACTCTTGCACGTGCCCCGGGTGCATGGAGCTTTCAAGCCGTCCTGTGCCTGTCAATAAGCCATCCCAATGGCGCTGTCATGTCATGGCTACCGCACAAGGAAGCCATATGCACCAGTCATCCAATCATTCTTTTAAGTTGTTGTTAAGCAGAGAGGATCGACATGTGCATCCCGGCTGACGCGTCCAGCTTCCCAGCTGGGAGGGGCTGGACGCGTCCAGAGGGAGATGCTGACTCGCCACGCGTCACACATCCTGGTTGGGAGGAGCCCTGTGTCCGCCGAAGAAGCTTCCCGGAAGGCACTTGCGGTCGAACGGCCCTGGGAATACTTTTTTGCCTTGAGCCTCCTCCCATGATGTGAACTCCCTGAACTTGATGGGCGGCTTGCCGAATATGTGCAGGAACTGCAGGCGCTTCTTGCCGCTGTTCACCAGCTGAAAGAGTAGGGGAAGAAAGGAGTGGGGTTGGCAAAACGAGAGAGGCAGAAAGAGGGGTTGCGGGATGAGTAGCCTTAAACGCGGATGAGCAGCTGTGCGTCTGCTGCTGTTTTGCACCTGAGAGCTATGGTAGAGGAGGAAAAGGCGCGAGAGTGTGTGGGCTGTGAAGGTGCGGCAACCTGCTTCATCTAGCACCCGGTCAACGGTGCTCCGCGGAATGATGACAGTGGAGTTGGTACGGCAGGCTTTTCCAGTTGTCTCAAACGCAGCGACCTGTTCCAACCAGCTCGCACCTGGTGAATAGTGCCATCCCGTGCAGGTGCTGCCTGCTCTCTACAGCGTGCGACCTGTTTCCAACTAGCTTGAACAGGTTGCAGCCTGGTGAATGGTGTTTCACTTCACGGCAAGTGTTTGAGCCGACTGTGCAACTGCAACCTGTTCCAGCTCCCCAGGTGCAAGAGGTGAACAGTCTTACGGGGAGTGATGAGGGTGGAGTTGGCTGACGAGGCTGCAAACGCTGCGAACTGATCCATCCAATCCAGCTAACGCACGCCTTGATTCCGTACAAAATTCCCTCGCATGGATGCTTTGCCACCTCGCTAAATGGTGTACCCGGGAATCTTTTCAGTCCACTTTTAGCCTGTTGCAACCTGTTTCGTCTCGTTACCTGGTGAACGGTGTTGCGCGGAATGATGACGGTGGAGTTGGCGCGGAAGGGCGTGGAGGCGAAGGGTGCAGGCGACACCTGGTCTGTGCTGTTGGGACGGAAGCGCAGCGCGCCCTCCCCCTTCAGCACCACCACCACTGTGTCCTGGAGGGACGCGGAGGGGGGAGGGGAGGGGGGATACAAGGGGATAAAGGGGGATAAGGGGAGATAATAGAAACCAGTGATAGGCAGTGGAAGCGCAGTGCGCCCTCCCCTCTCAGCACCACCACCAATGTGTCCTGGGGGGGTGCGGAGGGGGGGTTAGGGTGGATAAAGGAAGACAAGTGGCGGACAATCATTGGTGAATGAGTGAGAGGCAGGGGAGGCGACAGAGCGACCTCCTGCCCCAGAAGCGCCACCATCACGTTGTGCTGCTGAGAATTCTCGAAGGCATGGCAGGGCGGGAGAGGGAGAGCAAAGCATGGGGTGTGGGGAACGAGGTGGCAGGAGAGGCGGACGGCACGCATAGAGATTGGGGATTGGGGCGAGCACAGCACGTTCACTAGTGTAAAAAGCAGCTGTTTCTGAAAATTGGCGGACCAAGTTGCACCCGTGACGAGATATGACTGACTGACAGTGCCGATTACTGCTGGTGCCACGTAATGACCATCACCGCCCTCCCTGCTGCTACACTACCTGCCCTCCCCTGCACCGCCTCTCCCTCCCTTCCCCATCCCCCCCTCATCCCCTCATCCCCCCAACCCATCACCCCCTCATCCCCTCATCCCCCCAACCCATCACCCACTCCCACCCCGCACCTGTTCCTGCGAGCGCACGTTGGTGGCGTAGCCCGGGGCGAAGGTCTGCAGCCACACCTCCACGCCCTTGTTGCCGTGATGCACGGCGCCTGATAGCGTCACATGCACCAACCCATCGAAGCCGAAGTTCTCTGGTGGGAGGGGAGGCAGGGGAGGAGGGAAGAAAGGAGGAGGGGAGGAGGGAAGAAAGGAGGAGGGGAGAAGGGAATAAAGGATAAGGGGAGGAGGGAAGAAAGGAAGGGAGGATGAGCCTATTCTTATGTTGGCATCCACCATTGCTAAGCTTGCTAATGCTGCAATTACCCCTTAATCAGCTTGCACATCTTTGCACTTACCCTGGCACAGATTGTTAGAGCTCTGAGCTTACCCTGGTACGGATAGTTGAAGCTCTAGATTTTTTCTTGTGTGATGACTAAAGGTTCGAACTTACTCTGGTGAAATGGCTACTGCTTCGAACTTACCCTGGTACAGCTTGTTAATCTTCTGCACCACGGGTCGCTCCGTGAAGCACATGGGCTGCGCGCCCGCGCGCTGCGGAGCACAGGCGAGCGCGAGCGCGACGACGCACACCAGCGCGAGCGCGAACGCGCGGGGTCTGCCTCCGCAATCTGACGGCCGCGGCTCCATTACTATCCAGCCGACTGGCTAATCAATCGGCCGGCTAACCGCGGAAATTCGAGCGATAGTAAAAATCTCGGCGAGCTCTCGAGATGGCCGGGGGAATGGAGAATGCCCTAGCGCTATAGGCGAAGGACGCAGGGTCGGCGGGGAATGGCGGAGGTAACGGTGGTCGGTATTCTCGAGGCCCCTCGTGATTGGGCTTGGGATGGAATTGGGGACGGAATTCAACCCTGTGTTTTGGGTGGGCTACGGCTTCGTGAACTAGGAACTGTTTTTTCTGTGCATATCTAGTGCTTTTGTGCGGTGCAGTCTGGTTTCTATGGATTTTGGGAAAGGTAATGCAGGGTACAGAGGGAGGCATTGCGGTTACTCCTGTTTGCACCCAGATTTGAGTTGCACCCGGACCACTCGCTATCTGCGGGCAACTCTGGAATCTTCGGATTCGTTTGGATGGATCGTGTTACGAGTGCAATTGAGTGAACGAGCGAGAATTGCACTATCGAAGCAAGAGTACAATGAGCGAAGGCATGAGCGAAGAATATATAGCGAAACTACAGTGGTAACGGTAAAGTGGGAAATTGAGGTGCGCTACGGGCCTAGCGCCGAGGTTTGGAGAATTGTCGAGGCGGAGGTCCGGAGCGCGGGTTACCAACCGAACCGTTAGGTTGGGTCGCGTCGTGAACAGTGGCGGGAGTCGTGGTCGAGGCGAGTGTCGTGAACGGGTAACGTGCATGGATGGGTGCTGATGGCGGGAACGGTCATGTACGCGGTAAGCAGGGACGCGAAGTAAGGAAAAGGAATTTTCCTTACACTACCCCCCTCCCCAAGGAGGCCCCTCTTACGAGAGCGCGTGTACATCTCGGAAGTTTCGGCTGCGCAGATACTCAGTGAGGACAGGGTGATTCTCAATTCTATCCAAGGGGACCCAGTTGTCTTCGGTGGGCGTGCGGTCTTTCCAGCGGATCAGGAATTCGATTCTGCGGGCTCCACGTGGGTCACGTACTCGATGGCTCAGTATTTTCTCAGGCGTGATGATTGGCTCAGTCGGTGGTCGTGTCATGTTGGCGGGGCGGTTGCGAGGCAGTTGGCTGGTGGATGGCACGTATGGGCGAAGCAGGCTGACGTGGAATGACAGGGTGACGTACCAGTCAGAAGGGAGGAGGAGATGGGCGGTGACGAGGGTGATCATGTGGCTGATGCGAAATGGCCCGCAATATCGGGGGCGGAGTTTTGGGGTGATGGGCAGGCGGAGGTTTTGAGTGTCGAGTAGAACTAGGTCGTCTGGCTGGTAAGTGACAGGTCGGCGGTGGCGGTCAGCGTTGCGTTTAGCGATGATGTTTGATTTTTTTATTGCTTCGGCTGCTCGGGTCCGTGCTGCTTGCAGTATTTCTGCGAACTGTTGCGCGCGTGGGACTGGGTTGTCGGGATTCGGGGTCATGGGTACTGTGGGGTCTTGTCCGTAGTTCAGGTAAAACGGTGACTGTTGGGTCGTGGCGGATGGCGAGTTGTTGTATGCGAATTCGATGAGTGGCAGTTGCTGTTCCCACGTGGTCGGGTCGTCGCACGTGGCCCGGATGAGCTGTTCCATGGTCTGATTTGTCCGTTTTGTCTGTCCGTCGGTTTCGGGGTGGTATGATGAACTGAACTACAGTCGCGTGCCGAACTGCTGCCACAGGTTCCGCCAGAAGTTGCTGGTGAATTTCGTGTCGCGGTCGGTGATGATCGCTGCTGGTATCCCGTGTAATCGGACGATGGTGGCGATGAAGAGGCGAGCTGTTTCTTCGGCTGTGATTGATTTCTTGCATGCTGCGAAGTGTGCCATTTTCGTCAGCCGATCGGCGACGACCAAGATCGCGTCGTTCCCACTTGCTCCAGCTGGTAACCCCGTGACGAAGTCCATCGTCACCTGCTGCTAAGCACGCTCCGGGGGTGGTATCGGCTGCAACTGTCCTGCCGGTCGTTGTCGTGACGACTTCATGAGCTGGCAGGTGGGACACGATGCCACGTGTCGTTGCACGTCGGTCAGCATCTCGGGCCAATAGTAATACCGCTGCAGCTGCTGCCGTGTTTTCTCTACCCCGAAATGTCCCGAGGTAACTCCGTCGTGTGCCTCCTGTAACAGTAATTCCCGTAGCAGGGTGTACCCTGGTACCCAGATGCGGTCGGTCCCGGCTTTTACGTAATAGACTCCCTTGGCTGCTGCGAACTGCTGCGAATTTCCTCCTGTGAAGAATGTGTCCGTTTGGTACCCTGGGTAAATAGTCCTGTCAGTAGCGGGCTGGTATGGGCGAGTAGTATCGGGTGGATTTGGGCAGTGGGGCGGGTCAGTGCGTCAGCGATGTTGGATGCTCCCTTTTTGTAGGTGACCGTGTAGTGGAAGTTTGACTCGAGGAAATCGAGCCAGCGGATCTGTCGTGGGTTGAGGTGGGGCTGTGCGCGGAGGTACTGTAGGGATCGGTGGTCTGTCCGTACTGTCACGTCTGCGCCGGTCAAGTAACAGCACCAGACCTTGAACGCATGCACGATTGCGAGCATTTCGCGGTCGTGTATCGGGTAATTTTTCTCGGGCGGATGCAGCTTTCGTGACTCGTAGGCGATGGGCTGTAGGCCGTTGCCGAAATCCTGTAGCAGTACGGCTCCAATGGCGATGTCGCTTGCGTCGGTTACGACTTCGAAGGGGCGGTGTGGGTCAGCGATGCGCAGTACGGGCGGTGAACAGAGAACAGTTTTAAGGGCAGAGAAGGCAGCATGCTCTTTCTCCCCCCACGTAAAAGGGACCCCCTTCCGCAGCAGATCCGTCAGTGGGGCTGTTAATTGCGCCATGTCGGGGACGAACCGACGCACGTAATTAACGAACCCTAAAAAACTCTGCAGCTCCGTGATATTTGTCGGGGGGTGCCACGCTTTGACCGTGTCCAGCTTCTTTGGGTCGATTTCAACCCCAGTAGTCTGTGCTCGTCTAAAACTTTAAACACTGCTTCCAGATCTGCTAAATGCTGCTGCTTATCACGACTGTAGACTAGGATGTCGTCGAGGTAAGCTATCACGCATTTATCTAAAAGTGGCCTAAACGCCTCGTTCATGGTCATCTGAAATGTTGCCGGTGCGTTGGTCAACCCGAATGGCATCACGGTGTACTCGAATGACCCGTACCTAGTCCTAAATGCTGTCTTGGCGCAGTCTGATGGTTCGACCCGAATCTGATGGTAACCTCCCCGTAAATCTATTTTCGAAAAAACCCGTGCTGTTCGCAGCTGGTCGATCAGTTCGTCAGCGCGGGGAATGGGGTATCGCGACTTGACTGCTACCCGGTTCAGTGCTCTGTAATCGATGCACATGCGAAACCCTCCGTCTTTGTTCGGTGTGAACAGTATCGGTGCGGCGAACGGTGACGAGCTCGGTCGGATGAATTTTTTCTCTAACAGGTAGTCTAACTGCTTCCTCAGCTCATCGAGCTCGGGCTGTGTCAGTCTGAATTGTCGCTGTACGGTTGGCTGTGCCCCGGGTTCTAACTCTATGCGGTGGTCGTGTGCTCGCTGAGGTGGCAGTCCCTCCGGTAAGTCGTCGGGAAAAATCCCCGGGTACCGTTTCAATAGCTCCTGCAGTTCGGGCGGTACCGCTGTCAGCAGTTTCTGAAAATCACTCGGCTGCTCTGCTTCTCCTATCAATGCTATATCCACTGCGTACACGTCAGCTCCAGCGGCGACAGCCCGTTCCATCGTGATGGCGTTGACGTGGACCGTTGAAGACTCGGGCGACTGCCAGCGTGGTAGCGACACCCAGGTACCGCTACTTCGCACAGTGCAGCTACCCGTCGTCCAGTCAATTCGCAGGTTATACCGTCGCAACCAATCACGTCCCAGTAAAATGTCGTGCCCATCCAGTGTCGTCGCGAGCATTTCCTGTGTAAAACCGAAGTTCCCCCCGCAGCGGACCTTTACTCTCTCCACTTTTTCCCGTATGGCCAGTGGTGTGCCGTCAACTAAGCGTGCGTCAGTGTCAGTGTCAGTTGTAGTTTTCGTGCGGTCGCGGTATTAACTAAGCTGTGACTTGCGCCTCCGTCGATAAAAATCTTCACTGCTGCTCCCTGTATTTTTCCGTGAATCAGTACTTGGCAATCCGTCGCTGTACCCTCCTTATTCATCCGAGCCCGATCGATAGCGTGAATCGGTACTGTGACTCGGTGAGGGTCGGTGTGGTTGGGCGAGCAGGCAATCTCGTCAGTAGTTGGCCCGATTCCTACTGACTGCTGGCGTTTCCCTGCCTTAGAGACTCCCTCCCCTGCTCTGCTCCGCGGCGCCTCAGCTCCTCTGGGCACTCACTCTTACAATGGCCCGGCCTATTGCAAGCGAAGCAGCGCCCCTTAAACGGCGCGGCAGCTGCGTTCGTCGCAACAGCGTGTATAGTGGCGTGCTCGATTGGTCCCCGAGGGCGATGTCCGTAGTAGGACCCCGGTCTCGGACGGCGTAAAATGTCGATTTTCTCGGCGAGCGCGAGAATCTCGTTGGAATTCGAGAGTCCGCGTAGCATGATTTCGTGCGAGATGTCCGGCTTCAGCCCTCCGACGTAACGGTCCACCCGCTCCGCTTCGTGCATATAGCCGACTTGCTCGTATAATGCGAGAAAACCGCTCGTGTAGTCTTGGACCGATCCGAGCTGCCGCCAAGTACGCAGTTTCTGACGCGCCGAAATAGAAGCCGCGATCGGCTCGAAGCGCGCCCGAAGCCCTGCGCACCACGCATCCCACTGTCAAACTAGGTTTCTCTGTTGTAGGCTGTAGTGGGGTAGCCTCTACTGAGTACAACACTTTAGGGTTAGACATTGCCCTACTTGTACTCATCCTTGCTTCCTAGTCAATCATTCTTGCCTCTTGATTCTGACATGGTATCAGAGCAGTAGGTCCGTAGGACCGTTTTTTTTTTTTTTTTCGGGCCCACCTACCGCTACCCCACGACTGTGACTGTGACTGCCTTTGCCTGTGACGTGCTGCGCTGCGCGCGCCGTCTGCCTGCTGCCTACTGTCTGCTGACTGAGCTGTCTGCTGCTGCTTCGCGCGCAGACCTAATTTTCAAGCGCTGCCTCGTTTTTACCCCCGCGGGTCGCCCTCTCCTGCCCGAATCGCGCCTCGGCAGACGCGTCGCGTCCCGCACACGGCCCGCGCAGCCCGCGTCGAGCCCGCGCAGCGCGCGCGCGGCCCGCAGCTGCCCCGCGCAGCCCGCCCCGAGCCCGCGCGACGCGCGCGCGGCCCACACCTGCCCCGCGCGGCCCGCACCGAGCCCGCGCAGCGCGCGCGCGGCCGCCGCTGCCCCGCGCAGCCCGCCCAAGGCCCGCGCGGCGCGTCCGCGGCCCGCAGCGCGCTGCGCGCCGTCCGCGCAGCCCGCGCCGCGCTCTACCCGCCAGTGCGCGGCCCCAGGCAGCGGCGCGCGCCACCCTACCGCCGCCACGGCCTCGCCCTGCCGCCGACATGGCCCCACCCTGCCACTGACACGACCCGGCCCCGCCGCTGACACGACCCGGCCCCGCCCTGCCGCCGACACGGCCCCGCCCTGCCGCTGACTCGACCCGGCTCTGCCGCTGACACGACCCGGCCCCGCCCTGCCGCTGACTCGACCCGGCCCTTCACTGTAGCCGCTGCTGCGGCCCCGCTGTCGCCGCCGTCGTGCGCCGACCCTGCCGCCGTCCGCCGAGCACCGGCCCTGCTCGCCCGGTGAGAGCCTGCTCTTCCCGCCACTGGTGAGCCCCTGCCTTGCTAGCGCGCTGCCGCACTGCCTGCCTGCCTGCCTGCCGGCCTGCCTGCCTGCCTGCCTGCCTGCCTGCCTGCCTGCCTGCCTGCCTGCCTGTAGCGCCTGCCCTGCACGTACTATGGCTGTTACTGTTGCTACGGCTGTTACTGCTGCTCCTGCTGCTACCGGCGGAGGCCAGATGCAGCTCCAGCGACGTCCGCGTGAGTCCCTCACGTCCCAGCAGCTGAGTGAGTGGTACGCTAGTTGGGGTTGTGGCGGTAGCCGTCGTGACTGTCGCCCTGGAGCTAGTCGGTCGGGAGCGTCTGGCAGTGGCCAGCTGCAGCTGCAGCGGCGTCCGCGCGAGACACTTACGTCCCGGCAGCTTCACGAGTGGTACGCTCAGAGTCGAGGGTCTCGGAGTACCGTTCGCTGCCCGTACGTCCCACGCACAGGTGATCGGTCTGGTCAGGCTTGCGGGACACTTGGTCACACCCAGTCCCGCTGCTTCGCCCGTCTGAGCGACGCCTGGCGCACAGAGTTTGGTGACGAGGCTGAGGTCCCCGCCTGGCTGGAGCTGCTTGGGCAGGGGGTAGATGTCTTTGCTCTTGACTATGATGCTATTCTCACTGCCATGTATGCATTGCCTACTAGTGATGACCGTGCCTGTTCCCTGTGCGTACCGCCTGACCCAGGTATAGAGGCTGCTGCTCTAGGTGCTAGTGCGTCTCCTGCGCTAGGTGCTGGTGAGGCTGCTGCTCTAGGTGCTCGTGCGTCTCCTGCTCTAGGTACTGGTGAGACTGCTGCTCCAGGTACTGGCGAGTTTGCTCTCTCTGGTACTGCGCCTGCTGAGGCCGTGTACACCTTCACACTTGACTCAGGTGCTTCCCTCTCCTTCTTTCGCGACAGCACCACACTCACGCCGCTCCGTCGGCCAGTTGCAGTCTCACTGGCAGACCCTTCTGGGGGTCCAGTCCTTGCGCACTCCTCCACGGTCCTGCCGTGTCCGGCGGTCCCGTCTGGCTCCCTGTCAGGTCTTCACCTCTCCTCGTTCTCTACGAACTTGGTGAGTGGAGCTGACCTACAGGATGTGTGGGTTGACCAGTTCACCCCTGGAGGTCAGCGTGTGACCCACTGTACGTGCTTCCGGACTGGTCGGCACCTGGCCACGTTCACCCGAGAGCCTGGCTCGAGTCTGTACACACTGACCACTGTGTCCCCTCAGGTAGCTGCGTCTGCGTCTGCGTTTGCGTCAGGTCAGCTAGCGGCCCCCTGTTCGTGTCGCGCTTTGTCGCACCAGACCGTCCTGTGGCACCACCGCCTTGGTCACCCCTCGGTGCAGCGCCTTCGTCGCATGCACAGCCGTTTCCTTGTCTCTGGACTTCTAGAGACTCTGCCTCCTCTACCGCCCTCGCCTGCTCCTCCCTGTCTTCCCTGTGTCGAGGGGCGGCAGCGCGCCGCTCCTCACTCCTCCTCGTTCCCTCCCACAGAGGCTCCCTTGCAGACTCTCCACCTGGACGTGTGGGGCCCAGCCCGCGTCCGTGGACAGGGCCACGAGCGGTACTTCCTGCTGGTCGTCGACGACTACACGCGTTACACCACGGTCTTCCCCTTGCGCAGCAAGGGGGAGGTCCCTGATGTTTTGATCCCCTGGATCCGCGCTACTCGTCTCCAGCTCCGCGAGCGGTTCCAGTCGGACTTTCCTGTCCTGCGTCTGCACTCTGACAGAGGTGGTGAGTTCTCCTCAGACCTCTTGGCAGCCTACTGTGCGGAGCACGGCATCCGCCAGTCGTTCACGCTTCCGGCCTCTCCGCAGTAGAATGGGGTTGCTGAGCGACGCATTGGCTTAGTCATGGAGGTCGCTCGTACCTCCATGATCCATGCGGCTGCCCCCCATTTTCTGTGGCCGTTTGCGGTCCGGTACGGCGCGCATCAGCTCAACCTCTGGCCCCGTGTCTCCTTGCCGGAGACCTCGCCCACACTGCTGTGGACGGGGAAGGTTGGCGATGCGTCGCGTTTCCGGGTCTGGGGTGCTCGTGCCTTTGTCCGCGATACCACCGCGGACAAGCTCTCCGCCCGCGCTGTTCCCTGTGTCTTCCTTGGCTTTGTCCCTGACGCGCCTGGTTGGCAGTTTTACCACCCCACCTCGCGCCGTGTCTTCCCCTCTCAGGACGTCACGTTCGACGAGTCGGTTCCCTTTTACCGTCTCTTCCCCTACCGCACTGCCCCTCTCCCCCCCCCGCCGGTCTTTCTCGCTCCAGGTGCTCCCCAGGTAGACCCCCTCCCCGCTCACAGTCCTGCTCCTTCAGGTGTGTCTCAGGTAGACCCTCCTCCTCAGGTTGAGGTCACTGGTGACTCAGGTGCTGCTGAGGGTGGTGCTGCTGCTGGGGGTGCTGAGCCTGGAGGTGCGGAGCCTGGGGGTGCTGAGCCTGGGGGTGCGGAGCCTGGGGGTGCTGAGCCTGGGGGTGCGGAGCCTGGGGGTGCTAATCCTGGGGGTGCGGAGTCTGGGGGTACTGAGCCTGAGGGCGCTGAGGCGTCTGGTGAGCAGTCTCCCGGGAGCGGCCGTCTCCGTAGTCGCTCCGCTGGTGCCTCGCCGCTGCACTCTAGTCGTCGACTCCCTCTCTCCCCACAGCAGCTGTTTGAGTGGTACGCTGGCCGTCAGGGTCGCGCTGCTGGAGCTAGGGGCCCTGCTGCGGGAGGCGCTGGAGCTGGTGACTCTGCCACTGGAGTTGTTTCTACTGGAGGGTCTGGAGCTGCTGAGGGTGCTGGAGCTGGAGGTTCTGGCGCTGCTGGAGGTACTGGCGCTGGTGGCGCTGGAGCTGGAGGTTCTGGAGCTGCTGAGGGTGCTGGCGCTGAGGGTTCTGAGTCTGCTGTTGCGCGGCTTCCTTGGGGTAGCCGCCTTCGTCCGCGTGTGCCTCTCACCTCGCAGCAGCTGCACGACTGGTACGGTCGCCGTCAGGGTCGCGCTTCTGGAGCTCGGGGCTCTGCCGCTGGAGGTACTTCTGCTGTCGTCACTGGAGCTGGGAGTGGTGCTGGTCCCGGAGGTGCTCGTACTGGAGGTACTGGAGCTGCTGGGGCTGGAGGTGCTTAGTCTGAGGGTGCTGCTGCTGGAGGCACTGAGGCTGGAGACCCTGGGACTGGAGGTGCCGGTTCTAGGGGTGCTGCTGTTGGTGGAGCTGGTCCCGGGAGAGCTGGCGCTGAGGGTTCTGGAGCTGCTGGAGGGTGCTGGCGCTGGAGTTTCTGTAGCTGCTGGTGGTCCTGCCGCTGGTGGCGCTGGAGCTGGAGGTTCTGGAGCTGCTGAGGGTGCTGGCGCTGGAGGTTCTGGAGCTGCTGAGGGTGCTGGCGATGGAGGTTCTGGAGCTGCTGGAGCTGCTGGAGCTGCTGGGGGTACTGGAGCTGCTGGTGCTGGTGTCACTACACAGCCGCGCCTGTTCTTCGCTCCACCGTCTCCGTCGTCTCAGCCACCGCCTGACTCTGTGCTTCGCCAGGTTCTTTATCTCCCTTCGTCTACTGGTCTTCCGTTGCAGCCTGGTTCTCCGCTGCCTGCTCCTTCTCCTTACACTGAGCAGCTAGAGAGTCTTACTGAGCGTCGTGAGCCTGCGTCGCGTCCTGTCTCGCCTGTCTGTTCTGGTCGTTCCGGTCGTCGTGTTCCTCGTCCGCGTCTGCCGGCTGTACCCGACACCCACCTCGTAGTCCGTCGTCCTTCCTCTCCTCCACAGCGTGTTCCCCTGCCTTCCCCCCCTGCGTCAGACGCTTCTTGGGTTGACGACCAGGCTACACAGCGGTCGTCACAGGGTTACACCTTCAGTCTTGGCTCTGGTTCTGTTTCTTGGCGTTCTACACGCTCGTCTTCAGTTCTCAGCTCCAGTTGTGAGGCTGAGATCTACGCCACAGCCATGGCTGCACAGGAGTTACGCTGGCTCACCTACCTGCTGACCGACTTGGGAGAGCGGCCTCGTTCTCCTCCAGTGCTGTACGTCGACAACAAGGCAGCCATTGCCTTGTGTGAGGAGCACAGACTGGAGCACAGAACGAAGCACATCGCTCTGCGTTACTTCCTGGCTCGAGAGTTGCAGCAGCGTGGTCAGCTTCGTTTGCGTTACGTGGCCACTCGGGCCAACACTGCTGATATATTCACCAAGGCACTTCAGTCTGGTGATCATCAGCGTTTCTGCACCGTGCTAGGGCTTGTGCCCACTTTTCCTCACTTGCTGTAGGCTTTGCTTGTACTGTGATCTATATATATATACCTGCATGCTTGTTTTGCTAGGTAGAGATCACTGTGCTGTTTGTGTTGCATATATACCCCTGCATGTGAGCTGGTCTTGTGGCCGCTTGCTTGTGCTCAGACTGCGTGGTGATCTTGAGATCCACCCTGAGCTTTGCTTTGATTTGTTCTCTTGCTTGACCGGTCTTGTGACCTCTTGTTGTTCTTGCTATCCCCCACTTTGCCTATGGGGGTGTGTCAAACTAGGTTTCTCTGTTGTAGGCTGCAGTGGGGTAGCCTCTACTGAGTACAACACTTTAGGGTTAGACATTGCCCTATTTGTACTCATCCTTGCTTCCTAGTCAATTATTCTTGCCTCTTGATTCTGACACCCACGTGCTGTATTGGGCGGTTTCGCAGAATGAACTCCAGGTGACAGCTCGGCCCGTGGGCCCTTCCTCTTGCGACGGTGGCTCGTAGGCGCGTGGCGACGTCACGATGACTCGCCACCAGTCCATGGCGGGGCCCCTCAGCAGCGAGACGGCGTATCTTATCTTCGCTGCGTCCGACTCGACGTAGTTCGCGTCGAAGAAGACGTTCATCGTGAAGACCCACGATTGAACCGTCGGACCTCCACGTTGGCTCGGGTCGAAGCAAGGCGGGCGCTGCGTCTTGAGTGGCATTGGTGCCATGCTGGCGTGGTCGCCACTTGTCGCCGCAAATTCCACGTGCCGTCGGGCTTCACGAGGCTCCCGCGGGCTTGGTGCGACCCTATTCCTTTCCATGCCAGGCATCGAGTGAGCGGCGCCATCACTGGCTGCGCCTGAGCGCTGTCCCACGCTGTCGTTCTGTGTTGGTGTGCCGGATGAAATGACGATCGGCTCCTCCGATTGTGCGGGTACATTTGCAGGTGCGTGTGGTGGTGCTGGAGTATTCACCGTGGATTGCTGACGCACGGAGTCACGTTCCGCCATGAGCGTCGCAATTTCGAGCGCCGAATCCTCGACTTGGCGCACGAGACGGTCGAGTTGCTCCTGCGTCAGTGTCGCGAGAGTAAATTCGGCCATGGCGGGGGTGTCGGGCAAGCTCAGCGAGAGCCTCGATCGTGGCCGTGCGTGCTTTCGAGAGAGCACTTCGAGCGGCGGTGCTTGTTCGCTGAGAGACGTCTACCCCCCCCAAAACATTGAGATAGTGGGGAAGCGAAGGTGTGGGTGCGGTCCGAGAAGAGATCGTAGGCTCTGATACCAAGTGTTACGAGTGCAATTGAGTGAACGAGCGAGAATTGCACTATCGAAGCAAGAGTACAATGAGTGAAGGCATGAGCGAAGAATATATAGCGAAACTACAGTGGTAACGGTAAAGTGGGAAATTGAGGTGCGCTACGGGCCTAGCGCCGAGGTTTGGAGAATTGTCGAGGCGGAGGTCCGGAGCGCGGGTTACCAACCGAACCGTTAGGTTGGGTCGCGTCGTGAACAGTGGCGGGAGTCGTGGTCGAGGCGAGTGTCGTGAACGGGTAACGTGCATGGATGGGTGCTGATGGCGGGAACGGTCATGTACGCGGTAAGCAGGGACGCGAAGTAAGGAAAAGGAATTTTCCTTACAAATCGCCACGCCAACGTTCAGATTCTAATCAAAGCTGATACAAAAACAATAAAGGACCATTTATCATACCACTATCCTCAAAGGGGGCTCCCCGCTCCCATCCCATTAATTAGTGCAATTACTCTTTTTTACTCAGATTCGTACTGTAGTCGGTGCAAAACCACCCCATTTCTAGCAGCTGCGTTTCTTCCCCACCTACCCAGTCGTGGCTCCTGCAGACATAATAGATTGTATGTGCATGTACAGGTACCATACGGGATAATGGGAGTGAGCAAGAGCAATGATAGCATGACGCCAAAGAATGAAAGAGAGGGAAAGAGAGGATTAGACACAAAAAGACAGGGAGCGGGTGAGAGACGATGAATAACAAGCACAACGCTCAGTGCGAGTGAGACATTTAAAGCTAGAAAGGTGACTAACCTGGCCAATGCCTGCGATGACGAAATCCGATCGATGTGCAAACGCAATAGAGTTAACAAAGCCAACCTGGAAGAAAGGGCACAGGTAGAGTGAGGGGTGGAGGTGGAGGGTTGTAACAGAGCTTGAGCGAAAGCACAACAGTTGAACAATTAAGCACCCCAAGAAAGGGGCTGAATATCTAGAGGCCACAAACATCAGATCATGGGTTCAGATGAGTGATAGTGGGAAAACAGTGAGAAAGGCGAGGGAGGGGTGTGGTCTAGTTGAAGAGGGGAAGAAAAAGGGGAAATTTGGGAAGTGGTGAAGTGAGGAACGGGGGTGAGGGGTGGACGCGAGCTGGTAATGCCATTCCAGCCAATGCAACGCACCGTTGGCAGTGACCCCACGGGGCGCAGTCGGTTCGCTGACGTGTCGCAATGCCACAGCCTGAGAATGCCGTCGCCCGCCCCGCTGGCTGCCAGGTCAGAACCGGGCGCCACAGCAACAGCCCCCACCCACGACTGCACTGCACTCGCTGCTGCTGCCGGTGCTGAGACAGACGGAGCAGCAGCAGCAGCAGCAGCAGCGGCGGCGGAGGCAAACGGCGCGGCGTCAGGGGCTGCATCTGCTGGTTGTTGGGCAGCAACGCCGTTGGGCAGGCCATTTTGAGCGGCATCAGCAGCAGCAGACGCGGCAGGTGTACCAGCAGCAGCAGTGGTGGTGGTGCCATGCGCTGCCCGCACGACATGCACGGGCTTCTTCTTGAGGGCGGACCAGAGAGACAGCGACCCGTCATCACCCCCTGTGATGAATGCGGAGGGCGAGAGGAAGGCGCACGAGTCCAGGCACGAGGGCGCCGGCGCTCGGAACACCAGCTGGGTCTCCTCGGGTACCTGCCGTGGGATGGGGGGGGAGAGAAGAACGAGGACGAGAAGGGGGAACAGCCAGTGATGACGGGGAAAGCGGACAAGGGGGAAAGGAGAGGCTGAAAATTGGGGCACAAAGCTTCTTCTTCCCAACCCCACAGCGCCCCACCCCACAGCGCCCCATCCCCATTATGGCCACCACACGCACCTTCCACACCCTGCATCAGATACAACCTCCCTTAGGCATACCCTCTCCACGCACACATGATTCATGACCCTCTCAGAGCCAGCAGGTACGGTCTCTGGCAACAGAAACCACCCTCTGCGACTGCGACTGCCCGAGCGCCTGCCTCACCAGATAGCATAGCACCTACCCCAGGCAGTCTACCCCCCCCACTCTCCAGACGCACTTTCCGGAGCCTGCAGGTATGGTCTCCCTCTCGCCACGGAGACAGCCCTCTGTGGCTGCCTGAGCGCATGCCTCTCCAGATAATACCTCCCCCAAGCATGCCCCCTCCAGACGTACCTTCCAGAGCCGGCAGGTCCGATCTCTCGCCACGGACACGACCCTCTGTGGGTGCCTAAGCGCCTGTAGCGCCACTATCTCCGCCTGGTGGCCGAACAGCGAATCCATGTACGCCACGTCAGCGCAGCTCCACAGCTTGATGCTGCGGTCGGCGGACGCGGAGAAAAGGTCGAGTGATGCCGGCCGGAAGGCGAGCGACATGACTGCCCCCCTGTGGCCCGCAAAGGACTGGCGTGGGGCGGGAAGGGGGGTGGACGGGAGGGCGGAATAGGAAAGGGAATAAGGTAGGAAGGCGAGCGACATGATGTGACTGCCCCTCTCTGGCCGACAAAGAACTGTTCCCCTCTGCTCCGTGCGTTCCACAGGTGCACCACGCGGCAGCAGCCACCCGCCGTTGAGCTCTCATGCGCCCCTAACCATAATCTGTAAACCCCACACGAACTTCCAAACCCCGAACCCTGACCCCTGCCCCTCACCTTGACGTGCGCGCGCGTGCGCGCGTCCCACAGGTGCACCATGCGGTCCAGCCCCCCCGCCGCCAGGTACCGCCCGTCGTCGCTCACACTCACGCTCAGCACGTGCCGGCTGCTCTTCCCTCCCTTCCCCTTCCCCTTATTCCCCCCTCCGCCTCCCCCTCCGCCTCCCCCTCCTCCTCCCGCCCCCGCGCCCCCATCCGACCGGGAGTTGGGGTTTGAGTTTTCGGGCCAGGGGAACTTAAAGCTCGTTCCCGACTCGATGTCCCAGCCCACTATTAGTCCGTCTTTTGACACCGCGAAGCCCGTTCTGTCGTCCAGTGAGAGCGCGACACCTGTCACCGACTGCTTGTGTCTGCGTCCCACTGCCTGCCCTGGCGATGATGACGTGGATGGGATAAATCGGGTCGCGATTCGCCGGATCACTCTGCCGCTCTCTTCTAACGCGTCTTGCTTTAATCGAGCAGCTATTAACGCGTCCTGCTCCTCTCTTAATCCCTCGTCCCCCTCCTCCTCCCCCTCCTCGTATCCATCTCCTTCCTCCGCCTCCTCCTCATCTTCGCTCTCCCCTTCCCCGCTTCTATCCTCCGCCTCTTCCGCCTCTTCGTCCGCCTTCTCCCGCGCGGCCAGCACCGCTGCCCGCTTCACTTCCGTCAGGTACGACCGCGCAATGCGCAGGCGCTTCGCCTCCGAGCTCTCCGCCAAGCGCGCATCCTCCCCCTCCCCTCCCGAGCCAAGTTCCGCGTCCTCTTCCGCCGCCTCCTCCGCCCGCGCGAAAAACGACTCTTCCCGCTCCCCGTCGTCAATTAACTCATTCCGCGGTCTTTTCCGCCCGGCTCCTCCTCCCCCCGCGCGACCCCTTCCGCCTCTGCCCCGCCCGCCACCGCCCCCTGCTCTCCCCCCACGTCCCCGCCCGCGGTCACCGCCGCGGGCACGATACATCCTGCCCCCGCGATTCGCGTAAACGAATCGCAGCACCCTTTCTATTCCGACGCGGACTCACGAATCGGGCAAAGAAATCCACTCCGTTTAACCAAGGTCTGCCTGTAACGACACTAGCCCCGCCACGACAGAGGCAGCAGTGGAACAGGGTGACCAAGCCACAAGACTCGGCTTTGGGTTTTGGGGACGGAAGGAGGTGGTCTGGGGGGTTTGTGGGTGTTGGGTTCGCTATTGCAAAAACTATGATCTCACCGATTAGCCACGCAAGCCTGAGGTATTCTAGACATAAACAGCATCATTTTCAAAAATATCACTTTCAAATATCCACATGTTTGGCCCATTACGGTATCATTAGCGCGCCCATTTACTGGAGTCAAAAGAATAGTAAGTTTTCTAGAATGCGTAACCTCCTGAGAAGACAGCCCAAAACATCCAATACAGTCTGTCTAACCATCAAAAAGAAGTGTATTCCGAAGCATGGAAATCTAACGTAGCAAACATGAATATACAGTCCAGTGCAATAACGACAAGGGATCAAATGGAAAGAAAAAAAATCACACAGAAAAAAGGGCTGTATTGTACTCTTATCCCACGTCACATCTCATTCCTGTCACCATACTATAATCCAAACTAGGAGGTTCACTCACAGCTCAATGCCTTCCACCCCAACCCATTCAGCACCCCACGACACTGTACTGGCCATTCTCGGAGGGCCAGTCGCATGCACGCGGGGCAGCAGCATAGTCGGGCACACGGGGAGACCACCACAGCAGTCCCACCAAAGAACCACATCCCCTCAGCACCACCCCCCCATCCATTACTTCCTGACCCCTCAGCACCCCACAACGCAGTACTGGCTGTTACCCGAGGGCCACGTGCAGGCGGGCGGGCCAGCAGCATAGTCGGGCACGCGGGGGACGACCACCGCAGTGCCACCAAAGAAGCACGTGCCAGGCTGGTGGTTGTGGCGGTAGAAGTACGCATTGAAGGCGTGAGACGCATGCTCCACCAGCGCGCCATCTCCCTGCCAGCACGCCCCCCCCGGCAGAATGGGAGAGCAGTCCACCCCGCCCGGCCCACACGCCCAGTCAAGCGCCCGCTGCACCGCCCCCATGTCCGCCGCACACCTGCTCCCCCCGCCCCTACCCCCTCCGCCCGGCGCCACCACACCTCGGGGAGGGTAATCGGGCTCGGGGGAGTATCCGGGGTATACCGGGTGCACGAGAGCCGGAGGGGGAGAGTACGGGTCCGGGATCTCCCGGCAGGCAGCGACGCAGAACTGGCCGTTGGACGACGGGAAGGTGCAGGTGGGGGAGTCTGCAGCAGCGTAGTTGGGCACGCTGGGGACGACCACGGCGTTGCCTCCGAAGAAGCAGGAGCCGGGGCGGTGTGCGTGGATGTGGAAGATGGAGTTGAAGGCGACGGTGGCGTGCAGGGCGAGGTTGCCAGGCTGGAAGCAGGGACCGCCCGGCTGGATGGAGGAGCAGTCGGCGCCGCCGGGCCCACACGCCCAGTTGAGTGCGTTGAGGAGTGAGCCTGGGGCCACCCCGCAGCGCAGGTGGTGAGGGGTGGTGGGAGGAGGGGTGGTGGTGGGGGGAGGGATTGTGGGAGGGGTGGTAGTGGGCGGAGGGGTGGTTGTGGGGGGAGGAGTGGTGGGAGGAGTGGTGGTGGGGGGAGGGGTGGTGGTTGGGGGAGGGGTGGTTGGAGGAGTGGTGGAGGGGGGAGGGGTGGTGGGGGGAGTGGTAGTCGGGGGAGGAGGGGTGGTGGGAGGTGTGGTGGTAGGAGGAGGGGCGCTTGGAGGAGCGGTGGTGGGAGGAGGTGTGGTGGGCGGCGTGGTGGGTGGGAGGACCGGGGGGATCGGGACGCCATCAGCAGGGGGGTCGACAGGAGTGGCATCATCTGCATCACCGTCAGTAGCACCACCACCGGCACCACCATCATCGGCATCACCATCAGCAGCAGCATCACCACCATCCTCAGCATCACCAACATCATCAGCATCGCCATCATCAGCATCGCCATCATCAGCATCGCCATCATCAGCATCGCCATCATCAGCACCACCATCATCAGCAGGGGGGCCAACAGGAGTGACATCATCGGCATCACCATCAGCTGCTCCGCCACCACTGGCACCACCATCATCAGCATCACCATCATCATATGATGCATCCCCTGCTGCTGGGTCCGGAGTGCTCACTGCCCCTCCACTGCTGCGACTACTGCCGGTGCTACCGGTGCTACCAGTGCCACTGCCACCACTGCCGCCACTGCCGCTACCTGGCGTGGAAATCAACCCTCCACCAGAGCTGCTGGAGCTTCCACCTCCGCTCCCAGTCGCCCCCCCCGCACCCTGTCCCTGCCCTGTCGGTGCAATCAGGGTGCTATGCTTCGCTGCCCTCGCCACTGGCACGGCCACCGTACCTGTTCCCACGGCCTGCACTGGCTTGGATCGGACTGGCTTGGCTCGGGCCGTACCTGCGTGCTGGTTTGCTGCCACGTGGGAAGGCGGATGGGGTTTGCCGCCGTTGTGGTGGCCTGGTGTGGCATGGGCCGAACCGCCGTGGTAGTTACCCGGACGCTTCACCGGCTTGGCCTGGGAGCCCGAGCCTCGAGCCCCGGCTTGGCGCTTGACCGGCTTGGCTCGGGTGCCCTGGTTCGGAGGAACAGGCGTGGGACGTGCCACGGCACGTGGCGGACGGCGAGTAGCAGCAGTGCGAGGGACCATGGGCTTGAGTGCCGCGGTGCTGTCTGCACTGTCAGCAGTGTAGTAGTCGCCGCCAGTGGGGTAGAGCGAATCCTCTGCATCATTAGGTTCTGCACCATACGCGTCAGGAAAATACGAGTTGTCACCTCCACTGAACCCTAACCCCTGGTTACTCCCATAGTCGCCCTCCCATGTGCTGTTGTCGCTGCTGCCATCGTTGCCCGTATCATCACCCCAGCCTCCCTCCGAGCTGTCGTCCCAGCCTCCATCCGAACCATCGTCCCAGGCATCCTCCGAGCCTCCCCCCGAGCCTACATCCCAGCCTCCCCCGGAACCATCATCCCAGACTCCACCCGAGCCGTCATCCCAGAGTGCATCCGAGGCGTCGTACCAGTTCGAGCCCGAAAAATCCTCCCAACTGTCTTCCGAACCATCTTCCCAACCTCCATCCGACCCATCAGCCCAATCTCCTTCCGAACTTCCTTCCGAGCCATCATCCCAGCCTCCTTCGAAGCCACCGTCCGAGCCATATTCCAGGCCTCCCATCCTGCCGTTCTGCTCATCTACGTCCAGCATCGGCCAATCACCGCCTGCGGTCTCCTCATCCACCGAACCACTATCCGAACCTGATCCCGAGTCAGTGTATCCCGCCAATATCCCTCCCGGGGGGAATCCCATCTTAGCGTTTTGCTCCGCTATAGAGTCCAACAGCGGGTTACTACTGTATCGAACCACACTGTGCTGTCGAGGCGCCCGTCGACCGTGGCGCCCATGATGCGGACGGCCGAGCCGCTGCATGCTGTCGTAGGCCGGACCGCCGCCGCCGCTGGAGGCTGCGCGAGGAACTTCCTCGAGAATTTCCACCTCGTCGCCGTCGTGGTCAGTCCCATCGAAAACCTTCACTGTCTGCCCCGTGCTACGGTCAAACTTGATAGTACCACCATCGCTGTCTGCTACGAGAAGCTCGCGCGGACGAAACCTCGGGCCTCCGCCGGGCCTGGCCTGGTGACCGGGCCTGCGGAGGAGCCTCGGAGAGTGGCTCGTAACGAGCATCCTGGCTCGCGAATTCCGGGCCCGGCGGGTTTCTGGGCGCGGCAGCCGCCTGCGCGCGAAGCGGACGTCTTGGATGGGCGGAGTGGTGGCGGAAGGGGGGGAAGGTGGAGGCGGAAGATCGGGGCTTGAGGCCGCGCGGAGATGGTGCTGGTGCGCGATGGTTGGGCGCAGCTGGTGGCTCGTGCGGTGCTGGCTGTTGTGCCTGCGCGCCGCGCGCTCCGGCATGGGCTCGCCGCGCGGGCCTGTCGCGTAGTACCGGCTCGGGAAGAACCTTCCGCGACCTGCGGCGGACTGGAGAGCGCATGCGACGAGCAAGAGGACGACCGCGACGCGTGCGGACGCCATGATGACGACAAACCTAGCAGAGCAGTGCCCTAGTGAGAGGTTGCGAGCCTTTCTTTGTCCCTCGTTGAAGTGCGATAGCAATCAGCAGATTCTAAGTTTTTTGTTCGGCGTACAATGTACAGGCGAGTTCTTTGGAAAAGGCTGCTTCTAATGTATTCGACGTTCGCCTTGCTAACTCTAAAGAGGTTACATGGATCCAGAAAGCCAAGCCTTGGGTTTTGAAGTGCGGGTGAAAGAGAGGGGAGGGAGGGAGACAAGCAGCAGCAAGAAAGGCCACGCATTGCTGGCAGTCAGTCGAGCCAATTTCGCCTCGCAGTGACTCCAGCGCAGCAAATGTCAATTTCGCCCCTCGTACTTCGGCATCCGCGAAACAGCGCACTTCGTTTGAGTCGCCTGACCTTGCCTTGGTGGAATTCGCATGGATACGTAACTAGGAGGTCGTGGAGTCGCCAGCACCACCTCTGACTGCTCTCGACTTTCGCTGGACTCGGCAGGAATGGGTTTGGCGAATGCGTGTAAGTATATCCGCTTATGCGAGTGCTTGACGAATCCCAGGAGTTTGCGACTTCGCAGAACTGACTGCGCCAGGCGAACCAACGGAAGCCAGGAGGGAACTCTGAAAATTGACCGCAGCGACTGGGCTGGCCATCGCTGGGTTCGTCGTGGTGACGTGGAAGAACGGGTCAAGCGCTTCATATCCCCGATGTGAAATCCAGCACGGAAAGGCAGAGCCAACCATATTCCATATTTTTACAATTTATTATATGACAGTATAACCATAGTAGAGAAATTTGGTATATGCTACTGTTTGTGCTAGATTCCCAACTAGGTATTTCTCGCCTTGTAATTTTGCGCAAAGGATGAGCCATATGACGTTGAAACAATATTCAAACAAAGTACGATGCTACAAAATTCTGAAGGCTATAAAAGATGTGAAATACAGTTAGACACATACATTTACAGCACACGTCAACGTTTCCACGTACAGCATCAGCATCGAGCCACGTCGTCTCAATCCACGAGACACTATCATTACGATCCTTCTATCGAGTACAGATTTCGCCAGCGTTGTTCCTTCGCCACCTCCTCTTCTCGTTTGGATAAACCTCTGATCCATATTTCACGCATGATTGCTCTAAGATCTCTAGTGACCTGTCTAGAAGTTTTCCCACAGCTGCATTGTGATTTGTCTAAAATATTAGCTGAAACTATCTGCTGCTTTTCTTCGAATATTGTCGAAGCAGCCTGCTTCTCGTTGCACTTTAGCAACCCTAGATTACACCAGTCTGTCCAGATTGCCTCTGACGTTCAGTGATCTCGCTCCCTTCCAGTCATGGCGTCAGCATTGAGTCACATCGCAGGACCGCCCGTCGCCACCTTTCGCCCAGAAACCACCGCCACTCTCAGAACTCCCGTGAGCCAGGCTTCGTCCGTAACATGGTTACCACCAGCCGGTATACGCCACTCCGTGTCGCGAGTTTCCGCTGATTTCGTCGGCCACCGCGGGTCCAGTCACGGCTGGTCGCGCGGAAGCAACCGCTCGGCGCGCTTAGAGGTGACAGCTAGGGCGGGAGGCGCGCGGCCGCGGCCTTCTGGCGCGCGGCCGTCGCAACGGCCGCCGATGAGACGGCAGCAGCAACAGCCGGAGGATAAGGACGGACCGCTGATGAACAGTGATATCAGGTGAGACGGACCGCAGATGATAAAGCAGATGCTACAGAGCGCAGGTGAATGGTGTATCACGTGAGTCGGACCGCATACGAACAGTGATTCCCGGTTGCCAGAAGGATCGCCAACGTTAGATAAAACCTCCCAGGCTTGAAAGGTTAGAAGGAATCCGTGGGCGAGCGACGGGGCCAATGCAGCGCGCTGCGATTTCTCACGACCCTAATCTGGGATGAAATGCATCACATTGCGTGGATCCCCCGCCTCGAAGTTGTCGTTGACGCGCGACGCCGCCCGTCGGAGGCCGTTTGGGTATGACGCATCTCGGAAATTCGTCCGATCCGAGCCGTCGAAACGCACGCTTGATATCCCGCGGGTGAAGTTGTTGGTCTGCGTGCATCTCGATTTTTAAGGCGCTCCAAAAGTTGTTCAGATGTGCGTGCATCCCGCCGCACACTGCGCGAGCGATCGCGGACGGCAGCAGGCTTCCGAGCCTTGAGTTAAAGTGCCATCCCGACGAGTCGCTAGAGTGCGTTGATGCGCCTCTGATGCGAAGGCCGAGTCGCGCGCTGTTGCATCGTGGCTCGTGTGAGGGTTTTGGGTGCGGGGGTCAATGCTAGCGTGTGGGGATTGCGAGAAGCACGGAATCGACGACGGGGTGCGCGTGTGGGGGTGCGCGTGGGTGCACGTGTGGGGGGGTTGCGGGCAGCGGGGGTGCGTGTGGGTTCGTGAGGGGCGCCGTAAAAAAACTCCGGCCATTCCCCGCGCCGGTCGCGCGGCATTCGCTCTGCTGCATTGACCTGCCGATGGCGAGTCGACTGGTCACCATGCTCGCACCGCGTTCTCACAAATCGCTACTCGAAGCGAATGCATGTGTCGCTACCCTGCGACTCGGTTTGAGTAGAGTGGACTCACACGTCCCCGTGCCAATGTGCGCGTGATGTTACCCTTAACTTGCCGCCTGCTCTCTCTCCCTTGGTCTCGATCCGCCGCCCGTGCCGTGCTGTTCCCCCATCATGATCTATCCGCGCCCGCATGCTGTCCGTCTATGCGCTCCGCTCATCGCGCTCTACCCACTGCACTGCCGCGGGAGCAATGCCTTTGGGGCGCTTGTTGCGGCAGGCGGTTTGGAATGACTCGTTCACAAGGGCCGGAAGGAACGGAGGGAGGGAGGGAGGGAGGGAGGCTGAGCGCTCTCTCAATCCTAGTCTGGACACGTGATAAAAGGTCGTTTGTGAGACGTCTCAAAACCAACCTTTATCAGAGGGCTCTTGTTGTGGCAGGCGGTTTGGAATGACTCGTTCACAATGGCCGGATGGACCGGATGGACCTTGTACCATGGCCGCTCAAAAGAGGGCGCTTGTTGCGGGAGCGAGGGAGGTTGAGCGCTCTGTTGTCTTGTTCCTAGACTCCCCCAGGAACGATGGTCCTATTCCGCTGCTCTCCTTGATGCTCGCTCGCCCCTCGTGGCATGTAGGCACCGCGCCATGCACCATGCGCCATGCACCATGCACCATGCACCATGCACCATGCACCATGCACCATCCACCATGCACCATGCACCATGCACCATGCACCATGCACCATGCACCATGCACCATGCATCATGCACCATGCACCATGCACCATCCACCATCAACCATGCACCATGCACCATGCACCATCCACCATCCACCATACACCATACACCATCCACCATGCACCATCCACCATACACCATACACCATACACCATCCACCTTCCACGTTCCACCACGTATGTACGTATCCCATATGCCAAAACCGTTCTGCACCCATCCACCCATCCATCCATCCATCCGTGTGGCAGGGTGCCCACGCTGCGCCTGCTGGCAGAAGACCAGACTCTGGTGAGTGCAGCACAGCACACACATTTGCTGCCACGTATTGAAGCCATGGCACCTACATGGTGTTCGCTTGCTCCCCACGCTGCGCCTGCTGGCAGAGGACCAGACTCTGGTGAGTGCAGTGCAGCACCGCGTAGCCCGATGGAGGGATACTTGTTGGCGCCATTTTGACCTGTTTGCGTTCATATTGTTAGTCTAGTAAGGCGTGAGAATAATAGAATAAAACAAAGAAGACCCTCCATAGTTTTTTAAACGTGTACATCTAATCTCTGCCTCGCTCGCACCTCGCATCTGCTACTCGCTTTTGAGAAATTTCAAAAGCTTCTCACCGTCGACTTTTTTATTCCCTGTCGCTGTTGTGACTAACTTCACCCGTGCCTGTAGCCGCGGCCGTTCCTCTCCTCTCCTGTTCGTGACTGTTACTCACTGTGCCTTTGACTGTCCCCCCTCTCACCCTCACTCTCCTCCTCTCCCTCTCCCTCCCCCTCGGTCTGTGCCTATCCCTGCCTGCCTATCCCTGCCTCCCTGTACCCTGCCTGTACCCTGCGTGCATGAGAGCAGCTGGGGATAGTGTCGAGAGAGGAGGCGCTCTCCAAGGCGCGCGAGTCGGGGCTTGACCTGGTGAGTCGCTGCTGGGGGGTGCTGGGGAGTTCTCGGGATTGCTGGGTTATGCTGACTGAAGCGAGTCCTCTTAGAGGCTAGGGGTGCACCTGGTGAGTGCTGCCAGCAGGGGTGCACCTGGTGAGTGCTGCCAGCAGGGGTGCACCTGGTGAGTGCTGCCAGCAGGGGTGCACCTGGTGAGTGCTGCCAGCAGGGGTGCACCTGGTGAGTGCTGCCAGCAGGGGTGCACCTGGTGAGTGCTGCCAGCAGGGGTGCACCTGGTGAGTGCTGCCAGCAGGGGTGCACCTGGTGAGTGCTGCCAGCAGGGGTGCACCTGGTGAGTGCTGCCAGCAGGGGTGCACCTGGTGAGTGCTGCCAGCAGGGGTGCACCTGGTGAGTGCTGCCAGCAGGGGTGCACCTGGTGAGTGCTGCCAGCAGGGGTGCACCTGGTGAGTGCTGCCAGCAGGGGTGCACCTGGTGAGTGCTGCCAGCAGGGGTGCACCTGGTGAGTGCTGCCAGCAGGGGTGCACCTGGTGAGTGCTGCCAGCAGGGGTGCACCTGGTGAGTGCTGCCAGCAGGGGTGCACCTGGTGAGTGCTGCCAGCAGGGGTGCACCTGGTGAGTGCTGCCAGCAGGGGTGCACCTGGTGAGTGCTGCCAGCAGGGGTGCACCTGGTGAGTGCTGCCAGCAGGGGTGCACCTGGTGAGTGCTGCCAGCAGGGGTGCACCTGGTGAGTGCTGCCAGCAGGGGTGCACCTGGTGAGTGCTGCCAGCAGGGGTGCACCTGGTGAGTGCTGCCAGCAGGGGTGCACCTGGTGAGTGCTGCCAGCAGGGGTGCACCTGGTGAGTGCTGCCAGCAGGGGTGCACCTGGTGAGTGCTGCCAGCAGGGGTGCACCTGGTGAGTGCTGCCAGCAGGGGTGCACCTGGTGAGTGCTGCCAGCAGGGGTGCACCTGGTGAGTGCTGCCAGCAGGGGTGCACCTGGTGAGTGCTGCCAGCAGGGGTGCACCTGGTGAGTGCTGCCAGCAGGGGTGCACCTGGTGAGTGCTGCCAGCAGGGGTGCACCTGGTGAGTGCTGCCAGCAGGGGTGCACCTGGTGAGTGCTGCCAGCAGGGGTGCACCTGGTGAGTGCTGCCAGCAGGGGTGCACCTGGTGAGTGCTGCCAGCAGGGGTGCACCTGGTGAGTGCTGCCAGCAGGGGTGCACCTGGTGAGTGCTGCCAGCAGGGGTGCACCTGGTGAGTGCTGCCAGCAGGGGTGCACCTGGTGAGTGCTGCCAGCAGGGGTGCACCTGGTGAGTGCTGCCAGCAGGGGTGCACCTGGTGAGTGCTGCCAGCAGGGGTGCACCTGGTGAGTGCTGCCAGCAGGGGTGCACCTGGTGAGTGCTGCCAGCAGGGGTGCACCTGGTGAGTGCTGCCAGCAGGGGTGCACCTGGTGAGTGCTGCCAGCAGGGGTGCACCTGGTGAGTGCTGCCAGCAGGGGTGCACCTGGTGAGTGCTGCCAGCAGGGGTGCACCTGGTGAGTGCTGCCAGCAGGGGTGCACCTGGTGAGTGCTGCCAGCAGGGGTGCACCTGGTGAGTGCTGCCAGCAGGGGTGCACCTGGTGAGTGCTGCCAGCAGGGGTGCACCTGGTGAGTGCTGCCAGCAGGGGTGCACCTGGTGAGTGCTGCCAGCAGGGGTGCACCTGGTGAGTGCTGCCAGCAGGGGTGCACCTGGTGAGTGCTGCCAGCAGGGGTGCACCTGGTGAGTGCTGCCAGCAGGGGTGCACCTGGTGAGTGCTGCCAGCAGGGGTGCACCTGGTGAGTGCTGCCAGCAGGGGTGCACCTGGTGAGTGCTGCCAGCAGGGGTGCACCTGGTGAGTGCTGCCAGCAGGGGTGCACCTGGTGAGTGCTGCCAGCAGGGGTGCACCTGGTGAGTGCTGCCAGCAGGGGTGCACCTGGTGAGTGCTGCCAGCAGGGGTGCACCTGGTGAGTGCTGCCAGCAGGGGTGCACCTGGTGAGTGCTGCCAGCAGGGGTGCACCTGGTGAGTGCTGCCAGCAGGGGTGCACCTGGTGAGTGCTGCCAGCAGGGGTGCACCTGGTGAGTGCTGCCAGCAGGGGTGCACCTGGTGAGTGCTGCCAGCAGGGGTGCACCTGGTGAGTGCTGCCAGCAGGGGTGCACCTGGTGAGTGCTGCCAGCAGGGGTGCACCTGGTGAGTGCTGCCAGCAGGGGTGCACCTGGTGAGTGCTGCCAGCAGGGGTGCACCTGGTGAGTGCTGCCAGCAGGGGTGCACCTGGTGAGTGCTGCCAGCAGGGGTGCACCTGGTGAGTGCTGCCAGCAGGGGTGCACCTGGTGAGTGCTGCCAGCAGGGGTGCACCTGGTGAGTGCTGCCAGCAGGGGTGCACCTGGTGAGTGCTGCCAGCAGGGGTGCACCTGGTGAGTGCTGCCAGCAGGGGTGCACCTGGTGAGTGCTGCCAGCAGGGGTGCACCTGGTGAGTGCTGCCAGCAGGGGTGCACCTGGTGAGTGCTGCCAGCAGGGGTGCACCTGGTGAGTGCTGCCAGCAGGGGTGCACCTGGTGAGTGCTGCCAGCAGGGGTGCACCTGGTGAGTGCTGCCAGCAGGGGTGCACCTGGTGAGTGCCGCCAGCAGGGGTGCACCTGGTGAGTGCTGCCAGCAGGGGTGCACCTGGTGAGTGCTGCCAGCAGGGGTGCACCTGGTGAGTGCTGCCAGCAGGGGTGCACCTGGTGAGTGCTGCCAGCAGGGGTGCACCTGGTGAGTGCTGCCAGCAGGGGTGCACCTGGTGAGTGCTGCCAGCAGGGGTGCACCTGGTGAGTGCTGCCAGCAGGGGTGCACCTGGTGAGTGCTGCCAGCAGGGGTGCACCTGGTGAGTGCTGCCAGCAGGGGTGCACCTGGTGAGTGCTGCCAGCAGGTGTGCACCTGGTGAGTGCTGCCAGCAGGGGTGCACCTGGTGAGTGCTGCCAGCAGGGGTGCACCTGGTGAGTGCTGCCAGCAGGGGTGCACCTGGTGAGTGCTGCCAGCAGGGGTGCACCTGGTGAGTGCTGCCAGCAGGGGTGCACCTGGTGAGTGCTGCCAGCAGGGGTGCACCTGGTGAGTGCTGCCAGCAGGGGTGCACCTGGTGAGTGCTGCCAGCAGGGGTGCACCTGGTGAGTGCTGCCAGCAGGGGTGCACCTGGTGAGTGCTGCCAGCAGGGGTGCACCTGGTGAGTGCTGCCAGCAGGGGTGCACCTGGTGAGTGCTGCAGCAGGGGTGCACCTGGTGAGTGCTGCCAGCAGGGGTGCACCTGGTGAGTGCTGCCAGCAGGGGTGCACCTGGTGAGTGCTGCCAGCAGGGGTGCACCTGGTGAGTGTGTTCCCTCATGCTCCTCCCTCCTCTGCCCTGCCCTGCCCTCACCCTCCCCTCCCCTTTCTTTCCTCTCCTGCCCTCCCCTTCCATGCCCTCCCCTGCCCTCCCCTTTCATGCCCTCCCCTGCCCTCCTCTGCCCTGCCGTGACCTGCCCTGCCGTCCCTTCCCTGCCCTGCCTGTCATGCATGCTGCCATGCGAGCAGGTGATGATAGCAGCGGATGCCAAGCCGCCTGTGGCACGAATCCACTTATTTATCCCCTTATGCACATCCCTTTCCTGCCCTGTCCTGTCCTGTCCTGTCCTGCCCTGCCCTGCACTCCCTTCCCCGCCATGCATGCTGCCGTGGGAGCAGGTGATGATAGCAGCGGATGCCAAGCCGCCTGTGGCGCGAATCATGGACTACAGGTGAGCGCTCACTGCTCACTTCACCCACTCACACGAGCTATTTGTCCACCAGGCATACTCACATCTCAGTGATTGCGTGTGGGTGGGTACGCGCTCGTTCGTTCGTGTGTGCCGTTTTCCTTCAGCTCCCTCCCTCAGCCTCGCTCTGGCAAGCAATCAGACACTGTCTTGTCTTGCTTCTGCCTGCTTACTGCTTCATCCCATCCCACCTGTTTCATCCCACCTGTTTCATCCTCGTTACAGCAAGTTCCGGTACGAGCAGCAGAAGAAGAAGCGCGAGCAGCTGAAGAAGGCCGCTGCCAGCCGCCAGGAGCTCAAGGAACTCAAGATGCGGTCAGCTCCCTCACTCGCTCCCTCACTCCCTCACTCACTATCTCACTCACTCCCTCCCTCACTCACTCTTGCACTCTCCCTCAATTTCTCTCGCTCACTCCTCTCTCCCTCACTCCCTCAAGCATCCTCACTCCCTCCCTCGGTCACCCTCACTCGCTCCCTCAATCATCCTCACTCCCTCATCAAATGCTTAGAATGAGGTTAGCTTCTCATGGCAAGCTTTGCACCTACCTGGGTGTGCGACGCAAGATGACATTACTCCTTCTCTTCTCTTCGCACCACTTTCTCTCTCCAAGTGTGTGTTGACCTTTGGATAGCATGTCGTCACTCCCTCACTTCCTTCTGACACGCCCTCACTCCCTTCTGACACTCCCTCACTCCCTTATGACACCCCGTCACTCCTTCACTGAGCCGTCCTTCCCACCATCCTCTCGCTTGGTCCGCCCCCTCTCCCTGCCCACCCCCCGCTTCTGCGCCCCACCCACTCGTCCTCCCCATCTAGCCATGTGGCCCATGTCCAGGGTGCGTTCTTGAATCTCCTTCACTTAGCTGATGCCCCTTCCGCTTGCCCCACCCAGGTACAACATTGTTGGGAGGGGGGGGGGTACAACGTGCGCCTCTACTGTGAGTAAGTGTGAGGCGTTCGTCCCCTCACTCCGCCTCAGCCCCTCCCTCCCCCTTCTGCCCCACTCTTCCCCAGGTACAACACTGACACGGGGGGTTACAACGTGCGCCTCAAGTGTGAGTGACGTGAGGCATCAGTACTTTCACTCTGCTTGTGCCTTCCCCCACCCCCCACCCTCCACCCCCACCACCTCATTCCTCCTCCCCAGGTACAACATTGACACGGGGGATTACAACGTGCGCCTCAAGCAGGCTCTTAAATTCCTCCACGACGGCGATAAGGTGTGATAATCGATGGCGATAAGGGGTGATGCATGATGGTGATAAGGGGTGCATGATGGTGATAAGGGGTGCATGATGGTGATAAGGGGTGCATGATGGTGATAAGGGTGCATGATGGTGATAACGTGCAATGCAGGAGGGCGATAAGGTGTGTTGCATGGTGGTGGTAAGGTGCAATAATTGATGGCAATCAATTGCTATGCATGGTGACTTGACTATAAGAGCTGCACCACACGCATCCACATATTTTCCCCCATTCCTCCTCTGCCCCTCCTCCCCTCCCTTGCTCTCTGCGCTTCCTCGTTTCTCCCTCCCTCCTCCCCCCCTCCTCATCCTCCGTGTGAGTGAGGGCAGGTGAAGCTGACAGTGCAGTTCAGAGGGCGCGAGATGGAGTTGAAGGAGCTGGGAGTGAAGCTAAGTTCCAACATTCCTCCCCTTCCTCTCCACCCCCTTGCTCTCTGCCCCCCCCGTCTGGGTGTGTGTGTCTCAGGTGAAGCTGACAGCGCAGTTCAGAGGGCGCGAGATGGAGTTCAAGGAGCTGGGAGTGAAGCTCTTTGAGAAGTTCCAACACGACGTGTCCGAGGTGAGAGCATGACGTGGCTGAGGTGAGAGCATGACGTGGCTGAGGTGAGCAATGAACATGACGTGGCAGATGTGAGCATGACGTGGCAGATGTGAGCATGACGTGGCAGATGTGAGCATGACGTGGTCTGTGTTCACCTCACCTCAGCGCACACACTCTTTATCCTCGCATCCTCTTCCCTCTCCCCCTTCCGTCCACCTTCCAGCTGGCGATCGTGGAGTCGAAGGCGCATCTGGAGGGGCGGTCGATGCACATGGTGCTGGCACCCAACAAGGCCGTTCTCACCCCCCTCTCACCCTCCACGTATATGCTTCTTGTCCTCTCCCCCTTGCGTCACCTTGCTCCCTCCTTGCAGCTGGCGATTGTGGAGTCCAAAGCACACCTGGAGGGGCGGTCGATGCACATGGTGCTGGCGCCCAACAAGGCCGTGCTGCAGCGCATGGCTGCTGCCGAGGAGAAGAGCCGTCGGGCAGCGGAGAGGAGCAAGCGCGCCGAGACGCGTGGAGTGGTGTCTGGGAGTGAGAGTGCGGGGGAGAGCGCTGGCGAGAGTGATGGGGAGAGTGATGGGGAGGAGGTGGTGGAGGTTTTGAAAGAGCAAAGTGGGCGGCAATAGGTGAAGTGGAAGATTTGGTTTGGGTGAAGAAAATGGGATGAAATACATAAATTTGGAGATGAGTGAAGGTTTCTGCTAGCCAACATCTGAGGTATTATTTGTCAGTCTGTAAAGAATTTCGTAACCATTTTATGATACATCGTTTGTCCCGCTGGCCGTAGTCGCAGCTGTCGGGTCTCGAAAATCCTCAAGTCGCATTGGCGCGAATTTCCAGCTGTGCAAAAGACTTGGCAACCTCCACTCGTCCAGGTTGGCAATATTGACGACGCGTCACGTGCCAACGGCGATGCTGGTTACTCCGTTTCCTGCTAACCGTCAGTTGTCGCAGCAGAGCCAAGAGCAAATGGTGACCAGGGTTGACTCTGCTTCCAGTCGACACCTGTCGTGCGAAGGTAGTAGGCTGGCGAAATCTTGATCTCCAGCTAACAAAATTCATGCGAACCAGAGCGAAGCACACCGTTTCGCTGGTGGGATGGGTTGGGGAAACTAGGGGTGGCGAGGCGCACACATGTGCCTGGCTGGAATCGCAGAAGCAGAAATTGCGAATTGCAGGAGTCAGCAGCAAGTTCTCTCGAGCCAGGGCTGAATTTCCATCCATGCTTGCTTTCTTGGCATAAATGCCGCCCTTACTCTGTCGCTTTCCCTGAACATCAAGAAATTATGCGAGGAGCCATTTTCCCACCTTAGGACAAGCTTTCATTCAATAATCACAAAAGAATCCTTCGACCATGATAGGAGCCTAATAGTAGCATTGACTCACAGATCACAGGGGTTTGACGTGACTTACTTCCGTTGAGGACTCAACAAAATTCAAACCGTCAAAACACTGTTCATAGAATGCCTAGGCAATGTTTGAAGTACTTTCAGGGAAACAATGTTGTTGGTTTATCTAGAGGAATGCTCAAATGTCGAGGTTTCATCAAAGAATCATTGGAAGGTGTGGATGAGCAATCTTCAAGCAGGTTCGGCAAGCACTGCTCCAGCATACGACCAGCATTGCTCATCCTCGCTACAGCAACTGTAACAATGATTTTAGGAGCCCTTTATAACGGATTCACAGTACACTCAAGTTATCGTTATGTGGCAAAATACGTATAATATAAAAATACAAAACAGGTGGGCAGTACTGAAATTGTAATCGTGACACATGAAGTTCGTTATTTACTGTAGAATGCAACTACACGTGTATCTTATATTTCAACTCAACCATACATTTCGGACAAACATTATTTCAATTCCATCCTACTTATATAACCGCATACATCATGCACCACACATCAGATATGTAGCAAGCATTAAGGAACAGCTCATTTCGGGCAAGAAGAGGGTTCTGCAAAAAAAGCAGCAGAATTAGGTCGACACAGTATTAGCACGCTATGAAACGGGCGAAAAAAAAAAACGACGTTTAAGAACCTACCGATCATTGATGCCATTCACCTGCTCGGAACTCCATATTAGAGAACGCCTCGAAGAACCATGATTTGCTTGGCGATTGAAATGGCGATTAAACTTGTGGAAAAAAATCATATTGGAAATAGAATACGTATAAGCGTGCCGAGGTTATCGGAAGTCGCTGGTTAAGAGCGTTGTCACGCTCTCTGGTATTCTGCAAAGAAACATGTACCCACAAGGGCGCAGAAGACAATGCGTATTTGCGAGAATCTGAAACTCACCTGCGCTGATCATGAATTCACAAGCGGGAGTAGGGAGTGACAAGGTAGCCTAATCGCGAGCTTCATGCAGCGAGTCAAACTTCAACGCAGAAACCGTCCGCCACAGCAGGGTTTCACTAGCCTGCAAGAGGGAGGATTCAAGGACAGAGAGACACTCGTATTTAGAACGTGCATATGAGGCAGAAACGGGTAGATAGGAGCAGCCAGAGGAGCGAGGTAGTTGAGTGAGCTAACAAAACGGTGCACGAAATTGTAAGAAGTGAAATGAAAAGGTGCCGAGTTGTGGGTGGAGTTTGAAGGAGGGGGAGAGGAGCATCTCGCACACTAGAAGTGTGGTGTTGTGTCACACGTACGAATTGGCGAAATCTCGAAACGTTGCGAGATGGTTCAACATTTGCAAAATTTCGCTGCCTTGGGTTCAAACAGAACCTAACGAAATTGACGAGATGGAAACCCTTTGCCTTTTGGGTTTCTGTTCGCCTCAACGTTCCAAACCACATCCGCGCTGTCACATCTGATTGTGACAGCGCACCTTCATACGTGACACAGTTTCCTGACGCGTCAGCAACACCTTATCTGATTCGAGTGACGCTATAGCGTGTTCTGCTATAACGCCACGAAAGTCTCCGTCGATGCGAATTCAAAGGTCAGACTTATGCAACCTCGACACCACTGTACACCCAACACAACCAGAGTAAACTCGTTTTACTAACACAAATTGGCACGTGCGGGACGGTTTGGATGTGAACTGCTAGCGGCTGTTGAGACAATGGGAAAGGGGAGATATTGTTCACCTATCTTTCAGCAAACCTTCAGCACTGCTTACCCTCGTAAACACTGTTTCATGTTACCGTAGCAATTGCTCGAGCAATGGTTAGTGCGCAAAGATGGGGAAAACCGAAATTTGGGCATAGTTTGTGGCGTTGTGAATTTTGTTGAGGAGAAACGCCACCACCTGACAGAACTGAAGTTGCCTGCAACGCTTAGTCGAGAAACAAGCAGGTGATTCTTGAAGTCGTTATGTCGAGAGTCGCGGCGGTCGGTCCTTCCGCGGCGCGCGGCACGTCGCACCTCGCGCTGCTGAACCTCCGCGCAATCCGAGTCAATCCAACAGCCACCACCACCGCAACCAGCAGCACAACGCGCGGAACGCTCCCGAGCTACGCCCGACACACGCAGGGGGGCACCACCTCCGCGCAGCAAAGGTCGCAGATCTTCCGACTCCGCCTTCCCCGCCCTCCGCGACCACCCCGCCCATCCAATTCGTCCGCCGCTTCGTGCGCAGGGGCCTGCCGCGCGCTGAAACATCCCCAAAATGTTGCTGACCCGAACCTGACCTCCATTCCGGACTGACCCTGACATGTCCCGTATGTCAGAATGTTATTGTCTAGCCTGCAGTGGGGTACTCCATAGTGAGTACAGCCCAATTAGGGTTTGCTATATGTATCCAACTGCTTGCTAGTGAAACCTCTCCTTTCTTCATTCCTGTTTCGTACATTCTAACATGGTTTCAGAGCAGGTCGACCCCCTTGGGTCGATCCTGTGGGTGGGCCCACCACCTAACTGCTTCCGCTGCTGTTCTGCTTCTCGCGCGCCTCGGGCGCGCGCCGTCTTCTTCCTGCCGCGCGCTGAGCGCGCGGCGAAAATTTTTAGGGTTTTCATCCCGCCGTGCGCTCGGGGCGCGCGGCGAGTTTCTGCCCGCCGTGCGCCCCGAGGCGCGCGGCGGTTTTCTGCCGTGGGGGATCCGCGCGCGCCCCCCCCCCGCCATCCCGTCGCCCGTCGCGACGCTCAGGGGGGCCGCGCGTCGCCCTGCCCGTCGCCCGTCGCGGCGCCCTGGGCTCTAGCGCGTCGACCCCCCCCCCTCCCGTCGCCCGTCGCGGCGCCCCGGGGGGCCGCGCGTCGCCCCTCCCGTCGCCCGTCGCGGCGCCCTGGGGGGCCGCGCGTTCCCCCCTCCCGTCACTCGTCGAGGCGCCCTGGGGGGCCGCGCGTCGCCCCTCCCGTCACTCGTCGCGGCGCCCTGGGGGGCCGCGCGTCCCCCCCTCCCGTCACTCGTCGAGGCGCCCTGGGGGCCCGCGCGCCGCCCCGCTTCCGCTCACACACCGCCCCAGCTGCTGCCCCCGTTTTTGCCCTACGTTTGGGGGTATGGGGGTGGCAAGTATGGGGGTGGCGGGTGTGTGATCCGTCCCCTACTCCTCCTCCTCCTCCGTCTCCCACTGCTGCAGCTGCCGCTGAAGGGGGTGGGTGTGTGGGAGCCGAGGGTTTAGGGGTTAAGGGGGGTGCCGTGGGAGTGGAGCTAGGGTTCAGCAGGGGGTGTGTGTCAAGGGTGTGGGTCAGTTGGAGGAGGTTGTGTGGAGGTAGCCGTCTTGTCGTCCGCAGCACCTGTAGTCCGGGGCGCTGTCCTGGTAGCCTAGAGAGCCTGCTGCGCCTGTCGCCCGTGGGTCCGTTGCTCCTGTAGCTCCTCGTAGCCCGTGAACCAGTTACTCCAGTAGTCCGGGGCGCTGTCCCGGTAGCCACTGTGCCAGCAGCTCCTGTTGCCCGTGTGTCTGCAGCTTCAGCCGTCGTCTCCCATCTTCTCTCATCTCACAGTCCCTCCTCCTCCTCACTTGCCCGCTGTGACTACCACTAGCTTTGCTCATAATTGTGAACTATTACTATGCTTGCTTGTTGTGCTGATTACACCCCACTTTGGCTATGGGGGTGTGTCAGAATGTTATTGTCTAGCCTGCAGTGGGGTACTCCATAGTGAGTACATCCCAATTAGGGTTTGCTATATGTATCCAACTGCTTGCTAGTGAAACCTCTCCTTTCTTCATTCCTGTTTCGTACATTCTAACACCGTACCTACCCCAAGAGGAACTTTGGGGACATTTCTGGGTTAGCGGTCACCCCTGGGTCAGTATTGGGTCAATGAGTTTTCCGCCCCCAACCTAACCCTAGGGCAAACTGACCCGTATGTGTCCCAAACCTGCCTACCCCTCGGGCGTTGACCGCCCGGGTTCGATTCTCGCCGTCAACACAAAATATGGATCCACGCTATTAGTAGCCCCAATATTATACAATGACAACCGGAAACGATGGGAGCGTGGTGTACCCCACCCACTAAAAACTAGATAGTTTTTACAACTGCTTACGCGTCGCAAGTCACAAACAACAGTACTCGTACACGGAACGCCAGTGAACAGCGGGTCACAAGAGTTCTAACTAGCGAGACGCAAGCGTTCTCACACAACAACATCCGTACTTGAACTGGCAATCCTTTCTCAAGTAGCGCCGTAGCAGGGTTCATTTAGGGTCACCAGATAGTGCCTACCCACGCATCTCCACACAACTGCAACCTGTCACCCGCCCCCATCACTCATCAAACAGGAAACGGTTCACCAAAGAGAACCGAGGCTCCGTGAAGCATGGGACAATGTGTGCGAGGGACAGAATGCAGTCAACCTCGACAACGGCATACTCATCCTCCCCCACAGTTGGCACAAGCCTGACGCATCCCGTCACGGGGCATGGAGTGGGGTGCTCGTCGAAATACCCCACCACAGCACGCCTGTGAATCTGGCCCTCGTCGTTCTTGAAATGGAGGAGCATAAGGCACCGGGCATACCACTCGCCTCCCCCCCCAGCTATCGACACGTAGCTGAACTTCCCCTCACCCGGCGCGGCCTTCACCATGTGCCCTGGCCCACGGCCCAGGAGGCGGTCGTGTGGGGGAATCGCCATCGCGGTGTGCACCTGCACACAACGAAAGGCGCGCGTATGGAATCACGTGACTGTCCCAGGCGAGACGCAAAAACAAAAGGGACAAGCAACGGGAACCCACACCGACATGCGAGAACATGCCCACCAAGCAGGACATTACCTGCACGCCTGAAGCAGCGATCCCCACACGCTGCATCACCCGTGCGATCCCCTCCATCACGACAATGCCCAGGGCGCCGCCGTATTCCGCCCAAACGGGGTCCTGTGCATCCCCCACCACAATGCGCCTGGAATGTCGGGTCAGCACCCGGGTGTTGTGCTTCACCGCCTGAGTACACGCACCGCACGATAGGAAAAAAACAAGAGCATACATGTGGATCAAGCATGCCCCAATGAATTGAAGAAACACACGCCGTCTCATTGTTCTAACAATGAGCAATGGCACGACACCATCCCATGCAACCGTCGCTCAAAATGGCACACCTTGCGCATGGCGGTCTCGTACGTCCTTCCGCCCTCTTCCCGACCCATGCCCCTGATTGCCTCGTTGCGTGCGTGGCGAAGCGCAATGTCTCTGCCCACGTCCCGCCAGTTCGAGTTCCTAGCAGGCCATTTGCAGCACCTCTTGTGCATGGCCTCGTAGGTGTTGGTAGAGTACTCGGACGGCATGCCATGCATCCTGATGGCATGCGGAAGGTGCCGGAGAAGATGCACCTTCGGCAGCCGCCACTGCGACTTCTGCTTGGGGAAGACCAGCTTCAGCTCCGCGATCAGCCTGCGCATCATCGTACGGCAACGCATGCCGGGGAGGGGCATGAGAGGCAGGGGCATGCGAGGGAGGGGCATGAGAGGGAGGGGCATACCACGTAGGGGCATGAGAGTCAGGGGCATGATAGGCAGGGGCATGAGAGTGAGGGGCATGAGAGGGAGGGGCATGATAGGCAGGGGCATGCGAGGGAGGGGCATACCACGTAGGGGCATGAGAGTCAGGGGCATGAGAGGCAGGGGCATGAGAGTGAGGGGCATGAGAGGGAGGGGCATGAGAGGCATGGGCATACGGCTGAGTGGAATGAGAGTCAGGGGCATGAGAAACAGGGGCATGAGAGGGAAAGGCATACAACCTAGGGGTATGAGAGTCAGAGGCATGAGAGGCAGGGGCAGATAAGGGAGGGGCCTGAGAGGCAGGGGCATGAGAGGCAGGGGCATGAGAGGGAGGGGCATTCCACGTAGGGGCATGGGAGTCAGCGGCATGAGATTGAGGGGCATGAGAGGCAGGGGCATGAGAGGGAGGGGCATGAGAGGGAGGGGCATTCCACGTAGGGGCATGGGAGTCAGGAGCATGAGAGTGAGGGGCATGAGAGTGAGGGGCATGAGAGGGAGGGGCATGAGAGGCAGGGTTATACCGCTGAGTGGAATGAGAGTCAGGGGCATGAGAAACAGGGGCATGAGACGGAAAGGCATACCACCTAGGGGCATGAGAGTCAGAGGCATGAGAGGCAGAGGCAGATAAGGGAGGGGCCTGAGAGGCAGGGGCATGAGAGGCGGGGGCATGAGCGGGAGGGGCATACCACGTAGGGGCATGAGAGTCAGGGGCATGAGAGGCACGGGCATGAGAGTGAGGGGCATGTGAGGAAGGGGCATGAGAGGCAGGGGCATGAGAATCAATTGTATGAGAAGGTGTCAACCGCTTACACAAGGGTCTTTCTCGTCGCATCTTCTAGGGACGCTTCGGTGTGATATGCCACGCGGAAATACGCCCGGTACCACTCGTTGAAGAGGACGACCACGCGAGCAATGTCCTCGTGGCCAGGCAGGTGAGCGACCAGCGGGACAATCTGCATCATGGCCCTGTGCTCCCATGCGGCGTACTGGGACACCGTCCCAAAGTAGGCCGAAGGGTCCGGATGCCGGAGAACAGACGACGGCGTCACTACCATGACCGCCTCGCACTGACTGCGGCCACGAGCAGAAAATGTCGACAAATGACATAAACAAGCAATGAGGATATGTGCGCGCAGCCGCACACACAAACATGGTAAACGCCACATGCGAGTGAAAGCCCACAATCGGTACCTCAGAAGAAGGAGCTGCTCTGTGGGGGTTAATTTGGCCACCAGGCATCGCATGGTGTGCAGCCAAAGCCCCTCGTCCACCACGTGCATGATGCAGATTCCAATGACCTCGTACAGGTTCCCCCAGGGTATGTCGACGTGCGCCCATTCCCACAGTGCGCACTGCCAAACCGCACGGAGATAATGCTGAGATCGCCGCACGAAATCCGCCACCCAAATCACGGCCGCGGATTGAACAACTGAATGACCAGCACTGCAAGCCACGTAGTGGGTAACTCACCTTCACAAAGTGTGTGCACCATGCAGACTTTGCATTTTTGCGCTTCTTTGGGTTGGTACCCGCGATCGCTCGTACACGTCCTTCTGGCCTTTCACCGTGCGTGCCTTGCTTGCAATGTTCAGGTCCGCAAGGTCCCACTTGCTCACGAGGCACATAGAGCAAGGTTGATTTGACGTGGCTGCCCATGTGCATGTCACCATGCACGACTCGGTGTGGTCGCACACGTACTTGCTCAGGAGTGGAAAGACCCTCTGTTTCCTGCCCAAGTGATCGTTGACCATGATTCCCCCACTGCCCATGATCGGGGCCCACGCGTGGACACAAGCGAGTGTGAGAAAGTACATTTAACCACTCCCCCACGGGGTGGGCCCATACACCCGTGGTATGCAGCACCTCCCAATCCTTTATCCGCAACGTACCTCTCGACTGATGATGCCCGCATGAGTGGCCCTAGTACCAGCCGAAGCATCTCGTGCATGAGATCTGTCTTCTGCTCCGCTGACAAAATTGCAGGTAGCGTGGGGAAGAGGGCCACCATCTCCACGCCACCATCTAGCCATCTGCTGGCCTCGGGAATGTTGTCCAGGGAGAACATCATCGGGTGGGCCAGCTGCCTCCCATTAAACGTGAGATGAGTCGCATCACTGAACAGAATCACCGCAGCCACTAAGCCGGCCCCCCGTAATGCCTCATGTAGGGTATGGGTCGGACACAGACAGAGTTGTGGGTGTACAAGCCACACTAGGTGTAGACAGTACCCCGGTGAGGGGATATGAGCCCGTGAGAACTAAGGGGAGCGGTTGTAGTCGGGTGCAAACGTACCCATGCCCTCCAAAACCAGTCGCAGTCCACAACAACCCCGTAACGTCTCTCGTCGTCCACCTCCACTTTCCGTGGTTGCGTGGTGAAACCCTCGACTCGGGACATCTTCTCCCACATCCTCAGCAGAATCTGCGTGAAGAAGGGTTACTCAATGAGCAGCATGACAAAGGGTCAAACCCCCAGAACAGTGGAGGGCCTCTAACACTAAGCTACTACAAAACTCACACGAACGAGCGGCCGAAACCGAAACGTCACGACACCCAGACCCCCCTGCAGCTCCATCTCGCGTGACTCCCATTCCTCCCCATATGACAGGTATTCCTCCTCGAACCGTTCGAGATCCCGATATGTCTGCCACAGATCCACCTCTGAGGGGGCCCCGTTGCCAGCTTTAGCCAACTGGATGATGTCGGTTATGGCTGCATTAGGCAAAAAGTAGGTCCGCGCAATGCGCGCTATTTCGAACCTGATGTCCCGACTGAGACCTGCTTCTGGCACGTCCCCCGACTCCCCAGATGCGACCGACGGCGCTGACTCTGCTGATGACGACGCCTGCCCGTCATCGCCATTGGCGTCCACCCCGTCGAGATCGCGAGCCGTGCGTGGCTCAAATGGCCCGTCACTGCGCCGACCATCTGCGTGCACGATCGTGATTAACGGCGGCCGATAGAATCGGCCGTACGGAATGCCTAAGGCCGCTAAGCGGTCCTGTTCGTACAGACACTTTTTGTTCCTGTTCTGATGTCTACGCAGTCCACCGTAGCTTTTCAGTAATTTCTCGCAGAAGGGGCATGTCGCGTACGGCATAGTAAACGTGTCCGCCTCTGAACATGACAACCATGATAACTTAAACCGTGCTAGCTGTCACACCCGAGCTTAACCGCTTCGTAATCGTTGCACGGGGTGATGGGGTAGTGACTACAACTTATGGCAGGCGTAGGGAGCTGAGCGTCAACTAGGGTTTCCACGCGTGCCTGCCCTCTTGACCTGGATTTCAGCAGGGCGTAACTTTGTGTGCCTGTAATGTGTAGCGGACAATATACTAGGATGAACGTAACAGGTTACAAACATTACCTGACGCCACTTGGTATCTGGCATTTTGCTACCCTAAATAAATATATTAGACGCATATTGGCCGATACCAGACTTACGCTTCACTATGAGATTTTCCATGCACGCCACGCCAGTCTACAAAGGGCAAGAACGGAAGGTCACATGTGAGAGTAGATGTAGGCCACCATTGTGACCACATATAAAAAGTCATAAATAGAGCAGCAATACTAGCCAACATAGGATGTCTCTCTACGCCGCATCACAGTCCTTGCGTGGGCGCTTGACACTAGGGATTGGCATCAGCCGGTCCACAACATCGATGAAGGTGATGGCGGTGTCGAAAGTCGGCAGCCTGGCCACGGCTGCACAACCAGGAGAGGGGGTAACGTCAATGACACTGCGTACGTCCATTTGCAGTAGACTGGCGCATGGCATTTGCCAGTCACGACAGGCATCTCACCTCGAGCCAGTGCTTGCACATGAGCCATGGATGGGATCGGTAAGGGAAATGTGGCAGCTTCCCTCGCATCGTTGGTTCCTGCAGATTTGAGTTAAAGGGTGAGAAATGGTACGAGGTTACAAGCAAGGTAGCCTAGCCGATCCTCACCTTCCGTGGCTAGGCGGATGGCTGAAGGAACGGGCATCAGTCGCTCTACCACGTCGATAAACGTAACAGCCGTGTCGAAGTTTGGCAGTCTGGCTGCAGCTGCACGAGTGGAGGGGTAAGATGGATAAATGACGTCATTTTAGAGGTACAAGGGAACAGGGTGCCCGTCGAATGCCACACACCCGAAGAATCTCACCTCGCGAGGCACGAGTTACATTTGGCAATGTAGCTGCAAGCACCGGCACACGAGGCTCCTGGTGGGTACCTCCAGTGCCTGAAATGATGACCAGGGGAATGGTTCAGTCAGACTGGAAGGACACCATTTTTCTTAGAGCGCAAAGCGCACTTAGCGGGAGGTATGACCCATGCTGAAATGGCTCTGAGGGGACCGTGAGTTGCGGTACAAGGTCCACACCTGTCATGGCACTGGCATGCGGGGGGCCATCATGGTTCGGTGACGCCGTCCGCGGATAGACTCCAGGCCCGGCCTGCCCGTCGCCATCATCCTTGCACACGTCAGCATTGCGATCTATGTTGTCACCTTCGCCGAGAACCGCAGTTGATGCTGCCTCCCCTTTCAGCTCAACCGTTTCGGTCACAGAGTCCTGCTGCTGGGTCCGGGCATGTTTGCGAGTTGGTCCCGGCAATGATGCATTCTTGGGTGATGTTGGCGCAAAACCTTCGCCACGTCCGTCATCAAGCTTGTTTGCGCGGCCCTTAGCGTCAGGGCTCACCCCCACCACCTTAGGATCTGCATTGGCGACTGCCACCGGCTTTCCCGCGTGATCGTGTTGACAAGCTGGGCCGTCGACCCTGATGACCAAGTCTTCTCGCTTTTCGCCGACCACACCTGCAGCTCCAAGCCCCGTTGCACCCCCGGCTAGGGGGTTCGTTGAACGGTAAGTATGAGGAAGTTTCTCGTGTGGCGCTATCAGTGCTGACGCGCACCCTCCGCGCAACTCCGATGTTGTTTTGTTATTGGCAGGACGAAGTGAGCGGAGGTCCTCCTCCGTCGCAGGAGTTTCTGTCCCGAGGTCCGGTGACCCGGTGTATATCTGCGTCTCCGCCTCCATTAGCGCGTCTACCGGCTCCCCTAGCGCCACGGGCTCCTCATCACTTTGGCCGTGCCCGGCGGGGTGGTTGGCGCCCATAGGCTGAGATTCTCCACCGTACCGTGGATCAGTACCCTCCCAGTTGTAGAATCGAGCCCGGGGTTTAAAACACGGTAGTAGAAACGCACCGCTCCTATATACATCCTCCGGTAGTCCACAAAATGGGTCTTCAGATGATACGTCCGCGCCGACGCCGTTTACCGTATGCCCTGCATGCTGACTGTTTGCGCGCTGGAGTGGCGCGCTTCGCATGGAGGCCATGGTTGTCGAAGTGAGCTGTGGTGTGGGGGTTGGTTTCTCGGCGTTGTAAGCGTGGTGTGCTTGACCACTGACTAGGGTTTCGGGAATAGTGACGGCAATCCCGACGAGCCCTTTTTGATTGGGTGGTTGTCACGCTAATCCCATCCTCGATATTGTTTGTATGGCAGGAACCATGAGTAAATGGTCATCTTTATAACGTTTTCAATGGTTATAAGATGAAGCCTGTACTGGAACCCTGAGCATTGGACCATTGGTCACAACGTATTACAATTACAAAAACAATGCTAAGACGATGAAACGCCCAGCTGCTTGGGGTACCAGCTGCTCCATTCAATGAAATCCTCCCTAATATCCTCCCTCCATTCTGTGGGATCACCCCACAGTGTGATCGACCCCGTGTTTGCAAACGCGGTGTCCACCATCACCTGCATATACTTCATCACGTACATACCACAGTCATGCTCGTTCGACTGTTTTGTGACCTGCGACACACAGAACATCATACACATAGTGAGAAAATACATTGTCCTGCAGTCGGAATAGATCGTGAGCATCATCTGTTTTTGCGACATCCGCTCACGAATTCTGCGTTCCATACCTCCATGGTGACGAGCTCCACAGAAGTCTCCCATAGTTGCGCCTCTATGTCTGTGACAAAGGGCCGATACCCAGTGAGCTGAGCCACCAGATAACGTCTAAGCGGTCCAGCGATGTCCGTGTGTAACGAGAGTGAGTCGGCATGAAGGATGCGGGTAGGTCGTGGGATGTTGTGATCGTCGACGGGGCCGTCATTGTCCAATATGACAAGGCTCCAGTGGCCACTGCAAGAACGAAGGCAATAATGGGTGCCATCATCAGAGTATGGGATCGCATACAGGGGCTGATGAGGGCGACAACACATGTAAAAGACTCACGCGGAATGGATCGGGACAATGACCCATTTGTAGGTCAGAAGATTCTCTCCGTGCGCGAAGTTGCGCAGCGCACGAGCAGTGTTGTCGCCGGAAATCAGCGTATAAAGGTATGTCCCCGCGTATAGCCACGTCCTATCGTCTCTGTTGGTCTCATATTGAAGCAGACTGCGACAACAAGCAAGCCACCAAATGCAATATGCCTTAGTATATACCTTTCATCATCAGTTGTTGAAGAGACGCATGAGATGCGACGGTTACTCACATGCCCCACCATTCAATGATGTCGCCAGACACCCACTGGCCCGGGGACAGGGTGTCTAGCTGTTTCTGCGTCAACGATAACCACGAGCCTCCTAGTGGGTACGGGATGCTGTACTTGCGCATACGGGAGGTCGAGGCTTTGGACTTCCTAGGAGGCATCTTAGACGGATGGTCTACTGAGACTGAGATTTCGACGCACAGAGGCAGGGTCTTTATCTCTTCTCAGCTTGCAAGCATCGCGCGGATCGGGGGACTGGAAATGGTGGACTGAACACGGGAGCCTTGTACGGGATCGTACATTCACCAATGAACACGCTTCGGTGGTGCTCGGTTCATTAGTTTGCACATCACAAATGCACTCGATCACCATGGCTTACTGTCGCTGGAAACATCGACATTTTATGCTGGGTGGAGAGCTGGATGAGCGGGTCACCTTGTAACGACCATTCTCTTTTGGGTAGCAGTTAACTTTGTTCGTTAAGGAATGGGTATCCAATTAAACGGGGTGTGGTGCCACCAGTTGTCAGGGTTCGAGGTACTGGGGTGAACCTCGGGGACGATAAGGTTACACGTCATCGGTGCAGTTCGAGGCGGACACGTGGACAGGTGTCTTCCCTAAACGGCCAATCATGCGCATCGTGTACAGGGGTGTTGTACACCGCACTGACGGTTTAGATTGGTACAGTCGGGCATAGCTCCAATCCACGGCTGTCAGGCACTTCGAAGGCCACGCCCCCAATGGAGCTGGAGCCGATGCACGCGTCTGGTTGGTTGATGGTTGCCTGGCTTCTGTTCTTTGTTGTCACTGTGCGTTTTTGGCGAAACCCGTGCTTTGTCTCATTGGGTACTTTACGAAACCCTAGCTAAGGCTCATCTGAGCAGGCCGTTGTTGCTAGAGTCGCCATATTGAATAAGACAGTTGGAGGTCAGAACGATGTCTCTAACCTTAGACCGACCTATGCGAGATAGGAAGCCACCCGCACACCTGAACGCAACAGATTTCGTTTTGACAACGGTCCGCACAAGAGCGCTTGACAGCAGATGGCTGGAAGAGAGTGAGCGCACGCGGGTGCTCGTCGCCGAATATCGTACTCGGCGTCTACGTGGCGCCAGACATTTGCCTCCAGGCCAGAGTCAGGAGACCCACGGTGTCAGCGCCGTCACACGCCAGCAACCGTTGCCTAATCCATACGGCCAGACTCCAGAGGAGGTGCACGCGGAGTGCGAAGCACGGAGATGTCACCATACGAAGCTGTTGACGGACATTACGTCTGCAAACGCGGAGCCTCCAGAACAGTCCAACAAGGCCGCGAGTAAGCCAGTGCTCTCAGCCGTGAACCCGCATGCCAAACGCTGTTTTCGTCCTTGGAATGTTATGCGGAAGTGTTTGCCGCAGAGGGTTGCTCAACATATGGTGAGAGGGTTACTCACCGAGCTACTAAGTAGCGTCTGCGTTTGTTGTTGCAGGTGAATTTCCGGGGATAAGCGGGGACACTGAGCTCGGCGGTCCACGCAGCACCGAGTGCGGCCCTGAGGCATGGATGAAGTACAACGAGCTGCTGTTCACAGTGCAACACTCATCTTGCTCTGAAGAGGGGGACGTAGAAGGCGAGGCTACCGAGTCGTCAGCCTGTGACAGCGAGGATCAGTCTGGCGACGCGGACTGGGTAGCAAACGAGTGCGAGTCAGAAGGGGAGACTGATAACACGAATCCTCCCTCTCACCAATCTGAACTTGCAGGAACACAAGGTATGGGCCAATCGGCATCAGGCCGAGCGGGTAAGCGCTTGCGACCCACCGGGAACAACTCCACTCGCTCACGCTGTGACGCGACGCCGTCTGTGCTTCGCCGGGTCGTGGCTGTGTCGACACGGGCGTCTGGAATGCGGTGCAACTTCTTTAACATCTATGAGCAGACAAGCGACGGTGACATTCCGTCGGCTACAGGCCAGAGCGCGAATGTCGCACGAGGCGAGCCGGCGACGCCGGAGACCCGACTACAGGGGAAATTTCTGACACCAGTCTCTACGGCGGCGGCGGGTCATGGCGGGTACCCGGCGACATCGACCCCCACACCTACCACCCCTCTGTGTCGCTCCCAAGATGTCGTCAGGGGATCGGCTCTTTCCGGTAATTCCGCGCGGCCGTTGCCGCGAACACCAACCACAACACTTAAGCACAGTGGTGTGGAAGCCGAGTCCAACGCAGGACCATCTCGTGCTCAAGGTACTGGCGGAGGGTCTGTGAATCGCAGTTTGTTGGCCTCGCCGCCAAGGATGCCTCCTTATAGAACGACAGGCTCACCTTCTAACTTTACCCCTGCCACGCCCTTGGTAGCACCTTCACCGCAGTTGCACGACCGTGGTCCGGAGGGAGAGGGTGTGTTGCCTGGCATGATTCCCACCCCCTTCCTGCCAACATGCGATGACATTAACGCCAGTGGACGTGACGCGGACACCGGTCTTGGCGGCGCTGCGTCTGGACACGACGTCGCCGGGCATGCGATGGCGGAAATACAGAGGTTGTGGGCGCAGGTTCAGGCGGTTCGTGGGACAGGGGATCCCGCAGCAGGATCAGCGCCGAACGTGCCGAACTTCACACTTGGCGAAGATGTGCATGCGGCTCTTGCGGGAATGAACGACCTGGAGGCGGAAGTGTCGGGCAAAGTAGCGGGCGATGTCACGCCAGGCATGGCAGCCCAGCCGCCGGTGTGGAGGCCGCACGGCAGGGCGCCCGATGCCCCTCAACAGAGTGGGGTTCGGAGGGACGCAACACCGGCGACGCAGGCACCAACACGGCCCGCCAGAGCTGCATCCAAGTTACCGCCACTTGCAGACGCCTTTGAGAGGCCAAACCGCGGATTCGAGTTGAACCGACTGGCAGGAGCGGGGAGGCTGGCGAATGTGGGGAACCCCATGGCTCGCCGGGTGGGCGGCGTTGGCGTAGGGACTGAGACGGGGATGGCCGGTGGAAGCGTAGCGCCCGATGGTGGCGGGTGGGATCGACATGCGCCGGTCATGCAAGGAAGAGGGTTGAAGAGAGAGCGATCGCGGATGACAATCGTGGTCGACTACAACCCGAACGATGCCAGATGTGATTTGCAGCCGGGAATGCCTCCGGCCTCCGAGATTCATGTACGTGTCTAACGCTTTTATTTAGGGTGACCCGGGTCGCGGGCTCGGTATGGTTATGAATGCCGGGGCGTGTTGTGCCATTGGGAACGAAACCAGTTTTTTTGAAACGCTTTCGGTGCCTGTGGCGTCATCTAGTTACCCCCCCCCACCCAGTACCCCAAGTACCCCTCCCGCCATCCAGTTCTACGTGAAGAAGGCAATGCATCTGCTGTTGCGTTCCTGCGCCGCGCATGGCGTCACGTACTGGCCGACGGACGACGAGAGGAACGTGGCCCTTCTCGTTGTGCTACGGTGCCACTACGACGTCTGTCAGCTCGATGTGGACCGCGCCATGGAGAATGGGGCGTACTGCAAAGTGGTCAACAAGATCTGGTCGAAGTTCAGGAGCGATTCCTTGTCGCAGGGACGCCAGAGGATTGTGGATGGGCTTGAAATCGCGGTCGCTGCCCCCGGCATCTACAAGCTGGTGATCGATATCGACACCAAGAAATCCCTGTGGGGCCGCTATGCGCCCAGTGAGTGTAGTGGGTGCAAGTGGGGTATCAACCTTGGGGCTTACACGACCAGGAGCATTCCGCGAGTGCAGGGGTTGTTAACACTCACACTTGTTGGTCCATGGGCAGATAAGGAGCTAATGCAGATTGTATCGACTTGGAACTGCGCGGATGGGGATTTGCGCCCATTTACTTCAAGGGTGTTTTTTCCAAGCATGCAAGGCGGCATACCCAGAGTGGGTGTTCGGCGGCAACATGGTGCTGGTTCGATACCACATCGCCTGGGTGTTGTATTCCGTGAGCGCCTCCTCCCATGCGCTGTATGTTTTACCTCCCCCATGTAGCCCACTGACGGTCACCTTGTACAACTAACGTTATGGCAGTTCGATTTCGGGATACGCAACTGGAAGACAACCGCGATATGCATGACTCCTAGCCCCTTGGACAACGAGGGGGGGCTAGGACACTGTAATCCTATGATGTGAACCATCCGAACCACCCTCCGAAGCACCATCCGAGTTCCCACCGGACCACATGATGTGTGGGAGGAGGAGAGGTGGTGGTAGGAGGGTGGTTCGGATGGTGGTTCGTACGGAGGTTCTGATGGTGGTTCGGGCAATCCTATGCTGGACTCTCTACGGGAGCAGAACGCCAAGTTGATGGGAGGCTGGTGGTCCGGTGGTTCGGGTGAAGCCTGGGATGAAGGTTCGGAGGGGTTTGGTGATGGTTTTGAAGAGGCTTGGAATGGCTGGGGTGGAGGCTCGGGCAATGGTAAGGATGGAGGTTGGGACGATGGTTTGGGAGAAGACTGGCAGGATGGTTGGGGAGAAGATGATTGGGGAGAAGATTGGGAGGATGGTTGGGGAGAAGAATGGGAGGATGGTTGGGGAGAAGACTGAGAGGATGGTTGGGGAGAAGATGATTGGGGAGAAGACTGGGAGGATGGTTGGGGAGAAGACTGAGAGAATGGTTGGGGAGAAGACTGAGAGAATGGTTGGGGAGAAGACTGAGAGGATGGTTCAGGAAGAGATTGGGGCGATGGTTGGTAGGGAGGCAGGGCCGATGGGAGAGCAACAAGGGGAGTAGCGCTGACCTGAGCTGCCAGCCCTCCATCCACCACCCATCACATCACCTTCCCCAGTCTCATCACTCCTCCCACATCTCCCCCTATGACCCCTCCTCCCACCACCTCTCCTCCTCCCACACTCCTCCTTCCACCACTTCTCCCCCAACCTGCATGATTGTATATATGATGTGATATCTGATAATGATATCCTTTATATTTTCTGCTTGTGTGAGTTCACGTCGATTGCCCGTGTTCTTTTGAACTTATTGCATTCAGTGGCTGTCAAAAAAATGTTCCCCCCTACATATGGCTGGCAGATGTTGTAAGTGATGCAAGCGCTGGACCCTGATGGTTGGTTGTTGATGCACCATCACACTCAGTGCACCATGGCGCTGAAGTCATGGGCTGATTGCAGCTAGCATTGCTGAGGCAGAACCTGCTGCGCTGCTGTGTAGGATGGAGAGATTCTGTGTGGTTGGAGGCGGTTGATGGTTTCCGGGGAAACGAACGCAACACGCTTTATAAAATGCATAATTGGAGGCTGTCACGTCGCGAGTTTCTGGATTTCTGCACATAGCTTTGCGTAGTTTTTACCAACGGCCTCATATGCCTTTTCTTACATGCATGCTGATGTTGCGCACCAAGGAAGGAAGATGAGTTTCAATACACGTGGACGGACCACTAGCAAACATCAAAAAGAGAAATCACCGCCCGTGAGTGCACAGAACCAACTCTGCTCAGTCCTGCAAACACAGAACCTCCAATGCTACTCGATGTCCCCTGGTCTCGCTCGCCCTCAACCCCACCTCCCTACACCCACTCCCCCATGTTCGCCTCCCCCACCTTCCCTTCCCCCACCTCTTCCCTCCCCTTCCCAGCTCCACGACCTCTGCCACCACCCTTGCTGGTACCCGCGAAACTATATCCCCCCTTTTGCCGTCTTGAAACGGAAGAACCACATGATCTCATTTCACTGCTTGGCGCCTCTCCCCCCCTCCACCTTCACGCCTTCGGCACCACTTTTGCAGCTGCCCCCTCCCCGTGCACCTTCACCTTAGCATCTCCCACACCACTCCTCTCTTTTTTTTTGTCACTTTCTAAAGAGGAAGGCCGATGCATTCATTTCACTCCTTGCTGCATCCCCCAACCTCCAACCCCTCTGCACTGCTTTTGCTGTCGCAGCACACATTTTATGTTGAGTGTACTTTTACAATAGGCTTGGTAGAGGTGCACTATCGAGGGTTCCTGATTTGCATATTCTCTTGCATTTTCCCATTCTTGTTAGGTCTGTTCACGCTGCACACTACGCGCCCCCCTAGGCTTCTGCGTCTGGCCAGGCAGTTGCGTCGTGCTTGTGTCGGTCGCTCACTCACCCGTCAATCCTGTGGCATCACTGTCTAGGTCACCTCGCCTTCACGTGACTCCGTCACATGGTTCACCACCGTCTTGTCTCAGGTCTCGCATCGTCGCCCCTCACTCCTCGTTTCCTCGTACCACTGCACCTCTCCAGCCCTTGCACATGGACCTCTGGGGCCCTGCCCCCATCCGTGTGCCGTGCCAGGAGCACTACTTCCTGGTAGTTGTGGACGACTTCTCTCGCTTCACCATGGTGTTTCCCTTGAAGCGGAAGGCCGGCGTGCTTAACTCTCTCCTCCAGTGGGTCCTGGCCATCCACGCCCAGCGCGGCCGGTATGTGCTTCATCTGCACTCTGACCGTGGTGGCGAGTTTGCCTCTGGTCGACTTGACAGTTCTGTCGCGTGGAGGGTATCCGCCAGACGTAATACCTACCGGACTAGCCGCAACAGAATGGGGTCGTTGAGCATTGCATTGGTTTCGTCACGGAGATTGCTCGTACCTCTATGTGCCATGCCAGTGCACCCCATTTTCTATGACCGTTTGCTATCCGCCACACTGCGCACCAGCTTAACATGTGGACCCATGCCTCATGCCCACTGGTTTTGCCGACCCTCCCCTGGACTAGATCCTCTGGTGCTACACCAGTGTTTCGCGCCTGGGATTGTCTTGCTCACGTTTGTGACCCTCGCTCACACTAGCTCTCATCGTGCACTCTCCCCTATGTCTTCCTCGGGTCCCCCCTAGACGCCCTTGACTGGCAGTTTCTACCACTCTTCGTCTCACCATTTCTTCCGCTCTCGTGACGTTACCTTTGACGAGTTTGTCTACTTCTGCACCCGCTTCCCTCACCGGGGTACCTCAATTCCCTCCCCTCCCCTCTTTCTCACTCCCACTCCTCCCAATGGTCCCACTCCTCCGCTTTTCTCTCCTACCCTCGCGTCCTGCCTTGTCTGGTATGTCACACGTTACCCCCTTTCCCTCGGTTGGGCTGGTGGGGGGGATTGCTGCCTCGTGTGTCACTGCCCCCCCTTCCCCCCCCGCATCCACTGCCGCAGCAGCAGCAGCCATTGTCGCTGCAACGACCAGTTACTATGGACTCTAGGGGTGCTACTGTTGGACGTGCTGGTTTGGGAGGTGCAGCTAAGATGGGTGCTGGCTCTAGGGATACAGGCTCAGGGGGTGCTACCGCAGGAGGTTAGGGCCCTGAGGGTGCCGCGGGCCCTCTTTGTTCGATGCAACTACAACAGCAGAAGGAGCAGCAGTAACAGCTGCACTAGCAACAACAGATGCAGTAGCAGCAGCTGCAGCAACAGTCATCACCACTTGTAACTGCACTTCGTCTGACCGCTCACCATCTCTACCTGTTTACAGTCCCACGTTAACTCCCTCGTACTCGTCTCAGGCTTGTTCTCCTCGTTCATGGTTGTCACCTCCTCTCCTCCCTGACCCATCTCTTGCCTCTTCCCCCTGGTCTCGTTGTCATGCTAGTGCTCGCGCCTTGTCTCACGTTCCCGGTGTCCACTCTATGATCCTCCGCTCTCTCCCCCCTCGTGTTCTGCCACCTCCTTTTCTCTCATTGCCTCGTCAATCGTCTTGTCTCCTCTCCTCCGTTATCTGACTTCCTCTGTGCTGCTTGTCCTACGGTCTCACATGTCCTTTTCTCCCTTGTTACAGACCCTACAGCTTCTATGTCATCTATCTCAGCTCTTATTGCAGTTGTCGCTGACCTTGCCTTGACCTTGCCACTTAGGTGGTTCCTGCTCCTGCTCGTCCTCTGCCCGTCAGGGGTGCTCCTGTCCTTGTCAATGACTTCCCAGAGGATAGGCAATTCAAGCTGGCTTTCCTTGCTACTCATCTCAGTGCCATGCTGCTAGCCCCTGAGGGTGACCCATATGCTCTTGACATCTCGACACCGCGTACCTACGCTGAGGCAGTCTCGGGATGCTGGGTCTCTTAATCGATAGTGGACATGGAGTGGCCATGGACACAGAGATGGCAACTTGGTGGTTCACATGTACCTACATCAATGCAGTTCCCTCTTCTAGGACGAACGTAGCCGACGACATGTGGATCTTCAAGGTGAAACTGCCACTTGGAGTGCCTCCTACCTTCAAGGCGCGCTATGTGGAGAGATGATCTGTCAGTGAGAGCGGGTCGACTTCGTTAGGACTTTCTCCCCCACCCCGAAGATGACAACTCTTCGGGTACTACTACACATCCCATCATAGCGCGACTACGAGCTCCACTTCACTTGACTTCTCCACTGCCTTTCTCTAGAGCAGCCTGCACTAGCAAATCTGGTTTCGCCATCCACATAATTTCACCGGGCCTTTCCCCTCTTGGGACCCAGTGGAGCCTTCGGCGACCTGTCTATGGCCTGCGTCAGCCGTCTCGTGAGTGGCACGCCGCTTCTCACTACTCTAGCTTCTTCTCGTCTTCTTCTGACCCTTCTCTCTTCGTTTGCTCTGCCGAGACTCATTGTCTACGTCGACGACCTGGTTTTTGCTACTCCAAACAGGGTTGCGCTGGCCTCAGTGAGGGCCGAGCTGCTAAGGAGACACAAGTGCACTGACCTACGTGAGTTGCGCCACTATATTGGTTTACCGATCATAAGGGACAGAGCAACGCGCACCATCACCCACTCTTCGTCACACATGGTGCAGCAGGTCCTTCAGCGTTTCTGTCTTCAGTTCTCCTCCGCCGACTAGATTTTTCCGATTTTGCACCTGTGGTCGTAAGCGACAAGGGAAGCGGTGGGACCATGTGACAATCTGTCAGTACGTTCTGTGTGGCCGGATCCTCGGTAAGGAAGATTCGGTATCAATGTAACGCGGAGGGAACCCTCTATAGGAAGGGTAACACAAATCGGTCCCAAGGTAAAACAAAAGTTAGTCTTTTTGCTCTAGGGTAAAAGTTATATTACACGGATTCTACAAGGGTAACTGCAAAAAAGCGGCCGCCCATCAGGGCAAAAATAGTATTTTACCCCGAAATTTTGGGCCCTGTAGGGGACAATCCTTTTAGGGTTGAATACTTGTATCCCTTCCATGCTAGTTGTTACGAATAGTAAAAGGTGAAGCGTTACTGTGCACTCCTGACAGTAGCAATCGAAGCATGCAATACCGAGGTTGAAGACGAAAAGGCGGAAGTGACGCGAAGAGTCGTACGGTTACGAAGGATCTGGACCGTCAGGGCAGACATCATCAGGCAGCAGCAGTGGCGAGGATTCTGCCCAGGCAGTTCGTAACCGTCTGGAGTCGCACGGATAAGTTTCGGTGTAATAAGGGAATGTACCCCTTAGAGTACATGGCTAGCTAGGTCGCTTCGCATTCCACCTTGTACTCTTATTTATATGCTTGTATTTGCATGTTCTAAATCATCTCAATCATTTTACATCCAGTCTGAATTGAGGTCAGGGGCCCACCACTACTACACAGTTGTGTGCGAACCTTCCTGAGGTGATCCCAGGGTCGATCAACTCCTGATCGCAGCATGGTATGAGAGCGACTCGGAAATCCTTCGCACTGCCACCTCCGAAATCTTCGGCGAACGGAAAGTGGCGTCCGGCACACGCTCGTGTATAAGAATGGCCAGAGGATCTGGAGGTCAGACGAATCTGACCGCTGAAGCGCAGCCCAACCCGGTTGCGACAAGTAAGGAAACGACGACGATTGGAACCGCCGTCCTTGCACAACCGCTTCAGCGACTCACCAGCCTGGAGCAAGGACTTCAAACATTGCGGAATGGCGACGCGGGAATATCTTCCCAACCCTCTCAACCGGCCTCGAACGGCCACAATACCGCCCCGAACACCTTCTTCCTCGACACAAATGGCTCAACTCCCAAGACTCCCCGTCCCAGCGAAGAAGCAATTCTCTCTGCTCAATCAAAGTTCCTGAGCATATAAAAAATAAAGACAAGTGTGTGTTTTGACGGCAGAGACTTCTATACGTGGAGCTTCGAGCTGGAGCTGCTGCTGCAAAACGCGCAGATATTCCACTATTTCGACGGGAGCTACTTGAGAAGAATGAAGAACGAGGATGAATGAACTATGAATGAGGTGAGTACATATAGGAAACCCTAATTGGGTTGTACCCCCTATGGGATACCCCACTATAGCCTACACAACAGCATAAGCTATATAATGTTCTGACACACCCCCATAGGCAAAGTGGGGGAGAACAAGGGGTCACAAGACCAGTCAAGCAAAGCAGAGCAAGCTCAGGGTGGATCACAACGTCACCACACAGTCCGAGCACAACGACAAGGCCACAAGGCCAGTTCACATGCAGGAGTACACATATATATATAGAGCTAGACAAGCAAGAGCAGGTATATATATGTGACAGTACAAGTAAGGTCAAGAGGAGAGCAAGTGAGGCAAGACAGGTACAAGACCCAGCTGAGTGCAGAAGCGCTGATGGTCACAAGGCGCAAGTGCCTTGGTGAACACATCAGCAGTGTTGGCCTGAGAGGCCACGTACGCAAGTCGCAACTGACCACGCTGCTGCAGCTCACGAGCAAGAAAGTAACGGAGAGCAATGTGCTTCGTTCTGTGCTCCAAGCGCTGCTCTCGACACAAGGCCAGCATGGCCTTGTTGTCTACGTACAGCACTGGAGGAGAACGAGGCGGCTCTCCAAGGTCAGTCAGCAGGTAGGTGAGCCAGCGAAGCTCCTGTGCAGCCATGGCCCCGGCGTAGATCTCAGCCTCACAACTGGAGCCGAGAACAGAGGACGAGCGAGTAGCTCGCCACGAGACAGAGCCGGAACCAAGACTGAAGGTGTAACCCTGCGACGACCGCTGCGTAGCCTGGTCGTCAGCCCAAGAAGCGTCCGCGTGCCCAGTGAGGGCCACTGGACTCCGCCCTCCAAGCACTAGTCCCATGCCCGACGTACTGCACAAGTATCGCAACACCCTCTTCGCTGCAGCCATGTGCTCTGGTCGGTGTCTCCCAGGAGCAACATAGCGTGCAAGAATGCTAAGAGGGTATGCAAGGTCAGGTCGTGTGCAGGTCATCAGGTACATGAGGCAGCCAACAAGCTCTGGATACGGGCCACTCGACTCTACGGACTCATCCGAAGGCAGAGCTGAGAGTGAGTGGCGAGTAGGCAGAGGAGTGGCCTGAGGCGAGGAGTACGTGAAGCCGAAGCGCTGAAGGACCTGCTGCACCATGTGTGACTGAGTCAGGGTAATGGTGCGGCGTGCTCTGTCCCGGGTGATCTGCAAGCCAAGGTAGCTGCGCAGTTCACCCAGGTCTGTGCACGTGTGTCTCTTCTGCAGCTCGGACTTCACGTGGGCGAGTCCAGCAGTGTCAGCTGTGGCAAAGACCAGGTCGTCGACGTACACGAGGATGTAGAACGGCGGCAGAGAGGTGTCGGTGCGTAGAAACAGCGACGGGTCGGCAGTAGAAGGAGCAAACCCAAGAGCCGCAAGCGTAGTCCTCAGTGTGTCGTGCCACTCACGTGGCGCCTGGCGGAGACCGTAGACTGGACGCCGGAGACTCCACTGGGTACCAGGAGGGAAAGACCCAGTGAAGCCAAGTGGGCGACGCAGCCAGATCTCCTCGTGCAGGCTGCCCTGCAAGAAAGCAGTGCTGAAGTCGAGAGAGTGCAGCTCGTAGTCACGGTGAGCAGCAACGTGTAGCAGCACCCGAAGAGTGGTCATCTTCGGGGTGGGGGAGAAGGTCTGAAAGTAGTCAACTCCCTGTCGCTGACTGAAGCCACGAGCCACGTAACGTGCCTTGAAGACAGGCGGAGAACCCGGCGGCCGCTTCACCCTGAAGATCCACATGCCACTGACGATGTTCGCCCCAAGAGGGGGGACAGCGTCAACGTAGGTGCCTGTGGACTTCCAGGAAGCCATCTCTGCATCCATAGCTGCCTGCCACTGAGAGGAGTAGGGACCCTCTATCGCCTCCGCGTAAGAGCGCGGAGTCGGGATGTCAAGTGCATCCGGGTCTCCCTCAGGGGTAAGCAGTACGGACACGAGATGAGGTGAAGCAGCTGCCAGACATTGGAACTCCTCCTGCCTGTCCTCAAGGACGTCCGTGCCAAGGGCACACTCACCCCCGACTGACGGAGGACAGGCAGACCCAGACTCAGCGACAAGACTAGCAGCGTAGTCTAGGCGACAGCGAGCAGCAAAGTCGACGAGCTCAGTAACTAGGGCAGACGCAGCAGTAGACTCGAAGGAAGGGTCAGTGACGACAGTAGCAAGGAGACGCGTGACAGTAGGACTGGCAGCACGAAGAGAGTCCGACGCAGGGTCGGGAAGAGTAGGAAGAGAGGACTCAGGAGGAGAAGGCAAAGGGGCACGCAGAGGAGCAGTAGACGGACGCAGAGACATCCTGTGCGTGCCAGGGACAGGAGGAGGACGCTGACGCGAACCACGACCACTAGCGCGAGCAGCACGGACAGGCGACGCAGGGCGAGACGCAGGCTCACGACGCTCAGTAAGACCTCCAGTAGGACCAGTGTAGGGAGAAGGAGCAGGCAAAGGGGAGGTAGGCTGTAGCAGTGACCGCGACGGGACAGGCTGTGGACCCTCCAAGAGAGGAGGAGGACCAGGAGAGGGCGGAAGACCAAGAACCTGCTGCAGGAGTGGAACGAAGTACGGTCGAGGCCGCGTAGCTACGCCAGAAACAGCAGGGACAGCACCAGTACCCCCAGCAGGAGCACCCGCTCCAGCAGCACCTCCAGGAGCTCCAGAACCTCGAGCAACACCAGGAGCACCCCCAGCAGGACCGCCAGTGGTAGTCTCAGCGCCAACACCCTCAGCAGCACCAGCTCCAGTCGAACCCGCAGGCCCAGCAGCTCCAGTACTCCCAGTACGAGCACCTCCGGGACCCGCAACAGCAGCACCCTCAGTAGCCGACGAACCTCCAGCACCAGCAGCACGGCTCCAGCGCCGGGCAAACCACTCGCGCAGCTCCTGTGGAGAGAGTGGCTCCTGGCGAGACAAAGCACGCGTAGAAACTCGAGGCGGAGGACCTCCAGGCGCAGCACTCCCAGGTCCAGCACCCCCACACTCAGCACCCCCAGGCTCAGCACCCCCAGGCTCAGCACCCCCAGGCTCAGCACCCCCAGGCTCAGCACCCCCAGGCTCAGCACCCCCAGGCCCAGCACCCCCAGGCCCAGCACCCCCAGGCTCAGCACCCCCAGCAGCACCAGAGTCACCAGTGACCTCGACAGGCTCGACTGCGTCTACCTGGGACACACCTGAAGGGGCAGGACCCTGAGGGGGGAGGGGGTCTACCGGGGGGGGACCTGGTACAAGGAAGAGCGGGGGCGGGGGGGGGGACGGAGTGCGGTAGGGGAAGAGGCGGTAGTAGGGTACCGACTCGTCGAACGTGACGTCCTGAGAGGACAGAACACGGCGAGAGGTGGGGTGGTAGAACTGCCACCCAGGCGCGTCTGGGGGGAACCCCAGGAAGACGCAAGGAGCAGCACGAGGGGACAGTTTGTCCGCAGACAAGTCGCGGACAAACGCCCGAGATCCCCAGACCCGGAACGCCGACGCATCGCCCACCTTCCCGGTCCACAGCAAGGCTGGGGAGGTCTCCGGCCTGGAGACCCTGGGGTGAAGGTTGATCTGACGTGCCGCGTACCTCACCGCAAACGGCCACAGAAAATGGGGGGCAGCCGCATGCATCATAGACGTACGAGCGACGTCAGGGAATGAATGAACGAGGATGAATGAACTATGAATGAGGTGAGTACATATAGGAAACCCTAATTGGGTTGTACCCCCTATGGGATACCCCACTATAGCCTACACAACAGCATAAGCTATATAATGTTCTGACACTACTCAGAACCAGCTGAAGACATCGCTGACGCCAGGGCTCAGTATTACAACAAGTCACTGATGGCGTACGGCGTCCTCCTGCGGAACATGTCGCCGGCGGAGCAGCTGAGCATTCGTTCGTACAAGACCACGTCTGCTCCAGCCCTCGATGCCTGGCGGCACCTAAAGGGCGTGTATCAACCGAAGGATTCGGTTTCATCGAGCCGCCTGCTCCAGCAGATACTGGAGACAAAAATGGCAACAGGGGAGAAGGCCAATAGCTACATCAATCACTGTCGGAGCCTCCGCGATCAAATCGCGAAGTTGGGAAGCAGCATTTCCGAAGAAATATTCGTGAACATTGTGCTTCAAGGGCTCGGCCCAGAATGGCGGCCCTGCAAGGCGCTGCTCCGACAGCAGGGGGTTATCTCGGAAGCCGCCCTATGCGCTGCCCTTCTCGTCGAATAGAGAGACATGGATCAGCAGCGACCTGCGCCACGACGAGACCGGGAGCGCCTCGCCTTCTACGCGGACAACACGGAAGAGCGACGGCCGCGACGCCTTTACTGCAAAATCTGCAGAAACTTCGGGCACCTGGCAGATCGTTGCAAATTCCGATCTCGCCCTCGCCAGACCAATCCAAGCAACTGGTCCGGCCGACAATACGTAAGAAATGACATGCGTCATGCCTAGGGGCAACAACCCCCCTCGCGCAACCTGAACCCAGCGGTTCAGCATCAGCAGCAGCAGCCGTCACAGACTGCTACCGTCCGCCACATCATCGGCAACATGACGATGACGAAAACGAGCGGATCACGTTGTCCCCGCGTGCGCACGCCGTCACCTGAGCCAGCACGCCACCCAATCGGAGCGTTCACAGATAACAATCCGTTCACCACTCGCCAAGATTTCAATAACGATGATGACCAGGATTGGAATCTTCCAATCCCGCTGCTTGAGAGCCCCCCGCACGTACCCGATACGCGGGCGGCACCGATCGATTGGATATCGCGCGTGCAATTTCTGAAATTTGACATGCCGCACATCGTCACGCCACGACTGGCGCTGCTTGCACGTGACGACAGGAAGCGCTACAACACCTGGTACCTGGATAGCTGTTGCGGGCAGCACATGGTCGGATCCGAGCGTTTCGTCTCCAACGCCGACGTGACCCCCACGGTCACTTACGTCACTGTGCGAACAATACCTGCCTGCGCACAAACGCGCAAGGAATCGTCGTGCTCAAGGCATGGGGAAGCCTCACGCACATCACACTGAATGATGTGCTCATCGTCCAGAACCTGCGCTTCAATCTCCTCTTGGCGGCACAACTGATGGATTGCGGAGTCGAGCTCAGCACCGACCTCCGCACGCGCGACATTCTCCTGCACTATACGGCGCCGAAAAAGGCGCGCCGGCAGATCGGACGGGCACACTCCGAAAACGGAGTGTACATCCTCGATTTCGACATCCCCGACTGCACCGGCGACTCCAAGGAGCTCATCGACCTCGTTCCCTTGAGCTTCGAACACATTCATCACTCCGACTGGAAGCACCCCGATGGGAGACCGTGGGTGCCACATCATCCGCACCCTCGCGAGGTCGCGCTGCACTACCCCGGGCCTGATGGCATCTGCAGGGATTGCCACACGCCGACTGCTTCGACGAGCGGCATCGCTGGACGCAGACTCGCGGCGATCGCCGAAGCGGAGCGCTTCGCGCCACATGAGGAGGGAATGTCAACGATGGAACTCGAGACTGCGACGCGCAACATTTACGGCACGAAGGAACATCCCCTCCCCGGACCCGCATCCCGCCATCTTCAAGGGATCCTGCGCGGCACGAACATCGGCACCTTCGACGCGGAAGGAACTCCGCTCCCCTACTCGAAGGAAGCATTCCTGAAGATCTACCCCCACTGGCGCGTCCCCGACCCCAGAAGAAACTCACAATCGCGCAGGAAGAAGAGCTGGCGCGACGCGAAGCAGATGAGCTCCACCAACGGAGCCTCGCCGAATCGCGCGGAACATTAGCCTGGAGCGGATGGGGCGCTGAAGAAGAAGAAAGCGCCTCCAATGAAAGGGGGTGGGAAAGCACTGGCGGATGGGGAACGAGCAACAGCGGCGGATGGGGCGCTGCAACTGGCGCCGACACTGGCGGGACCTGGGCAGACGGAGGCGGCGGATGGGGCACCGTATCTGATGGCGGATCAAGCGGTTGGGGCACCTCTGGCGGAGGCTGGGGAACTTCCCGCGAAGAACAAAGGGGGGAAGAAGAAGCAGAGGTAGAACCTGCTGATGTTCCTCTCGGTCGTCCCCCGCGTCGCCCTGCACCTGCGCTCCCCCCACCTGACGTCCAGCCGCATCGCGACCCTTGGGACACCATCGACTGGGGGAATGAGCCCTCAACCCCCCGTCGCACAACCTACGGACCTGACCCCGAGCCGCGCGAGCCCACCTTCTTCCCCGGAACAATTTCCGGCACCAACATTCCCCTCTCCGTTATTCTTGACAGGGAATTCTTGGCGCTGATGCTGACGACGGCGAACGAAGAGGAAGTTAGAGGCGCTGGCGGAACCTGCCCCAGTACTTGACGAGGACCCCGAAGCAGCACGCACGCGCTACATGCGCACCTCTGGATTCCGCGCCAGACTGGAGAAGGTGTACATCGATTTCCTCGTCGTAGGATATTGCGGAACCAACGATGAGCAGTACATGCTCACCTTCATCAACGCAAGAACCCGCTATGTGTGGGTTGTGAACCTAGAGGCCCGCAGCAGAGCTTACGAGGCCTTCCGCCTTTGGCTGGCGCACGTGCAGCGGCAGTCCGGAGAGAAGTTGAAGATCTGGCAGTCAGACGGAGCGGCGGAGTTTTGCAGCAAGGAAATGCAGGACTACCAGTCGCAGAAAGGGATCGAGCATCACGTTTCCCTCCCCTACGCACACCAATAGCAGGGCGTTGCCAAACACACTAACCGCACGCCCATGACGAAGGTGCGAGCGCTACTGAAGCAGTCTAAGCTTCCCCCGGCGTACTGGACGTACGCGATGCACCACGCTGTGCGGGTGCACAACCTGCTGTCAACCACCGCCATCACCGGGAACTTGTCCCCGCATCTGAAGTGGACGGGGATGAAGGGCGACACATCCATGCTCCGCGTGTGGGGATGCATGGTGCAGTACCGCCCGCCGACATCAACCATCGGCAAGTTCGCAAGCCGCGCGCGCTGGGGGATTCATCTTGGCATCAGCCGCGAATACAAGGCGTGGCTAATTCTGGACCTCATCAGCCAGAAAATCACGAAGGCGCGCGACGTGATCTTCTACGAACGTCTCTTCCTCGGCCAGTTTTGTGAAGACGAGTGGACGAACGCGAATCGCGTTTACGCCAACGTCGGGCACAGCTACGCTACGCCAGAGGACGAAGCTGCAGCAGCCATCTTGGAGCAAGATACCAAAGGAGAGTTCTGTCAGAACATATATATAGCTTATGCTGTTGTGTAGGCTATAGTGGGGTATCCCATAGGGGGTACAACCCAATTAGGGTTTCCTATATGTACTCACTTCATTCATAGTTCATTCATTCGCTTTCTCCTTTTCTCATGGAATCAGAGCAGGTCCCCTCCTAGGGACTGTTTCTAGGGCCCACCGATGCGCGCCCCGAGGCGCGCTTTCTTTTTTTTTAGCGACCCTCCGTGTCGCCCCTAGCGGCCTGTTGCGCCGCCCTCACCTACGCGGCCCCACCGCCCTCACGTCGCGGCCCCGCCGCCCTCACGTCGCGGCCTCGCCGCCCTTGCCTACGCGGCCCCGCCGCCCTCACCTGCGCGGCCCCGCCGCCCTCACGTTGCGGCCCCGCCTCCCTCACTTCGCGGCCTCGCCGCCCTCACCTACGTGGCCTCGCCGCCCTTGCCTAAGCGGCCCCGCCGCCCTCACCTTCGCGGCCCCGCCGCCCTCACTTCGCGGCCCCGCCGCCCTCACCTACGCGGCCTCGCCGCCCTTGCCTTCGCGGCCTCGCCGCCCTCACGTCGCGGCCTCGCCGCCCTTGCCTACGCGGCCCCGCCGCCCTCACTTCGCGGCCCCGCCGCCCTCACCTACGCGGCCTCGCCGCCCTTGTCTTCGCGGCCTCGCCGCCCTCACCTACGCGGCCCCGCCGCCCCACTTCGCGGCCCAGCCGCCTATCCTCACCGGCCCCGCCGCCTATCCTCACCGGCCCCGCCGCCTACGACCGCCGAGCCGCCCTGCCGCCGAGCCGCCCAGCAGCCGAGCCGCCCGGGAGCCGAGCCGCCCTGCTGCCGAGCCGCCCTGCCGCCGAGTCGCTCGGGAGCCGAGCCGCCCAGCAGCCGAGCCGCCGAGCCGCCGAGCCGCCGGGCCGCCCTACTGCCGAGCCGCCCGACCTGCCCTGCCTGGTGAGCACAGCACCACTGTTACTGCGTGCCCCTCCCCTACTGCTTGCACTGCTACACTGTCGTCGTCATGGCTACCCCTAGTGTCCTCGCTTTTGACGCTGAGGGTCGAGCCATTGACTTTGAGGTCTGGGTCGACGACCTGCAGCTGTTCTTACAGTGCGATAGGACGGACGGTCTTTCCCTCTTTGACCTCACCTCTGGCGCCTCTCCTGCCCCTGCTGCTGATGCTGACCCCACTGTTCGCTCTCAGTGGGCCACCCGCGATGCTGCTGCACGTCTTGCTGTGCGTCGCCACCTGCCTACCACTGAGCGCGCGCACTTTAGTCAGTACAAGAGTGCTCAGACCTTGTACGACGCTGTAGTTGCGCGCTACTCTTCCCCTGCCACTGCTGCCCTGAGCCGCCTCATGCTACCGTACCTCTTTCCTGACCTTGCTGCCTTTCCCACTGTCGCTGACCTCATTACGCACCTCCGCACTAGTGACACTCGCTACCGCGCCGCCCTTCCTGCTGAGTTCTGCGCCAAGAACCCCCCCCCCATGTACATCACTCTCTATTACATAGTCACACGCCTCCCTGACTCCCTTCACGTAGTCAGGGACCACTTCCTCTCAGTCTGTCCCACCACTCTCACTGTCGATCTCCTCGAGAAGTCCCTCCCGGCGGCGGAGAAGAGCATCGTCGCTGTAGGAGCCTCTCGTGGTGACCCTCGCACCCCCATCTTTGAGGGGTGTTCTCCTTCCCCCCTGCTGCCCTCTGTTGCCTCTGCTGCTGCTGCCGACCTGCTTGGTCTTGAGTCGGTCTGCGCGGCGTCTGCCCCTAGCGGGAGACGCCGCCCTGGCAGGGGCAAGGGGGGCAAGGGCGCGGGTGGAACTGGAGGGGGCGGTGGAGGTGGCGGTGGAGGCGGCGGAGGGAGTGGGAGTGGCGGTGGGAGTGGTGGCGGGGGCGGTGGTGGCGGTGGCAGCAGCGGAGGAGGAGGCGGTGGTGGCGGCAGCGGTGGGAGCGGAGGCAGCGGTGGTGGTGGAGGTGGAGGCGGCGGTGGCGGAGGGGGTGGAGCTGGTCGGGGTGGTGCCCCGCAGCGTAGCGGCTCTGGTGGTGGCCAGCGTCAGCAGCAGCAGCAGCAGCAGCAGCGTTCGCGGGACATCCCCCCGCCCCAGCAGCTCCGTGAGTGGTACACGCAGCGTCAGCGGGGTGGGGGTTTTGGTCCGTGCACCTACGTCCTTCGTTCCGGCGACCGCGCGGGTGAGCAGTGTGGGGGTGCCCACCCCACCCAGCGCTGCTTTGGCCGCCTGACGGACGCTTGGCGTCAGCAGTTCCCCGAGGCTAGTGAGATTCCCCGTTGGGGAGAGCTGTCTAGGGCTGGCGTAGCTATCTTTGATCTTGACTTTGATGCTATCCTTGCTGCCATGTATGCTGTGACTATTAGTGAGGAGGGTGACTGTTACCGGTGTTTCCCGCCCGACCCGGGCATTGGTACTGCTGCGCTAGGTACTTCTGCGGCTGCTGCTCTAGGTGCCAGTGCGTCTGCACTCTCAGGTACTGGTGAGGCTGCGCTCTCAGGTACTGCGTCGGCTTCGGCCTCCCTCACCTTCACGCTTGACTCAGGGGCTTCTCGCTCCTTCTTTCGAGACCGCACCACACTCACGCCGCTTGGCCGGCCGGTTGCAGTCTCCCTGGCTGACCCCTCTGGGGGTCCTGTCCTCTCTCACTTCTCCACTGTCCTCCCGTGTCCGGCTGCCCCCTCGGGCACCTTGTCTGGTCTGTACCTCCCCTCGTTCTCGACGAACTTGGTGAGTGGTGCTGACCTGCAGGATGCGGGGGTTCACCAGTTTACTCCTGCGAGTCAGCGGGTGACCCACTGCTCGGACGCCCGCACAGGCCGACACCTGGCCACGTTTTCGCGTCGGCCGGGGTCGAGTCTCTACACCCTGACCACTGAGTCTCCTCCTGTCCCTGCGTCTGGCCAGGTAGCTGCGTCGGGTCAGGTGTTTGCTGCTGCGTCCAGGTCTGGTCCTGAGTCTGCCCCCTGCTCGTGTCGCCGCCTGTCTCAGGAGACCCTCCTGTGGCACCACCGTCTTGGCCACCCCTCCTTGCCTCGTCTTCGGGGCATGGCTTCCCGTGTCCTTGTCTCTGGTCTTCCCCGGTCTCTCCCTCCCCTTCCTTCGGGACCCGGACCTTCCTGTGTCCCCTGTGTCGAGGGGCGGCTCCGGGCTGCCCCTCACTCCTCCCAGTTTCCCCCGACAGAGGCTCCTCTGCAGACGCTTCACATGGACGTGTGGGGCCCGGCCCGCGTCCGTGGGCAGGGTCACGAGCGCTACTTCCTGCTGGTGGTTGACGACTACTCGCGTTATACCACAGTCTTCCCCTTGCGCAGCAAGGGTGATGTCACTGAGGTGTTGATCGACTGGATCCGCGCAGCTCGTCTCCAGCTCAGGAGGAGCTTCGGCTCGGACTTTCCTGTTCTGCGTCTGCACTCTGACCGAGGTGGAGAGTTCTCCTCTGGCCTTCTGCGAGCCTACTGTCGTGCACGAGGCATCCGCCAGACCTTTACGCTTCCGGACTCTCCACAGCAAAATGGGATTGCTGAGCGCCGCATTGGCATGGTCATGGACGTCGCTCGTACGTCCATGATGCATGCGGCTGCCCCCCATTTTCTGTGGCCGTTTGCGGTTCGGTACGCGGCGCATCAGATCAACCTTCACCCCAGGGTCTCCCGGCCGGAGACCTCCCCAGCTCTGCTGTGGACGGGGAAGGTCGGCGATGCGTCTGCGTTCCGTGTCTGGGGATCTCGGGCGTTTGTCCGCGACTTGTCTGCGGACAAGCTGTCCCCTCGTGCTGCTCCCTGTGTCTTCCTCGGCTTCCCCCCTGACGCCCCAGGGTGGCAGTTCTACCACCCCTCCTCTCGTCGTGTTCTGTCCTCCCAGGACGTCACGTTCGACGAGTCAGTCCCCTTCTACCGCCTCTTCCCCTACCGCACTCCTTCCCTCCCCCCGCCACCGCACTTCCTTGTGCCAGGTCCCCCCCCGGTAGACCCCCTTCCCCCTCAGGGTCCTGCCCCTTCAGGTGTGTCCCAGGTAGACGCGGTCGAGCCGGTCGAGGTTGCTGGTGACTCTGGTCCTGCTGCGGGTGCTGAGCCTGGGGGTGCTGACTCTGGGGGTGCTACGCGCGTGGGTGCTGAGCCTGGGGGTGCTGAGCCTGGGGGTGCTGAGTCTGGGGGTGCTGAGCCTGGGGGTACTGCGACTGGGGGTGCTGCGCCTGGGGGTGCGGAGTCTGGGGGTGCTGAGCCTGGGGGTGCTGCGACTGGGGGTGCTGAGCCAGGGGGTGCTACGTCTTGAGCTGCTGAGCCTGGAGCTGCGGAGCCTGCGGCCACTGGACCTCCCCTTGTGGCGTCTGGCGGTGCGGGACCTGGCGGTTCTCCGGGTGCTTCGCCTCGGCGGGAGCCCCTCTCTCCACAGGAGCTGCGCGAGTGGTTTGCTCGCCGCTGGAGACGTACTGCTGGAGCTGGAGCTCCTTCGGCTGCTGAGGGTACTTGTGCCGCTGGTCCCGGAGCTGCTGGGCCCTCGGGTCCGCCTGGAGCTGGAGCTGCTGCGGGTGTTGGTGCTGAGACTGCTGCTGTCCTTCCTGGCGGTGGCCCTGCTGCGGGTGCTGCTGGTGCTGCTGGAGGTCCTCCCGCTGGAGGTGCGGTTGGCGCTGGTGCTGCTGCTGAGGGTGCTGTCCCTGCTGTGTCTGGAGTCGCCGCGCGGCCTCGGCCGTACTTCGTTCCCCTCCTACAGCAGGTTCTTGGTCTTTCTCCTCCTGCAGCGTGTCCACCGCCTGTTCAGTCACAGTCCCAGTTAGAGCCCGCCTCCCCACTTCCTGCTCCCTCTCCTTACACTGGTCCCACTGGAGGTCTTGCTGAGCGTCGTGAGCCTGCGTCTCGTCCTGCGTCGCCTGTTCGTGCTGCTCGCGCTAGTGGTCGCGGTTCGCGTCAGCGTCCTCCTCCTGTCCCTGGCACGCACCGGATGTCTTTGCGTCCGTCCACTGCTCCTCTGCGTGCCCCTTTGCCTTCTCCTCCTGAGTCCTCCCTTCCTGCACTTACCGACCCAGAGTCCGACTCTCTTCGTGCTGCTAGTCCTACTGTCACACGTCTCCTTGCTACTGTCGTCACTGACCCCTCTTTTGAGTCCACTGCTGCGTCTGCGCTTGTTGCTGAGCTCGTCGACTTTGCTGCTCGCTGTCGTCTAGACTACGCTGCCGGTCTTGTTGCTGAGTCTGCGTCTGTCTGTCCTCCGTCCGTCGGGGGTGAGTGTGCTCTTGGCACGGACGTCCTTGAGGACAGGCAGGAGGAGTTCCAGTGTCTGGCTGCTGCTTCACCTCATCTCGCGTCCGTACTACTTGCCCCTGAGGGAGACCCGGATGCACTAGACATCCCGACTCCGCGCTCTTACGCGGAGGCCGTAGAGGGTCCCTACTCCTCTCAGTGGCAGGCAGCTATGGATGCAGAGATGGCGTCCTGGAAGTCCACATGCACCTACGTTGACGCGGTTCCCCCTCCTGGGGCGAACATCGTCAGTGGCATGTGGATCTTCAGGGTGAAGCGGCCGCCGGGCTCTCCACCTGTCTTCAAGGCGCGGTACGTCGCTCGTGGCTTCAGTCAGCGGCAGGGAGTTGACTACTTTCAGACCTTCTCTCCCACCCCGAAGATGACCACTCTTCGGGTGCTACTGCACATAGCCGCTCAGCGCGACTACGAGCTCCACTCTCTTGACTTCAGCACTGCTTTCTTGCAGGGTAGCCTGCACGAGGAGATCTGGCTGCGCCGTCCACCTGGCTTCACTGGGACTTTCCCTCCTGGCACCCAGTGGAGCCTCCGACGGCCAGTCTACGGTCTCCGCCAGGCACCGCGTGAGTGGCACGACACACTGAGGACTACGCTTGCGGCTCTTGGGTTTGCTCCCTCTACTGCTGACCCGTCGTTGTTTCTGCGCACCGACACTTCTTTGCCGCCGTTCTACATCCTCGTGTACGTCGACGACTTGGTCTTTGCCACAGCTGACACTGCTGGACTAGCCCACGTGAAGTCCGAGCTGCAGAAGAGACACACGTGCACAGACCTGGGTGAACTGCGCAGCTACCTTGGCTTGCAGATCACTCGGGACAGAGCACGCCGCACCATTACCTTGACTCAGTCACACATGGTGCAGCAGGTCCTTCAGCGCTTCGGCTTCACGTACTCCTCACCTCAGGCCACTCCTCTGTCTACTCGCCACTCGCTCTCAGCTCTGCCTTCGGATGAGTCCGTAGAGTCGAGTGGCCCGTACCCAGAGCTTGTTGGTTGCCTCATGTACCTGATGACCTGCACACGACCTGACCTTGCATACCCTCTTAGCATTCTTGCACGCTATGTTGCTCCTGGGAGACACCGACCAGAGCACATGGCTGCAGCGAAGAGGGTGTTGCGCTACTTGTGCAGTACGTCGGGCATGGGGCTAGTGCTTGGAGGGCGGAGTCCAGTGGTCCTCACTGGGCACGCGGACGCTTCTTGGGCTGACGACCAGGCTACGCAGCGGTCGTCGCAGGGTTACACCTTCAGTCTTGGTTCCGGCTCTGTCTCGTGGCGGGCTACACGCTCGTCCTCTGTTCTCGGCTCCAGTTGTGAGGCTGAGATCTACGCCGGGGCCATGGCTGCACAGGAGCTTCGCTGGCTCACCTACCTGCTGACTGACCTTGGAGAGCCGCCTCGTTCTCCTCCAGTGCTGTACGTAGACAACAAGGCCATGCTGGCCTTGTGTCGAGAGCAGCGCTTGGAGCACAGAACGAAGCACATTGCTCTCCGTTACTTTCTTTCTCGTGAGCTGCAGCAGCGTGGTCAGTTGCGACTTGCGTACGTGGCCTCTGAGGCCAACACTGCTGATGTGTTCACCAAGGCACTTGCGCCTTGTGACCATCAGCGCTTCTGCACTCAGCTGGGTCTTGTACCTGTCTTGCCTCACTTGCTCTCCTCTTGACCTTACTTGTACTGTCACATATATATACCTGCTCTTGCTTGTCTAGCTCTATATATATATGTGTGCACTCCTGCATGTGAACTGGCCTTGTGGCCTTGTCGTTGTGCTCGGACTGTGTGGTGACTTTGTGATCCACCCTGAGCTTGCTGTGCTTTGTGTGACTGGTCTTGTGACCCCTTGTTCTCCCCCACTTTGCCTATGGGGGTGTGTCAGAACATATATATAGCTTATGCTGTTGTGTAGGCTATAGTGGGGTATCCCATAGGGGGTACAACCCAATTAGGGTTTCCTATATGTACTCACTTCATTCATAGTTCATTCATTCGCTTTCTCCTTTTCTCAAGTTCAAAGGAGGAGATCGCCGCGAGGACGATGACGACAACGAAGACCCCTCAGGCGGAGGAGTCGGCGGAGCAGGAGGATTCGGCGGAGCAGGAGGAAGCGGCGGAGGCGCAGCAGCACCACCTGAATCAGAGAGCGACGACGATGACGTGCAGGAGGTCATCAAGCAGCATCGCCACGATAGCACCGTCTCTGGACTACAGCTGCTAGGGCTCGACACCGCCACCTCAACGGCGCCAAGAATCCGCGCCAGGCACTGACGGGACCACACAACAAGGAGTGGCGTGAGGCGATGGATGCAGAAATCAAGGCGCTCAAGTCCCGCGACACCTGGGTGCTCGTCGATCGCGCCACAATCAAGGGGAGAAGGATTCTCTATGGCAAATGGGTCTTCCGCGTGAAAACCGCAGCGAATGGCACAATCGAGCGATTTAAGGCGCGCTGGGTCGTGCGCGGCTACGATCAAAGGCACGGGATTGACTTCGACCTGACATTCGCGCCGGTCAGCCGTCAGACTTCTGTCAGAATCCTGCTCGCCATCGCTGCCGCACGACACCTCCCGCTCCGACAAATCGATATGAAGAACGAGTTCCTTTACGCGCTAGTGGACGCAGTGATTTACGTGGAGCAGCCTCATACATACGGCGAAGGAGATTCACGCGTGTGCTAGCTGCGAAAGTCCCTCTACGGGATCAAACAGGCGCTAAGGCTCTGGCAGCAGTACCTACACAACATCCTGCTTGAAATAGGCTTCAAGCAGCTGCCTTACGATCTAGGGATGTATCGCCGAGCCTTCCGCGGTGAATACATCCTGCACACGGTCTATGTTGACGACCTCCTCTACACAGGGTCAAGCAGCTTGAGCAGTTCGAGTAAAATCGCGCGGGGCGCGTTGACATCACTTGCAACCACGACGTGAAGCAGTTTCTCGGCCTCAACATCACTTACTCACCAGAAGCCATTCACCTCTCAGCGGCCAAGTATGCAGAAGAACTTGGCAAGCGCTTCAACATCGCAGCTGCACCACTCTCCACCCCTTACCGCACTCCAGGACCCAACCACAAGCCTGACAACAAAGCCCTGTCCCCCGCTGGGCTCCAAACTTACCATCAGCAGCTGGGATGCCTACTCTTCGCCTCTGTTACCTGCAGGCCCGATCTCTCGTACAACGCGAGCCAGCTGGCTCAGTACTCACGCAAACCAACGGCTGAGAATCTCCTAGATCTTCAGCGGGCCCTGCAGTTCTTCATCTCAACGCCCAATGTCGGGCTCTGCTACTCCACAATTCCAACCTCCTCCTTTAACCTCATCGGCTACGTGAACGCCGATCATGCTGCTGACCTCGACAATCGACGGTCCATAACAGGGTTCCTGTTCCGCCTTGAACCAACAGGACCTATCTCCTGGAATTCACAGAAACAGGAGCTGGTTGCCCTGTCGTCAGTAGAAGCTGAATTCATCGCCGCAACAGCAGCCGACCGCAAAGGGCTCTACCTGCAGGAGCTCCTACAGGAGGCGAAAATTCCATCGTCGCCCACCTTTCGCCAGCACTGCGACAACCAGAGCGCGATCATGATCGCAAACAAGCCTGGATTCGTCAACCACACCAAACACATTGCGCTGCGGTACTTCTTCGTCAAGGACGAAGTTGACAAGGGCAAGGTTGACCTAACCTACTGCCCAATGGGTGACATGGCAGCTGAATTCCTCACGAAGCTACTGTCACGTCAGAGTACCAGCACTGCTCCGAATTCAGCGGAGTAGTCAAGCGGGTCAAAACCTGTTACGGCCAGGAGTGAAGGGGGGTGTTACGAATAGTAAAAGGTGAAGCGTTACTGTGCACTCCTGACAGTAGCAATCGAATCATGCAATACCGAGGTTGAAGTCGAAAAGGCGGAAGTGACGCGAAGATTCGTACGGTTACGAAGGATCAGGACCGTCAGGACAGACAGCATCAGGCAGCAGCAGTGGCGAGGATTCTGCCTAGGCAGTTCGTAACCGTCTAGAGTCGCACGGTTAAGTTTCGCTGTAATAAGGGAATGTACCCCTTAGAGTACATGGCTAGCTAGGTCGCTTCGCAGTCCACCTTGTACTCTTATTTATACGCTTGTATTTGCATGTTTTAAATCATCTCAATCATTTTACATTCACTCTGATTTGAGGTCAAGGGCCAGGGCTGACAAAAAAAAAAAAAAAATCGAGTATGAGGTTTTCAGGGGTATTTGTTTTTTAGTCTGAAGCAGATTTCCCAGGGTTTGGCTACTCTGATTCTCCAGGTTTAACAAAACCCTGAGTCTGAAGTGCTCAGACTTCATATTCCCAAATCAGACTACGGTTTGTTTGTCCAGTCCTGTATTCGCTATTTGCCTTGTTTAATTTGATGTTTGAATGCCCAAAGAAAGACCACACAATCATCTATTAACAACACTAACTTGTCTACATAGTACCTAGTAGTAGTTCCTACCTACCTACCTACCTACCTACCTACCTACATATGTACCACCACCACCCACCACCACCAGAACAACCTAGTCCACTCCCCCCACCCCACACTGGAGGAAAGTCCATTACTCAGGGACTGCCATCTCAATCCCCTCATCTCCCTCGTCATCTTCTTCTCCCTCATCCTCTGAGAGGAAAGGGTTATCTGTGGCATCGTAGTGGCGTGCTTCCGCAAACCCATCCTCACCGCCGTCGAAATCTGAATCATCCTCTTCCCCCCAGTCACCGGCTTCCACCTCTTTCTGTTTGGCCTCGTCAGGATCAAGATCCTTCCCCTTGCGCTTTCTCTCAACTGCTGCAAAGACCGGTGTCTTGGCTGGGCGCCTGGGCTTCTCTCGCCACTTGGCCAGAGCTGCATCCCAGTTGATGTCGTAGTCCAGCAGCAAAATGGCCATCAGCTTCCTCAGTCGCGCGTTGCCCAAGGCTCCCCTCACCCAGGACTTGATCACGTTTTGTCGTGAGAAACCTCGTTCGCACTCGACCGTCGACAGTGGCATCACCGATGTAGCTTGCCACATCCGCATGATGTTGGGCCAGCGCCTGCGCGTTACACCGGAGAACATATAGCAGGGTTGGAATTAGGAGAGGAAAAAGGCATGTATGGGGGAGGTTTAACGCACCTGTTTGCCTCAGACGTGTTCATGAAGTTGCAGAGTCCCTGGAAGAAGCCCTCGTCCTCATGGTGTGTCTCCATGATTGGCACCCACGAGAGCAGCTCCCTCTCGGCGGCAATCATGTTGAAGCCGGGGAGCTTGTCCCCAAAGAGCGCACTGCATCCGTGAAGGTACTCTCGCACCTTCCGGTCGTGTTGTTGACGTTGCTTGGGCCACTTGGAAGCTCGGAACAGCTTCGTCGGGGCGAGCTTCTTGAGGTCGGAGAGGCGGAAGTTGAGCCTGTTTACACATTCCTGTGCAAACTTGGTGCACAGCTTCACGCACTCTCTGTACGAGCTCCATACACATGCCCCTCCAGATGCCGCTCGTGTAGCTTGTAGTCGTGGGACACAGAATGTCCTTCACTGCCCACACCGCGCACCGTTACCTTCTTCTTCCCCCCCTCCTTCCTGTATAGCGCTAGAAACTCCGAAAGCACGGGGCTTTCACCGGCTCCCATCTCGTCCTCGCACTCAAGGTACCGTCGCCGCATGTTCCCCGTAGCCTCGTCTATCTCCTTTGAGATTTCAGTCACGTCAACCTGCAGCAAGTCGTGACAGGGCTAAGGAATTCTAGTTAATGGTTAAGTAGAATCGTGGTGGTAAAGAGCAGACATCGAAATGTATGACAGCTCACCTCTCTTTTCTGAAACTTCAGGTTGAGCTTGTTCATGATGGCGAGAACGTCAGCTAGAAAAAAATACAAAACTGGAACTTGTACGAAATGACAGTCTCGTACAACTTGTGATTGCTATCTGCCAGTAGAACTATGGAGGCGCCGAGCACCCTGCACAATCGTCGCACCGCCTCTCCTCGCGACAACCACCTGACGGTGTGGATGCCCTGGACCTCTAGATTAGTCTTGTGTATGGTCTTCTGAAGGTAGTGAAATCGCTGACTGGAGTCTTGCTCGATGATGACAACAAGGAAGCCAAAGTCCTGATGACCTTGTCAACCATGTCCATGTCGGGCAAGCCGTGGCAGCATCTTTAACCGCCAGCGCTTCCCTGCACACAGACACGAAGAACAAGGGCGAGCAATATTAGTTACAGGAAGTAGTTCGTACATACAATTTGAGGGCGGCAATAACTAACATGTGCGCGATACAGTGGAAAGACACGAGGTGCGGGATGTGCTCGCGAAGGCGTGTGACGAGGCCGTTATCGCAGCCTATCATCACGTTGGCGCCGTCGGTGCTCATCGCACAGATGCGCTGCAAGTCCACTTCGACAGTCTGCAGGTGAGTCTGAATAACAGAAAGAAGCGAGGCGGCGTCACATTTCTCCACGGTAAGGTGCGCAAAAAACTCTGTCACAGGGCGGTTATTACGAAGGAAGGTTAGATAAACGATTAAGTGTTTCCCACGCGTGCGATCGGTGCTCTCGTCCGTGGTGATTCCCAAGAAAGGGGACGCCTGGATGTGTCGCATCTGCATCGCCTGGAGAAGGGTAGCAAGGCAATGAACCAGCTCTTGGAACCCGTACCTGTGGAAACATGAAGATTGAAGTGCGTCGAGTCAGTATTGTAGGTCGTAACTCGACGGTTAAAAAAGCGCGCAGCAAAGCCCATTGAAGCAATTGAACTCACCGTGTAAGGTAAACGCCGTACGATTGTTGCGGCAGGTCTGGCGTATCCTGCTCAGCCATGAACCGCACAAGCCGCACGAACATCGAAATAGGATCGTCAACCTTACAGAGGAACTCTGTTGTGCGCAGCAGCCGAATCACTCAGCGGCCTTCCACGTCCATTCTCGTGAAGCCATCCAAGCGCTTTTGCTTGCCCTCTATCGCTTCGCTGACCTCCATCTGCCGCTCCACGGCTTCAGTGTGGACGGTCGAGTGCTCGTGAATCCGCATGGTTTGCGTTTGCAAGTCGCGAGCGCCGTCGCCTGGACCCGAATACTTGGTTGTCTCTTTGCCAAACGCCCTGCAGATAGCGCACTTGAGAGTAGGGTGCCCATCCTTGGCACAGACGAGGAGGAGCCAGTTGAAGTGAGGCAGCCATTTCGCATTGTAGTTAGCCTTTGCCAGCAACCACTTCTGTTCGACATTCTGCTTCGCGGACAACTTGATTGGTACCGGCTCTTTGCCAGGTGTGGAGGGAGGCGGTGACGGAGATGGTGATGGCCTCTTGAACCTACCGCCGCTAATCATTGTGCTTTGCAGCCATTTTTGCGGTCGCTGTTTTTTAGAGCATGATTTGGCCGTGGTAACTGGCACGCTGTAACGAACCGTTGTGGCCGTTTTAAGCAACTGAGAGAGAATCGGACCCTTGTTAGATGATGCGACAGCGGGAGGTAACTGAAAGTTAATTACTGGCGGTGCAACAACTGGCGAAATCGACGGTGTCGGACGAACTTCTGCCTGTACGATCGGGCGTGCTGTATCTGGGACCACTACTGCGGGGCGTAGGCAGTCGAGCCCCGACCTAACGACAGCAACGCCAGCATCATTCAAGCTAGGCTCACCCGCATCAGCGGACAATGCCTCACCTACTCCGTGCTCTGCCATGCCTCACTAACGAGTGAAATAAGTGGAGCAGGAAATCGAAAACAGATTGGGGTGAGGCAGCCGAGCTCTCCAGTGAAGGCATGTGAAGGATGCGTTGGAGAAGAAACCCCACCACCATCCAGATGTGTTGCGGTAAACCATGGTGGTGTCGCAGCGCCATGTCAGTCACCCACCAATGCTGCACAGCAGTGCCACGAATAGACCGTTTGGGACGCAGCGTTGACCAACTTGGCCGCTTGAGCGCTGTCTTTCCCCTGTTGACACCGCGTCGCTGCTGCGGTGGTCCCACGTGAATGAAACAGCGGGGCCAGTTGGCAGATTTCACATGGAAAAGGGTGGCAAAAGATGTCAAATGTACAAAACAGGAATGATTGAACTAGCAGGAAGTTGGGTACAAGTAGTGAAACCCTAAAGTGTTGTACCCCATATTGTCTAACCCACTACAGCCTAAACAAGCTATAGCATATAAGTTTGACACACCCCCATAGGCAAAGTGGGGGAGAACAAGGGGTCACAAGACCAGTCAAGAAAAGCAAAGCAAGCTCAGGGTGGATCTCAAGGATACCACACAAATTCCGAGCACAAGCAAGTGGTCACAAGACCAGTTCACATGCAGTTTGATAATAGAACGAGAGGTACAGTGATCACAACCTAGCAAGTAAAGGCATGCAGGTATATATATAGAGATCACAGTACAAGCAGAGTTAAGAAGTGAGCAAGTGAGGGAGAGTAGGCACAAGGCCTAGAACAGTACAGAAACGCTGATGGTCACAAGGCTGAAGTGCCTTGGTGAACACGTCAGCTGTGTTGGCCCGAGTGGCCACGTAACGCAGACGAAGCTGACCACGCTGCTGCAGCTCTCGAGCGAGGAAGTAGCGCAGAGCGATGTGCTTCGTTTTGTGCTCCAGTCTGTGCTCCTCACACAAGGCAATGGCTGCCTTGTTGTCGATGTAGAGCACTGGAGGAGAACTAGGCTTCTCTCCGAGGTCAGTCAGCAGGTAGGTAAGCCAGCGTAGCTCCTGTGCAGCCATGGCTGTGGCGTAGATCTCAGCCTCACAACTGGAGCTGAGAACAGAGGAAGAGCGTGTAGAACGCCAAGAAACTGAGCCAGAGCCAAGGCTGAAGGTGTAACCCTGAGACGACCGCTGAGTAGCCTGGTCGTCAGCCCAAGAAGCGTCTGAGTGTCCAGTGAGGACAACGTCGCGCCGTCCTCCAAGCACAAGCCCCATGCCCGACGTACTGCACAAGTAGCGCAACACCCTCTTAGCTGCATCCATGTGCTCCTTCCGGTGACGGCCAGGAGCGACATAGCGTGCTAGGATGCTAAGAGGGTAGGCTAGGTCAGGTGGAGTGCAGGTCATCAGGTACATGAGGCAGCCCACCAGCTCTGGATACGGGCCACTCGGCTCTACGGACTCATCCGAAGGCAGAGCTGAGAGCGAGTGACCGGTAGGCAGAGGAGTGGGCTGAGGCGAGGAGTACGTGAAGCGGAAGCGCTGAAGGACCTGCTGCACCATGTGTGACTGAGTCAAGGTAATGGTGCACTGTGCTCTGTCCCGGGTGATCCGCAAGCCAAGATAGCTTGTCAGCTCACCCAGGTCTGTGCACGTGTGTCTCTTCTGCAGCTCCGACTTCACGTGGGCGAGTGCCTCAGTGTCAAAAGTAGCGAAGACCAAGTCGTCTACGTACACGAGAACGTAGAACGGCGGCAGTGTGGTGTCGGTGCGTAGAAACAGCGACGGGTCAGCAGTAGAAGGAGCAAACCCAAGAGCAGCAAGAGTAGTCCTCAGTGTGTCGTGCCACTCACGTGGCGCCTGGCGGAGACCGTAGACCGGCCGCCGGAGGCTCCACTGGGTACCAGGAGGGAACGACCCAGTGAAGCCAGGTGGGCGGCGCAGCCAGATCTCCTCGTGCAGGGTGCCCTGTAGGAAAGCAGTGCTGAAGTCAAGGCAGTGGAGCTCGTAGTCACGCTGAGCGGCGACGTGCAGCAGAACCCGAAGAGTGGTCATCTTCGGGGTCGGGGAGAAGGTCTGGAAGAAGTCAACTCCCTCTCGCTGACTGAAGCCTCGTGCAACCTGAAGGCAGGCGGAGAACCCGGCGGCCGCTTCACCCTGAAAATCCACATGCCACTGACGATGTTCGCCCCAGGTGGGGGAACCTCGTCGACGTAGGTGCCTGTGGACTTCCAGGAAGCCATCTCTGCGTCCATGGCTGTCTGCCACTGAGAGGAGTACTCACCATCCATCGCCTCTGCGTAGGAGCGTGGAGTCGGGATGTCTGGTGCATCCGGGTCTCCCTCAGGGGCAATCAGCATGGACACGAGATGAGGTAAAGCAGCAGCAAAGCACTGAAACTCCTCCTGTCTGTCCTCAAGGACGTCCGTGCCAAGAGCACACTCACCCCCGACGGACGGAGGACAGACAGACTCAGACTCAGACTCAGCAACAAGGCTAGCGGCGTAGTCTAGACGACAGGCGGCAGCAAAGTCAACAAGCTCAGCAACTAGAGCAGACGCAGCAGTGGACTCAAACGAAGGGTCAGTGACAACAGTGGCGAGGAAACGCGTGACAGTAGGACTAGCAGCACGAAGGGAGTCAGATTCCAGGTCCGGACCATCAGGAAGAGAGGACGCAGGAGGAGACGGCAGAGGGACACGCTGTGGAGCAGTGGAAGGACGCAGAGTCGTATAGTGAGTGCCAGGGACAGGAGGAGGACGCTGACGCGAAACACGACCTGTGCGGACAGCGCGAACAGGCGACTCAGGACGAGACTCAGGCGACGCAGGACGAGATTCAGGCGCACGACGCTCCGTAAGACCTCTAGTCGGTCCAGAGTAAGGAGAAGGACCAGGCAGTGGAGAGGCTGGCAGTAACTGCGACTGCGACTGGACAGGCGGTGGACTCAGTAAGGGCGGAGGAGGAGGACCAGTAGAAAGCGGTAGGCCAAGAACCTGCTGAAGGAGCGGAACGTAGTACGGCCGCGGCCGCGCAGCGCCTCCAGAAACAGCAGAGACAGCACCAGTACCCTCAGCTCCAGGGTCTCCAGCTCCAACTCCCGCAGCACCACCAGCGGCAGCACCTCCAGCAGCACCAGCTCCAGCAGCACCTCCAGCAGTAACAGCTCCAGCACCTCCAGCTCCAACTCCTGCAGCACTACCAGCCGCAGCAGCTCCAGTACCTCCTGTACTAGCACCTCCGGGACCAGTAGCGCCAGCACCTCCAGCAGCTCCATCACCTCCAGTACGAGCACCTCTAGAACCAGCGGCTCCAGCAGCTCCAGCACCAGCAGAAACTCCAGCTGCTCCAGCAGCTCCAGCAGCACCTCCAGCAGGTCCAGCAGTACCTCCAGCTGCTCTAGCAGCTCCAGCACCAGCAGCACCTCCAGTGGCTCCAGCAGCACCTCCAGCGGCGCCAGAAACTCCAGCACGAGCAGCAGGGCTACAGCGACGAGCGTACCACTCACGCAGGCTGTAACTGTGACTGCGACTGGACAGGTGGTGGACTCAGTAGGGAAGGAGGAGTAGGACCAGGAGAGGGCGGAAGACCAAGAACCTGCTGAAGGAGCGGAACGTAGTACGGCCGCGGCCGCTCAGCAACTCCAGCTCCAACCCCCTCAGCAGCTCCAGTCCCAGCAGCTCCAGTACCTCCAGTACGAGCACCTCCGGGACTAGCAGCTCCAGCAGCTCCAGCACCAGCAGCACTTCCAGCAGCTCCAGCCGTACTGGCACCAGCAGCACCAGTACCAGCAGCACCTCCAGTAGCTCCAGCAGCACCAGTAGCACTCCAGCAGCACCAGCAGCACCGCCAGCAGCAGCAGCACCTCCAGCAGCTCCAGCAGCACCAGCACCAGTAGCACCTCCAGCAGCGCCAGCAGCACCGCCAGCAGCACCAGCACCTCCAGCAGCTGCAGCAGCAGCAGCACCAGCAACACCTCCAGCAGCACCAGGACCAGCAACACCTCCAGCAGCTCCAGTAGCACCACCAGCAGCTCCAGTAGTACCTCCAGCAGCACTAGCAGCACCGCCAGCAGCAGCAGCACCTCCAGCAGCTCCAGCAGCACCACCAGCAGCTCCAGCAGCACCAGGACCAGCAGCACCAGCAGCAGTACCAGGGTCCGCGACGCAAGGAGCGCCACTCCGGAGACTGCAGTGCCGAGCGTACCACTCGCGGAGCTGCAGGGGAGAGGGCAGCGCCGGCCTAGGAGGGGAAGCACTAGTACCAGCTCCAGCACCTCTCCGAGCGCCAGAAGCACCTCGCCTGAGGCTGCAGTACTGTAAGTACCACTCACGCAGCTGCTCGGAGGAGAGAGCTCCTCCAGGTGCAGAACTCCCAGGCTCAGCACCCCAAGACTCAGCACCCCCAGTCTCAGCACCCCCAGTCTCAGCACCCCCAGACTCAGCACCCCCAGGCTCCGCACCCCCAGGCTCCGCACCCCCAGGCTCCGCACGCTCAGGCTCAGCACCCCTCGCAGGACGAGAGTCGACAGCTACCTCGACAGGCTCAACCGGGTCTACCTGGGACACACCTGAGGGAGCGCCACCCTGAGGGGGGAGGGGGTCTACCACAGCAGCACCTGGCGCGAGGAAGAGAGGCGGGGGGGGGAGCGGGGCAGTGCGGTAGGGGAAGAGGCGGTAGTAGGGCACCGACTCGTCAAAAGTGACGTCCTGAGAGGGCAGGACCCGGCGAGGTGGCGTGGTAAAACTGCCAACCAGACGCGTCCGGGACAAAGCCAAGGAAGACACAAGGAACAGCGCGGGAGGAGAGCTTGTCCGCAGACGTATCGCGGACAAAAGCTCGAGATCCCCAGACCCGAAAAGGCGACGCATCGCCAACCTCCCCCGTCCACAGTAGTGTGGGCGAGTTCTCCGGCAAGGAGACTCGGGGCCAGAGGTTGAGCTGATGCGCAGCGTAGCGGACTGCAAACGGCCACAGAAAGTGGGGGGCAGCCACATGGATCAAGGAGGTACGAGCGACCTCCATGACCAAGCCAATGCGGCGCTCAGCAACCCCATTCTGCTGTGGAGAGGTCGGAAGCGTGAACGACTGCTCAATGCCGTGCTCCGCACAGTAGGCTGCCAAGAGGTCGGAGGAGAACTCACCACCTCTGTCAGAGTGCAGACGCAAGACAGGAAAGTCCGAGTGGAACCGCTCGCTGAGCTGGAGACGAGAAGCGCGGATCCAAGGGATCAAAACAGCAGGGACCTCACCCTTGGTGCGCAAGGGGAAGACCGTGGTGTAGCGCGAGAAGTCGTCAACAACGATCAGGAAGTACCGCTCCTGACCCTGTCCACGGACGCGGGCTGGGCCCCACACGTCCATGTGGAGCGTCTGCAAGGGAGCAGTCGTCGGGGGAAACGAGGAGGAGTGAGGAGCGGCGCGCTGCCGCCCCTCGACACAAGGAAGACAGGGAGGAGCAGGCGAGGGAGGGAGTACCCGGGGAAGACCAGAGACAAGGTACCGTTTGTGCATGGCACGAAGGCGTTGCACTGACGGGTGACCAAGGCGGTGGTGCCAGAGGACAGTCTCGTGCGCCAGAGAGCGACACGAGCAGGGGGCAGACAGCTGACCTGACGCAGACGCAGACGCAGCTACCTGAGGGGACTCAGTGGTCAGTGTGTACAGGTCCGACCCCGGCTGCCTAGTGAAGGTAGCCAGGTGACGGCCCGTCCGAGCACACGTGCAGTGTGTCACACGCTCGTAGGCAGGGGTGAACTGGTGGACACCCCCGTCCTGGAGGGCACAACCCGCCACCAAGTTCGTAGAGAACGAGGGGAGGTGGAGACCTGACAGAGTGCCCGACGGAACCGCAGGACAAGGAAGGACAGTGGAGGAGGTCGCAATGACTGGACCCCCAGAGGGGTCAGCAAGGGAGACAGCAACTGGCCGAGCAAGCTGCTCAAGGGCAGTGCAGTCACGAAAGAAACAGCGAGAAGCGCCTGAGTCTAGAGTGAAGGTGTGCAGTGCCTCAGTGGACTCAGGTTGAACGACCTGTCGACGATCGTACATGTTATTTGTTCTTTGGTTTTAGGTTCTTTCCAACTGTTGCGCACGTCCCCGTGGGATTCGTAATTTTAGCTCTTAAAGCGTTTGTTTCAGGCGCCTAATTCGTTTTTTTTTGTCGCTTTGTCTCATTTCATTGCGCCAAAGCTAACGTGCGTGTGTCACTTTCACTTCTGATCGTCTGTTGACTGCATTCTGAATCAGGATCTGCAAACGTCTTCTGACATGTGACCAAGGTTTTTCAGTCTGTAATTTGCACGGTTGATCCTATCGCCAGATAACCAACATGTTTTTGAGTGCATTGATTTCACCCTTTTAGCACTCTTCTTGAGTGCACTCTCGGCATCATTCTTGAGGTAAGAATCTCTTGACACCATGTTGCCGAGAAGACCCTGTGTTGCTGCTGTTTCGTTTGTTCCTGTGTTCCGTTGTCTGGTGTGTTGCAGGAGCACGCCTTTATACACAGGTTAATTATAATTCTCCGAGCGGAATCATAGCTGCTGAAACGTGATGCATGTAGGGTGCATGTTTAACATCTTAGCTGAAAGATACATTGTTGCGCTCTTAACGTGTTTATGATTGTATAATGGTATTAAGAACATTGCAATATGCTGGAAATTAATATAATAACTATTATAACCGTAAGCGGCCAGGGCATCAAAAAACGGATACTGGTATGAGCCGTAACCATAATGGCTTACCATCAATTTTAAATTATGGCTATGTTGAAATTCTGTTTTTTTTTTTTTCTATAACGTAAAATTGTTCGTTAATAAGGTTCGTGTACTGTTTTGCATATTTATGTAGTATTAGCGCTGCATTGCATAGGGCGGAAGCGGCTCGCGTGTGATTCGCTCCCGCAGGATGGGAGGGGTCCCCTGTGGGTCACCACCTGAGGGTAACCCCGGGGTCACCACGCGAAGTGATTGTTGCCGAGGTTACCCGCAGGTCACCTTGACAAGGACCCCGTGGTATCCCGCCCCGGGGTAAGCTGTGGGTAACCTAGGGGGATGTTTTTGGGCGAAACATTTTTGGGATGCCCTCTCATTCCCACTCTTCTCCTCGCCCTGGTCCCCCCATCCCCCGCAGCTTCCCCCCCCCATGGCTCCGCGCTCTACATCGTCCGCCTGCGCTCTGCACCGCCCATCGCCTCGTACCGCGGGGGAATCCCTGGCTTCGCGGCAACAGCCGCCTGCGACAGCAACCCTAACAGCAACGCGCCAGGCACCGCCGCATCCGATGACGATGCCCGCGATGGCGTTGGCACGGCTTCTGCTGCTCCTGTCACCGCTGCTGCTGCTGCTGCTACTAGCGGTTCAGGAGGGACCAGCCGTGGGCAGCGGCGGCCGCGGGTGAACGTGAGGGCGCCGGGCGTGAGGGCGTTCAAGCAGCTGCTGCAGCGCATGCAGCAGGCCGTGCTGAGAGATAGCGTGGTGGATGCTGGGAAGGTGGTCTACAGGTGAGCGTGAGAGGAATGTGGGGGACTTCATCCCAAAAATCACGAGGCTGAAATCGGCTGGAAAGCGTGGGATACCCCCAGGTCACCCTCGCGGGGTAACCTGCAGGTTTCCCTAAAGACGCCCCCAGGTTACCTCTGCGCTCGCGCGACGGCTACGAAATGGTAATTCTCGCAATTTGGATTTCGGGTGAATCATGCGGACCAATCAGTGTTGCGCCCAGTTATCCCAGGGGATACCCCCACAGCTTCGTATCGAGCCTGTTCAATTGGTTTGTTCTCACTCTTTTGGCAACCAAAGCTGACCCCAGGCACTGTACACGAATTCATAACAGCAGCAATGTTCAACGAATACTAGAGAGGTTTAACTATCGAGACTCTCCATATTGAGTTTCTACTGATGGGTTTCGCTAGGTGGCAGCCAGGATTTTGTAAACCAATCACAATTGTCCAACTCACTTCAGCAAAACATTCGCTCCCTTTGATGTATTTCACAACATCTCTCGCCCATCTCTCATTATGCTGTGCTGTGAACCTGTCGAGTTCACACTTCGCTTAAAGCCAGGATCTCAAGTAAGAGAATTGGCCTTCAATTGCAAAACACTTGCAGCGCTTGTTACCCTATTTTTGTAGGCGAATTGACTGGCTGGTTAGGAAAGTGAGCGTGCGGCACACCCACGATTTTGCCCCTAGAGCAAATGCAAAACATTTTGCTGGTACATGAGATTGTTGTGTGTGACGAGAAATTGCAGGCATTGGAGCTTCGTCACCGAACCAGTTTCCGAGCCTTGCTTGGTTCGGACTGAACTTGCGATTTGTCTTTACTTCGCACCCCTCGCTTCACACCTCGTCAGATTGTTCACCTCGCTAACCAATCGCAGCCCAGCTCCCCTCACCAACTGCAAAACAATTGAACTACTTGAGATCCTGGCTTTAACTCGCTGCCATGTCCGCGTTTCCTGCTACTGTAGTTTCTTAGTCATTGCTGGAGGCTATGGGTGGCCAATAACTAGCTTAGTTTCTCGTCACTCTTTTCGTTGTAAAGCAGCGTCATAAGCCTGGCGATAAGAGGCGTGAATGTCCCTACGTTATTTTTTTTATTTCTTTCCTTTTCCCTTCAGTTCCTAATTGTTTCCTCGAGCCATGTCTGTTTCTTTGCAGACATCGATCATCTTCGTGCCAGGCGCCCGTGTGCTTACGAGGTAAGCAAGTTTTCCGTAATTCAACTGTTTTACATCGCGTCAGTTCCATTCGGCGGCCAGCCGTTAAGCTCAGGTGGCGCTCCTTATTTCATTGTTTCCGTACGGATCTATTTCAGTTGCTAATTGTTTCCTCGCGCCATGTGTGTTTCTTTGGCGCGCAGCCAGCGGCGGCGGATTGGCGCACAGCAGCTTGGCAGATCGCGCTCAGCAGCTGCAGCGGAATCGTGCGGATAAGTTGCGGCGGACTCGTGCGGAGCAGCTGTGGCGAAATGACACGCAGTAGCTAACCCTGCCAGCTGCATCATCCGATTTTTTTTTGTCTTGTCTTCCCCTTGAAGGTCTGGCTGCTCTGTTCATCCAGCAGCATCCTGATTGGACGCCCGCGCAGGTCATGTCTGCCATGATGACCACAGCGGGCAGCACTGACAACATCAACAGAATGATTCGGAATAAGCACGGGCTGCCGGCAACGCCGTGGGAGATGGGAGCGGGGCATGTGTTTCCCGCTAGCGTGCTTGACCCCGGGTTGACATATGATGCCGGGGAACAAGATTTTCGGAACTTTCTTGCTGGGCAGAGCATAGAGATGGCTTAGAAGGCGTTCGGGCAGGTGCAACTGGAACCCATTCCAGCCAGAAACCTGAATCGGCCTTCAATCTCGCTGATAAGCATAGTGTATAAACTTGTTGCTAAGTGGACTGTGACGAGCGTCTCAGACACCACATCGACCTACAGGGTGAGAATCAAGGCCCCCAAGGAAGTGAGCGTGAGGGTGGTGCCATCGCAGTTTACCATAGCGCCGGGGCAACAGGCTAGTTTCAAGGTGAAGGTTGTGGTGTGGAGGAGGTTCAAAAACTTCAAGTACGGCAGCCTCACGTGGGAGGATGACAAGGGGCATTCTGCGCGCTGGTTCTGTTTTCCATTGCAACCTATTTGCGTATACTTTTGCTAGATTAGCTGACTAATGCACCATGTATTGTGCTACTTACTTACCTGTTTGCTGGTACTTTTGTTTGCACGTAATTTCCTGTAGATAGTCACGTTGGTACCTGTAAATAAAGTGTGCAATGTATTTGAATCGCAAGGATACTTCTCTCCAGTCAACGCTTCAAGTTACCCTACATGTTACAAGGCAGGACTACTCAACACACCTGAATCGCCTGCCATTGTTCAATGCTGGTCATCAACTGCATAAGCCGGGAGAGATCATTCTTTTAGCTCTCACACACCACTCCCTCGACGCCCTGCTCTCAGCACCATTTGATAGCTCTCAGCACCATTTGATACCTCTCAGCACCACTTGATCTTCCTGCCGACCTGCTTGATCTCCTCCTCCACCAGCAGCACGGGCAGCGGCACCCAGAGGAGAGAGGCTCCTGTTTTGAGACTCTGTTTTGCCGCTCCTCCCTGCTGCCCTCCAGCTTGAGCCTTTCATGTTGACAGCTATAACGATATGCGGAAGCGTTTAAACTGGTATTGCAGACTTGAACTTGGCAACACTTAACATCACTTGCAGCCCTTCGAGCGTGACAGCTTGTCACCTCCTAGCCAAGGGCATAGAAAATTTGCAAATGAGTAGTTATGCCTTGCTCAGCCTGTGGAATGAGTAAACTGGTCGAGCAGAGTTTCGGCAGCACCACGGTAGCGATTCTACTCTCGTCAATACGTAGTAGTAGAAAAAATGAACTTGAAAGGCGAATGCAAAATAGTTGTTATCTCCATGAACAATTACATGCACACATTTATATAAAATCCTACGCACACACAAAGGCAGGCATAAAAGTAGATGTAGAACAAGGTCTTGATTTTTGCCACGCTGTAATAGAAAACGGTTGCATAATTTCTTAGGATGTTGCCTTTTTTCTTCTCTTGTAACACAAGGCAATTCCATTGCTGACTCCTCACATGAACATTTGCGGTTTCATGTGGCTCCCATATGGCTCCCATAAGCCTCACATGAAGTTCATGCGAGTTTACAACTGTAAAACGGTTTTAACCGTTTGATGACGTGAACAACCGAATTGTACCTGCGGCAAAATCATTCTTTTATGCGGCGAGACATTCGCGCGCAATTTCTTGTTCCGTGAGTCAGCGCGGGATTCTGTTTTTCAACCGAGATCCCACGCGCCCCCACCTGCCACACGCCACGACCGAGATATTTCTCGGTCGTGCTGTACAGCGTGCATGATTGCGATCATGTGCATGTACAGTTCGGGACAGGGCAGAAACGTGCCCTGTTCTGTTGCGAGCGTGCTGTACGTGGCACACGCGCATGCCCTGTGGGGCCTCACGCGCGTGCCAGGACCCCACATGCGGTCCTGATTTCGTACCCTTTGACTCGCGCCAGAAGAGTCAAACGGCACCCCCTCGATAGTCAAACTATCGAGCCCCCTGGTACACCGCTCGCTCGCATGGAACCCCAATGAGCCTCGCATGAAACATTCGAATTTCATGGGACTTTCATGGGTTGCTCGCATGAGCCTCGGATGAAACATTTAAGTCTCATGCGAGCTTCGTTTGAGCTCCATGGGGTCTTCATTTAAGCGCTTCATGAGAGCTTCATTTGAGCGCGTCATGAGAGCTTCATTTGAGTGCGTCATGAGAGCTTCATGAGAACAGTGAAAACGAAACTGAAAATGCACAAACACAAAATGCAATTACGAATGAAAAACGAAACACAAAAAATGCAGAAACGAATGCGCACAGAACATCACAAAATGAAAATGAAAGTGCGCACACACACACAAAATGCAAAATGCGACGCATGCGGCTGGTTGACGTGCAAAAATAAATATTTGCACCCAACAAACTCCCCCTCAAGCAGTCGCCTGTTTGCACTCACATTCATGAGCCTAGTTAAGGCTCATGCCACTCAGCTTGGCACAACGCCAATGAGGTTCCTCAGCCAGCCGCTTTGTGAGGAAATCAGCCGGCTGCTGTTGCGTTTTCACGTAGAGAGGCTCAACGGTTCCCCTCTGCACTTCCTTGCGCAACAAATGCCACTTGATGCGCATGTGCTTGGTAAGCCCATGCAGTACTGCATTCTTGGCCATGGAAATGGCACTGCAATTGTCACAGAAGAGTGGGGTTGGTGCCTTCTGCTCATGCCCAATCTCCTCCAGCAGCTTCCGCAGCCAAACCAACTCCTTGGCCACGTAGTACATCGACATGTACTCAGCTTCAGCAGATGAACCCGCAGTTTCCACCTGCTTCTTTGACCTCCAGCTCACGGGTCCTCCCCCAATCACACAGAGGTATCCACCTACTGAAGACATATCCTCTTTCTCTGAAGCCCATGAAGAATCAGCAAAAACCGTAAGAAACAGCTCCCTCTCTCCCAAATGCTCCCCCTTCTCCTTGAGAACTTCTGCTCCCTTCTGCTTCCTTTGTGCCACAGCAGAGTACTGAACTCCAACAGTAGGGTAGGAGTTCAAGTACTGGATGATTCGATCAGCTGCATCCACCTGCTCTTCGGTTGGATTCTGCACCACCCTAGCCAACTGCCCCATTGCAAATGATATGTCTGGCCTGGTGTGCACTGCTACATAAAGCAAGCTCCCCACCACGGACTGAAACCGTGCTTGCTCTCGCTCATCCACCCCCTCGTTCTCTCCAGCTTTGACAAGCTTGAACTCGGATGGAAGTGGTGTTGCCACCTTCCTCCCGACTTCAATCTCATATTTCTGCCCCATGTCCTTGATGTATTTCTCCTGGTGCAGCTTCACCCACCCATTGCTGATGTCCCTCTCGATGTGCATGCCCAAGTAGTAATTTGCCTCCCCCAGTGTCTTACACTTGAAGTTTTGCATCAGCTTCTGCTGCACCTTCATCACCTCCTGCTTGCTGCTCCCAAACAGCAGGATGTCATCCACATACACAAGGAACATGACGAGGGTCTCCTTCTCCCCCATGAGGAAAAGGCTTTCGTCACATGCACTCGCCCTGAAGCCCATCTCCTCTAACACTAAAGACAGCTTCTTGTACCAGCAGCGTGGTGCTTGTTTGAGGCCATAAATTGCCTTTTTCAGCTTGCACACACGCCCAGTGCCATCCTCATAACCCGGCGGCTGCGACATGAACACCTCCACATCTATCAGCCCATAAAGAAAGGCGGTGGTGATATCCATCTGAACTATCACCCACCCACACACAGCTGCACCGGCAAGTAGAACATGCAGTGTTGGCGGCTTCGCGGTTGCAGCAAAGGTTTCCTTGTAATCCTCTCTTTCCTTCTGTTGGTAACCCCTTGCAACCAGCCTACTCTTGTAAACTGACACCGCTCCTTTGTTGTCAGTTTTAATCCTTGGAATCCAGCCACAATTTATGGCTTTCTTCCCCAATGGCAGCGGCACCAGCTCCCATGTACCGTTCTCCATTTGACTGTTGTATTCAGCATCTCGTGACACCAGCCACTTGTCCCTGTCCGGTCCGTTCAGAGCCTCCTCCATGGTCAATGGCTGAGTTGGTGCAGGTGCCATGAAGCAATACACCTCCTCTTCTGCTTCCTCATCAGAATTACAGCTGCTTTCCAGCACCAGAAATGCATCGAGTTGTTGCTGCTCCCCTCTTGTTCCTCCTTCACCCCTTGCCTTCGCCTTCAAGACGGCAGCTCGCATCTGCCGCGTCATCATGGGTGAGAAGGTCCGTCCTGTGGGTTGGGGTTTGGTTTGGGTTCTCCTTTGGGGGAGAGTGGGGGGAATCACACGTGTTATAGGATGGGGTTCTTCCGGTTCAGCCGTTGATTCCACACTCTTAACCACGGGAAGTTCTGCTGCACCCTCCTCCTCGTGTGCCGTTGCAATCTCCTCCCCAACCCAGTGTTCGTCCACCTCGAAACCCATGGTTGCCTGCTGCAGTTGCTGCACAATCTGCTCCTTGGGTTGCTTAGACCAGCTTCCATAGGTGATGTCTTCCATGAAGTTGACATCCCTACTGTCGAATACGACCCCTTTGCTCGGCTCCCATAGCAGCCACCCCTTGCTTTCTGCTGCCAAACCCAAATGCACACACCACACAGCCGTTGCACCCAACTTGTTGCGATGTGCTTTGGGGATATGAGCTACAGCCATGCAGCCAAACACACGCAACATGTCAATGGGCGGCTTCCTCCCAAGCCACCTCTCCATGGGGACCCATGACTCACCACCGACGTTGGTGAACACCCTGTTCTTAACCACCGTGGCGTGGCGCACAGCATGTGGCCACTTTGAGTTCCCCAAACCCGATTCAATGAGAAGGGCCCGTGTTGTCTCCAAGACCGTGCGGTTTGCCCGTTCTGCTACGCCGTTGGATTGTGGTGTGTAGGAGGTGGTGAATTCTCGAATGATGCCCTGCTTCTTCAACCATGTAGTCAGGTCCTCCCCAAGGAACTCTCCACCCCTATCCGTCCTAATACGCATCACCTTGTGCTGGGACTGCTTCTCCACTAACGGCAGCCATTCATCACGGATTATCACTGGCACGTGGTCCTTCTTCTTGATTGGGTATGCCCATGTCACTCGGCTCCAGTCATCCACTATGGTGAGAAAAAACTTCTCACCACGCTCCCCCAGCACCGGTAGTTGCCCCACCACATCCATATGCACTAGCTCCAGCAGTTTCTTGCCTCCACCATCAGTTGCATGGAATGGGAACCGAGTGAACTTGCTCAAAAGGCAAGTTTCACACTTGTGGGTTGCTGCTGTACCTGTCAGCTTCAGTCCCTTGACTCCTTCCTCCTTGTGCAGTTGCTGTAGTGCGGGCATAGCAATGTGCCCGAGGCGACGATGGGCTGTAATCCAGTCCGTTTCACCTCCCCTTGCTGAAACCTTCAGCTCCTCTGCAGCCACAGCGTTACACTCCCCCTGAAAACCATTCCCCTTATTCCAAGGCACCACCGGCAGCTGCCACATGGACTTGCATATGTCCCTATTCTCGTGCAAATCCCAAAGCATCCGCTTCCCCAGCTGCCCCTTGTATGTTTTGGCACCCTCGGTACTTGTGCTCACCCCACACTTGCCCAGCTTCCTCAGGGAGATGAGGTTTGCCTTCAAATCAGGTACTAGCAGCACATCACTTCGCACCACCGGTTTGCCGTCAGCTCCCTTGAATGCAGCGCGCCCCGCCCCTGTCACCTTGAGCGCATGCCCAGAAGCCGACTTTACTTCAGCAATCGGTGCTGCCCCCACATTGTCCAGGAGGTCAGCCCTTGGCGTCATAGTCCATGCTGCTCCTGTGTCCAAGATCCACGTGTTGAGCGGGTGCAGCTCGGCTCCAGCATGGGCGATTACTGCAACCTCATCCGGCTCACCAACGTGGAAGAACTGACCGGCTTCCCTCTCCTCTTGTTCAGCCGGTTCATCATCGGCAACCGCTCCGGTGCCGCTCCCATCTTGAGTCCTGTTGGAGGGGGTCCACCAGGTGGGTTTGGTCCTGCATTTAAACCACGGGTGACCCACTTTCTCACAGTACCAACACTTGCCTTCCATTCTCCCAGGTCCCCTTCCACCACCTCTTCCACCTCTGCCACCTCTGCCACCTCCACGCCCTGCTCCTCTGCCTCCTTGCTGATTAGAGGGCTCCTCGTCTTTTGATGCTCCTCTCCCAACCCCTTGCCATTTCTTGCCTCCTCCCCGTTTTCCTCCTTGCATAGCATAGCTGCTGCTCCCCTCTTCACCTCCCCTTAACTGACGCCTCCGGAAGTCCTCCTCGAGTATCTTTGTGCGGATCCACTCCAAGGTCCAAAGGCTTTGGTTTTGGGGAAGACTAAGGCCGCTGGTGAAGACCATCCAAGACTCCGGCTGTAGCGACAACATCTTTACACACTTCGTTGATTCGGGGTAGGTGATGCCGGCAATAGCTAGCTTGGCGTAGAGGTCCCTAAGCTTATCTAGGACGGGTTGAACCGGTTCTCCCTCACTAAGGCGCAGGGTGGAGAGTTCCCTCTCTAGCATGAGCGTGGCTACAACTGAGGTAGGTGCATGAAGGTCCTTGAGTACGGCCCACGCCTTAGGTCCGCACTCATCCTCTGGAAGGAGATGCATTATGTGCTGGCGTTGGGCGAGGTCTAAGCTCTGAGAGAGAATGTAGTATCCAGCTGAGGAACGTTCGTCCCAATCGCCCTGAAGTTCCGGGATGCTAGGGCGTTTCTCACTACCGATCATGACTTTGAGAAGTCCTATCTGCCGAAAATATAATTGCATCTTCCAGGACCAGTCGTCGTACCCTTCACGACTGAATTTGTCAACGGAGAACGTTTTCAGTACTTCCCTTAGTAGTGGGCCCTGGTTCGTCCGTGCTACCCTAGGCGTGGATACTCCAGATTCCTGGCTACCACTACTCGCGGGAGCTGAATTCCCCTCTTCTCCAGGCGACCCCATCGTTGGATACGTTCAAAATGGCTAAGTACCAGCTCTGATACCACGTGTTGACAGCTATAACGTTATGCGGAAGCGTTTAAACTGGTATTGCAGACTTGAACATGGCAAAACTTAACATCACTTGCAGCCCTTCGAGCGTGACAGCTTGTCACCTCCTAGCCAAGGGCATAGAAAAATTGCAAATGAGTAGTTATGCCTTGCTCAGCCTGTGGAATGAGTAAACTGGTCGAGCATAGTTTCGGCAGCACCACGGTAGCGATTCTACTCTCGTCAATACGTAGTAGTAGAAAAAATGAACTTGAAAGGCGAATGCAAAATAGTTGTTATCTCCATGAACAATTACAGGCACACATTTATATAAAATCCTACGCACACACAAAGGCAGGCATAAAAGTAGTTGTAGAACAAGGTCTTGATTTTTGCCACGCTGTAATAGAAAACGGTTGCATAATTTCTTAGGATGTTGCCTTTTTTCTTCTCTTGTAACACAAGGCAATTCCATTGCTGACTCCTCACATGAACATTTGCGGTTTCATGTGGCTCCCATTGGCGAAACATTCGCGCGCAATTTCTTGTTCCGTGAGTCAGCGCGGGATTCTGTTTTTCAACCGAGATCCCACGCGCCCCCACCTGCCACACGCCACGACCGAGATATTTCTCGGTCGTGCTGTACAGCGCGCATGATTGTGATCATGTGCGTGTACAGTTCGGGACAGGGCAGAAACTTGCCCTGTCTTATTGCGGTCGTGATGTACAGCACGCTCGCAACAGTGCGTGGCACACGCGCATGCCCTGTGGGGCCTCACGCGCGTGCCAGGACCCCACATGCGGTCCTGATTTCGTACCCTTTGACTCGCGTCAGAAGAGTCAAACGGCACCCCCTCGATAGTCAAACTATCGAGCCCCCTGGTACACCGCTCGCTCGCATGGAACCCCAATGAGCCTCGCATGAAACATTCGAATTTCATGGGACTTTCATGGGTTGCTCGCATGAGCCTCGGATGAAACATTTAAGTCTCATGCGAGCTTCGTTTGAGCTCCATGGGGTCTTCATTTAAGCGCTTCATGAGAGCTTCATTTGAGCACGTCATGAGAGCTTCATTTGAGCGCGTCATGAGAGCTTCATTTGAGCGCGTCATGAGAGCTTCATTTGAGCGCGTCATGAGAGCTTCATGAGAACAGTGAAAACGAAACTGAAAATGCACAAACACAAAATGCAATTACGAATGAAAAATGAAACACACAAAATGCAGAAACGAATGCGCACAGAACATCACAAAATGAAAATGCAAGTGCGCACACACACACAAAATGCAAAATGCGACGCAGGCGACTGGTTGACGTGCAAAAATAAATATTTGCACCCAACATTTCATCCTGCAGTGCTCAGGCAGGGAGAACACCAGCACCAATGACAGTGGCCTTGGAACCATTGAAACTCGATTCTGCACCTTCAACTCTGGCTGACCCCTCTCTGCCGTGAGTGTGGTGTCTTGCAAAGCACCATGTCGGTGTGACGCCTTGCACAGCAGCATTTGGGTGTGGTGCCTTGCACAGCAGCATGTGGGTGTGGTGAGGTGAGTGGTGCGGGGCGGTGCAGTGGCATGCAGTGGCAAATGTTGTAGCGAGTGGCATGTGGTATGGTGCGGGTTGGGGTTTGGTGGTGATCTGACCAGTGCAGGGGGGTGCAGTGCGGTTTCTTCAAGAATGTGTACTTGCACCGCTGGGTCCACTGTGGTTGGATCGGCTCTTTTCAGGTCAGCCCCAATGTGGCTTTTGAGAATTCTCAGAAGGGAATCAGTTAGTCTTGTATAAGGCTGCGGTCCTTTATAAGGCTGCGGTCCTTTATAAGGCTGCTGTCCTGTATAAGGTTGCAGCCCTGTATAAGGCTGCAGCCCTGCATAAGGCTGCAACCATGCATAAGGCTGGAGCCCTGTATAAGGCCGCAGTCCTGCATAAGGCTGCACCCCTGTATAAGGCCGCACCCCTGTATAAGAAGGCTGCAGCCCTGTATAAGGCTGCAGCCCTGTATAAGGCTGCAGCCCGGAATAAGGCTGCAGCCCTGTATAAGGCTGCAGTGCTGAAGGCTGCTATTCAGATTTAGGCTTATATAGGACTGATTTAACTTATTCAACTTCCAAGTTTTGAGACGTCTCAAAATTTGTCTGTTCATGCTCATACAGGACGGTTCAACCTATTCAACTTCAAGGCATGTGTGATCCTATATGCAAGTTTATCCTGTGTGCCTTGGTGCACAGAGTAGTGGTGCCTTGGTGCATAGAGCAGTGGTGCCTTGGTGCACAGAGGAGTGGTGCCTTGGTGCACAGAGCAGTGATGCCTTAACTCTGACATCAGAGGAGGGTACCAGAGCTGCTCTTATTATTCCCTCCGCACCTTTCCTACTGCCTATTTCTCTCTTTGCCATCGCTAACTCAATTCAACAACGCCCAACAAGGCCCAACTCACTCGCTCACTCGCCCTGATCACTCGCCTCACCCACTCGCTCACTCGCCTCGCTCACCTGTTTCACTCACTCACTCACTCACTCACTCCCTCACTCACTCGCCCCGCTCATTCGCTCACTCGCCTCACTCAATCGCTCACTCGCCTCCCTCACACACTCACTCGCCTCCCTCACTCGCTCATTCGCCTCGCTCACTCGCTCCTCCCTCACTTGCCTCATTCACTCGCTCACTCGCCTCACTCACTCGCTCACTCGCCTCACTCACCCGCCCATTTGCCCAACTAACTCGCTCACTTGCCTCACTCACTCGCTCACTTGCACGCCCGTAGCATAGGAGGAAAGGGGCCTTGTGGCTGCGTGAGTTGCACTTTTGTAGTCGAACTTGAGGTTTGGTACCTGTTGATTTCAGTGGCTGTTGGTACAAGAAGAGTACAGGAGACAACGTTCTCGAGGATGGCATTTGGACAGCGTCATGAGGGGCGCTGCGCGGTGAGGCGAGGAGAGGCTGGAATGGCGGCCGTGGAAACAGAAGCGCTGAGGAGAAGATAGACTCCATATAGCGTGGCAACAAAAATGCGTACGAAAATGTAGGTCCTATAAAGTAGTCGTAAACCCGTCATACAAAATGACACAGCGCGAAAGAGACGGGATTTGAGTCCATATATTTTGTTTGCAAGGTAGATATCATAACCATTGGAATGCTACGTTGTAATGGTATTTAAATAGTCTATATGTTATGAGTTGTGAAACAGAGTTGCGCAGAATAACGAATAACGAATAACGAGGCTGTGATTCAATGAATTTACTATACAATGAAGGCACGTGCTAATATAGTGACTATCCTAGCTAGGAGGGAACCTCGGGGATGCGATGCAAGTTTGGCGATCGGAAAACCGAAGGCGCCGCAGAGCAGCCTCGAAATCGTGGATGTCGTCCGAACGTGCGAAGTCCAAAATGGCAAGGTTGTACGCGTAGCAGTCAACCCCGGTAAGGGAAAAGGGAAAATTCCTTACACTACCCCCCCCTCCCCCTTAAGAAAGGTGGTCAATATCCGGAGCTCGTCGATGGCCAAGATAATCACCAAGAAGCGGGGAAGCTTCAAGCGAGGCGGATGGCACCCTCATATCGGCTTCACTAGTGCGGTTAGTCCAACGGATTAGAAAATCCACGTGGCGACCAGATGCGTCGAGTCGAACACGATGCGCCAAAAACTTTTACGGGTCGAGTGTCGGTTTCGGGGCAGGGCGAGCTGTTGGGGCGGCATTCTGGCGGGCGATGTCCATCGTTGCAGGCACAAACTTGCGTAGGAGGCTGACATGGAAGGCATCGTGCACACGCCAGTTGTCGGGTAGTAGCAGCTTCGCGGTGACATGTGTCACCATCTGGACGATACAAAATGGCCCGCAAAAGTGTGGCCGTAGTTTTGACGAGCCGGGTAGGCGGAGATTTTTCGTGTCAAGCAGCACTAGTTGCCCAGCCATCATGGTGATTTCCCGTCGTAGGAGGTCCGTGTATTTTCGGGCAATCGTATTAGCCCTTCGACTTGCGTCAGCTGCTTTTTCGCGGATCTCCAGGAGTTCGGTCACAAAGGTTTGTGACCTTGGGACCAGGTTGTCGAGTCTAGTCGTGGTTGGCACCACCAGGTCCATCCCGTAATTCAAGAAGAACGGGGAGTGATTAGTCGTGCTGGATGGGGCATTGTTGAACGCGAACTCCAGCATGGCGAGCGGCTTTTCCTAGCGAGCAGGGTCGGGGCACTTCGTACGGATAAGCTGCTCCATCGTTTGAATAGTCCGCTTTGTCAAGCCATCGGTTTGCGGATGATATACCGATTAGAACTGTAGCTTTGTGCCGTACTGCGCCTACGTCTCCTTCCAAATTTTCGAAATGAACTTCGGGTCCCTGTCGCTGATGATCGTGGACGAAATACCATGCAGTCGCACAACGGTCGAGATAAAGAGGCGCGCAGTTTCTTCGGCTGTCATTGTCGTGCAACATGGTGCGAAGTGCGCCATTTTTGTGAGGCAATCAACAACGACGAGCACCGCGTCGTTGCTGGAAGGTCCAGTTGGCAATCCCGTGACGAGATTCATCGTCACTTGTTGCCACGATCGCTCGAGTGGCTCCAGGGGTTGCAACAATCCAGTTGGCCATTGTCGTGTCAACTTCATGGCCTAGCACACTCTGCATGAGGATACGCTACACGTCGTTAGAAGAATCAGTCCAATAATATTGACAGTGCAATATTTTTGACTGTGGCTGTGTGGTCACGTAGCTACCATTCAGCATAGCTGCATCGTGGTGAGGCGTCATTGAGTCTTCTCCCATAGCTGCTGCATGGCAGTGACGAAGCCATGAGCGGATTGGACGTGTGCTGGTGCAGTTGGCTGGGGTGATGCGATCATGTCCGTAGCACAGGAAAAAAAGGCGATTTCCTTGTGGTCTCGTGAGTTGCGCTGCTGTAGGCGAACTTGAGGGCTGGTAAGTGTTAATCTCAGTGGCTGTTGGTACCGTAGGAATACGGGAGTCGGCGTTCTCGAGGAAGGCGTCATGAGGGGCGATGCGCGGTGAGGCGAAGAGATGCTGGAATGGCAGCCGTGGAAACAAAAGTGCTGAGGAGAAGAAAGGCGCGATACAGCGTGGCAACAGTAATGAGTATGAAAATGTAGGTAGAAGTAGTCATAAACCTATCATAAAAAACGATACAGCGCAAAAGAATCCATGCACAGGAGAAGTATGCCACTCCAAAATCGAAACTGGACATGTAATTTCAAAGGCGAATTTCCTAACCATTAGGTTGTAACCATTAGATTTTAGAACGCTCTCTGCATTCTGGATGTTAAAAAATGTACAATTCCTTCACGAAGTATACGATGGTCGTCATTTTCTCACGTTTCCACTTGGGTCCTTGAGCGACTTAATGGGTAACCTCGCGGAGGTTCCCCAACTACCCTTCAATCTAAAACTCATTTTGGCGCTTAGAAATTGGGATGAGAGCATGCACCAGCAGAGTCGTAGATAGTCATGTGCGTTATTGAGCTGATCGAGAGTCATTGTGCGTTGTTGAGAGTCGTTGTACGACTGTTGTTGTATTACATGTGACTTAGGGCGTGTCCCACGAGTTCATTTTGAAATTTTGTTTTTTTACGTAACTTAGACAAAACAAAGGACTGTACTCTGTGAAAAAAAAACACGCTGCGCGTCAGCACTGCGCCAAACGAAGTTGCCAAACATGGACACAACGCCCCCGCCAACACAAAACTCGTCTCCCGAACGTGTGATAACGAACCTCCTGACGTATTTAGCGCGTCAGTCTCGCGCGTCATTTAAGTCACGTGTCTACAGTATCGAATTTCTTGTGGTCACACACGAAAAATAGGGCTACAAATCTCAGCTTGAACTGTAAACGAACTCGTGGGACACGCCCTTATAAGGCATTCTAGCTGAACCACACGACCGAGCAGGAACCTCTACGACCACATTCGTGCCAGCAGGGCAGAGAGCAAACAGCCAGACGATGAGGTCCGGGAGGATAGCAAGGCAAGGGGAGAAAGGGAAGACTTTAGATCGCCTTCATAGGATGTCCGGGAGTCCGGACTCCTGACATCAAAGTTCGGGCATTGCACATGACACGTCACCATGACTTGGCACTATGATGATGTCGAGGGGGAACGAATCTGGACGTCGCGTGAATCGCCAGGCTCCCAACGTACGAAGACTTCACACGATCGCCGGGAGTCGATTAGATTGGGCGCGAGGTTTTGCATTTCCCCAACGGTCGCACGTGTCGGTTGGAGGGAGGGAGGGAGCTGCCAGGCTGGACCCATGGAGTTGCACTTTTGGGAGGGATGCTTGAAGGCCGGACATCCCCAGGAAAGAAGGCGGTCTAGCTTCATCGCCCGTTGCTGGACTATTGATTTCCCAAGGTACCACCCTTTCTTATGCAGTCGTAGTGATAGCAGCCAGAGTATCGAAAATAGTATATCTGAGTGCCTCGGCATTTTCTTTGCCTTTTTCTTTTCAAATCTACCGTTGTTTCCCTGCTGCCACTACAATCTCTCTACGGCTTCTCACAAACAACACTCGCATTACGAGAAACAACATTTGTTGCTCCTCCTCACTCTACCCGAAACGCCATGCTGATGAGAAAACGTCTATGCACCACAGCGCTCCGTAGCATCCTATATCTGAGGCGGAAAAAAAAAAAAGCCAGGCTCATAGCGTCCCTTTGTAATACATCCTCAGTCTAGTATGCTCCCTCCCTTCCCCCACTCACTCCCATTTCCACTTCTCTCCCTGGCCCTGCTACTCTCCCTGGCCTACCCGCATGATGCCTGCACGGAATGATGCCTGCACGCTCTACAAGTTGTCAGCCTTCCCTCCCCCTTCCCTTGTCATTTCCAAATCTCCTGCATGCTCTACCTCACCCCATGTTTCCGCTGCTCTGCCCCTTCGTGCCGCCTCTTTCCCTCATCCCTCCCTCGCCATGCTTCCCCCATCCCCCGTAGCTTCCCCCTCCCATGGCTCCGTGCTCTACATCGTCCGCCTGCGCTCTGCGCCACCCGTTGCCTCATACACAGGCTGAATCCCCGGCTACCCGGCAACGGCCGTCTGGTACAGCGACCCTAACGGCAATGCGATAGACGCGACGGCGGACGATGCAGCCAACGGTGCCGATGCATCCAACGGTGCCAATCCAGCCAACGGCGCCGACGCCGCAGCTCTCTCAAACTCCTCAACGGCTGGCTTGTACAGCGGCCCTTCTAACAGCAACGCGACAGGCGCCACAGCAGACGACGACGCCCGCAATGCCGCTGTACCTCCCGAGTCTTCCTCCGTGACTAGCAATGGTTGCATTGGCGCTGCTTCTGTTGCAAGCAACACTGGCATTGGCATTGTTTATGGTACCCCTCTCACTGCTGCGGCTGCTTCCACTATCAGCGGTTCTGGAGGCTCCAGCCGTTGGTAGCGGCGGCCGCGGGTGAACGTGAGGGCGCCGGGCGTGAGGGCGTTCAAGCAGCTGATGCAGCGCATGCAGCAGGCCGTGCTGAGAGACAGCGGGGTGGACGTGGGGTAGATGGTGTACAGGTGATCGCGAGAAGAATTTTGGGGACTTGATTGCTAAGAGCGTGTTGCTGCAGCAGCACATGCAAAAGCCGGACCAGACGTCTGTGTTTAAGCTGTTGTTTAGTCTTTTGGCCGTTATCACTCCTCCTCCTCCTCCTCCTCCTCCTCCTCCTCCTCCTCCTCCTCCTCCTCCTCCTCCTCCTCCTACTCCTCCTCCTCCTCCTCCTCCTCCTCCTCCTCCTCCTCCTCCTCCTCCTCCTCCTCCTCCTCCTTCTCCTCGTGCTGCAGTGGATGCATCAGGCCGTGCTGCTGGCCAGTCGGCGCACCCCCACCCACCACCTCCCACCAACCCACCCCTTTCCTGATCCGTCAACACATCATGGCTGGGCGTTACAGCGTGCACCTCCTTGTCGTCCTACCTCACTCTCCCTCCCTTAGTTTCCTCGTCGTTTCTTCTTCCTTCCCTACCCTCCATTGTGTGGGGGCGAGCTGCAGTTGTTGAAACTCTTGAAAGTTTATGTATAGGCACCACCCTTCGTGGTTGCCATCTCTCTGCACCCAACACCACCACCAACGGCTCTTACAAAGGTCACTCGTGGCCCTTGCTTCCTTTCCTCGTCTTCCCCTGCACACCCTCTCCCATCCCATCTTCCCCCGCTTCCCTTCCTCTTCCCTTGCACGCCCTCCCTCCTCCTAAGCTACAAGCACGCGTCCAACAGCTTTTCAGCGACCCTCACTGACCCCATCTCCCCTTGCGCGCCCTCCTTCGTCTCCCTCTACCCGACCTCCCTCCATCCCTCCCCCTCCCTCCATCCTCAGCTACACGCACGTGTCCAACGGCTTCTCAGCGACCCTCACGCCCTCCCTTTCCCGCCCTCTTTCGACTTCTTATGCACGCTTGCCCCCCTTCCTTCCCTCGCCTCCCCCTGTACGCTTTCCCTCCCCCCCCTCAGCTACGTGCTTACAGACAACAGCTTCTCCCTTGCCTGCCCTCTCTCAATTTCCCCTGCACGCCCGCCCCCTTCCTTCCCTCTCCTGACCCTGTACGCTTTCCCTTCCCTCTCAGCTACGTGCACATAGACAACAGCTTCTCGGCGGCCCTCACGGCAGCGCAGGTGCAGCGCATGAGGCGGCACCCCTCTGTGGCGTCCGTCACGCCCTCTCGCACCGTCAATTGCCGCGCCGTCACTGCCGCCGCCGACGGGCACAAGTCTCACAAGCTGCCCCATACCTGCACTGCTGCTGCTGCTGCTCCCGCTGCAGCCACTCCCGCAGCTGCCACTCCGGCTGGATCGCCGAGCGATGGCGAAGGCACGGTTATTGGAATCCTGGACAGCGGCGTGTGACCGAAGCACCCCTCCTTTGACGACACTGCACGTTCACCTTATGGGTCTCTGCTGCTGCTGCTGCTCCTCTCTCTCCGTCTGCACCCCCCCCCTTTGACTCCCTTATCCTTTCTTTTTTGCCTCCCGGTCCCAATACAGCAGACCACTATCATCAGCACTTTTTCCAACCTGGCTACCCCCCAGCACCCCACATCCTCCCCCCCTCCAAGGCTACAGCAGCACGCTCCCTGCCTGGTGGGCGGGCACTACAAGCGACTTTGCATGCAACAACAAGATCATCGGCGGGGGCATCTTTCACGCGGGCTTTGAGAGCAAATATGGAGGACAGGGCCCCGGCAACGACGAGTTGGTCTCCCCGCGCGATTCTGATGGCCATGGCACGTGGTCTGCCGGGTGAGTGCAGGAAGTTAGGACCGTGTGGTGAGTGCCATAACACACTATGCTATGGCATGGGATGGGACGGCATGGCATGGGATGGGATGGGTTGGGATGGGATGGGATGGGATGGGATGGGATGGGATGGGATGGGACGGCATGGCATGGCATGGCATGGCATGGCATGGCATTGCATGGGATTGCATATGTTCAAAGTGGTTTGGCAGACAGGGAAAGGAAGAAGAGCATGTGCATGGCGTCGCAAGGTCATTCCCCTCATACCCGCCCCTCCCCTGTCCCATGCGTCCCCTACCCGCCCCTCCCCTGTCCCACGCACCCCCTCATACCCGCTCCCTCCCTGTCCCATGCCTCCCCACTTTCAGGGCGGCAGCGGGCAACAACGGCGTGGAGGTGCCTGGAGGGGGCACCATCAGTGGTGTGGCTATCAAGGCACGCCTGGCCATCTACAAGGTCTACTGGGATCTAGGCGGCCCTGGGGAGTCTATTACTACCGACGCAGATGTCTTTGCAGCCGTTGATCAGGCCGTGGTGGACGGTGTGGATATGCTCATGTTGTCCCTGGACAACACGCACAGAAACACGACCTGGGATCAGTTTGACAAGTGGAATTGGGCCTACTTTGACGATGTGCCTTCCTCGGCGCTCTTGCGGTGGGTGTGAGGGGCGTGCGGTGGGTGTGAAGGGCGTGCGGTGGGTGTGAGGGGGCATCCTGTGGTTATGAAGTGCATGCGTGTAGGGAGTGGCTTCGCTGGTTGATGCGAGTGTGTTTTTCTATTACACTTAAACGTGTCCCTGCCAATGTGGTGGGTGCATCACTCGAGTATACACTAGTACGGAATTTGATCGTAAACCCCATGTCAGCTAGTCGTCTCGTTAGGGCGCCTCAGAAGGGCTTTGTCAGCCATCCTTCTCTTTCTTCTCTCGTTTTCCTTGTGCTTCTTCTCTCTTTAATCCCTACCCCCTCTTCTATCCTTCTGTGCCCTTCCGCTCTCATTCCCCACTCTCCTTCCCTCCCGCCTTCCCTCCCTCCCTCCCTCCCTCCCTCCCTCCCTCCCTCCATCCCTCCCTCCCTCCCTCCCTCCCTCCCTCCCTCCCTCCCTCCCTCCCTCCCTCCCTCCCTCCCTCCCTCCCTCCCTCCATCCACAACTGAGTTACTGTGGCTCGAACCCTTTTCAACGCCTTTCAACTCCTTGCACCGAGGCCTGCCCATCACCCTTTCGTCACCTCTTCTTGTCTGTGTTTCCCTCTCACCCTCCTTCAAGCCGGAGTGACTTTAACAAGTTTTTTGGGGCACCTAAAAAACTGAATCTTTCCCCCTCCTCCCTCCCCAGGCCGGAGTGATTGTGTCCTTTGCAGTGGGTCATTACTTGTATGGTCCTGCCCCTGCCATCGACAACTTTGCACCCTACTATATCAGCGTGGGGGCAAGGTGAGAACGGGGAGCACTTGCTAGGTAGTGGCAGGGGTAGTAAGTTTCCCACGCAGAAGGTTGTTTGTTTCCCACAGTGCAGCTTTGCATTGCACTTTCTTCCCTTCTTCCTTGGTTCAAACCTTTTTCCACGCTCTCCTCCCTGCACCTCCTCCCTCGTCTTCCATCTCCTCGCATCTCATGCTTACCAACACTCTTCCTGCCCCACCATGCAGCTGTTAGAAAGATGATTTGTTTCCCACAGTGCAGCTTGCAGAGTACATTGATTTGCATCGCTTCTTGCCCTTTTCCACACTCTCCTCCCTCCTGTCGCATCTCCTCCCTCCTCTTGCATCTCATGTTGCCCTTCTCATGCTTACCAACACCTTCCCTGCCCCACCATGCAGTACCGTGCTCCAGTCCCTCACTTCATCGTCTACAACGGCAGCAGCGACGGCTTTAAAATCTCGAGCAAACACCACAGGTCTCGCACCATCAACACAGCAAGGAACCCGACTCCCTGCCACCATCTCCCCTGCATCGACCTTCCTCCCCATGGTTCCCAAATGGTCCTCCAAGGGCCCTCTCGCTGCACCGGGCTGTAGTGTCTGCCGCCCGAAGAAGGCCCGCCCCTCCAACACCATTCTCAAGCCGGACATCATCGCCCCGGGGGCCAACATCCTTGCGGCTGCGCCTGGGACAACTGTAGGTGAGACGGGATCATTCTAGGTTGGTGAGGAAACTGCCGTGGCGCCGGCGCATGTTGCTGGTGTGGCTGCTCTGATCATCCAGCAACATCTTGATTGGACGCCCGCGTAGGTCATGTTTGCCATGATGACCACAGCTGGCAGCACTGACAACGGCAACAGAGCGATTCGGAATGCGAACGGCAAGCTGGCAAGGCCGTGGGAGATGGGAGCGGGGCATGTGTTTCCCGCTAGGGCGCTTGACCCCGGGTTGACATACGATGCCGGGGAGCAAGATTTTCGCAACTTTCTTGCTGGGCTGAGCATGAAGCTGGCTCGAAAGGCATTCGGGCAGGTACCACTGAGCCCCGTTCCAGCCAGGAACCTGAATCGGCCTTATATTATGCTGGTCAACATAATGCATGAACTCGTTGCTAGGCGGACTGTGACGAGCGTCTCGGACACCACATCGACCTTCAGGGTGACGATTAACGCCCCTGAGGTTGTGAGAGTGAGAGTGGTGCCATCGCAATTTACCATAGCGCCGGGGCAACGGGTCATTTTCAAGGTGAAGGCTGTGCTGAGGATGGGCCCCATCCTAAAAAAACCTTGGTTTTTGAAGGGGGTTCGAAGGGGGGTACAGTTCAGGTGTTTTGGTTGGCGAAGTTCCGAAACGAAATCACGACCAATCACGGAATGAAATCGGACCGCGCTTGTTTGTCGGAGTCGAAATCGAATCCGTGACTCCGGTAAATTGTCGTTTATTTGGAGCGTGCCAAATTGGTTGTGAATTTGTAATTGGTTTTCTTAGCTTTGACTTCTGTAAAATGTGACTGCTGGAAAATATGCTGGCCATTTTATTACAAGATAAATGCATCACATTTGATACTTATTAAGGAGATAGGTACTGTCCAGATGGAATGCCTTCACCACATGGACGTGCCGGAGCAGCGCTTCAATCGGAATCACGGAGTACGCGTACATTCCTGTCGTGCACTTGAGGCGAAGGCATCCTGTTGCCGTATCCTCTCCGCTTGCATTCCAATATCTAACGTAAGCCAGCTCCTCCCTCTCTCCACGTATTTTTGTATGGAACAACAGAAGCAACCTTGCATACCACTCCTCTCTCCGACCATACCTTACACCCTCCACTGCAACATCCGAGTACCATGGCCTCTCAAAATAGTCAGGGGTCGCTCGAACGAAGTGAGAAACTCTTAAGAAGCTGGCGTCGTCTGCTGTAGGGATTGGCAGCGATGCATGGGCCTGCATAACAATTGATGTTAGTCATGTATGATACGAGCCAGCCAAATGATGGTTGATGTTAAAACTGAGAGTGTGGTAGCCATGGCTAGGAAGAGAGAAGGTAGCGAGAGAAATTGTATTAGGAAAGAAGTGTCGAGATACAAGTCTAGAAAGGAATTGGAAACCCTAATTGAACTTAGGGTGTGTTCAGTTTGTACTATAGCTACGAAATGAGCCTAAATTGAACCTGGAAGCATAACTCGCTCTAAGCATGGTGGAATGATAAGAGAACACCAAAATAAAGGCCAGAGCGAGCTCTAGCCTACTCCAACACACCCCCAGGCTAGGTGAAGCTCTGGAACAAAACACCTAGCGAATGGGAACACCCCCAGAAGTGGCAAGACGCGTGAGCCCAAGCTCGCGCACGTAGAAACGGTGTGGCGCACGCAGAAGGGCCTTGGTGAAAATGTCAGCAAGGTTGGCAGTAGCGGCCACCTTGCGAAGGCATAAGAAGCCAGACTGCACCAGCTCGCGCACGAAGAAGTAGCGGACCTCTATGTGTTTGCTGCGGGCGTGATAGACAGGATTTTCAGTGAGATGAATCATGCTCGCACTGTCACAGGAGAGCGTCACAGAGGGCTGAGAGTGATCGAGCTCAGCAAGGAGAAAGGAGAGCCAGCGAGCCTCCTGAGCTGCCAATGTGCCTGCGTACAACTCAGCTTCGCAGGTAGAAAGGCAGACAGAGGATGAGCGAGTGGAGCGCCAGCTGATGAGACCACTGCCAAGAGTAAAACCATAACCCTGAGAGGAGCGGCGATCAGGGCGAGAATCAGCATAGGAGGAATCACAGTAACCGCTCCAGATCGCCCGTGACTCACCAGTATACTAAGTCATGGGCCGTAGCTCTGTGCTTAGTGGCTACTATTTCAGTTTTAGTTGAAGCGGCGGTTTTCGGAGAAAGATAACAGTGATAGACCGTCGATAATCCCATCGTGGGATTCAGTTGCGGTACCCCTTCGAAACCGGCTCAACCCTTCCGCGCGATAGAAATTTGCATTCCTACAACAACCATGACACGTGCAACACGTAAACAAGCAATGGAGGAGGAACAGGCCGGGCACCGCGCGACAAGGAGGACGTCTAAACAGATCGATAGGGAGAGTGGTGGCGGCGCTAAAAAAACTAATGCGTCCGTCGCGCGTGGCATTGGGCTGAAAAAAGTGGCGGCAAATAAGGTCGAGCGCGGTCAAGAGAAGTCCGGCAAGAAGGCGAAAGACAAGGGGAAGCAACCGATGCCACGCAAGCGTGTTTCTACAGTGAACAAATATGCAGATGTTGCCTCTGCTGGAACCGAGCCCGGTCCGAGTAACGACGGCACCACTGGCGACAACGAAGATCCGGGGCGAGGGAGCACGCGTCTTGCAGTCCCATCGGCGGAGAGAGAGGGATCGGCGACAGGGGGAAACCACGGAGGCGATCCCCGTGCCGAGCATGCCGCAACCAAGGAGTCCGAGGCGGAGGCATCGCAACACCATCTGACGCTGCTCCAGCCGACCGTGGTCGAAGTTTCTGCAGCCGTGCTGGATAAGGACTGTCAGAATGTTATTATTGTCTAGCCTGCAGTGGGGTACTCTATAGCGAGTACAACCCAATTAGGGTTTGCTATATGTATCTCAACTGCTGCTAGTGCAAACCTCTCCTTTGCCTAATTCTCGCTTGCCTAGCTAGGTAAACCCTAGCTATGGCTCCTTACTCTCGCTATTCTTCTGATATGGTATCAGAGGCTGTTAAGTCCTGGCCTGTGGGCCCCACGTGCTTCTGCTGCCTTCGTGTTTGTCGCGCGCCCCGTGGCGCGCGACGCTTTTTTCTTCCCGCCACGCGCTCGGGGCGCATGGCGGTTTTCTGCCCGCCGTGCGCCCCGAGGCGCGTGGCGGCTTCCCTCTTCGCGCGTCACCCCGGGGACCCGCGCTTCCCCCCCTGTCGACGGTCGCGTCGCCCCCCCTGGAGCCCGTCGCGTCGCCAAGAACACCAACGCGCGGCCCCCCGTCGCCCCGTCGCGCCGCCCTTGGGAGCCGCTCGCGGCCCCCCGCTGACCCGTCGTCGCGACAAGGGGAGCCGCGCGCGGCCCCCCGTAATCCCATCACGGCGCCGTGGGAAGCCGCGCGCGGCCCCCGCTGCCCCGTCGCGCCGCCCTCGGGAGCCGCGCGCGACCCCCTGCTGCCCCGTCGCGGCGCCCTGGGGAGCCGCGCGCGGCCCCCCGCTGCCCCGTCGGGGCGCCCTGGGGGCCGCGCGCCGTCCCTCGCGCTGCTGCCCGCGCTCCCGCCCCGTTCTGCCCGTTTTAGGGTTTGGGGGTGGCGAGTGTGGGGGTGGCGGGCATGGGGGTGAACGGTGTGGTTTCTACCCGTCCCTTGCTCCTCCTCCTCCTCCGTCTCCCACTGCTGCAGCTGCCGCTGAGGGGGGTGGGTGTGTGGGAGCCGAGGGAGTGGTGCTAAGGGGGTGACGTGGGAGTGGAGCTAGGGGTTTCAGCAGGGGGTGTGTGAGAGGGGTGTGGGACGGTCGGGGGAGGTTGCGTGGAGGCTGCCGTCTTGTCGTCTGCAGCACCTGTAGTCCGGGGCGCTGTCCTGGTAGCCCAGAGAGCCTGCTGCGCCTGTCGCCCGTCGGTCCGTTGCTCCTGCCGCTCTTCGTAGCCGCCGAGCCAGTTACTCCAGTAGTCCGGGGCGCTGTCCCGGTAGCCACTGTGCCAGCCGCTCCTGTTGCCCGTGTGTCTGCAGCTTCAGCCGTCGCCTCCTATCTCCTCTCCTCTTACAGTCCCGCCTCCTCCTCCTCACTTGCCCTTTGTGAATGCCTCTAGCTTTGCTTGCACTTGTGAACCTGCTCTATGACTGCTTGTTGTGCTGATCATACCCCACTTTGACTATGGGGGTGTGTCAGAATGTTATTATTGTCTAGCCTGCAGTGGGGTACTCTATAGCGAGTACAACCCAATTAGGGTTTGCTACATGTATCTCAACTGCTGCTAGTGCAAACCTCTCCTTTGCCTAATTCTCGCTTGCCTAGCTAGGTAAACCCTAGCTATGGCTCCTTACTCTCGCTATTCTTCTGATAAGGACAAGGTGGGGGAGCACGAGTCGATGGAGGATCCTAACCACAGCATCGCCGACGTCGGTGGCTCTCCTCCTTCTGGTGGACGGGGGAGGCGTAGGCAGAGGAAGAGCGATGGGGAGGACGAAGAGGCGGCAGACGACAGGCAGTGCTGACGACGCTGGAGGCGCGGAAGTTGGGACAACGCGAGGCGCCAAGGAAGCTAGTGGCAAGGTGGGCGGTCAAGCATTGCGCCAGAAGGGCCGACCCGCAGCAAGAAAAACATCCGGCGGAAGGAGAGGCAAGAAAGCAGCGACGGGGACGAGGCCGAAACGGGGCGATGAAGACCCTGGTGATGCGGAGGAGGAGGAGGATGAAGAGGAGGATGCGGAGGAAGAGGAGGATGAAGAGGATGCGGAGGAGGATGACGCGGATGTTGGGGAGGATGAAAAAGATGAGAATGATGGCGGGGAGGACGAAGAGGAGGAGGAGGAGGAGGAGGAGGAGGAGGACGAGGAGGATGAGGAGGAGGAGGAGGAGGAGGAGGAGGAGGAGGAGGAGGAGGAGGAGGAGGAGGAGGAGCAGGGGGACGACGAAGAGGAGGATGAGGAGGATGAGGAGGAGGAGGAGGAGGAGGAGGAGGAGGAGGAGGAGGAGGAGGAGGAGGAGGTGGAGGAGGAGGAGGAGGAGGAGGAGGAGGAGGAGGAGGAGGAGGAGGAGGAGGAGGCAGAGGAGGAGGAGGAGGAGGAGGAGGAGGAGGAGGAGTAGGAGGAGGAGGAGGAGGAGGAGGAGGAGGAGGAGGAGGAGGAGGAGGCAGAGGAGGAGGAGGAGGAGGAGGAGGAGGAGGAGGAGGAGGAGGAGGAGGAGGAGGAGGAGGAGGAGGAGGAGGAGGATGTGGCGGCAGTGAAGGGACGGGGCGGGCGTGGCAGACGGGTGAGTGGTACAGGGAAGGTGGGGGGCCGGACTTGCCATTCCCGAAAATGCGGGGCAGTTGACGCCACGCGCGGCGAAGCAGCGGGCAAACCGAAGGCGCGTAAGGTGAAGGTCGAAAGTGAAGGGGGTGGTAAAAAGCAAGGGAGCCAGGGAGCAAAAGGGGATGGAGGGGGAAAGGGTGGCCGTGCCAAAGGGGTTCCAGTGGGTACCGGCAACAAAGAACCTGCCGGTAAACGTCGCAGCGTCCGCCAAAGCACCCCGCGGAAAGGTGGCAACGAGAAGGCGCAGGCTGCAAAAAAACCGAAGGGACAGCAGAAAGGTGAGCATTGTGGCCAATACAACTGGCGTGGTTGTTGTACTATCTGCTCAACCGTGCCAAATAACACCATTTTTTCACATTGTTTCTCCCCTGCAGGGAAGGAGAAGGTCGACGAATCTGCCAAGCAAGGTAAAGCCTCTTGTCTCAAAACAGTACAACCCTAAACCCGATTTAGATTCAAACCGTTGATCTTATGCATGCATGTCTGGCCCTGTATTGAAACCAATTGACTATAATTTCTTTATCCTACTCCCTCTACATCTCAGCCCCTCGCGTTACAGGCATTGGGCCACCGGTAAGCGTGCAACGGATGCAGCTAACGAAGGCTGCCGGAAGAGCGAGTGTTACACCGCTATCCACAGGAGCACCAAGGTTCTACACGCCATACTCCGGCCCGAGCAAAGTCGCTGCGACGGCACCCGGCGCGCCAAGAGGAGAGGAATCCGAATCCCCTCCACCAGCCCCCGTCACGCACTCCCCACTCGCCTCACCCTCGTACCCATTTCGGCAACTCCACGCTTCTCCTGTCCGGGGCAGGGCGGTCTCCCCCCTCGCCGGTCCTTCGCGCGGGCATCAGGCAGGCACTTATGCCAATCCCTTCCCTGAGCTCCCCTTTTCCCGCCAGCGTGATAGTGTGAGGGCACACGGGACTGCTGCAGAAGACGTTGATCCCCTTGGCTAGAGGGGGGATTCCTCACACCCTTTTCCTCCGCTCATGGGTGCCCTAGGTGAAAGTGCGGAGCACGAGCAGTTTGTTACACGGGAGGAGTTCCAGGCGCTGCGGTCTGAGATGTACGCCATGTTTGCACAGCTCGGCCTGCGTCGTGGAGTACCTGCCAGCTATGCCGGCGGGTCGGCAGCCCTGCCTATGGCTGGTACCCCGCCGCCGATGAGTGCCATGGACAAGGCACGAGTGCTAGTGTTGCAGGAGACAAACCCATTCCCGGTATGTGGCGGGCCAAATGGGGCGGGTTGGGGTTGACGTGGCAACCAGGGCAGGGTAGGGCTGACGTGGCGGTTTCGAAGGGAACACGGGAGCGGCGCGTGACGAGGCGATGCGTATCAGGTGGGTGGGGGGTGACGTGGCATGGGGTGGGTGGGTGTGACGTGGCTCGTGGGGCTGGTTGTTGGTGGACGTGGCGGATGCATGAGGGTGTGACGTGGCACGTGGGGCTGGTTGTTGGTGGACGTGGCAGATGCAGGAGGGTGTGACGTGGCGGGATGTGAGGTGAGTGTGTGACGTGGCAGTTTGGAATGGTACACGGGAGCGGCGCGTGACGAGGCGACGCGTGTCAGGTGGGTGGGGGGTGACGTGGCATGGGGTGGGAGGGTGTGACGTGGCACGTGGGGCTGGTTGTTGGTGGACGTGGCGGATGCATGAGGGTGTGACGTGGCACGTGGGGCTGGTTGTTGGTGGACGTGGCGGATGCAGGAGGATGTGACGTGGCGGGATGTGAGGTGAGTGTGTGACGTGGCGGTTTGGAATGGTACACGGGAGCGTTGCATGACGAGGCGACGCGTGTCAGGTGGGTGGGGGGTGACGTGGCATGGGGTGGGAGGGTGTGACGTGGCACGTGGGGCTGGTTGTTGGTGGACGTGGCGGATGCAGGAGGATGTGACGTGGCGGGATGTGAGGTGAGTGTGTGACGTGGCGGTTTGGAATGGTACACGGGAGCGGCGCGTGACGAGGCGACGCGTGTCAGGTGGGTGGGGGGTGACGTGGCATGGGGTGGGAGGGTGTGACGTGGCACGTGGGGCTGGTTGTTGGTGGACGTGGCGGATGCATGAGGGTGTGACGTGGCACGTGGGGCTGGTTGTTGGTGGACGTGGCGGATGCAGGAGGGTGTGACGTGGCGGGATGTGAGGTGAGTGTGTGACGTGGCGGTTTGGAATGGTACACGGGAGCGGCGCATGACGAGGCGACGCGTGTCAGGTGGGTGGGGGGTGACGTGGCATGGGGTGGGAGGGTGTGACGTGGCACGTGGGGCTGGTTGTTGGTGGACGTGGCGGATGCAGGAGGATGTGACGTGGCAGGATGTGAGGTGAGTGTGTGACGTGGCGGTTTGGAATGGTACACGGGAGCGGCGCGTGACGAGGCGACGCGTGTCAGGTGGGTGGGGGGTGACGTGGCATGGGGTGGGAGGGTGTGACGTGGCACGTGGGGCTGGTTGTTGGTGGACGTGGCGGATGCATGAGGGTGTGACGTGGCACGTGGGGCAGGTTGTTGGTGGACGTGGCGGATGCAGGAGGGTGTGACGTGGCGGGATGTGAGGTGAGTGTGTGACGTGGCGGTTTGGAATGGTACACGGGAGCGGCGCATGACGAGGCGACGCGTGTCAGGTGGGTGGGGGGTGACGTGGCATGGGGTGGGAGGGTGTGACGTGGCACGTGGGGCTGGTTGTTGGTGGACGTGGCGGATGCAGGATGATGTGACGTGGCGGGATGTGAGGTGAGTGTGTGACGTGGCGGTTTGGAATGGTACACGGGAGCGGCGCGTGACGAGGCGACGCGTGTCAGGTGGGTGGGGGGTGACGTGGCATGGGGTGGGAGGGTGTGACGTGGCACGTGGGGCTGGTTGTTGGTGGACGTGGCGGATGCAGGAGGGTGTGACGTGGCGGGATGTGAGGTGAGTGTGTGACGTGGCGGTTTGGAATGGTACACGGGAGCGGCGCGTGACGAGGAGACGCGTGTCAGGTGGGTGGGGGGTGACGTGGCATGGGGTGGGTGGGTGTGACGTGGCAACAGAGTCTGGTTGTCAGTGGACGTCGCGGATGGAGGAGGGTGTGACGTGGCGGAATGTGAGGGTTGGGGTAGACGTGGCGGTTTGGAATGGTACACGGGAGCGGCGCGTGACGAGGCGACGCGTGTCAGGTGGGTGGGGGGTGACGTGGCATGGGGTGGGTGGGTGTGACGTGGCAAGTGGGGCTGGTTGCTGGTGGACGTGGCGGAAGCAGGAGGGTGTGACGTGGCAAGTTCACACAGTCCATCCTGTGGTGACGCGGCCATAGTCATAACTGATGGTTTCTCTCTCCCATCTCGTGTTGTATACCCCACACCCCTGCGCAGAACAAAGCCTACTTAGTGTGCTCTCAGCTGATGTTTCTGAACCCCCCGGAGAAAATCCAGTACTACCCTGCACCGGAGGAAGTGTTCGAAGCGTTTGCTGTCCACTTGTCTGCTGAAGGGCTCGAGTCAATGAAGCTGCTGTGGTTGCACAACGACAAGTCTACCATGGGTGTCTTCAACCACCAGATGTCGTCAACAAGGTCAACAATCAACTCCACCCTAAGGCCAGCAGCATACACCGGCATGGGCCTCTCCGATTACGCCCATCTCGTGGATAGCCTGCCCACTGAGCTACACCCAAAGAAGTGGTTCAACGACGAGCAACTCCTGGACGAGTACAGAGATGGTATGCGCAACCCGGAAACACCCTATGCCCCACCATATGCCAGTTGGCAGCTACAAATCACCGTGCGGTGTTCCTCACCCTGACTCTCACCCCCCCACATGATTTCTCTGCAACCCCTTTCCAACGCATACCCTCCCTGCCAAAATGCAGAACAGTGGGCCCTCAACTGGCACTTTGACAAGGCCACCGGGACGCCCTTCAGCAGCCCCTTGTTCGCTTATGCGTTCAAGCTCTCCTTCAAAAGGGGCGGGGTCGTGTTCACCAAGTTCAAGAGCCGCATGGTGGCATGGGGCCTGTTTTCGGTAAGGATGAAGATATGTGTTTGTACACCCATGGCTCATCCCCTAAACCCCTTGCCTGTATTTCATCTAACTCCCTGGTCGCTTAAGCGTTTGCGGTTGCGTAGATAGTGACGCCTGAAATCACCGTTTTCAGTTGGCTCATATACCCGTAACCCCCCCTCATACACCATCCACCCAATCCTACACCACATTGCAGATCGAGTGGCCCCTTCTGCAGGATAAGCGTCGCAAGCGAATTCCGGCCCAGCCGGAACAAAACAGGCCGGACTACTTCGAGTGGTGTGATAAGGTCAAACAGATGATACAATTTGCTGTCGTGGAGCGGAGGATCCAACATGATCCGGCTCAGGGTGCGTTCATCTTCCCCAACAAGTTCCTCATCGACGATGGCGACCTTGGAGAGGTCGTCCTTGCCCACCGGGCGCTTGCAAGGCCCAGCAGTGCGTAGGCTATTCGACCTGGTGCTAAGACAGCTTGTTGCTAGAATGCTGAATAATGGTTGTTGTAAACCGGAATATTAAATGTAATTCTGAAATCCTCAATATCCAAAATAAAACAAAAACAAAATCTAGCTTTAAATAATTTGGTCACGAATTTGCACCAAAACGGATTGCGCCCGAATGTAATCCGGAAAAGCTCGCGTGCCAAATTGGAACTTGACCCGAGCCAAACCTTGTCGCGAGATGTGTGTCGGAGCTCCTATCAAATGACTCCAACCGTCGGTCGAAATTGGGTCCGGATTTTTTTACGCGAAGACAATCCCAATCAAAATTCGTCCAAACTTGGCATAGGGTTTTTGTGATGGGTTCAGAAAATTCAAGTTCGGCAGCAATACGTGGACGGATGAAAACGTCAGTCTGTGCGCTCAGTCCTTGTTCTCCATTGCAAACCAACTTGCGTGTACTTCTGCTAGACTATGGCAGCTGATTAATAAGCCATGTGTTGTGCAACTTACCTGTTTGCTGGTAATTTTGTTAGGTGCCCGTGTTTTCTCTGTAGATGAGTCATGTTAGTACCAGTAAATAGAGTCAGACATGGTATCACCTAGGTTAGGATCCTGTTGGATCCCGTTCCTCCCGCTTGACCCGCTCGCGCCCGTTGCGCCTAGCCTACCACGCCCGTAGCGCCCTCCCGTCGCGCCTCCCTGCCCGTCGCGTCGCACCCTGCTCGTCCCATCGTGTCGCGCCCGTCCCGTCCCGTCCCCTCGTGCCCGTCACGCCTCCCTGCATGTCGCGTCGAGCCCTGCCCATCCCGTCACGTCGCACCCATCCCGTCCCGTCCCCTCGCGCCCGTCGCGCCTCCTTGCCCGTCGCGTCGTCCCTGCCCGTCCCATCGCGTCGCGCCCGTCGCGCCTCCCTGCCCGTCGCGTCGCGCCCTGCTCGTCCCGTGATGTCACGCCCTGCCCATCCCCATTAGCTAGGGTTTCCTCCGCCAAACTAAGACGTGGCAGCAGTAGCTCCCTCCCCTCCGCATCAAATATGGCGACGCCTAGGGTCCTGCGCTTTGATGTTGAGGGTAGGCCGCTGGAGTTCTCTGTCTGGCTCCTCCGTGCACAGCGCCTGCTAGAGAGTCATCGTCAGGCTAACGAGTCCCTCTGGGTGCACGCCTCCGATGACCTTCTGGCGCCCTCTGCTCCTGAACCCCTAGGCGCTGACCCCACTACTGCGGACAGAGAGCGTTTTGCACGTCACCGCGCTGCCCTGACAGCTTGGAAGTCGCGCGACGCCACGGCCTGCATCGCCCTCGGTAGCCTCCTCCCTGAGTCTGAGGAGACCCACTTCACCCAGGTTCGTACTGCTAGCGATTTCCTGACTGCGATCAAGGCCCGCTACTCCACTCCCACCACTATCTCTCTTGGTCGCTTGTTCCTCCCGTTCCTGTTTCCTGACCTGATTGCTCACCTGTGTTCGCTGGATGCTAGCTACCGCGCTGCCTGCACTGATGCACAGCCTGCACTGCTCCCCCCCCCCCCATGGCGATTACTATATATTTTATCGTCACTAGCCTCCCTGACCGCCTTGCCACAGTTCGCGACGCGCTTCTTCTGAAGCACCCTAGTGAGCTCACTATCGAGGTCCTTGAGTCTGCACTCAAGGACGTCGAGAGCAACCTCCGCCTCTGGCATTGTGCCCCCCCCACTGTTCTACGGGTGCACTGTCCCACAGCTGCCCACCTTTACTACCTCCCTCGCCGCTACCGCTACTGAAGAGACCGCAGCTGCTGTCACGAATTCAGCGCGGTCTAGAGTTAGGAGTGGCAGGAGGGGAGGCCAGGGTGCAGCCAGCAGTGGAGGCGGCAGAGGTGGCGTGGCGAGTGGCGGTGGCGGGAGTGCAGGCGTTGGTGGAGCGCCTCGTGCAACTTCTAGTGGCTCCCCTGCTGCAGCTGGTGGAGGTGACGCTCGGGTTCGTCGGGCACCTGCGGGGCTGCCAGCTGCAGGTGCTGGGGTGGCGGCCTGATACCTGGCTCAGCAGCAACATCAGCCACTGCTCTCGCAGCAGCCAAAGCAGCAGCGGGGCAGCAGCAGGTTCACCGGCACGGGTCAGGACCGCGTCAGCTGTCGCGTGGTGACGCACCCACCCTGCCCCTACCTCATCGAGACAGGTACTCGCAGTGGCCTTCGTTGCGACCGCCGTCACCCACCGGGTCAGTGCTTTGCTCAGCTCACTGACAGACTTCGCGCGGCCTACGGCGCTGACGGCCCTGACCCTGAGTGGCTTCCCCTTGTTCTCTCGCACGGTCCCGCACTGTGGGACATGTCTGATTCTCAAATACTTGAACTCTTAGGAATTGTCAATGCTATGTATGCTGTTGTTGAATCTAGTATTTCTGACTCTGTTTGCTCGCGTGTTTTTAGTTTAGGTGCTAGTGTTGATCCTGAGTTGCAAGTGTAGGTGTTTGTGTAGGCGCTAGTCCAGGTGCCACTTCAGCGGACGCGTCGCTGTCTTTCACGCTGGACTCTAGTGCGTCACATTGTTTTTTCTGCGACCACACAACTCTTACTCCGCTTCCTGCACTGGTCTCTGTCGCACTGGCTGATCCCACTTCGAGACCAGTCATTGCTCGCCACTCTACTACGCTTTTGTGCCCGGCTGTTCCCCCAGGTTCTCTGACGGGCCTCCACATCCCCTCGTTCTCTAGGAACTTGGTGGGTGTGCGGCCGCTCGTGAGTCAGCACGTTGGTGTTTGGTTTGAGACTTCTGGGGAATCAGCGACCTGTGTGGACGGTGACACGTACGCCCCCCTGGCCACCTTTCACCAGGAGCCGGGTTCTGGTCTCTACACACTTCACACTGGTCTCCGACCCCTGTCACTCCCCCCCGTCAGGTTCCAGCGTCCCACCAGGTAGTTGTGTCTGGTCAGGTTACGGCGTCTGGTCCGGTCGCTGCTTCTTGCTCGTGTCGGTCACTTGCCCCGCCCCACCATTCTGTGGCACCACCCGTCTTGGTCACCCCTCCCTTCCTCGCCTTCGCACTATGTCTAGTCAGCATCTTGTCTTAGGCCTCCCGCGAGTCTTGCCGTCGCCGCCGCCTTTGCCTGCACCACCTTGCGGCCCTTGTGACGAGGGTCGGCTGCACGCCACCCCTCACTCCTCCCTTCGTCCGGCCACCAAGCCCTTCGAGACTCTCCACTTGGACAGCTGGGGCCCTGCCTCTCGCCCCGGTCCTGAGCGAGAGAGTTTCTTTCTGGTGGTCGTTGACGACTACCCTCGCTACACCACAATGTTCCCCCCGGCAAAGAAGTCCGAGGTGACTTCTACGCTGATCCGGTGGTTACTTACCATTGCGGACACTCATGGTCGTCGTGTCAGCTGACTTCACTCCGACCGCAGGGGTGAGTTTCGCTCCGGCGTTCTCGCTGGATTCTGTCAGGAGCAGGGCATCCGGCAGTCCTGGACGCTTCCAGAGTCCTCACAGCAGGATGGGGTTGCTGAGCGCCGCATAGGCTTGGTCATGGAGATCGCCCGCACCTCCTTGACTCACGCCCGTGCCCCCAATTTTCTGTGGCCCTACGCGGTTTGGTACGCCGCTCACCAGCTGAACTTCTGGCCACGTGTCTCCCGGCCAGGGGTTTAACCGACCAGTCTTTGGACTGGGTCCCCTGGTGTTGCATCGCGTTTTCGTGTCTGGGGCTGCTTGGCGCGTGTTCGCGACAACTCCGCGTACAAGCTCTCCCCTCGCGCCCTTCCCTGTGTCTCCCTTGGTTTCCCAGAGGACTCCTCTGACTTCACCTTCTACCACCCTCCCCTTCACCGGTTCCTTGACTCCAGCGACGTCCGTTTTGACGAATCAGTCCCCTACTATACACGGTACCCTTGTCGAGGTCTCCCGGTTCCTCCTCCCCCTCTCTTCCTGACTCCCACTCCCCCTCCTGCTCCTCCGGTACAGCCCCCCCCCCCCCCCCCCCCCCCCCCCCCCCTGGTCCAGCCCCGTCAGGTGTGTCACACGCTACCCCCCACCCCCCTCGGTAGCCCCTCAGGTCCCGACCCCTTTTCCGAAGTCCTCCTCACAGTCACCGCAGCAGCCGTCAACACTTGCTCCACTGGCTGATTCAGACCCTGAGGGCAGTGCGGACCCTGGAGGTGCTGTCTCTGTAGGTGTTGGAGTTGGAGCTGAGAGTGTGCATGCACGAGGTTCTGGAGCTGGGGGTGCTGGAGTTGGAGCTGACCCCGTGACTGCAGAAGGTTCTAGTCTTCGGGGAGCTGGTGTTCGTCGAGCTGTCACTGGGGGTGCTACGAGTGGGGGTGCGGTTGCTACGACTGGGGGTGCGGGTGCGCCCTTTAATGGACCTGGAGAGCATGGGACTGGCAGCGTTGCTGCTGGCGGTGCTGGCTCTGGGGGTGGTGCGTTTGGTGCTTTGGAGAGTGGTCCTGGGGCTACCACCGCCCCGAACACTACTTTTTTTCCCCACCCCTACCCGACCCGGCACCAGGCCCTTCTTCGCCGTGCACGTGAGGAGCAGCTGGAGTTGGAGCGAGAGAGGCTAGCGTTGGAGCGGCAGCAGCTGGAGCTATAGCAGCTGGAGGAGTAGCAGCCGCCGCAGCAGGAGCAGCAGGAGCAGCAGCAGCAGCAGCAGCCGCAGCAGCAGCAGCCGCAGCAAGAGCAGCCGCAATAGCAGGAGCAGCAGCAGCAGCAGCAGCGGCCGCCTACACCTCCTGTCTTTGGCCTACGGGCTCTTGGTCTCCCCTCCCTGTCTCCTCCCTCCTCCCCCTCTCCTCCTGTCTACGGCCCCACGTTTCCTCCTCCTGACTCTACCCCAGTTGTTTTACCCCGTTCTCAGCCTCCGTTGTCCCCTCTTTCTCACACTTGGGCTTCTCGCTCTCCTCGTGCTCGTCCCTCGTCCCCTGTTCCCGTCCCTGACCTTCGAATTGTCCTGTTTCGTTCTATCTCCCCTCGTACGTCTCTGTCTCTGCTTCCTTCTCCCCCTGAGTCGGCCCTTACCGCTTCCCTCTCTACTCCTATCATTGACTACTACTGCACGTACCGTTCTGTTCTCTCTCGTGTTCTCGCCTCTCTTGTTACAGACCCTCGTGCCTCTCTATCCTCTGTCTCCGCCCTTACTGCCACTGTCACTGAGTTCACCGCTACTCGCCGCCTTGACTACGCCACTCGTGTCGTGGCTGCTCCTCCTACCAGTCCTCTGGCCGTCAGGGGTGAGTCTGTCCTTGGCTATGACGCCCTAGAGGATAGGCAGCTTGAGCTAGAGCTCTTGGCAGCCGCTTCGCCTCATCTCTGTGCCATGCTGTTCGCCCTTGAGGGAGACCCCAACGCCCTTGACATACCGACTCCTCGCACTTACGCTGAGGTAGTGTCAGGGCCTTGGGCCTCTCAGTGGAGAGCTGCCATGGACGCAGAGATGGCTTCCTACAGATCCACAGGCACCTACGTCGACGAGGTTCCCCCTCCGGGTGCGAACGTAGTCGATGGCATGTACATCTTCAAGATGAAGCGGCCACCGGGATTCCCTTCAGTCTTCAAGACGTGTTATGTGGCTAGGGGTTTCAGTCAGCGCGAAGGTGTTGACTTCTTTCAGACCTTTGCACCTACCCCGAACATGACCATTCTTCGGGTGTTACTTCACGTGGCAGCAGAGAGACTACGAGTTACACCCTCTCGACTTCTTCACAACCTTCCTTCAGGGTAGCCTACACGAGGAGGTCTGGCTGCGTCGTCCCTCTGCCTTCACTGGCACTTTTCCTCCTGGGACCCAGTGGAGGCTCAGACGCTCGGTCTACGGTCTCCGTCAGGCACCTTGTGAGTGGCACGACACTCTTCGCTCTACCCTGTCTGACCTCGGTTTCCAGCCGTTCGACCCGTCGCCGTTTGTTCGTCGCGGCTCCACACCTTTCTTTGTACTGGTCTACGTCGATGACCTGGTCTTCGCCACTGCTGGCACGGTTGCTTTGGCGGACGTGAAGTCCGAACTGAAGAGGAGACACACGTGCACTGACCTTGGTGAGCTGCGCCACTACCTTGGCCTGCAGATCACCACGGACAGAGCACCTCGCACCATCACTCTGACCCAGTCACACATGGTGCAGCAGGTCCTTCAGCGGTTCGGGTTTCAGTTCACCACTGCACAGCCTATTCTTCTTGCTATTGACCACAGACTCACTGGACCCTTCCCTGACGAGCCGTTTGAGCCTAGCGGTCCTTACCCAGCGCTTGTGGGCTGCCTCATGTACCCGATGACTTGTACTCGCCCAGACCTCGCCTTCCCTCTCAGCATCCTTGCCCGCTTTATTGCGCCAGGGAGACACTGTCATGTTCACTGGACAGCTGATGTGAGGGTGGCGAAGTACCTAGCGACGACATCAGGCGTGGGGCTGGTGCTTGGAAGCAGATAGCCTGTCGTCCTCACTGGCCACTGTGACTCTTTTTGCGCCGACGATGCCGAGACTCAGAAGTCTACGCAGGGGTATTGTTTCAGTCTAGGCTCTGGAGCTGTGTCGTGGAGGTCTACTCGTTCCTCCTCTGTCTCGACCTCTACTGCTGAGGCCAAGACTTGCGCTGGAGTCATGGCTGCACAGGAGCTGCGTTGGTTGACCTTCTTCCTCACTGACCTTGGTGAGCGGCCGAGCTCTGCACCGACCTTGTTCACAGACAACAAGGCGATGATTCTCCTGCGTCGAGAGCCTCGACAGGAGAGCAGAGTGAAGCAAATCAGCGTCAGGTACTTTCTTCTTCGAGAGTTGTAGAGGCGTGGACAGGCTCGTTTGGACTTCGTGTGCTCCAATGCCAACACTGCAGACATCTTCACCAAGGCCCTTCCGCCTTGTGACCACCACATGTTTTGTGTGCAGTTAGGTCTTGTTGACACAGGTTCTCGTCTTGTGTAGACTTGTGTTGTCTGCTTGCTTTGTTTGTACTCTTTACATATACCTCTGTTAACTCTTGGACTGGCCTTGTGGCCTCTTGTTTGTGCTCGGACTGTGTGGTGACATTGTGATCCACCCTGAGCTTTGTCTCTTTGTGACTGGTCTTGTGACTGTACGGTTTGGTTGTTGCATGACACCCCTCACTTAGGCTATGGGGGTGTGTCAAATGTTGTAGCCTGTAGTGAGGCATGTCATGTGGGGTACAGTTGTTAGTGTTAGGTATATGTACCCCAACTCACAGTAATACATCATTCATTCCGTTTCTAACAAAGAAGTACTCCTGTTTTGAGACTATGTTTTGCCGCTCCTCTCTGCTGCCCTCCAGCTTGAGCCTCTCATCCAGCAGTAGCTCAGTCAGGGAGATTACCAGCACCAATGACAGTGGCCTTGGAACCATTGAAACGCCATTCTGCACCTGTAACCCTGTCTGACCTCTTCTCTCTGCAGTGAGTGTGGTGTGGTTCCTTATGCAGTAGCATGTGGGTGTGGTGAGGTGAGTGGTGCGGGGCAGTGCAGTGGAATGCAGTGGCATATGTTGTAGCGAGTAACATGTGGTGCGGTGCGGTGTTGGGTTTTGGTGGTGATCTGACCGGTGCGGTGGAGTGCGGTGCGGTTTCATCAATAATGCGTACTTGCACCACTGGGACCATTGTGGTTGGATCGGCTCTTTTTAGGTAAGCCCCAACGTGGCTTTTGAGAATTCTCAAAAGCGGATCAGTTAGTCTTGTGTAAGGCTGCAGTCCAGTAAAAGGTTGCAGTCCTGTATAAGGCTGCAGTTTTGTATAAGGCTGCAGCTCTGTATAAGGATGCAGACCTATATAAGGCTGTAGTTCTGTATAAGGCTGCAGTTCTGTATAAGGCTGCAGTCCTGCATAAGGCTGCTATTCACATTCAGGCTTATACATGACTGATTTAACTTATTCAACTTCAAAGTTTTGAGACGTCTCAAAAGTCCTCTATTCAGGCTAATACATGACGGTTTAACCTATTCAACTTCAAGGTCTGTGTGATCCTGTATGCAAGTCTATCCTGTATGCCTTGGTGCACAGAGCAATGGTGCCTTGGCGCCTTGGTGCATAGAACAGTGGTGCCTTGGTGCCTTGGTGCACAGAGCAGTGGTGCCTTGGTGCCTTGATGCACAGAGCAGTGTTGCCTTGGTGCACAGAGCAGTGGTGCCTTGGTGCACAGAGCAGGGGTGCCTTGGTGCACAGAGCAGTGGTGCCTTGGTGCACAGAGCAGTGGTGCCTTGGTGCACAAAGCAATGGTGCCTTGGTGCACAAGGTAATGGTGCCTTGGTGCACAGAGCAGTAGTGCCTTGGTGCACAGAGCAGTGGTGCCTTGGTGCACAGGGCAGTGGTGCCTTGGTGCACGTAGCATTGACTCTCACAGTAGAGGGTACCAGAGCTACTCTTATTTTTCCCTCCGCACATTTCCTCCTGCCTGTTTCTCTCCTTTCCATCACTAACTCAACTCAACAACGCCCAATGAGGCCCAACTCACTCGCTCACTCGCCTCGATCACTCGCTCACTCGCCTCGCTCACTCGCTCACTCGCTTCACTCAGTCACTCATTCACCCACTCACTCACTCACTCACCCACTCGCTCACTCACTCACTAGCCTCGCTCACTCGCCTCGCTTACTCGCCTCGCTCATTTGCTCACTCGCCTCATTCACTTGCTCACTCGGCCAACTCACTCGCTTGCTCGCCTCACTCACTCGCTGACTTGCCTCAAGTCCGTAGCACAAGGGCCTTGTGGCCGCGTGAGTTGCGTTGTTTTAGGCAAACTTGAAGTTTGGTACCTGCTGATCAGAGAGGAGTACGGGAGAAAACGTTCTCGGGGAAGGCATTCGGAAGGCGTCATGAGGGGCGTTGCACGGTGAGGCGAGGAGAAGCTGGAATGGCGGGCGTAGAAACAAAAGCGTCGAGGAGAAGATAGACGCGATATAGCGTGGCAACAAAAATGCGTCATACAAAATGACACAGCGAGAACGAAGCTATGTAAAAGAGATGGGAATTAGATCCAGATATTCTGTTTGTAAGGCAAATATCCTAACCATTGGAATGCTACGCTGTAATGGTATGTAAATAATCTATATAGAATGTAACACAAACCTAGAATTCTCTCTGCATGACGAAGCTAATGACGGTCGTCGTTATTCTCATGTTTCCCGTTGGGTCCTTGAGCGACATAGTGGGGTAACCTCGCGAGGGTTCCCCGAATCCTTGAACAACTCTCGCTCAGAGTTGTTGAGTTGACTGAGAGTCATTGTGCGTTGTTGAGAGTCGTTGCACGACTGTTGTTATTACTAGGCATTCCAGCTGACCCACTCGACCGAGCAGGAACCTCTACTACCATAGTCGTGCCAGCAAGGCAGAGAGCAAAGTGCCATGACGATGAGGTCAGGGAGGAAAGTGCGGCAAGGGGAGAAGGGAAGACTTTACATCGCCTTCATGGGATGTCCGGGAGTCCGGAAATCAAGGTTCGGGCATTGCACATGACACCTCCCATGATTTCGCACTATGCTGACGTTGACGGGGAAGGAATCTGGACGTCGTGCGAATAGACTTCACACGATCGCCGGGAGTCGTGCATGCAGAGTTGATTGGGCGCGAGGTTCCGCATTTCGTCAACGGTCGCACACGCAAGTGTCGGTTGGCGGCACGTGGGGGCGCAACGTGGGAGGGAGCTGCCAGGCTGGACCCAATGCACTTTTGGGACGCTTGATGTAACTCTGTGTAACCCACGGAGATTCCCAAAGAAGGCGATCTAGCTTCATCGCCCGAGGTACAACTGATTTCAACTAATTTCACGAAGTACCACCCTTGCTGGTGCAGTCGTAGTGACAGCAGCCAGAGTCTCGAGAATAAATTTCCAGAGTGCCTCGGCATTTTCTTTGTCAATTTCTTTTCAAATCTACCGCCGTTCCCCTGCTGCCACTGCAATCTCTCTATGGCTTCTCACAAACAACACTCACATTCTGAGAAACAACATTCGTTGCTTTATGAAGAACGGCCTTATCGATCATGGGCTTTTCTTCTCCTACCATCGCTCCTCCTCACTCTACCCGTAACGCTCTCACGCCCCACCAACGCTGGTGAGCAAACGGCTATACATCACGGCGCTCCGTAGCATCCTATATAAATTAGGCTCATAGCGTCCCTTTGTAATACATCCTCGGCCTAGTATGCTCCCTCCCTTCCCCCACTCACTCCCATTTCCACTTCTCTCCCTGGCCCTGCTCTCCCTGGCCCTGCTCTCCCTGGCCCTGCTCTCTCGGCCAACGACTCGCAGCTGCCCGTATTGATGCCTGCACGCTCAACAAGTTGTCCGCCTTCCCTCCCCCTTCCCTTGTCATTTCCAGCTCTTCCGCACGCTCCACCGCACCCCATCTTTCCGCTGCTCTGCCGCTTCGTGCCGCCTCTTTCCCTCAGCCCCTCCTCGTCCTGTTCCCCCCATCCGCGCAGCTTCCCCCTCCCATGGCTCCGCGCTCTACATCGTCCGCCTGCGCTCCGCACCGCCCGTCGCCTCGTACCGCGGGGGGATCCCTGGCTTCGCGGCAACGGCCGCCTGGGACAGCGACCCTAACAGCAACGCGCCAGGCACCGCCGCATCTGATGATGATGACGCCCGCGGTGGCGTTGGCACGGCTTCCGCTGCTCCTGTCACTGCTGCTGCTGCTGCTGCCACTAGCGGTTCAGGAGGGACCAGCCGTGTGCGGCGGCGGCCGCGGGTGAACGTGAGGGCGCCGGGCGTGAGGGCGTTCAAGCAGCTGCTGCAGCGCATGCAGCAGGCCGTGCTGAGAGACAGCGGGGTGACCGCGGGGAGATGGTGTACAGGTGAGCGTGAGAGGAATGTGGGAGACTTGCACGAAAGAACAAGAATACTGACAGCTGCTAGTGCACTTGCGTTTCCTGTTCCTACTGCTTCTGCAGCACACGCGACAGGAGGTGGTGGAGAACAGAGGGCTTACTGTGGTGGGGAGAACAGAGGGCTTACTGTGGTAGGGAGAACAGAGGGCTTATTGTGGTAGGGAGAACAGAGGGCTTACTGTGGTAGGGAGGGAAGGTGAGCTGTGGTAGGGAGGGAAGGTGAGCTGTGGTAGGGAGGGAAGGTGAGCTGTGGTAGGGAGGGAAGGTGAGCTGTGGTAGGGAGGGAAGGTGAGCTGTGGTAGGGAGGGAAGGTGAGCTGTGGTAGGGAGGGAAGGTGAGCTGTGGTAGGGAGGGAAGGTGAGCTGTGGTAGGGAGGGAAGGTGAGCTGTGGTAGGGAGGGAAGGTGAGCTGTGGTGGTTATCGAGACGTTTGTCCAGGGCCCAGGCGACTCAAAGGCGGATGCAGCAAGCTGTGGGAGCATGGCGGATGGGCTGACATCTCAGAAACCCATCTCAGAAATGGTCAAATCACCGCACTGCACCGCACCGCACCGCACTGAACCGACGGGTTGACGTATATACGTCATGACTGGGCTGCTTCCCTCCCATGCCCTCTCATGGCAAGACGGTTGGGTTCCCCTGCCCTCCCTGCCCGCCCTCCTTCCCCCCTTCTCAGCTACGTGCATGTGTCGAATGGCTTTGCAGCGACCCTCACCCCTTCGTTTCCCCTACCCGCCCTCCCCTGCGCGCCTTCTCTCTTCTTCCCCTGCCCACCCTCCCTCCCTCCCCCCTTCTCAGCTACATGCACGCATCCAACGGCTTCGCAGCGACCCTCACGGCAGCGCAGGTGCAGCGCATGAGGCGGCACCCCTCTGTGGCGCCCGTCACGCCCTCTCGCACCATCACACGCCGCCGCGCCGTCACTGCCGCCGCCGACGGGCACAAGTCTCTCAACCTGCCCCACGCCCGTGCTGCTGCTGCTGCTGCTGCTGCTGCCACTGCTGCTGCTGCCACTCCGGCTGGAGCGCCGAGCGATGGTGATGGCACGGTGATTGGGATTGTGGACAGCGGCGTGTGGCCGGAGCACCCTTCCTTTGACGATACGGTACGCTGATACCCCTCACCTTATGAGCAGCTGCTGCTGCTGTTACTGCTACCGCTGCTGCTGCTGCTGCTGCTGCTGCTGCTGCTGCTGCTGCCGGAGAGACTAGTAGTGGTGTTGTTGATGGTGCTGTTACCTCCTTCCTTCCCTTCACCATCCTTGATGACGTGTCCTCCCTCTCTCCCCACGCTCCTCCTTTTTCCACCTCGCCGCTCCCTCCCTTCTCCTCGTCCCTTCCTTCGCATCCCCCCTTTGGTTCCCTCTTTCCCATCCTTTCATCTCTGCCTCTCCGTCCCACCGCAACAGACGACTATCGTCACCAGCTTTTTTTCCAATCAATTGCCCCTCCACCCTCCTCGTCCCCACCAGGGCTACAGCAGCACGCTCCCTGCCGGGTGGGCGGGCACGTGTCCCACGACAAGCGACTTCGCATGCAACAAGAAGATCATCGGTGGGGGGGTGTTTCACGCGGGGTTTAAGAGCAGGTATAGCGACGGCCTCAACCTCACCCTCAACTGGCTGTCCCCGCGGGATTCTGATGGCCATGGCACTTGGTGTGCCGGGTGAGTGCTGGGACGTGCTGTGCGTGCAGGGATGTGTGGTGAGCGTAGGGGTTTGAGAGCAGGTATAGAGACGGTCTCAACCTCACTCTTGACTGGATGTCCCCGCGGGATTATGATGGCCACGGCACTTGGTGTGCTGGGTGAGTGTAAGGATGTGCGGTGAGTGTAGCAGCCATGTGCGGTGAGTGTAAGGATGTGCCGTGTGTGAAAGTAGCAAATTGAACAAGTCATCAGATTAGAGGAACAACCTAGCATACATAGTTCGAAGGGAAGGTTGGAAGGGAAGGATGAAAGTGACCATAGGTTGGGTTGACCTCACTTGGGGAAGTGAGGGAACCATAGGTCAAGTGGGTTGGGTTGCCCACACTTTGTAGAAGTGAGGCAACCCTAGGCCCACTTGGCTTGGGGTAACCTCAATTGTGGGAAGTGAGGTACCCACAAGTCAAGAGGGTTGCATTTGGGGGCTCCACCACAATTGGGTGGATTGGCACCCCAAAGTGCAAGACTACACCCAAAGTTGGGTGTAGTCCCAACCCAACTGTACACCACAATTGGTGTACAGTCACATGTGTTGGCATGCTACACTATATATTTTAACACAACCCCTTAGCATGCTAACACAAGAAGAGAACAACCCCTGAATCAAGGGGCGCCCGGGCGAGCAAGGCCAATGAGGCGGAGGAAGGCAGAGTGCGCGGGGCGAAGGAGGGCCTTAGTGAAGATGTCGGCCAAGTTGGCCTCGGTTGCAATCTTGCGAACGGCAATGAGGCCCTTCTGGACGAGCTCGCGAACGAAGAAGTAGCGGAGTTCGATGTGCTTGGAGCGGGCGTGATAGACGGGGTCCTGAGTGAGATGGATGGTGCTGGCGTTGTCGCACCAGAGAGTGGGGCACGTCTGGGGGGCGCCAAGCTCCGCAAGAAGGAAGCAGAGCCAGCGCGACTCCTGGGCGGCCATGGTGCCAGCGTAGAGCTCGGCTTCGCAGGTGGAGAGAGAGATGGCGGAGGAGCGGGTGGAGCGCCAGCTGATGAGGCCGCTGCCAAGGGTGAAGCCGTAGCCCTGGGAGGAGCGGCGGTCCGGCTGCGTGTCAGCCCATGAGGAGTCACTGAAGCCCGAGAGAAGGGGACGGGAAGGGCCGCCAAGGGTGAGGGCAAGGTCCCTGGTCCCGCGAAGGTAGCGGAGGACCCGCTTGGCAGCTTTCCAGTGCTCCTCAGAGTGACGACCGGTGCCGACAAAGCGAGCGAGCATGCTGATGGGGTAGGCGAGGTCGGGGCGGGTGCACATCATTGCGTACATCAAGGACCCAACGAGCTCGGCATAGGGGTGGGGGGAGGAGGTGGGGGAGGTGGGTGGAGCGAGTTGGTGACCGAAGGGGAGCGGGGTGGAAACAGGCTTGGCTTGCGCCATGTCGAACTTCTCCAAGACCTGGCCGATGTAATGGGACTGGGAGAGGGTGATTGTGCGAGCAGGGCGGTTGCGCGTGATGGTCATGCCGAGGTAGTGAGTGAGGGCGCCAAGGTCCTTGCACTTGAGCCGCTGCCGCAGGGACAGCTTCACCTGCTCCATGTCGGCCTTGGTGTCAGAGAGCAGGATCATGTCGTCGACATATACCAGAATGAAGAAGCGGCGGGGGGAGGAGCGGATGAAGAGGCTGGCGTCGGAGTGGGAAGCAGAGAAGCCGAGGGACCCCAAGGTGGCAGCCAGCTTCGCATGCCACTCACGCGGTGCCTGCTTCAAGCCGTAGACGGGGCGACGCAGCTGCCAGACAGTGTTCTCAGGAAAGGCTGCGTGGAACCCGGGGGGTCGCCGGAGGAAAATACGCTCATGCAGGTCGCCCTGCAGGAACGCATTGGAGACGTCCATGGAGTCGATTTCCATGTCGTCACGTGCACCAATGTCCATGGCGGCGCGAAGGGTGGGTGGTTTGGCGGTGGGGGCGTAGGTGAACCAGTAGTCCTCAGCCCAAGTCTGCGTGAACCCCTTAGCGCAGTAGCGGGCCTTGTACACTGGTTCCTCGCCCGGCAGCTGCTTCACCCGAAAGACCCATTTGCCGTCAACGAGATTAGCGCCAGCAGGGAGGGGGACATCGACAAAGGAGTCGTTGCGAATGAAAGCCTCACACTCCAGGAAGATCGCTGCTATCCATTTATCCGCATCAGGGCAGGTGATGGCTTCCTGGAAGGTGGAGGGAGTGAAGATGGTGGGGGTAGTAGTGGCGCCAAGGACAGGAAAGCCCAGGAAGTCAAGGTAGAGGGCGGCAAGGAATGGAGTGTGCTCCCGAATGTTGAGGAACTCCTCATGGGAGTCCTCAAGGAGCTGAATGGAGGCAGGAGGAGGAGCCCCAAGGATTTTGTCCACCGAGCGGGTATGGATGTAAGGGAGGAGGAAGGGGGAGGAGCGGGAAGTGGCACGGCGCCGCTGCTGCTGCTGGTGCTGCTGCTGCTGATGCTGCTGCTGCTGCTGCTGTCCCGGCTGCTGCCGATGCGGCTGCCCCGGCTGCTGCTGCTGCTGCTGCTGCTCCGGCTGCTGCTGCTGCTGCTGCTGCTGCTGCTGCCCCGGCTGCTGCTGCTGCTGCCCCTGCTGCCGTTGCTGGTGTTGCTCCCGCTGCTGCTGCTGCTGCTGCTGCTGCTGGTGCTGCTGCTGCCCCTGCTGTTGCTGATCCGGCTGCTGCTGCTGCTGCTGCCCCTGCTGTTGCTGATCCGGCTGCTGGAAAGGAGGAGAATGAGAGGAGGAGGGAGAGGGGGGAGGGGGTGCAGCTGAGTGAGCGGGGGAGGCGGGTGCGGCAGGGTCGTAGACGTCGGCAGAGGAGGAAGGCGGGAGTGGGGCGGCGACAGGTGGGAGGAGAGGCGCTGGAGGGATAAGAGGCGGGAGGATGGTGTCGGTCCAAGCGAGGGGGCGAGTGGGAGGAGGGAGGGGGTCAGGAGGAGGGGTGGAGTAGTAGGGAGTGGACTCGTCGAAGACGACGTCAATGCTGCGGATGAGGCGATTGGTGGGAGGGTGGAGGAATAGGTAGCCTGGGGAATCACGATTGTGCCCAAGGTAGACGCACTCCAGAGCGCGAGGAGCGAGCTTGCCAGCAGCTCGGGAGCGGTCGGCCGGTGGAATGAGGACGAACGCCTTGCAGCCCCAAACACGAAGGCCTGCGGCGTCAGGCTTGGCCTTGGACCAGAGTTCTGTGGGGGAGGAGGAGGGATGCTGAGGGTGGGAGCGGAGATTGAGGAGGAGGGCGGCATGAATGAGGGCATAGCTCCAGAGGGAGGGAGTGGTGGAGGCGTGAGCAATGAGGCAGCGCGCAATCTTGGTGATCTCACGGATGCGACTCTCAGCGATGCCGTTTTGCTGAGGGGAGTGGGGAAGGGTGGTGGTCTGCTGAATGCCGTATGTTTTGCAGTAAGTGGAGAGAGTATGATTGATGAACTCACCCCCACCGTCAGAGTGAAGGCGGCCTATGGGACGTTTGAAGTGGTTGCGGCACTGCTCAGCCCAGTGGATGACCACAGCCGGCACCTGGTCTTTCGTGTGAAGAAAGAAGACGGTGGAGTACCGACTGTGGTCGTCGACGAGCACGAGCATGTACCTGTGCCCCTGACGGGAGCGGATGGGATAAGGGCCCCAGAGATCCATGTGAACAAGGTCAATGGGGGCGGGAGCGAAGGTGGGATGACTGTGATGGGGGGACTGTTTGAGCTTGCCATGAATGCATGATGGGCATGGGGGAGCAGGGGAGGAGGGGAGGGGAGGTAAGGTGGGAGGAAGGCTGTTAAGGAGGCGAGAGGTGACGGTGGAGCGAAGTGCGGCGAAGTTGGGATGGCCGAGTCTGTGATGTAGGAGCACTGCAGGATGGGAGAGGGCAGTAGAGGAGGAGGGGGATGGGGTGGGGGAAAAGTTGGGGGGCGAGGAGGAGGCGGATGGAGTAGAGGAGGAGGATATCGGAGGAGGGGGAGGGGGAGGGTGAGGGGGAGGGAGAAGGGGACCGGTGGAAGTACCAGCACGAGTGGTGACGTGACAAAAGGAGGGACGGGGTGTGCGGAGCGTGTAAAGGCGAGTGCGAGGGCAAAGGGGAATGCGCAGGAGGAAACGACCAGAGGCGGTGTGGTAGAGATCGCAGTAGGAAGCAAAGCCAGGGTATATGGCGGTAATGCCAACGCCTTGGAGTTCACGGTGGGAGAGGAGGTTATTGCGAAGGGTAGGGATGTGGAGACCGGTGACTGTACCGGATGGGAAGGCGGTGCAAGGAAGGGTGGAGAGGTGAGTGCAGGGGATGGAAAAGCTGGAGTCGGCACCATGAACCTGGGTGGGAAGTGGAAGGGGGGTGAGGGTGCCAGCGTCTTTTAGTGCGGTTTCGGTGGCCCCACTGTCAAGGACAAAGTCCAGGGTGGGGGGGGAAGGAGAGGGAGGGAACACAGAGTACTGGAGAGTTGTTTCATGGATAGAAGAGGGAGAGAGCGGCGGGTGCTGCTGCTGTAAGTACTGTTGCTGCTGCGGCTGCTGCGGTGGGAGAGACTGTGACGGTTGCGGCTGGAGAGATTGGGCTGCTGCTGCTGCTGGAAGCACCGCAGATGCTGCCGCGGTTGCTGCGGCTGGAGAGATTGTGGTGGCTGCTGCTGCTGGAAGCACTGCTGCTGCTGCGGATGGAGAGAACTGTGGCTGGTGCTGCTGCTGCGGCTGAAGAAACTGTGGCTGCCGCTGCTGCTGGAAGGACTGCTGCTGCTGCGGCGGAAGGAACTGTGGCAGCTGCTGCTGCTGGAAGCACTGCTGCTGCTGCGGCTGGAGAGACTGTGGCTGCTGCTGCTGCAGGAAGGACTGCTGCTGCTGCGGTGGAAGGAACTGTGGCAGCTGCTGCTGCTGGAAGGACTGCCGCTGCTGCGGCTGGAAGGACTGCTGCTGCTGGGGATGGAGAAACTGTGGCGGGTGAGGCTGGAGAGATTGCGGCTGCTGTTGGTGTTGGAAGAACTGCTGCTGCTGCGATTGCCGCGGCTGGAGGAGATGTGGGGGGTGCGGCTGGAGAAATTGTGGTTGCTGCCGCTGCTGGAAGTCCTGCTGCTGCTGATGCTGGAGCTGCTGGAAACGCCGCAGATGGGGAGGGGGGGAGGGGGTGAGCAGGCGGAGATAAGGGGGGGGGGAGGAGTGGAGGGTCGGAGTGTTGAGAAGGGAGGGGCGAGGAGTAACACTGCTCCAGTGAGGAGGGGGGAGAGGGGCAGGGGGGGTAGCAGTCATGATGGGCGACGGCGGGTGGACCCGCGGCGGCCAAGGGTGAAGTTGCTGCTGCGGAGGCTGCTGCACTTCCCCTGCTGCCGCTGCTGCTGCCGCTGGCAGGAGGAGGGAGGGGGGGGGGGGGGGGGGGTAAAGGAGGGAGACAGCGGTGGAGGGCAGAGGCGTTCAAGGTGCAGGGAGCGACGGTGACAAGGGCGCAGGCGGCTGTGCGAACGTGCGGCGGCGGGAAGGGGAGGCGGTGGCAAAGTCGGGGGCGGCGGCGGCGAGCAGGCCGCGACGACGAGGGGCGCAGGCGACGGCGGAAGGGCCGCGGCGGCGAAACGAGGGACGGCGGCGGCAGGCAGGCCGCGGCAACGAGGGGCGCAGGGGGAGGAGGGGGGGGGAGAGGAGTAGGGAGAGGAGGAAGGGAGGGTGCAGTTGCGGCTGAATCTGCAGGCGGCGACGGGGCAGTCACGGCGGCAGGAAGTGTGGGCGGGGATGGCGCGGTCGCGGTGGAGGATGGGCAGGCGGCGCCGAAGCAGTCGCGGCGGTAGGGCGGCGGCGGCGCAGTGGCGTTAACGGGAACCGCGGGGCGACGATGTTGCAGTTGCGGCGGGGGAAATTGCGGGAGGGTGGCGATGCAGAAGGGGCAGCGAGATGCGTGGGTGACGCGGAAGCAGGTGCGGCGGTGGGAGGGGAGGCGGCAATGCGAAATCGCGGCGGGGGGGGGGGGGGGGGGGGGGGGGGGGGGGGGGGGCGGGGAGGTGACGACGAGCAGTCGCGGCGGCGGAATGCGCAGGCGGCGATGTTAGGTCGCGGCGGCGGGACGGGCAGGGGGCGACGAGCTGTAGCGGCGGCGGGACGGGCAGACGGCGCCGAAGCAGGCGCGGCGGCGGGAAGGGGAGGCGGCGACGTGACGTCGCGGCGGAGGGACGGGCAGGCGGCGACGAGGCGTCGCGGCGGCGGGATGCGCAGGCGGCGCCGAAGCAGGCGCGGCGGCGGGAACGCGGCGACGAGACGTCGCGGCGGAGGGACGGGCAGGCGGCGACGAGGTGTCGCGGCGGCAGGATGCGCAGGCGGCGCCGTAGCAGGCGCGGCGGCGGGAACGCGGCGACGAGACGTCGCGGCGGAGGGACGGGCAGGCGGCGACGAGGCGTCGCGGCGGCAGGATGCGCAGGCGGCGCCGAAGCAGGCGCGGCGGCGGGAACGCGGCGACGAGACGTCGCGGCGGAGGGACGGGCAGGCGGCGACGAGGCGTCGCGGCGGCAGGATGCGCAGGCGGCGCCGTAGCAGGCGCGGCGGCGGGAACGCGGCGACGTGACGTCGCGGCGGAGGGACGGGCAGCGGGCAGGCGGCGACGAGGAGTCGCGGCGGCAGGATGCGCAGGCGGCGCCGAATCAGGCGCGGCGGCGAGAAGGGGAGGCGGCGACAGGGGGTCGCGGCGGGGGGGAGGAGGGGACAGCGGCGTTGCGCTCGCGGCGGTGGAATCCGCAGGCGAGGAAGGCGTAATCGCGGCGGGAGGAGGGGGGAACGGCGGCGACGGCGTAGGTCGCGGCGAGAGTATGCTAGTGATGGCTAGTTGAGCCACGCGTAGGAAAGGGTTTGTAGCTGTGGGGTGGGCCCATGGGAAAAAAAAAAAAACTGAAGGGAGGGAGAGGTAAGGCCTAGGAACAAGTAGCTCTATACCATGTGAAAGTAGCAAATTGAACAAGTCATCAGATTAGAGGAACAACCTAGCATACATAGTTCGAAGGGAAGGTTGGAAGGGAAGGATGAAAGTGACCATAGGTTGGGTTGACCTCACTTGGGGAAGTGAGGGAACCATAGGTCAAGTGGGTTGGGTTGCCCACACTTTGTAGAAGTGAGGCAACCCTAGGCCCACTTGGCTTGGGGTAACCTCAATTGTGGGAAGTGAGGTACCCACAAGTCAAGAGGGTTGCATTTGGGGGCTCCACCACAATTGGGTGGATTGGCACCCCAAAGTGCAAGACTACACCCAAAGTTGGGTGTAGTCCCAACCCAACTGTACACCACAATTGGTGTACAGTCACATGTGTTGGCATGCTACACAATATATATTTTAACACCGTGAGTGCAGGGACGTGTGGTGACATGTGTGGTGAGTGTATGCAGTAGCAGTATGCAGGCAGCAACAGCAGGCAAATAGCGGTAGCAGGAAGCAGCAGCAGCAGGCAAGTGGCAGCAGCACGCAAGCAGCAGCAGCAGGCAAGCGGCAGCAGCACGCAAGCGGCAGCAGCAGGCAAGCGGCAGCAGGGGAAGTGCCAGTGGCGATGCCATGGCCTTGCATGGTATTTTTTTAGAATTCTCAAAAAACACACACTGCATGGTATGGTGTGTTCTGCCTTGGGATTGCACAGCACGTGGCGTTTTAGATAGTAGTTTTGCAGAGAGGGGGGAAGAAGAATATGCATGTGGTGTGGCCAGGACATTCCCGTCCCTTCATAGCCGCTCCTTCCATTCACTTCATACCCATGTTGCCCCACTCTCAGAGCGGCAGCGGGCAACAGCGGCGTGAGTCTGCCTGGCTGGGGCACGGTCAGTGGCGTGGCTGCCAAGGCACGCCTGGCCGTCTACAAAGTGTTCTGGCGCATGCATAATTACGACATACGCGCTTCAGAAACAGACATCTTTGCTGCCGTTGATCGGGCCGTGGCGGACGGTGTGGATGTGCTGACCCTGTCGCTGGATGACTCGTATAGAGGCGTTAGCGGCAACGGCAACGGCACCGGACCCTACTTTGACGATGTGCCTTTCCTTGGCGCCCTTGCGGTGGGTGTGAGGGGCGCCCTTGCGGTGGGTGTGAGGGGCGCCCTTGCGGTGGGTGTGAGGGGCGCCCTTGCGGTGGGTGTGAGGGGCGCCCTTGCGGTGGGTGTGAGGGGCGCCCTTGCGGTGGGTGTGAGGGGCGCCCTTGCGGTGGGTGTGAGGGGCGCCCTTGCGGTGGGTGTGAGGGGCGTGCGGTGGGTGTGGTGTGGCTTAGCTGGTTGGCCCAAGCATGTTCTTGGATTCACGTGCATGCGAGTGCGGGGGTATTCTTGAATGTGAATTCGCATGCAACTCACCGCTTTCTACCCTCCCTCCCTCCCTCCCTCCCTCCCTCCCTACATCAAGCCGGGCTATTTGTAGAATTCGCAAACAACAACACCTGCCCGTCACCGACACCTGAGATTCAGCAATTTGAAACCTTTCAACCCTTTCCCCCTCTCAGTCCTCATTCTCGCCACCTCCTCTCCCCGTCTTTCCCCCACTCCCTCCTTCAGGCCGGGGTGAGTGTGGTTTTGGCAGTGGGCGACGGTGGAGAGGCCAAGTTCCATTACATGTATGGTGCTCTTGAGGCTATTGACAACTTTGCACCCTTCTATATCAGCGTGGGGGCAAGGTGAGAATGAGGAGCGCTCACTAAGAGTGGCAGAGGTTGCATTGCATCCCCCTGCTCTCACGGAGGACGGCCACATGCATGCTCTGCAACGAGTGACATGAGATGCTGTCACCCTCTACTGCTACATTCATGACATGCCATGAGTGCATGTGCACGCGTTGTCCTTTGCAGGCAAGGCAAGGTACCTGCTTGTTCTACACGCTGCAGCTTTGCGCTGCACTGATTTTTCCTCCTCTTTTTCTTCCCTTGAATCATGCGTTTTCCCATGCTCCCTTCCCTCGTCTTGCATCTCTCCCTCGTCTTCCATCTCCTGCTGCCCTTCTCATGCTTACACACACCTTCCATGCCTCACCATGCAGTACGCTGCCTCAGGCTTCCCTCACCTCAGCATCAACATCAACAGCAGCAGCAGCAGCAGCAGCAGCGGTAGAATCTCCTGCAAACACCACAGGCCCAGCAGCATCAACACTGCTGGGAGCCCGACTCCCTGCCACCATCTCCCCTGCAGACACCGCCCTCCCCATGGTTCCCACCTGGTCCTCCACCGGCCCTCTCACCGCTCCCGGCTGTTCGTTATGCCGCCCATTGAAGCTCCTCCGTCGCTCCAACACCATTGTCAAGCCAGACATCATCGCCCCGGGAGCCAGCATCCTTGCAGCTGAGCCCGGGCAAACGGTCGGCGAGACGGGGTCGTTTAGGGTTTATGGTGAGGAAACTGCCATCTCTGCGGCGCTTGTTGCTGGTGTGGCTGCTCTGATCGTCCAGCAGCATCCTGATTGGTCGCCCGCGCAGGTCATGTCTGCAATGATGACGACAGCTGGCCGCACTGATAGCAGCAACAGAGTGATTCGGAATGTGAATGGGGAACCGGCAACGCCCTGGCAGATGGGAGCGGGGCATGTGTTTCCCGCTCGGGCGTTTGACCCTGGGTTGACCTACGATGCTGGGGAGCAAGATTTTCGTAATTTCCTTGCTGGGCTGAACATGAAGCTGGCTCGGAGGGTGTTCGGGCAGGTGCAGCTGACACCCGTTCCAGCCAGGCATCTGAACCGGCCTTCTATCTCGCTGGTCAACATAATCACTAAACTCACCACTACGCGGACAATGACTAGTGTCTCAGACACCACATCGACCTACAGGGTGAGGGTTAACGCCCCTGAGGCAGTGAGAGTGAGTGTGGTGCCATCGCAGTTTACCATAGCGCCGGGACAACGGGTCAGTTTCAAGGTGAAGGTTGTGCTGAGGAGCAAGTTCAAAAGGTTCAAGTACGGCAGCCTCACGTGGGAGGATGACAAGGGGCACTCTGTGCGCTCGGTTCTTGTTCTCCATTGCAAACGTACTTGCGTGTACTATTGCTAGATCTTTAAGTTGTGTCAATCAGTTGTGCGTCGTGCAAGCATAATGTATTTCTATTACATACAACTTCTCAAATCTGAGGGTACCAGTACATTCCCACAAGTTACGCTTTGATTGGCGCGTTCCAAACATGACAGCTTCATGATATGAAGGCCTTGGAATTGCATATGTTTAAAGAGCATCGTTGGCCCTTGCAGAGCTGGTGGGGATGTCGTTGAGTGAGTTTGGCTCCCGTCTTGGGAGGGAGTTATGGTACTGTGGTCCCCCAAGTTTCAAACTCATGAGTTTTTCCCCTCCTACCTGCGGGGGGGAAGCGGGGGAGAGATGGAGGGGGACCCACCCACCACCCTACACGACACTCTTCGCAGCAGCACAGCAGCAGTTTGTTCGCGCCTCCCAACCACAGACAGGGTACAGTACCGTAGCTGCACAAGCAAGTGATAAACCTTCGCTTCTTTGCCCCCCAAAGTGCACTGGCGCTTTAACTTCTAGTGTTGGCATGTGAACGGCGTGCCAGGGATGCCATTCCTTTGTACACGCTTGCTGACTGTTGCGTGCCGGAAAGGAAACACAAGATTCGAAACATGCGGGACAGTCAGCGTAGTACTGTAAACCCAGAAAAGAAACGCCAGGCCTGTTAAGCAACGTCTTTAGAGGCGAGGCGAGGCGCCTAAAAAACGCCTGTCAAGCAACAGCTGCGCAGCAACCGCTCGATTCTGCAATTGCACACCGGTACCGTACCTTCCAACCCCCCACTCCCGGCTGTACGTTCTGCCACCCATTGAAGCTCCGCCCCTCCAACACCATTCTCAAGCCAGACATCATTGCCCTGGGAGCCACCATCTTTGCAGCTGCGCCTGGGACAACGGTCGGCGAGACAGGGTCGTTTTCGGTTTACGGTGAGAACACTGCTGTGGCGGCGGCGCATGTTGCTGGTGTGGCTGCTCTGATCATCCAGCAGCATCCTGATTGGACGCCCGCGCAGGTCATGTCTGCCATGATGACCACAATGGGCAGCACTGACAACAGCAACAGAATGATTCGGAATATAAATGGGTTGCCGGCAACCCCTTGGGAGATGGGAGCGGGGCATGTGTTTCAGGCTAGGGCGTTTGACCCTGGGTTGACCTACAATGCCGGGGAGCAAGATTTTCGGAATTTCCTTGCTGGGCTGAGCATGAAGCTGGCTCGGAGGGTGTTCGGGCAGATGCAGCTGACACCCGTGCCAACCAGGCACCTGAACCGGCCTTCTATCTCACTGGTCAACATAGTGAATAAACTCACCGCCGGACGGACTGTGACCAGCGTCTCAGACACCACAGGGTGATTGTTAATGCCCCGGAGGCAGTGCGAGTGAGAGTGACGCCATTGCAGTTTACAATAGCGTTGGGGCAACGGGTCAGTTTCAAGGTGAAGGTTGTGGTGAGGAGGAAGTTCAAGAAATTCAAGTATGGCAGCCTCATATAAGAGGATGAGAAGGGGCATTCTGTGCGCTCAGTTCTTGTTCTCTATTGCAAACCTACTTGTTTGTACTATTGCTAGATTATTAGTGTCATTGAGTTGTCGTGCTTTGTGCAAGCAAAATGTGTTTCTATTACATATAGCTCAAATCTGAAGGTACGTTCCCAAAAGTTACTACAAACTCCGTGTTATGAGTTGTCAAAAGAAAGAGTGATTACAACTACTGATCGAAAAATGAAGCACAGCACGGATATAATTAAAGGCTGGTTAGGCGGGGTCCGTGGGGTCGCGATGGTTGGGTGCTGGTTCGGGGTTGCCAAAGCCCAAAGGCGATGCGAGGTTCGATTGGGAGGTGAGGTCGTCAGACCGAGCCTGGACTTCGGAAAGTCGAGTTGTATGCGTATAAAGTGACCCAGCAAGGAATCGGAAAAAATCCTTACACTATCCCCCCTTGCCAGGGCCTATTTTATCAGTGTAATTTACACTGCTATACTGATTATAAGGGTGAAATTTAGGGCCTGCACTGATGTGTTTGGGATTATTTTAAGCGGATTAGTGTTACACTGATATGTCAGTGTAACGATTTAGGCCGCACTGATGCTCTGATGTCGGCGGGCTAAATAGTCCCGTGATACCGAATGTCCCTGTAGCGAGTTGGAGGTGACCCATGTGTCACATTCGCTCATGCGATCTGCCCATGGGAGGAGGAAGACGACGTGGCGTCCTGTCTGCATCGGATCCACGCGATGATTCAATATCTTCCACGGCTGAAGTGTCGGTTCTGCCACGAGCCAAACACTTGGCACGAGATTGGGGGGGGGGGAAGATCAGACAAGTGTGGTGCGGCAAAGTGTCGCAGTAGAAAGCTGTGGAATGCGTCATGAACACGACCCAAAATATCAGGTTCGTATACCATATTTGCCCTTTTTGGCGGCCATTTTTGGGAGTTAACCCTTTCTCAGACAGTGTAACTAGATTCTTGCCCTTTCTAATAAAGTGTGGTTTTTTTTACCCTTTGAAAAGCAGGCTACATATTTTTTTCCCCAAACTGTACAGGGTATGATCACGGATACACTGATACCGGATCCTCCGTAGCGAGGCGAAACACGAAAGGCGTCCCGCAAAATACTCCCAACACCAAGAAAGAAGTGAACCTTGGACCTTAAAGTTAGGGTCTTAAGTAGTACCAGCGTTTTGCAGATGGTGGTAGGAGGTCGATTGAGACTGGTTGGCGAGGTCCAAGTTTAAAGGAGGGGTGAAGCGAGGGTTGAGTAACGGACACAAATTCTTGGGTTGTGTTCCGAACCATTTAGGCATGGAAGTTGGTGTTGGCTGAAGCTAAAATGCCACTGACTTTCCGAAAGTCTCAAGTAGCAAGCAAAATGTTTTGCAATTGCTCATGGGGTGAAAAACAGGGGTGCGTGTCGCATGCTACTCCCCAAGCCAACTGTCAGAACCAAGTGAGCATGAATGATTGCATTGAGAAAAGAATGTGGGTATAAGTACCTAACCCTAACTGGGTTGTATCCCATAGGAAGTAACCCACTATAGCCTATAACCACAATATTGTTTGACACACCCCCCCCTGGCGAAGTGGGGAACAACAAGCGCTCACAAGACCAGTTAAGAGAGGCAAGCAAAGCAAAGCTCAGGGTGGATCTCAAGATCACCACAAGGCCAGTTCACATGCATATTTATAATAGCAATGGCAGTACACTGATCACAAGATAGCAAGTGAAAACATGCAGGCATAAATCTATATAGCAGTGTACAACAAAGCTAGATCAAGAGACAAGCATGTGAGGCAGTGTGCACAAGCCCAGGAGCAGTGCAGAAACGCTGATGATCACCAGACCCGAGGGCCTTGGTGAAGACATCAGCAGTGTTGGCCTGTGAGGCCACGTAAGCAAGACGAAGCAGACCACGCTGCTGTAACTCGCGTGCGAGAAAGTAACGAAGCGCAATGTGCTTCGTTCTGTGCCCCAACCTCTGCTCCCGACACAAGGCAATCATGGCCTTGTTGTCGACGTATTGAACTGGAGGAGAACGAGGCCGCTCACCCAAGTCCGTCAGCAAGTAGGTCTGACAGCGTAACTTCTGTGCAGCCATAGCCCCCGCGTAGATCTCAGCCTCACAACTGGAGTTGAGAACAGAAGACGAATGGGTGGACCTCCAGGAGACACAGAGCCGAGACCGAAAGTGTAACCCTGTGACGAACGCTGAGTCTCCTGATCGTCGGCCCAGGAAGCGTCTGAGTGACCAGTGAGAACAACTCGGCCATGTCCTCCAAGCACAAGCCCCATGCCTGATGTATTGGCTGTGAAAATAGTAGGTAGAGTTAGGAGCCATAGCTAGGTAAGTCCTAGCTAGGCAATGAGGATACATATAGCAAACCCTAGATGGGCTGTACTCGCTATAGAGCACCCCACTACAGGCTAGAGAATAACATTCTGACACACCCCCATAGCCAAAGTGGGGTGTAATCAGTACAATGAGCAAGCAGGTATAGAGCAGGAGTTCACAAAGGTAAGCAAAGCTAGAGCTAATCACAGCGGGCAAGTGAGGAGGAGGAGGAGCTGTGGAGGTAGAGAAGATGGGAGGCAACGACTGAAGCTGCAGAGGCACGGGCACAGGAGCGGCTGACTCAGAGGCTACCGAAGCAAGGGCGACGGACTACTGGAGTAACTGGCTCGGCGGCTATAGAAGAGCGGCAGGAGCAACGGACCCACTGGCGACTGGTGCAGCAGGCTCACTGGCTACCGAAGCAAGGGCGACGGACTACAGGCGCTGCAGGCGACACGACAGGTACCTCCACACAACCTCCTCCAACTGCCCCACACCCTCGACACACACCCACTGCTCAAACCCTAGCTCCACTCCCACGCACCCCCCTAAAACCCTAAACCCGTTCTCCTGAATTAGGGTTTGGGGGTGGGGGGTATGGGGGTGCAGCTTCTGTGTGCCGTCCCCTGCTCCTCCTCCTCCTCCGTCTCCCAGTGCTGCAGCTGCCGCTGAGGGGGGTGGACCTGTTGGAGCCGTCGGAGTGGTACTAAGGGGGGTGAAGGGGGAGTGGAGCTAGGGGTGAAGCAGGGGGTGTGTGTCAGGGGGAGTGGGACTGTTTGGGGAGGTTGAACTGAGGTTGCCATCGTGTCGCCAGCAGCACCTGTAGTCCGGGGAGTTGCTCCGGTAGCCCAGTCGCAGCCAGCTGTGCCAGTCGCCCGTGGGTCCGTTGCTCGTCTGCCGCTACTTTTAGCCGCGGAGCCAGTTACTCCAGTAGTCCGGAGCGTTGTTCCGGTAGCCGCTGTGCCAGTGTGACTCCTGTTGCCCATGTGTCTGCAGCTTCAGCCGTCGCCTCCTATCTCCTCTCCTCTCACTCTCGCCTCCTCCTCCTCACTTGCCCTCTGCGATAGCCTCTAGCTTTGCTCATAATTGTGAACTTTAAACTATTGCTTCTTGTACTTGTGCTCAGAATGTGTGGTGACATTGTGATCCACCCTGAGCTTGTTCTGCTTTGCTTGCTCTGATACCATGTGAAAATAGTAGGTAGAGTTAGGAGCCATAGCTAGGTAAGTCCTAGCTAGGCAAGAGAAGTTTAGGCAAAAGAGGGGTTCACTAGCAGCAATGAGGATACATATAGCAAACCCTAGATGGGTTGTACTCGCTATAGAGCACCCCACTACAGGCTAGAGAATAACATTCTGACATTGGCCACGTAGCACAGCGCCCTCTTAGCAGCTGTCCAGTGCTCCTTCCGGTGTCTACCATGAGCAACGAAGCGGGCCAGGATGCTGAGAGGGTAAGCAAGGTCAGGCCGAGTACAAGTCATCGGGTACATGAGGCAACCCACAAGCTCTGGATATGGACCACTCGGCTCTATGGACTCGTCAGAAGGTGGAGCTGAGAGCGAATGACCGGTGTTGGTGCAACTCTACGGTTTGCACTCGGCTTGTTGTCCGTGTGCGTGCATGCGTGTGTGCATGGAGTGGTATGAGGGCATGAGATAATATATATTTCATGCTTATAATTTTGTGTGAATGATGAGCCATAATGTTGAATGTGTGTGTCGAGTCAATAGCGAGTTATCGCTAGTCGCGTGTCACGCGGTCGTTTGTGTCTCATGCACGGTTTCTATTTTGTCGTGTGTCGAACGTTCAGCGTATCGCAGGTGTGTGTAGCAGACCAATCAAGAACTCAAGGATGAGTTTATGGTGAAGAACCAGAGCCTTGGTTTCAAGATTCAAGTGATCCCGAAGCCCGCGAAAAAGGGTACACTTCAAGACAGTAAGAATAGTTACATTACTTTGTGTAGTGTAACATTTCACTTGGTGTAGGCCCTTGTGAAGGGTAGTTTCTGTTAAGTGATGCTATCATTTGCATTCACGTCAGTCTGCCTCCCATCATATGTTCGTGCGTTGCATGCGTGGTGTGAGCGTGTGCAAGAATTTGCGTTCGATGTGGTTTGGATTCTCTGAGTGTGTGTGAATTTTATTTTGTCTGAGAAGATATCTGAAATGACTTCTCTGCTCAAGAGCTTTCCGACGGACCAAGAATCGCCGCGATCGGAGCAAGAACGAGAAAGTTATGATCGTTCGAAGTTTTGATTGTGATGCGAGGACTTTGGGAATTTGTGGTGTGACTCTATATGGGGTACAGATTTTTGGGGGGTTGGGAAATTCGTCATCATCACTGTAGATGCTGTCAAGTGGTTGGGAGAAGCCAAACCAGGTTGGCAAGTGTGGCCAAGTTGGGTGAGGTGGATTGTGTAGGTTGGGAAATGGACAAAGGTCAAAGTTGGGTTCCTATAAGGAGGAAATTCTTTGTGCTTATGGGGTTTCCTTGGTTGAGGACTCCATTGGGACCTTCCCTCTCGTCCTTCTCATCCTCTTCTACCTGGTTTCTAGCTACTCTAACTTTCTTGTGTGGAACTTGTGAGACAATTGTGATTGAGTTAGGTTTCTTTGGCAGCATACCCCCTAGTGCGCCGAAATTCATAACTCGAGTTATACTTCATTTTTTTATACGATTCAAATTCGGAAAGATAGCCACGGTCAAGGGCTACAACATACTCAAGTTTGAGAACATTATAACAGTGAAATTCTGTCAACGACGTTTCTTGTGAAGTCGACAATTTTGTCCAGAATTCTAGTCCAACGGTTTTGAGATATTTCGGCCCCTAATATTCGTAGACTCCGTCCTTAATCTCTAACAAATGGTATTAGAGCTGATTAAGGACCTTGTGAAGAGTCTACTGAGGTGTGAAGACCCTTCTAGACCCACCATGGCCTGTGGGCGTGCCTAAATGGAGTTCTAAATGCTGGATGCGACTTCCGCTAAGGGGAAACTCTGCCGAAATTCCGTTGGCGCCGACACTTGTGAAGATTTCGTGAATCTACATTGTGACCAGCAAAAGGGGGAGCTGAAACATGTGATTGGGAGCAGAGGAGATGAATCAAGGGATAGGAAATGGAGCTAAGAAGAGGAGTGAACCGCCACCATCCAAGATCGAAGCTTTGGATGGCTCCAATTATGAGGAATGGAGCGGGCGGATGAGGAGCGCATTCAAGTGCTACAAACTGCTGAAAATTGCGATGGGGGAAGAGAAGATGCCGGAGGAAGGAGATGCCCACAATCGATGGATTGAGAAGAGCGCGGTGCATCTTCATCCTCCAATCGGTCAACAACGATATGTTCCAGCACATCAAAGACTTAGAGGAGTTGGACGACTCCGGACCGAAGGCGTGGAAGCTACTGCGCGATGTGATTCAGCCCAACATGCTGCCGATGGTGATTGTGTTGGAGAAGGAGTTGGCTGCTCTGTCCATGCGACCGGGCGATGTCGTGAAGCCGGTCCTTGACAAGATCAAAGACACCTATGCGAGGATGGCAGCGACGGGCAGCAAAGTGTCGGAGATGCAGCAGTGCACCAAAATCATCTCGGTGCTCGACAACTCATGGGACAACCTCATCCCCACCCTCAACACTCAGCAGGACCAGTGGACACCAGAGTGGCTACGGTAGCAGATTCTGCAGGATGACTTCCGCAGGCGCCACACGAGTGGTGGTGCTGCCAACAAGACTGCTGAGGGGTATGGAGCCGCAGGAGGTAGCAGAGGAAGAGGGGGAGGGAGAGGACGAGGCCGTGGGAGAGGCTTTGGCAGAGGGAGAGGCCGAGGTGACTACAACGAGGGGCATGGGAGCTCTGGTGGCAGGGGGAGCACTCGAATGGAGGGTGTCTGCTGGCATTGCAAGAAGGCTGGACATCCGTGGTATAAATGTTTCAGCCGCCCTAAGGGATGGGCGCCTCGAGGCATGAAGCCTCCAAGTGGTGAACGCGCACGAGGTGGCGTTGTGCAAGGTTCAGGTGCACAAGGTGATGGTGCACAAGGTAAAGCCTCCCCTGGGATGTTCCTCATGGTTGAAGATGTGAAAGGGAGTGAGGGTGATGTGGGATCGGTTGGGAAGGTTGTGATGCACCCCCTCACTCATTGGGTGATAGATTCAAGTTGCACAAGTCACATGACTCCACGGGCAGATTTGCTTGATGAGATAAAGCCTCATGGAATGATTAAGTTTGTGGCTGCCGCTTCTGCGGAGATAACTCTATCAACGCGAGCTAGACTACGAGCTAGGCACGGGGCAACAGTGATCTCTGCGCTCGTTCACTTAGTCGTTTCCTTGTGCTCGCACTTCTTGCTAGTTCACAGTGAGAATTGACAAGAGTACCACTAGGAAAGCATGACAACAATGATACACAATGGCAAGGCAACAATGACTACATCAGATGCTAGCAAGCAAGCCAGTCGACTGCCACGCAGCACGGTCGACCGCGTTCCAGCACGACAAGGTCGACCGCGCTCCAACAGTGTAATGTCGCGGTCTGCCAACGCTGCAGGTCGACGGCGTGCCAACACTGCAGTAGGTCGGCGGCACAGTGTTGCATCCGCAGGACAACAGCGCACCCGCTTCACAGGTGCTCGCAGCTGGTTGGCGCGCTGTGCCTCGTCACTCGCACAGCGCAGACGCCACACCGACCACGTCCCACGTCCGCACCTGACCCTCCACGTCGACCTCGGGATACCATCCCCGAGGTCGGCCTCGCCAGGACCACCTGGGCGACTGTCGTGCATCTCCGTAGAACTTCGTCGCCCGGGTAACTTGGTCGACCTGGAAACCACCAGGTCGGCGTCGACTTTCTTGGGGAAGGTCGACCACAAGTTGTAGGTGACGACCACCAGCCGACTTCACCAAGTCAGCCACTCCCAAGTCGGCGTCACCAAGTCGACGCCTCCTAGGTCGACCTCGCCAGGTCGACCACCCAAACTCGGCGCCCTCCAAGTCGGCGCCCCACAGCTCCCCTGTCCAAGTTGACGTCGGAGCCTCCCAAGGTCGGTGTCCACCCTCGTCGACCACCAGGACGGTTCGACCGCTGGCTCCCCTATAGAAACGCTGGTGGTCACAAGGCGGCAACGCCTTGGTGAAGATATCTGCAGTGTTGGCCTCAGAGACCACACGTCGCACGAGTGCCTGGCCACGCTGCTGCAACTCTCGCAGAAGGAAGTAACAAAGCTGGATGTGCTTCGCCTTCCCAACCACTCAGGGCTCCTCGCACAACAGGATAGCAGACCTGTTGTCAGCGAACAAGACTGGGGGAGAGCGAGGCCACTCACCGAGGTCGGTGAGAAGAAAAGACAGCCAGCGAAGCTCCTGGGCGGCCATGGCCGCAGCGTACACCTCTGCGTCACAGCTGGAACTAGAGACGGACGACGCTCGAGTCGACCTCCACGAAACAGATCCGGTGCCAAGGCTGAAGCAGTAACCCTGTGTAGACCGCAGTGACTCTGCGTCGTCGACCCAAGACGAGTCCGAGAAACCTGTAAGTGTAACTGGCTGCTTCCCTCCAAGGACAAGTCCCATGCCTGATGTACTCGCCACATACTTCACCACCCTCTTAGCAGCGTACCAGTGGGAAGGTCGGTGTCTCCCAGGCGCAACAAAGCGCGCAAGGACGCTAAGAGGGTAAGCTAGGTCTGGGCGAGTACAGGTCAACAGGTACATGAGACAACCCACCAGCTCAGGATATGGACCACTGGACTCAAATGGCTCGTCCGAAGGTGGAGCCGTGAGCCCATGATCCACAGCAAGAGGGGTGGGCTGTACCTTGGAGAACGGGAAGTGGAAACGGGTGAGGATCTGCTCGACCATATGCGACTGAGTCAGCGTAATGGTGCGAGCTGCCCTGTCCCTGGTGATTTGCAGGCCAAGGTAGCGCTGCAGCTCACCAAGGCCAGTGCAAGTGTGTCTCCTCTGCAGTTCCTCCTTCACGGAGGCCAGTGCGCGTCGTCGGGAGTGGCGAAGACCAGGTCGTCAACGTAGACCAGAACAAAGAACGGGGTCGAGCCACGGCGGACGAACAGCGACGGGTCGGCAAACGACGGAAAGAAGTCAAGCGCTGCAAGAGTCGTACGTAGCGTGTCGTGCCACTCGCGGGGAGCCTGGCGCAGGCCGTAGACCGGTCGACGCAGCTGCGACTGGGTCCCAGGAGGGAAAGAGCCAGTGAAGCCAGGCGGACGACGTAGCCAGATCTGCTCGTGCAGGCTCCCCTATAGGAACGCTGTGGAGAAGTCCAAGGAGTGCATCTCGTAGTCGCGCTGAGCTGCTATATGCAGCAACACCCGAAGAGTGGTCATCTTCGGGGTGGGAGCGAAGGTCTGGAAGAAGTCTACCCCCTCTCGCTGACTGAAGCCTCTCGCCACGTAGCGCGCCTTGAACACCGGTGGTGATCCAGGCGACCGCTTCACCTTGTAGAGCCACATGCCACTGACAATGTTCGCCCCAGGTGGCGGAACGGCGTCGACGTAGGTGCCTGTGGACCTATAAGATGCCATCTCTGCCTCCTCAGCTGCTATCCAGTACAAGGCCCAAGGTCCCGACACCGCCTCATTGTGTGTGCGAGGGATCGGGATGTCAAGAGCGTCTGGATCCCCCTCAGGGGCAAGCAACATGGCGCAGAGATGAGGAACAGCGGCCGCAAGGAAACCAAGCTCGAACTGCCTGTCCTCGAGGACCTCCACGGGAAAGACAGGAGCACCCCCAGAGGACGGAGAACGAGCAGGGCCACTCACCAGGTGAGCGGCGTAGTCAAGGCGGTGGGAAGAGGCAAAGCCAGCGACAGTGGTAACAAGTGCTGATACAGACGACAGAGGTGCAGTCGGGTGAGTGACCAACGCGGACAAAACACGGGAGACGACAGGACGGGAGGCACGGAGGTAGTCGGACAACGGGTCGTGAAGCACAGTGAAGGACGACTCAGGGGGCTGTGGAAGGACAGGAGGAGGTGGAACACGAGAGCAAAGAACAAGGTGGAACGGACCGTCTGCACGGTAACGGGACCGACGACACTCTGGGGACACAGCACGACTGACGGGAGGACGACGAGTCCACTGGGACGAGGAAAGGGACTCAACAGGGGGAACAGGAGGGGACGGTAGGGGACCACGAACAAAGCGTGTAGGTGTTGGGTCGGGGAGGTCGCGGAGTCGTAGTCGCTGCTGCTCCGCCTCCTCTGGCGTCTGCTGCGACGGTACCGGCCCCTGCTGCTGCTCTTGTGGCTCCGCCTCTGCCCTCTCCTGCTGCAACTGCAGCTGCACCCGCTGCTGCGACCGGGACTCCTGCGCTACCCTCTCCTGCTGTGGCCGTGACTCATCCTCTACTCTCTCTTGCTGGGTCTGTAACTGCACCTGCTGCTGCGGGTGGGACTCCTGCTCTACCCTCTCCTGGTGCGGCCGTGACTCCTCCTCTACTCTCTCCTGCTGTGTCTGTAACTGCACCTGCTGCTGCGGGCGGGACTCTTGCTCGACCCTCTCCTGGTGCGGGCGTGACTCCTCCTCTACTCTCTCCTGCTGCGACTGCAACTGCACCCGCTGCTGCACTCGTGACTCCTCCTCTACTCTCTCCTGCAGCTGCGACTGAGACTGCTGCTGCTGCTGCTGCTGCTGCTGCTGTTGCTGCTGCTGTGCCCTCTCAAACCGCTCACGCTCCTCCCTCTCCAACCGGAGGAGACGCTGCTCACAGGTCAGGAAACGTACAGTGCGCGGTGTAGGCGCCAGAGTGCCAGTGCCTCCAGCTCCAGCACCCCCAGAACCAGCACCTCCACCACCGACACCCCCAAGGCCTCCAGTACCTCCCGCAGGAACACCCCCAGGCTCCGCAGCAACCGGCCGCAGAGAAGAACGAGGAGGGAACTGCGGGACGGACAGGAAGCCAGGGGGTGACGCAGGGCGAGGCCGCCTAGTCGAGGCTGCCGTGTCCTCCACGGGAGTGACCTCCACGCCAACACCCCCTGCACCCCCAGAACCTACACCACCAGCTCCAGCAGCCCCAGCACCCTCACCCTCCGCAACTGCACCTCCCGCACCCCCAGACACGACAAGGACTGGACGCTGCAGGGGGGACGACTGCGGAGTGACGTGCGACACACCTGTCGGGGCAGGACGCGAAGGGGGGGGGGCTACCGGGGCTATTGGGGGGGGCTCAAGGGTGAGGAACAGCGGGGGGGAAAAGACCTCAGTACCTCGGTGGGGGCGACTCCTGTAGTAACAGACAGACTCGTCGAACGTGACGTCCTGGGAACTGAAGAACTCGTAGGTGAGTGGGTCGTAGAACACCCAGCCGGCGATGTCCAAAGGGAAGCCAAGAAAGACGCAGGCACGAGTGCGCGGAGACAACTTGTTCGCGCCAGGGGCGCGAACGTGAGCCAGAGAACCCGAGACGCGGAAGTCAGCTGCTACGCCCGGAGAACCTGTCCAAAGGGAGACCGGCGTCACCCGTGGCCGTGCGTCACTGGGCCACAGGTTCAGCTGGTGCGCGGCGTAGCGGACTGCCTGAGGCCACAGGAACTGGGGGGCACCGGCATGGCACATGGAGGTCCGGGCAACCTCCATGACCAGGCCGATGCGTCGCTCGGCTACCCCGTTCTGCTGCGGCGAGGCCGTAGCGTGTAAGACTGGAGGATCCCCCGACCCTGACAGAATGTCTCTAGGCGAGTGGAAGAAAACTCACCACCACGGTCCGAGTGCAAGCGGAGCCCATAAAGGGCCTGGGCGTCACCCCACTCTAGTAGCCACGGCTCGAGGACGGTAGGCACGTCGGCCTTCCGTCGCAAGGGGAAAACCGTGGTGTAGCGGGAGTAGTCGTCCACCACAATCAGGAAGTAGCGCTCCTGACGTGGGCCACGGACTGGGGAGGGGCCCCAAACGTCCAAGTGCAGGGTCTGGAAGGGAGCCGTGGTGGGGGGGAATGAGGAGGAGTGAGGGGCAGCGCGCTGCCGACCCTCGACGCAAGGAGTGCACGGCGGCGCAGGCGAGCGAGGAAGCGGGGCAAGCGACTGTGGGAGAGCTGAGACCAGACGGTAACGTGCCATCCTACTGAGACGTGGGAACGACGGGTGACCTAGACGGTGGTGCCAGAGGACCGACGGGTGGGTGAGTGACCGACAGTCGCACGACACAGCAGCTACCTGACCTGACCTGACCTGACCTGACCCAGTGTGGTGGGACCCTGTGTGTAGTGAGTACAGACCAGAGCCCGGCTCCCTGTGGAAAGTGGCCAGAGGCGCCCCAGTGCCACCGACTGTGCAGGAGGCAACAGGCTCGTCTAGTGGGAAAGTAGTGACTACACCTAGGTCGTGGAGGTGACTGACACCCACCAGGTTCCTAGAGAACGAGGGGGTGTAGTAACCTGTAAGAAAACCTGAGGGAGCCGCCGGACACGGGAGAGTGGTGGTGATGCGAGCAACTACAGGTCCCACAGAGGGGTCAGCCAAGGCGACAGTGACTGGAGTGCGCAGTGGTGTGAGGTCAGTACAGTCGCGAAAGAAACAGCTGGACGCTCCAGAGTCTAGGGTGAAGGAAAGGTGTGCAGTCTGTGAGGTCGCACCCGAGCCAGCGACAAAGGCTGGTGCTAGACTAGTGGTAGCTGCAGCTCCTACACAAAGACCCTCAGAGGCGCCTGGACTGAAAACAACATACGCACCAAGACTGGAAACACAGGTCTCTACTCGTGCAGCCGGGAACGGTCCTAAACCAGGTCGGTGAGACTCAACTGGTGCAGCAGTGCGCTGTCGAAGACGCGAGGGCCAGTGCGGTGTAATAGCATGAGGACCAAAACGCTCACGGTGAAGGTCGTCGAGGCGACGGTAGCAGCGGGACGCAGAGTGGTCAGGACTCCAGCAGGTGGTGCCAGCACCCGGGCCAGTCAGGATCCGGTACCCGTAGGGACCAACGTCGCGCCCACTACTGGCTGAGCCGCTGCTGCGGTCGGTACTCCTAGGACCCTCAGGTCCCCACTGCCGGGAGTGCTGTAGCTGCTGTCGCTGCGGCTGACCCTGCTGCTGCTGCAGAACTCTAGCACACACCATGGTAGGCGCTAGAGACGGCCGAGCGCGGTGGGGAGCGGCTGCTAGCTACAGCCTATGCTGCTGCTGAGTCTGCTGGGGGCAGCCTATGCTGCTGCTGGTGCTGCTGGGGGCAGCCAATGCTGCTGCTGGTTCTGCTGGGGGCAGCCTATGCTGCTGCTGGTTCTGCTGGGGGCAGCCTATGCTGCTGCTGGTTCTGGCGTTGGGGAACGGTTCTGGTCGGTTCTGGGCGGTTCTGGACGGTTCTGGACGGTCCTGGGCGGTTCTAGACAGTTGTGGACGGTCCTGGGCGGTCCTGGGCGGTTCTGGGCGGTTCTGGGCGGTCCTGGACGGTCCTGGGCGGTTCTAGACGGTCCTGGACGGTCCTGGGCGGTCCTGGGCGGTTGTGGGCGGTCCTGGACTGTCATGGGCGGTTCTGGGCGGTCCTTGACGGTCCTGGGCGGTCCTGGGCGGTTCTGGGCGGTCTTGGACTGTCCTGGGCGGTTCTGGACGGTTCTGGACGGTCCTAGGCGGTTCTGGACGGTTCTGGACGCACCTGGGCGGTTTTGGACGGTTCTGGACGGTCTTGGGCGGTTCTGGACGTTCCTGGGCTGTTCTGGAGGGCTGGTGGCAGGCGAAGCTGGCGGACTGCAGGGCGTACGGGGAGGGGACGCGACGGGGCTGGCGGACGGGGCTGGGGGACGGGGCTGGCGTACGGGGGCGCGACGGGGCTGGCGTACGTAGTTGGCGGATTGCAGGGCGGCGGGGAGGGGACGCGACGGGTAGGGGAAGGGGAGGCGACGAAGAGGGGATGCGATGGGTAGGGGAAGGGGAGGCGACGAAGAGGGGACGCGACGGGGAGGCGACGGGGAAGGGGCGCGACGGGGAGGCGACGGGGAAGGGACGCGACGGGGAGGCCTGCGGGGCGACGGGCTACGGGGGGGGGGACCCGCGGGGGCCTTCCTAGGTCGTGACGTGGGGGACCCGCGGGGGTCCTTCTAATTCGCGATTCGGGGGCCCGCGGGGGCCTTCCTAGGACATGACGTGGGGGGGCCCGCGGGGGTCTCTCTCTAGCGCGCGACTCGACGGGGGGGGGGGGGGGGGGGGGGGGGGCTGGCGCTAAGGGGTGACGGGGCACTACGGGAAACGCGTTACTAACGGACGAGCGCGGGGCGGTGGGCCCATGGGAATCGAACTGCTCTGATACCATGTCAACGAGGTAACGGAATAATGAATGACTAGAAATGACAAGGACAAGGAAGATATAGCAAACCCTGGTCAACCCTAGCCAACCCTAAACATAAGTGTACACCACCTAGACTAGCAAATACAAACCATAACAATTATAGTTTGACATCCCCATCGTCGGCGGTGTGGCTGTGGCCTCAAGCAGGTCGACCAACTCGTCGGCCTGCACACCCAAATCGGTGTCGCCCACTGCAGCTGATCGGCTGCGCTCCCCTTGAAGGTCTGGCTGCTCTGTTCATCCAGCAGCATCCTGATTGGACGCCCGCGCAGGTCATGTCTGCCATGATGACCACAGCGGGCAGCACTGACAACATCAACAGAATGATTCGGAACAAGCACGGGCTGCCGGCAACGCCGTGGGAGATGGGAGCGGGGCATGTGTTTCCCGCTAGCGTGCTTGACCCCGGGTTGACATATGATGTCGGGGAACAAGATTTTCGGAACTTTCTTGCTGGGCAGAACATATCGATGGCTTAGAAGGCGTTCGGGCAGGTGCAACTGGAACCCATTCCAGCCAGAAACCTGAATCGGCCTTCAATCTCGCTGATACACATAGTGTATAAACTTGTTGCTAAGTGGACTGTGATGAGCGTCTCAGACACCACATCGACCTACAGGGTGAGAATCAAGGCCCCCAAGGAAGTGAGCGTGAGGGTGGTGCCATCGCAGTTTACCATAGCGCCGGGGCAACAGGCTAGTTTCAAGGTGAAGGTTGTGGTGTGGAGGAGGTTCAAAAACGTCAAGTACGGCAGCCTCACGTGGGAGGATGACAAGGGGCATTCTGCGCGCTGGTTCTTGTTTTCCGTTGCAACATATTTGCGTATACTTTTGCTAGATTAGCTGACTAATGCGCCATGTATTGTGCTACTTACTTACCTGTTTGCTGGTACTTTTGTTTGCACGTAATTTCCTGTAGATAGTCACGTTGGTACCTGTAAATAAAGTGTGCAATGTATTTGAATCGCAAACCGGTTCACTACTTTCTGAAGGATACTTCTCTCCAGTCAACGCTTCAAGTTACCCTACATGTTACAAGGCAGGACTACTGAACACACCTGAATCGCCTGCCATCGTTCAATGCTGGTCATCAACTGCATAAGCCGGGAGAGATCATTCTTTTAGCTCTCACACACCACTCCCTCGACGCCCTGCTCTTAGCACCATTTGATAGCTCTCGGCACCATTTGATACCTCTCAGCACCACTTGATCTTCCTACCGACCTGCTTGATCTCCTCGTCCACCAGCAGCACGGGCAGCGGCACCCAGAGGAGAGAGGCTCCTGTTTTGAGGCTCTGTTTTGCCGCTCCTCCCTGCTGCCCTCCAGCTTGAGCCTTTCATGTTGACAGCTATAACGTTATGCGGAAGCGTTTAAACTGGTATTGCAGACTTGAACTTGGCAACACTTAACATCACTTGCAGCCCTTCGAGCGTGACAGCTTGTCACCTCCTAGCCAAGGGCATAGAAAATTTGCAAATGAGTATTTTTGCCTTGCTCAGCCTGTGGAATGAGTAAACTGGTCGAGCAGAGTTTCGGCAGCACCACGGTAGCGATTCTACTCTCGTCAATACGTAGTAGTAGAAATTTTGAACTTGAAAGGCGAATGCAAAATAGTTGTTATCTCCATGAACAATTACAGGCACACATTTATATAAAATCCTACGCACACACAAAGGCAGGCATAAAAGTAGATGTAGAACAAGGTCTTGATTTTTGCCACGCTGTAATAGAAAACGGTTGCATAATTTCTTAGGATGTTGCCTTTTTTCTTCTCTTGTAACACAAGGCAATTCCATTGCTGACTCCTCACATGAACATTTGCGGTTTCATGTGGCTCCCATATGGCTCCCAGAAGCCTCACATGAAGTTCATGCGAGTTTACAGCTGTAAAACGGAACCGTTTGATGACGTGAGCAACCGAATTGTACCTGCGGCAAAATCATTCTTTTATGCGGCGAGACATTCGCGCGCAATTTCTTGTTCCGTGAGTCAGCGCGGGATTCTGTTTTTCAACCGAGATCCCACGCGCCCCCACCTGCCACACGCCACGACCGAGATATTTCTCGGTCGTGCTGTACAGCGCGCATGATTGTGATCATGTGCGTGTACAGTTCGGGACAGGGCAGAAACTTGCCCTGTCCTGTTGCGATCGTGCTGTACAGCACGCTCGCAACAGTGCGTGGCACACGCGCATGCTCTGTGGGGCCTCACGCGCATGCCTGGACCCCACATGCGGTCCTGATTTCGTACCCTTTGACTCGCGTCAGAAGAGTCAAACGGCACCCCCTCGATAGTCAAACTATCGAGCCCCCTGGTACACCGCTCGCTCGCATGGAACCCCAATGAGCCTCGCATGAAACATTCGAATTTCATGGGACTTTCATGGGTTGCTCGCATGAGCCTCGGATGAAACATTTAAGTCTCATGCGAGCTTCGTTTGAGCTCCATGGGGTCTTCATTTAAGCGCTTCATGAGAGCTTCATTTGAGCGCGTCATGAGAGCTTCATTTGAGCGCGTCATGAGAGCTTCATGAGAACAGTGAAAACGAAACTGAAAATGCACAAACACAAAATGCAATTACGAATGAAAAACGAAACACACAAAATGCAGAAACGAATGTGCACAGAACATCACAAAATGAAAATGAAAATGCGCAGACACAGACAAAATGCAAAATGCGACGCAGGCGGCTGGTTGCCGTGCAAAAATAAATGTTTGCACCCAACAAACTCCCCCTCAAGCAGTCGCCTGTTTGCACTCACATTCATGAGCCTAGTTAAGGCTCATGCCACTCAGCTTGGCACAACGCCAATGAGGTTCCTCAGCCAGCCGCTTTGTGAGGAAATCAGCCGGCTGCTGTTGCGTTTTCACGTAGAGGCTCAACGGTTCCCCTCTGCACTTCCTTGCGCAACCAATGCCACTTGATGCGCATGTGCTTGGTAAGCCCATGCAGTATTGCGTTCTTGGCCATGGAAATGGCACTTGAATTGTCATAGAAGAGTGGGGTTGGTGCCTTCTGCTCATGCCCAATCTCCTCCAGTAGCTTCCGCAGCCAAACCAACTCCTTGGCCGCGTGGTACATCGACATGTACTCAGCTTCAGCAGATGAACCCGCAGTTTCCACCTGCTTCTTTGACCTCCAGCTCACGGGTCCTCCCCCAATCACACAGAGGTATCCACCTATTGAAGACATATCCTCTTTCTCTGAAGCCCATGAAGAATCAGCAAAAACCGTAAGAAACAGCTCCCTCTCTCCCAAATGCTCCCCCTTCTCCTTGAGAACTTCTGCTCCCTTCTGCTTCCTTTGTGCCACAGCAGAGTACTGAACTCCAACAGTAGGGTAGGAGTTCAAGTACTGGATGATTCGATCAGCTGCATCCACCTGCTCTTCGGTTGGATTCTGCACCACCCTAGCCAACTGCCCCACTGCAAATGATATGTCTGGCCTGGTGTGCACTGCTGCATAAAGCAAGCTCCCCACCACGGACTGAAACCGTGCTTGCTCTCGCTCATCCACCCCCTCGTTCTCTCCAGCTTTGACAAGCTTGAACTCGGATGGAAGTGGTGTTGCCACCTTCCTCCCGACTTCAATCTCATATTTCTGCCCCATGTCCTTGATGTATTTCTCCTGGTGCAGCTTCACCCACCCATTGCTGATGTCCCTCTCGATGTGCATGCCCAAGTAGTAATTTGCCTCCCCCAGTGTCTTACACTTGAAGTTTTGCATCAGCTTCTGCTGCACCTTCATCACCTCCTGCTTGCTGCTCCCAAACAGCAGGATGTCATCCACATACACAAGGAACATGACGAGGGTCTCCTTCTCCCCCATGAGGAAAAGGCTTTCGTCACATGCACTCGCCCTGAAGCCCATCTCCTCTAACACTGAAGACAGCTTCTTGTACCAGCAGCGTGGTGCTTGTTTGAGGCCATAAATGGCCTTTTTTAGCTTGCACACACGCACAGTGCCATCCTCATAACCCGGCGGCTGCGACATGAACACCTCCACATCTATCAGCCCATAAAGAAAGGCGGTGGTGATATCCATCTGAACTATCACCCACCCACACACAGCTGCACCGGCAAGTAGAACACGCAGTGTTGGCGGCTTCGCGGTTGCAGCAAAGGTTTCCTTGCAATCCTCTCTTTCCTTCTGTTGGTAACCCCTTGCAACCAGCCTACTCTTGTAAACTGACACCACTCCTTTGTTGTCAGTTTTAATCCTTGGAATCCAGCCACAAATTATGGCTTTCTTCCCCAATGGCAGCGGCACCAGCTCCCATGTACCGTTCTCCATTTGACTGTTGTATTCAGCATCTCGTGACACCAGCCACTTGTCCCTGTCCGGTCAATTCAGAGCCTCCTCCATGGTCAATGGCTGAGTTGGTGCAGGTGCCATGAAGCAATACACCTCCTCTTCTGCTTCCTCATCAGAATCACAGCTGCTTTCCAGCACCAGAAATGCATCGAGTTGTTGCTGCTCCCCTCTTGTTCCTCCTTCACCCCTTGCCTTCGCCTTGTTCGAGAGTGGGGGGAATCACACGTGTTATAGGATGGGGTTCTTCCGGTTCAGCCGTTGATTCCACACTCTTAACCACGGGAATTTCTGCTGCACCCTCCTCCTCGTGTGCCGTTGCAATCTCCTCCCCAACCCAGTGTTCGTCCACCTCGAAACCCATGGTTGCCTGCTGCAGTTGCTGCACAATCTGCTCCTTTGGTTGCTTAGACCAGCTTCCATAGGTGATGTCTTCCATGGAGTTGACGTCCCTACTGTCGAATACGACCCCTTTGCTCGGCTCCCATAGCAGCCACCCCTTGCTTTCTGCTGCCAAACCCAAATGCACACACCACACAGCCGTTGCACCCAACTTGTTGCGATGTGCTTTGGGGATATGAGCTACAGCCATGCAGCCAAACACACGCAACATGTCAATGGGCGGCTTCCTCCCAAGTCACCTCTCCATGGGGACCCATGACTCACCACCGACGTTGGTGAACACCCTGTTCTTAACCACCGTGGCGTGGCGCACAGCATGTGGCCACTTTGAGTTTCCCAAACCCGATTCAATGAGAAGGGCCCGTGCTATCTCCAAGACCGTGCGGTTTGCCCGTTCTGCTACGCCGTTGGATTGTGGTGTGTAGGAGGTGGTGAGTTCCCGAATGATGCCCTGCTTCTTCAACCATGTAGTCAGGTCCTCCCCAAGGAACTCTCCACCCCTATCCGTCCTAATACGCATCACCTTGTGCTGGGACTGCTTCTCCACTAACGGCAGCCATTCATCACGGATTATCACTAGCACGTGGTCCTTCTTCTTGATTGGGTATGCCCATGTCACTCGGCTCCAGTCATCCACTATGGTGAGAAAAAACTTCTCACCACGCTCCCCCAGCACCGGTAGCGGCCCCACCACATCCATATGCACTAGCTCCAGCAGTTTCTTGCCTCCACCATCAGTTGCATGGAATGGGAACCGAGTGAACTTGCTCAAAAGGCAAGTTTCACACTTGTGGGTTGCTGCTGTACCTGTCAGCTTCAGTCCCTTGACTCCTTCCTCCTTGTGCAGTTGCTGCAGTGCGGGCATGGCAATGTGCCCGAGGCGACGATGGGCTGTAATCCAGTCCGTTTCACCTCCCCTTGCTGAAACCTTCAGCTCCTCTGCAGCCACAGCGTTACACTCCCCCTGAAAACCATTCCCCTTATTCCAAGGCACCACCGGCAGCTGCCACATGGACTTGCATATGTCCCTATTCTCGTGCAAATCCCAAAGCATCCGCTTCCCCAGCTGCCCCTTGTATGTTTTGGCACCCTCGGTACTTGTGCTCACCCCACACTTGCCCAGCTTCCTCTGGGAGATGAGGTTTGCCTTCAAATCAGGTACTAGCAGCACATCACTTAGCACCACCGGTTTGCCGTCAGCTCCCTTGAATGCAGCGCGCCCCGCCCCCGTCACCTTGAGCGCATGCCCAGAAGCCGACTTTACTTCAGCAATCGGTGCTGCCCCCACATTGTCCAGGAGGTCAGCCCTTGGCGTCATAGTCCATGCTGCTCCTGTGTCCAAGATCCACGTATTGAGCGGGTGCAGCTCGGCTCCAGCATGGGCGATTACTGCAACCTCATCCGGCTCACCAACGTGGAAGAACTGACCGGCTTCCCTCTCCTCTTGTTCAGCCGGTTCATCATCGGCAACCGCTCCGGCGCCGCTCCCATCTTGAGTCCTGTTGGAGGGGGTCCACCAGGTGGGTTTGGTCCTGCATTTAAACCACGGGTGTCCCACTTTCTCACAGTACCAACACTTGCCTTCCATTCTCCCAGGTCCCCTTCCACCACCTCTTCCACCTCTGCCACCTCTGCCACCTCCACGCCCTGCTCCTCTGCCTCCTTGCTGATTAGAGGGCTCCTCGTCTTTTGATGCTCCTCTCCCAAACCCTTGCCATTTCTTGCCTCCTCCCCGTTTTCCTCCTTGCATAGCATAGCTGCTGCTCCCCTCTTCACCTCCCCTTAACTGACGCCTCCGGAAGTCCTCCTCGAGTATCTTTGTGCAGATCCACTCCAAGGTCCAGAGGCTTTGGTTTTGGGGAAGACTAAGGCCGCTGGTGAAGACCATCCAAGACTCCGGCAGCAGCGACAACATCTTTACACACTTCGTTGATTCGGGGTAGGTGATGCCGGCAATAGCTAGCTTGGCGTAGAGGTCCCTAAGCTTATCTAGGACGGGTTGAACCGGTTCTCCCTCACAAAGGCGCAGGGTGGAGAGTTCCCTCTCTAGCATGAGCGTGGCTACAACTGAGGTAGGTGCATGAAGGTCCTTGAGTACGGCCCACGCCTTAGGTCCGCACTCATCCTCTGGAAGGAGATGAATTATGTGCTGGCGTTGGGCGAGGTCTAAGCTCTGAGAGAGAATGTAGTATCCAGCTGAGGAACGTTCGTCCCAATCGCCCTGAAGTTCCGGGATGCTAGGGCGTTTCTCACTACCGATCATGACTTTGAGAAGTCCTATCTGCCGAAAATATAATTGCATCTTCCAGGACCAGTCGTCGTACCCTTCACCACTGAATTTGTCAACGGAGAACGTTTTCAGCACTTCCCTTAGTAGTGGGCCCTGGTTCGTCCGTGCTACCCTAGGCGCGGATACTCCAGATTCCTGGCTACCACTACTCGCGGGAGCTGAATTCCCCTCTTCTCCAGGCGACCCCATCGTTGGATACGTTCAAAATGGCTAAGTACCAGCTCTGATACCACGTGTTGACAGCTATAACGTTATGCGGAAGCGTTTAAACTGGTATTGCAGACTTGAACTTGGCAACACTTAACATCACTTGCAGCCCTTCGAGCGTGACAGCTTGTCACCTCCTAGCCAAGGGCATAGAAAAATTGCAAATGAGTAGTTATGCCTTGCTCAGCCTGTGGAATGAGTAACCTGGTCGAGCAGAGTTTCAGCAGCACCACGGTAGCGATTCTACTCTCGTCAATACGTAGTAGTAGAAATTTTGAACTTGAAAGGCGAATGCAAAATAGTTGTTCTCTCCATGAACAATTACAGGCACACATTTATATAAAATCCTACGCACACACAAAGGCACGCATAAAAGTAGTTGTAGAACAAGGTCTTGATTTTTGCCACGCTGTAATAGAAAACGGTTGCATAATTTCTTAGGATGTTGCCTTTTTTCTTCTCTTGTAACACAAGGCAATTCCATTGCTGACTCCTCACATAAACATTTGCGGTTTCATGTGGCTCCCATTGGCGAGACATTCGCGCGCAATTTCTTGTTCCGTGAGTCAGCGCGGGATTCTGTTTTTCAACCGAGATCCCACGCGCCCCCACCTGCCACACGCCACGACCGAGATATTTCTCGGTCGTGCTGTACAGCGCGCATGATTGTGATCATGTGCGTGTACAGTTCGGGACAGGGCAGAAACTTGCCCTGTCTTGTTGCGGTCGTGATGTACAGCACGCTCGCAACAGTGCGTGGCACACGCGCATGCCCTGTGGGGCCTCACGCGCGTGCCAGGACCCCACATGCGGTCCTGATTTCGTACCCTTTGACTCGCGTCAGAAGAGTCAAACGGCACCCCCTCGATAGTCAAACTATCGAGCCCCCTGGTACACCGCTCGCTCGCATGGAACCCCAATGAGCCTCGCATGAAACATTCGAATTTCATGGGACTTTCATGGGTTGCTCGCATGAGCCTCGGATGAAACATTTAAGTCTCATGCGAGCTTCGTTTGAGCTCCATGGGGTCTTCATTTAAGCGCTTCATGAGAGCTTCATTTGAGCGCGTCATGAGAGCTTCATTTGAGCGCGTTATGAGAGCTTCATTTGAGCGCGTCATGAGAGCTTCATTTTGTTGTAAAGGAATCTCCTCTACTTTGCAGGAGCTGGGATTTGCACTAAACGATAGAGCTCTGTCTTAGCTTTCCAACGAGCCGTCACACACGTCGATCACCTAAGTATCCGCCGAGATATAGGCGTTCACGTGTTGGGTGGTGCTCTTGAATGCAAGTATAGAAGCTCTCTGGAATTTGTGTCGAGTTGAACCGTGTATAGGAAACTTTGATTTTCAGTATGAAGCATGCAATACAAAGCAACTAGTTTTATCGCATGCAAGCAACATCGAACCGCGTTCGTAACATCGCATCGCTACACTTCGCGAATGTTCTCGTAACATTTCGAAGGGGTGAAATTCGACTCTCGAATTTCACCGAATTGAATTCTCCTTGAGTCTCGAATGTTCCTGTGCAAGTCCTCCGAAGTCAACCAGCTCCTTCGCGAAACCTGCAGCAAAGTCAATCTCCTTGGAACACTTGAGAAGCACCGTTCGGTGGTTGGGGGCAAAACGTGCCTCACGCAACCTCCAACACCTCACTCAACCTCCAACACTCCCCCTTGCACCCAACCCACTAGGTGTGCAATCCATCATGCTCGTAACATGCACGGGATGGATCTTTAGGGGGTGGTTCCATGAGAGATTCCGCATGTTCATCATCACCCTTGGTCGCAAAGCAATATGCCACGCCCTCCTTATCCGTCTCCCCAACGGCTACCGTAGCATAGTCGGCGTACTTGGAGGGAGGACGAACCTCACGACGCTCGCGGGTCAAGGCCAATGGTAGGGAGGAAGGTGTGGAGGTAGTTGCCGCCTCGGTTGGTGACACCTCCACGATATCATCAACGCTCTCCTCGTTGTTCTCTCCCCCTCCATCGGCTTCCTTCTCCACTTGAGGTGGAGTCTCACTCTCTTCAACCTCCTCTCGTGGCGGAAGGATGAAAGTGAGTTGTTGAGTGGGTTTCTCCTTCGACGGGAACTTGTCTTCGTCAAATACCACGTCCCGAGACGTGACGACGCGCCTTTCAACCAAGTCCCACACTCGCCACGCACGCTCGTTCGCCTCAATTCCCAAGTAGATTGCCGCACGAGCTTTCGGTTGCAATTTGTGGCGAAGGGGATCCGGTACATGGTAGTAGCAAAGGCACCCAAAGGTGCGTAGGCAGGATAGGTTCGGCTTCGTTCCGGCCCATGCTTCGAACGGAGTCATTCCCGGTAGCACGTTGGTCGGCAAACGGTTGCGAATCCACGCTGCTAACGAACTCGCCTCACCCCACCACTCGCTCCCAAGCTTGGAGTGTTGAAGAAGTGAACGAACGGCTTCCACCAACGTGCGATTAAGCCGCTCCGCCGCTCCATTTTGTTGAGGTGTGTAGGGTGTTGTGACGTCGTGTTTAATGCCCTTGCTCTTCATCCATTTCTCAAGCTTCGCGTTCACGAATTCGCCGCCACCGTCGGTGCGAATATCCTTGATCCGCTTCTTGTCGTCGTCGCAAACTTCGAGCGCCCACTCTTGAATCGCCTTGGCCGCGTCGCCCTTAGCCTTCAAGAGTCGGGTCCAACACATCCGCGTCGCGTCGTCGAGCATCACCAAGAGGAACCGCGCTCCTCCCTTTGACGCATGCCGCATCGGTCCACACACGTCCATGTGAACAAGCGCAAGCGGGTCCTTAGCAAGGGGTGACGTTCGGCTACCAAATGGCTTGCGAGCCATTTTTCCTTCGACACACGCCGTGCACACGCCCTTCTTGTCATCGCCGGCGATCACGTCGACTCCCTTCGCAAGTCCTTTGTTGGCCAACTCCTTGACCGACTCGTAGTTGGCGTGCGCAAGCCGATTATGCCACGCCTTGAGAGTCGCCTTGGAGCCTTGCGCCACGTTGGATGAAGCCGCTCTCGGGTACGTCTTGAGTTGGTAGAGTTCTCCGTTGAGAACACCTTGCGCGAATTGCTCCCCCTTCCAGAAGAGGTTCATCTTCGCACCGTCGATGGTGGCGATCACGCCTTTCTTCGCAAGTTGCGGGACAGATAGAAGGTTCACCTTCAACCCCGGGACGTGAAGCACGTTCGTGACGTCCACCGGTCCGCTATCAACGATGAGGCGCGTACTCCCAACTCCAACCACCGGTAGCGACTTGTTGTTTACCGAACACGATGCTCGTGACATCTCCCGGAGCACCAATGTTGTTGACGAGCGACGCCGAGTGCGTCATGTGTTGTGTTGTGCCGGTATCAAGGAACCACGCATCGCTTGGAGTGTTGTTCCCGTTGCCGGCCAATAACACGAGCGACTCCTTTGAATCATCCGCCTCGCCGGATGCCGTGTGCGCGTTGCCCTCTTGGTCCCGCGCCATCGATGGAGTCCAATCGCTCGGCCGCTTTTGACACTCACGCCAAAAGTGTCCCGCTTTGCCGCAATAGTGGCACTTGCTCGCGCCGTTCGATGCGTTTCCCTTGCCGCGATCGCTTCCTCCGGGCGACTTCTTCGTCGCACCTTTGCTCCACGTGGACTTCCTTCCGGAACTCCCTCCGGAGAACATGGCGGCACCCTCGCTCTCATTAGCAAATTGTCGGCGACGTGATTCTTCATGGAGAAGCCGCCCGACCACCATTTCCTTCGTCCAAGTGTCTTGCACGCTATCGAGTGTCGTAATCACCGTCGACCACTCTTCCGGAAGGCCGCATAGCAAGGTCAAAATCCAATCCTCCTCCGTGACCGTTCCACCGAGGTCCATGAACGTTTCCCCGAGTTCCTCCACACGAGTCGCATACTCGTGCATCGATTCGCCTGCGCGCATCTTCACCGTGTAGAACGCATTCCGGGCTAGGATCTTGCCATGGAGAGTCTTGTTCACGTGGATCGTCTCGAGCCGCTTCCACGCTTCATGCGCCGACGCTTCGAGCTTGATGCACATGCGCACCGAGCTCACGAGATTGATGTCGATGCGCGAAATCAACGTAGCGAATGCCTTTTGGTCCTTCTTCTTCCATGCCGCGATGCCGCTCTCGTCGTCCGGCTTCTTCTCCGTTCCATCGAAGAAACCCCAAAGTCCCCGCTCCATCATGAGCACTTGGAACTTAAATTTCCACGCGGAGTAGTTTTGTCCCATGAAAATCGGTACCGCCGACGTGTCGAACATCGTCGCGGTTGCCCAGGGTTCGCCAGAATTTACAATGACACCATCCAAGGAAGTGCGGGAGGCCTCGCTTGACGTCATCATGCTTGCTCCTTGTCGCGCGCGTAGACTCCTCCGACCAGCTCTGATACCACTGTTGTAAAGGACTCTCCTCTACTTTGCAGGAACTGGGATTTGCACTAAATGATAGAGCTCTGTCTTAGCTTTCCAACGAGCCATCACACACGTCGATCACCTAAGTATCCGCCGAGATATAGGCGTTCACGTGTTGGGTGGTGCTCTTGAATGCAAGTATAGAAGCTCTCTGGAATTTGTGTCGAGTTGAACCGTGTATAGGAAACTTTGATTTTCAGTATGAAGCATGCAATACAAAGCAACTAGTTTTATAGCATGCAATCAACATCGAACCGCGTTCGTAACATCACATCGCCACACTTCGCGAATGTTCTCGTAACATTTCGAAGGGGTGAAATTCGACACTCGAATTTCACCAAATCGAATTCTCCTTGAGTCTCGAATGTTCCTGTGCAAGTCCTCCGAAGTCAACCAGCTCCTTCGCGAAACCTGCAGCGAAGTCAATCTCCTTGGAACACTTGAGAAGCACCGTTCGGTGGTTGGGGGCAAAACGTGCCTCACGCAACCTCCAACACCTCACTCAACCTCCAACACATTTGAGCGCGTCATGAGAGCTTCATGAGAACAGTGAAAACGAAACTGAAAATGCACAAACACAAAATGCAATTACGAATGAAAAACGAAACACACAAAATGCAGAAGCGAATGCGCACAGAACATCACAAAATGAAAATGAAAATGCGCACACACACACAAAATGCAAAATGCGACGCAGGTGGCTGGTTGACGTGCAAAAATAAATGTTTGCACCCAACAAAGAGTGCGCCAACAAATGGGGCCCTGGATGCAGTCAAGAAGGTGCAGCAGCCACAGCAGCCACATGGTGAGGTGCTTGCTGGTGTGGATGCGACAGCTGCATGGGCAAAGGCTTAATCTGGGAATGGTGATGCCGATTGGGAGACGTGGCACGAGAGGTTGTGTCACATCAACATCCCTATGCTGCAAAAGTTGGTGAAGGATGGGAGCTTGAAGGGGTTGGAGGTGAAGGGGGCAGCAAAGGAGATTGGGTGCTGCCCTACATGCCTTGAAACGAAGTTCATGAGGTTTCCCTTCAGCAGGGGCACGGGACCAGCCAAGGCACCACTCGCACTTGTGCACATGGATGTGGTGGGCCCTACGAGGGCCCCTTCACTCTCGGGAAGCCGCTACTTCTTAACCATTGTGGACGACCACACGCGTGTGGTGTGGGTGTACCCTCTCAAGAACAAGGGGGAGGTGGCAGCGGCTCTTCTTAAGGAGTGGATGCCGAGAGCTCAAAAGGAGAGCAGACACAAGGTGAAAGTGATCCGCACTGACAACGAGGGAGAATTCATTGGCGCTGATTTTGAGGCGGTGCTAAAGAAGAAGGGGATCCAGCATCATCTCACGGTGCCCTACAACCCACAGCAGAACGCCGTGGCTGAGCGGTTCAACCGGACCCTGCAGGAAGGTGCTCGCACTCTCCTTGGGCGTGCAGGGCTGCCGGATCCGTCTTGGGAGACTACACTGCGGCAGGTCGCCCTTGTGAAGAACATGGTGCTGGCGACTGTGGGGGACAAGCAGTGGGTCCCCTAAACCAAGTGGTATGAGAGTGCACCAGCAGTCAACATGCTGAGAGCCTACGGCTGCATGGTGGTGTTTCATGTGCCTAAGGAGAAGAGGGGAAAGTTGGAGGCTTCTGGGAGATGGGGTGTGCACTTGGGGCTTGCTAAGGATCACAAGGGCTGGTTGATATGGGACTTGACCAGCCAGCAACTGACTGTGTCAAGGGATGTGAAGTTCCTTGAGTCCTTGTACTACAAGGAGTGGAAGCAGCAGCAGCATAAGCTTCCTAGTAGACCGCTGTCCATTGAGGCTGATGAGGTGCAGCGGCCTTCGAGGCAAGTGCAGGTCACTATCTCAGAGGAGGAGATCTCTGGGGTGACTGAGGATGGGGGAGAACCTGAGGTGGAGCAGCAGCAGCAGCAGCAGCAACAGCAGCAATGTGCTCCACTACGTGCCCCGCCGGCCTGAGCATCCTAGGAGGAATGTACGCCCTCCTTTTTTTATTATGCACTATACACGTACAATGAAAAAACACCGCGGTCGTAACCGTAGCTAGAGGGCACAGGTAGTGTATACCGTACCCTCTCATATTTCTAAGGAGGCTTATAAACCAGACGCCTAAAGACTTCAACTTGCCCGCCACAAATCCCTATTGTACTATTGTTACACCCCAGCACTAGCTGAAACATCTCGATACATTGTTCCTCATGTTGGTTGTGTCGCTTCAGCTTTGGTGGGTTGGCTCCTCCGAGCCTGCCTTGCGGAGACTGGTGAGGTTGGTTTGCAACAGACGCAGCCCTGGTTGTACCAGACGATGACCTGGTTCTCAATCGTTGGCGAACACTTCCAACCACCTTGGCGATCTGGTGTATCTGTGGGCCCTGCAGGAAACTTGGAGTACCTTGTGCAGCTTTTGTTTCTGCTCTGTCCCACTCTCCACACAACCCAACTCCTCCATGGCGTTGGGATGTCGAGAAGCTCTCATCAGAATCTTGTAGTTGGTAGAATTCTTCTTGAAGCTGATGTGGCTCATCGTGTCTGGCATTGCTTGCCATTCCTTCGTCTAGGAGCTTATAATAAGAGTCTTCACCATCTAATGATTGGGTAGAAAAAAGGCCTTCATTCTGATTTTTTAAAGGAAGAAAAACGTCTTCTTCTTCAAATACATTAGTAGCCATAGCCAAATTCAATCTCGTTTCACTGTCAGTTGTTGATGCGTCGGTTTCTGCTGTCGTTGAATGGCAGAAAATGCCGATAATCGAAATACGTTTCGCTGAAAAGTTGTCTTAAACGTGTACTTGACTTGTTGCGTAGAACTTGCAGTATAATGTTGCTGCTAACTTGCGTGGCCTCTTGTCATATTAATCTTCCTCGGAACAGCTTGAGCAAAACGGTAAATGTCTGAAGCTTTAGTGTATTTCTTAACCTGAACAAACGGGATTCTCATATGACGCGACGACCACCAGATGTTCTCTGTGTGAACACGATTATAGTGTCGACAAGTAGCCTCTGATGAGTAGATCCCAAAACAATGATCAGATTTAGAATCTGAAGCTCTTAGACTTGACATTGTTGCTGTTGTTCCTAGAGGTAGGAAACCATGGCGGAGAGCAGAGGACTTGTTTATGGTGTGTACGCCCTCCTGCCAAGCAGACCTATCCCAGTCGTGGCCAGCCAAAGGTGGTACGGGCTGGGAGTGTGGCTAAGCAGTGTGATGAGGATGAGGTAGCTCAATGCTACTGGGCAGCCGTCCCTGAGCCCAAGACGCTAGCTGAGGCACTGAGCAGGCCCGATGCTGAAAAGTGGAAGCAGAGTGTGAAGGAGGTGTACGACTCTCTCTTGGAGAATGAGACATGGGAGCTGTGTGAGCTGCCTTCTGGGAAGAGGGCCATTTCTTCCAAGCTGATCTTCAGGCACAAGTATGGACCTGATGGGGAGCTGACTCGCTAGAAGTCAAGGTTTGTGGCTAAGGGGTTCCAGCAGACAAAGGGGAAGGACTTTGACGAGATCTTTGTTCCTGTGGGGAAAGGGACTACACTGAGGGTGATGTTGGGAACGGCTGCAAACCGCGGATGGAGGATCGAGCAGATGGACATCACAACTGCTTTCCTCAATGGGATCATCCTAGGGGAGCTGTACATGCTGCAGCATGAGGGGTTGGATGATGGGAGCGGCAGGGTGTGCAGGCTGAAGAAGGTTAAGAGGCTGGTCCGCTATGTGAGTGCAACGTCATCAGTAGGTTTGGAGTACAGTGCTGTGCGACAAAGGCTGCAAAGGGGTGCAGCTGACTTGAGCAAGGGGGAGATGCTCTTGACCTGCTACACCGACAATAGCTTCAACTCAGTGAAAGCGGATGGCACCAGCATTGGAGGATATGTGAGCCTGTTTGGAGGTGGTGCAGTGAGCTGGCGCAGCAAGAAGCAAAACGAGGTGGGGTTGTCCTCGTGTGAGACCGAGTACATGGCCCTTCATCATGGGGCGAAGGAGGTGGTGTGGCTGAGGCGTTTGTTGGAGGAGATCGGAGTGTGCCAGAGGGAGCCGACAGTAATGTTTTGTGACAATGAGTCGGCTGTGAAGTTGGCCAAGAATGCTTGTCTGCATGGGCTGACAAAGCACATCAGGCCTAAGTGACATTGGGTGAGGAGGCTCCTAGACAAGTAAGTGAGACTGAAGGTGGTGAAGACCCACCAGTAGGCGGCTGACATTCTCACCAAGCGCCTCCCTGAACCTGAGCATTGGAAGGGGATGACGCTTGCTGGAATGAGTGTGCATTGAGGGTGCATGCTTGAGCTATGGCATGTGGGATGATGGTAGGCAGCCAGAGGGGGAGTTTGTTATGTGATGCTATCATTTGCATTCACGTCTGTCTGCCTCCCATCATATTTTCGCGCGTTGCATGCGTGGTGTGAGCGTGTGCAAGAATTTGTGTTCGGTGTGGTTTGGATTCTCTGAGTGTGTGTGAATGTTATTTTGTCTGAGCAGCTGAAATGACTTCTCTGCTCAAGAGCTTTCCGACGGACCAAGAATCGCCGCGATTGGAGCAAGAACGAGAAAGTTATGATCGTTCGAAGTTTTGATTTTGATGCAGCGACTTTGGGTATTTGTGGTGTGACTCTATATAGGGTACAGACTTTTGGGGGGTTGGGAAAATTCGTCATCATCAGTGTAGATGCTGCCAAGTGGTTGGGAGAAGCCTAACCAGGTTGGCAAGTGTGGCCAAGTTGGGTGAGGTGGATTGTGGAGGTTGGAAAATGAACAAAGTTGGGTTCCTATAGGGAGGGAATCCTTTGTGCTTATGGGGTTTCCTTGGTTGAGGACTCCCTTGGGATCTTCCCTCTTGTCCTTCTCATCCTCTTCTACCTGGTTTCTAGCTACTTAAACTTTCTTGTATGGAACTTGTGAGACAATTGTGATTAAGTTAGGTTTCTATGGCAACATACCCCCTAGTGCGCCAAAATTCATAACTCGAGTTATACTCCATCTTTTGATACGATTCAAATTGGGAAAGGTAGCCACGGTCAAGGGATACCAAATACTCGAGTTTGAGAACATTCTAACAGTGAACCTCCGTCGACGACGTTTCTTGTGAAGTCGACAATTCTGTCAAGAATTATAGTCCAACGATTTTGGGATATTTCGGCCTCTAATCTTCGTAGACTCCGTCCTTCGTGATTGGGGACAGTGTGGCACTGTTCCACATCACTGTACCTCGGCTCTTGGGTTTTGTAGGAGCTGGGAGTCATTCCCAACTTGTAACTCTTTCTAATCTGTTGATCTAAGACAATAGTGCCGTTCGTTCAAACTGATGTTGCGTCGTCAATACTTGATGAAATCGTGCGATGTAAATTGCATATTGTAGAAGACGTCAAGAAGCTCCAGATCCAATTTGTAGCATGTCATTTGAATCTGTGACCAAAACGCTCTGAACGTTTAAATACGTTGTGCAGAACTCTGACTGTGCACTCTATCTTTCGTTTTATGCACATTCAAGCCTATTGTGACCATAACAAGTGGTATCAAAGCGCCTTGGAGCAGCTTCGACTATGGCTGGACCTGAAGAAAGGGGTGGCAGAGGTGCTGGAGGCAATAGTGAAGCCGAAGCACAAGGCCAACCCCGTGATCCCGTGCAACCAAGTCTTGGCCCATCTAGGGATGAGCCTCGAGTGTTTGGCCTTGACAAGTTCAACGGTGACAACTTCGCGGAGTGGTCCTTCCAAATGGAGAACATAATTGATCACTATAACCTGCTGGAGGTGATGGAAGGTACGGAGAAGCGCCCCGAGAACGACCCAGAGAAAAGCCCGTGGGTGCGGAAGAGCGCACAAGGCTACCTCCTACTTGGGCAAGCGTTGGGGAGCAGCCAAATCCGTCACATCAATCCATTCCAGCGAGAACCAGAGAAGGGACAAACAGCATGGGCTGCTCTCAAGGGTGTACACGCTCCTGCAACAGCGGCAAGAGCGGTGGTGTTGGAACGGCAAATGTCGACACTACAAATTGAAGAAGATGAACCCGTGGAAGAAGGAGTGCAGAAATTCTCGACTTGTTGACGCGGCTTGAGGGAGCTGATTTGAACTATAGCGAGCTCCAAAAGGAGACGAAGTTGCTAGCCCTACTCCCCGAATCATGTTCCTCGCTCATCATCAACTTGAATCGCGATCCGCCCTACCGCTCGCTTGAAGACATGAAGCGAGCTATCCTTCAAGAGGATTTCCGCCGCCGTGAGTTGGCAAGTTCGGATGGGGCAGCAAGCATCGGCCGTGGATATGGTCGTGGAAGGGGCAAAGGACGAGGAGTAGGAATATTTGGTGCCAGCAAATTTAGTGGAGGCCGCGGGAATGGCGGATACGGCAGCGACGATAAGAGCTACGGACGCGGTCGCGGCCGATTCGACGGCGAGTGCCACTATTGCCACAAGAGCGGACACATTTGGCGCGATTGCTACAAGCTCCCTGATGGATGGACCCCTGCTCAAGGCCAAGAGGGTAGAGGAGCAGGAGGAGGGAGAGGAAGAGGCCGTGGAGGCCGTGGCGGTCGCCGAGGTGGAGCTGCAAACATGAAGAACGAAGATAACGACAAGGACACGAGGGACGATCGGTTCCCGGGTCAACTATTCTTCGTATCGACGCAAGCACCGGCTGGACCAGAGAGAGATGAAAGCTTTGAGGAGCCTGTTGCTGTGGGGAAGGTGACCCTACACTCCCTGGACTATTGGGTGATCGATAGCGGCGCTACCTATAGCATGACACCTCGCGCGGACTTGCTCACCGAACTCGAACCGTCACCAGTGAAGCATGTCACATCGGCCTTGGGGCAGCGAGCAGAGGTGAAAGGCATGGGCAAGGCCATGTTCAAGGGTGCTGATAGGAAGATGGTGGGCCTCAAGAACGTGCTTTGGATGCCCAACCTTGCTGCCAACCTGATTTCCGTGCGGCGGCTGCAAAAGGCCAGCATGGACACGAGCTCGAAGGGAGCCAAAACCTACACCGCAAGCATTGGCGAGCGAATTCTTTGGGACCTTCACGACGATAGGGATGTCTTCAACGAGATATGGCAGATCCCTGTGGTCCCCATGCCTAAGGAGAGGCAAGTGACAGCAAGCGTCAGCACCAAGGGTGAATCGGTTGGTAGCGGCGATGGCGCGAACGGTCGCGCTAAGGAGAAAGAGCCCAAGATAAACAATCTTGGAGGGACCAGCAAGCTCGGTGAACACAAGGAGAATAGTGCAGCAGCTCAGAAGCAGCACAAGGGTGAGGAGAACCCCGAGGCAGCAGCGGAGGAGGAGTACGGAGAGAGCATGTGGGGCACTATTGCGAGTGCGGCATTCTCCAATCCGACTTCGACTACGGGGGAGTGTGATTGGTTGACTCTGCATCGGCGCATGGGGCATGTGGCATTGCCCATCTTGCAGCAGCTAGTGAAGGATGAGATGGTTGCTGGCATACGTGTGAAGGGGGAGCCCGATGAGGTACTTAGCTGCCCGACGTGCATGCAAGCCAAGTTCACCCGTTTCCCGCTCTCAAGTTTGGAGGCAACGGCTAAGGCACCACTTGATGAGGTGGTGATGGACGTAGTGGGCCCCTTGAAGCTAGGAGCTGCTGGAGCAGAGTATTTCCTCACCATTGTTGGCGTCTACACCTACATAACCTGGGTGTATGTGCTGTCCAAGAAGAGCGACGTGACAGAATCGGTGAAGACCGATTGGTTGCCGATGGTGGAGCGGAAACAAGACCGGCTAGTCAAGTCAATCCGCACCGATCGAGGGGGAAAGTTCCTGAGCAAGGAGTTCTCATGTGGCTGAAGAAGAATGGCATAAGACACTCCCTTACTATGCCATACTCCCCTACAATGAACGGCATCGCCAAGCGAGCGAACCGAACAACCACAGAGACGGCACACGGGTTGCTCATTGAAGACGGGTTACCCGTCTATTTCAGGCCTGATGCAGTGCGGAGTGTGTGTGTGGCCAAGAACAGAGCCTTGAATCATGTGGGAGCAGACAAATGCGTGCCCTATGTGGAGCGGATTGGAAGGAAGCCAAAGGTGGATATGCTTCGGGTGTTCGGGTGCATGTGCATGGCGCTCGTGCCTAAGCATCTTCGGCACAACAAGCTTGGTGCCAAGGCGATATGGGCTGTGCACTTGGGCATGGCTCAAAGCAGCAAGGGATGGCTTCTTTGGAACCCATTCACTAAGAAGTTCTTGGTGAGCAGAGACTGCAAGTTCATGGAAAATCTCATGTACAAGGATTGGAAGGCGGAGAATGAGGCGAAGATAGGCGTGCGATTTGGGGAGGTGAAGAGTTCCGGTTTGGAGCATGTGGAGCTGCCTTTGGAGATGAGCAGCGGCAGCACCATCACAAGGCAATCTCCTCTTGGGAATGGGGGAGAGTAGGCCAAGAATGGAGAGGAAGAGGGGGAGGAGGTGCAGCAAGTGAGCGAGCATGCACCGACACTTCCTTCTCGCACTACGAGTGCTCCACGGATCCGAGTCACCCCGCAGCAACGCCAAGGCCTTCAAGTCCCTGCAGCTGTGGAGGAAGGAAGGGGCAAGAGGAGAGTCCAAGCCCCTAATAGACTGACATATGATGCGCTGGGAAAGCCGGGCAAGACAGCCTTGGCCGGAGCGGCAATGATGGTTGGAGATGACGAGGAAAGTGACTACGAAGAGTGTGCCTTCGCATTCTTCTCTCCAGTGGAGATGCCGGGAGAACCAACAACTCTCAAGGAGGCCTTGGAGAGTAGTGATGCTGAGGATTGGAAGAAGGCAATGGAGAGCGAGCTGAAGAGCATTGAGGAGAACGACACGTGGGAATTGGTGGAGCTACCGGAGGGGCGTAAGGCGATAACGTCCAAGTGGCTCTTCAAGATAAAGTCCGAGGCCGACGGCAAGATCGAGCGCTACAAGTCTAGGCTTGTGGCCAAGGGGTACCAGCAGAAGGAGAAGGTGGACTGCAAAGAGTTGTTTGCTCCTGTGGTGAAGCCAACGACGCTGCGAACCCTACTCGCAGGGGCTGCCTTCAAAGGATGGGTGGTGAAGCAGATGGACGTGACAACCTCGTTCCTCAACGGCATTCTCGAAGAAGAGATTTTCATGGCGCAGCCAGAGGGGTTTGATGATGGTAGTGGCAGAGTTTTGAAGCTGAAGAAGGCCCTCTACAGGCTGAAGCAGGCCCCTAGGCAATGGTACTTGAAGTTGCGCGAAGTGTTGGAGGAGATCGGCTTCACTCCGTCAACGGCCGATCACTCCTTGTTCATGCTTGGCGAGGGGGAGCAGAGGAGCTTCATGGTGGTCTATGTGGATGACATCTTTATCTTCTCACCCTCCTCTGACCTTGTGAAGGAGGTGATGCTGAAGCTTCACGAAAAGTTCAAGTGAAGGCACTTGGCGACGTGAACTTCTACCTCGGGCTCCACATCGAACGCGACGTGGAGAAGCGGTGCATGCAAGTGCACCAACGGAAGTACCTGGAGGCCTTGGCTGCCAACTTTGAGCAGAGTGAAGGCCATGTGGCTACTCTATTCCCTTCTGGGTTCAAGTGTGTGAAGGGACTAGAGGAGGAGAGCGTTGGCGAAGAGGAGAGGCGCCGATTTCACTCGTTGGTGGGCAACCTCATTTATGCGGCGGTCAACACCTGACCGGACGTCTCCTTTGCTACCGAGCAGCTGGCTAGTGTTGAACCCGGGCGTTTGTTCCTCACTGCCTTCTCAGATGCTTCTTATGCATTAGAACCAGAGGACATGACAAGTGTGGGAGGCTTCATCTGCTGTGTTGGTGGAGGCCCAACTGCTTGGGAAAGCAAGAAACAGGTGGATCAAGCTTTGAGCTCGGTGGAATCAGAGTACATGGCACTCTTCCGTGCCATACGGGAGATTGTTTGGCAGCGGCGTTTGTTGGCTGAATTGGGGGAGGAGCAGCAAGGACCTACCCCACTCTACTGTGACAGCCAGGGTGCCATTGCACTTGCTAAGAATCCTGTGTTGGACGGCCTCACCAAGCACATGAGGGTCACATGGCATTGGACGAGGAGCATGGTGGCCGCTGGTGAAGTTGAATTGCACTACGTGAAGACGACGTTGCAGCCAGCTGACATGATGACCAAGAGGCTGGTGGAGCAGCAGCATTGGAAGTGTTGCAAGCTGGCTGGGATGGCTCTGAACAGAGTGGAGCAGATCCTAAGGCCAACAATCCGAGGGGGACTTTGTTGGTGCAACCCTACGGTTTGCACTCGACTTGTTGTCCGTGTGCGTGCATGCGTGTGTGCATGGAGTGGTATGAGGGCATGAAATAATATATATTTCATGCCCTCATACCAGTGTGTGAATGATGAGTCATAATGTTGAATGTGTGTGTCTAGTCAAAAGCGAGTTATCGCTAGTCGCGTGTCACGCGGTCGTTTGTGTCTCGTGCGTGGTTTCTATTTTGTCGTGTGTCGAACGTTCGGCGTATCACAGGTGTGTGCAGCAGACCCATCAAAAACTCAAGGATAAGTTTATGGTGAAGAACCAGAGCCTTGGTTTCAAGATTCAACTGATCCCGAAGCCCGCGAAAAAGGGTACACTTCAAGATAATAAGAATAGTTACATTACTTTGTGTATTGTAACATTTCACTTGGTGTAGGCCCTTGTGAAGGGTAGTTTCGAGACCCTTCGTGGTAGGGGACAGTGTGGCACTGTTCCACATCACTGTACCTCGGCTCTTGGGGTTTGTAGGACCTGGGAGTCATTCCCAACTTGTAACTCTTCCTAATCTGATGTTCTAAGACAATAGTGACTGCCATAGTGCCGTTCTTTCAAACTAACGGTGCGTCGTCAATCCTTGATGAAATCGTGCGATCTACATTGCCTTTTGTAGACGACTTCAAGACAGTCCAGATCCAATTTGTAGCATGTCATTTGGAGGTGTGACGAAAACGCTGTGAACGTTTAAAGCCGATGTGCAGAACTCCGACTGTGTACGCTATCTTTCGTTTTAGGCACATTCAAGCCTATTGTGACTATAACAACCGGTAGGCATACTAGTGGGCTGTCGCGAGGGGAACGGAAGGTGAAAGCGCTGAAGGACCTGCTGCACCATGTGTGACTCAGTCAGAGTAATGGTGTGCGCTGCTTTGTCCCGGGTGATCTGCAAGCCAAGATAGCTGCGCAGCTCACCCAGGTCAGTGCAAGTATGTCTCTTCTGTAGCTCCGCCTTCACAAGGACCAAGTCGTCGACGTACACGGGGATGTGGAACGGCGGCAGAGAAGAGTCGGTGCGTAGAATCAGCGATGGGTCAGTAGTCGAAGGAGCAAACCCAAGAGCAGCAAGTGTAGTCCTTAGTGTGTCGTGCCACTCGCAGGGCGCCTGATTGAGACCGTAGACTGGCCGCCGGAGGCTCCACTGGGTACCCTCAGGAAACGACCCAGTGAATCCAGGTGGGCGGCGCAGCCATATCTCTTCGTGAAGGTTGCCCTGCAAGAAAGCTGTGCTGAAGTCAAGTGAGTGGAGCTTGTAGTCACGCTGTGCTGCAACGTGCAGTAACACCCGAAGAGTGGTCATCTTCGGGGTGGGGGAAAAGGTATGGAAGAAGTCGACCCCCTGTCGCTGGCTGGAGCCTCGTGCAATGTAACGCGCCTTGAAGGCAGGCGGAGAACCCGGCGGCCGCTTCACTCTGAAAATCTACATGCCATCGACCATGTTCGCCCCAGGAGGGGGAACTGCGTCGACGTAGGTGCCTGTGTACTTCCAGGAAGCCATCTCTGCATCCATGGCTGTCCGCCACTGAGAGGAGTACCGACCCGTGATCGCCTCAGCGTAAGAGCGCGGGGTCGGGATGTCTAGTGCATCCGGGTCTCCCTCAGGGCAAAGCAGGATGAAAGCGAGATGAGGTACAGCAGCCGCGACGCACTTGAGCTCAAACGGCCTGTCCTCATACTACGCAAACGCGGCAGGGAGGGGTGACCCAGACGGTGGTGCCAGAGGAGAGACGCATGCATGAGTAACCGACACGAGCAAGACGTAGCTACCTGACCGGACGCAGCTACCTGTGCAGACTCAGTGATCAGTGTGTACAGGCCAGACCCGGGTCTCCGAGTGAACGTGGCGAGGTGGGCGCCAGTCCGTGAGGCCGTACAAATCGCCACAATCTCACCTCCAGGATTAGTCACAGTGACAAACTGGTCCTGGAGGACAGTGTTACTCACCAAGTTCGTAGTGAACGAAGGGAGGTGGAAACCTGCAAGCGAGCTGGAAGGGGCTGCCTGACATGGGAGAATGGTGGAGGCACGTGCTACGACAGGGCCCCCAGAGGGGTCAGCCAGAGTGACCGGGACAGGTGCAGTGAGTGGTGTGACTGTGGTGCAGTCGCGGAAGAAGCAGCGAGTCGCGCCTGAGTCAAGCGTGAAGGTGTGCAAAGCCTCCGCATGAGCTGCTAGCATGCTCACAGGCACCTAGACTAGTAGCCTCTACACTACCAGGGACGCGTCGCTGAGAAACCCACTCCCGAAGCTGCGGCGGCGAGAGGGTCTCTGGCTGACGTTGCTGCCGCTTCTCACCACCCCCAGAACCACCACCTCCACTAGGTGCACCACCTGTGGGAGCAGACGTACAGGTACCTACACTCGCCTATTCGACTAGCGGCTGCACCTACCCTAACAACGGACGCCGCTGCTGTAGTGGACGGGTGGCAGGAGAGAGGGAGGAGTAGTGTCTAACAACAGCGTCGAACAAAGTCTGGGTCGACGTCACCTGTCGAAAGTGGTCCCTCTGGTCGACCGGCAGGAGAGATCGGACGGCAAGCTGTGCGACAGCGTCGCGATCCGTCCATAGTCTGTAGGCAAGGCTGTCCGCTAGGTACCGCCTGTGCACGTCCTCGCCAGCGTCAGCAGCAGGCTCAGTGGGAGTCGTGGGGGCCGGAAGTGACCCCGATGTGTGCTCGAGTAGGGAGGGAGACGCTATCTCTAATGAAACGCCAAAGATGCACGCGCAGGCACGTAAGCCAAAAGCCTAATCTGTACGGGCGTCCGTCGGCGTCAACAGCTAAGACCAGTGGCGTGGCCATGACGAGCATTGGCAGTCAGTAGCAGAGATGGCGGCAGCTGTTGTAGTGGGAGTTGCTACGACTGTGGCAGCTGTAGTGGATAGAGTGGTGCACGGGCGGCTAGAGCAGCGCGCAGGCGGCTAAGGCAGCGCGCGGGCAGGAGGGCGTGCGGGGCGCTGAGCAGCAGGGCGCTCAGGACGCGTGGGGCGCGGGGCAGCAGGGCACGTTAGCAGCAGGGCACGCGCGGGCAGCAGGACGCGCGAGGCGCGGCCAGCAGGCACACGGGGAGCGGCAGGGCATGTGGGGCACGGGCAGCGCAGGCGCGCGGGCTGCAGGGCGCGCGGGCAGGGCGCGTTGGCAGCAGAGCGCGCGGAGGCAGCAGGCGACGCGGGCTGCAGGGCGCGCGGGCAGCAGGGCGCACGGGCTGCAGGGCGCGCAGGTTGCAGGGCGCGCGGGAAGCAGGGCGCACACGGGCAGCGGGCGACGCGGGCAGCAGAGGCGCGCGCAGGCAGCAGTCGACGCAGGCAGCAGGCGCGCGCGGGTTGAAGGGCACGCAGGGTGCGTGGGCAGCAGGGCGCATTCGGGGCGTAGGGCAGCGGGGCGCTCTAGCAGCAGAGGCGCGCGCGGGCAGCAAGCGACGTGGGCAGCAGAGGCGCGCGCTGGCTGCAGGGCGCGCGGGCAGCAGGAAGCGCGGTGCGCGGGCAGCAGAGCGCGCGGGGTGCAGGCAGCGCAGGAGCGGGCAGGTCGCGGGCAGCGCGGACAGCTGCGCGCGCGGCTAGCGCCTAGGGCAGCGCACTGGCAGCGTGTGGAGCAGCGCGCGAGACAGGGCAGGTGCGAACGCGTGAGGCAGGGTGGCTCTAGCGGGGGGGCAGGTCGTGATCGTTAGGGGTAGGGCAGAAAAACATGCAGGTAGAACGAACGGTGGGCCATAAGAAAAAATCGGTCGTAGGGACCTACGTGCTTTGAAACCATGTCAGAATCAAGTGAGCAGGAATGATTGCATTGAGCAGAATGTGGGTACAAGTACCTAACCCTAACAGGTTTCTACCCCATTGGAAGTAACCTATTACATCATATAACCACAATATTGTTTGACACCAACCAGTCAACTCACCAACAACAAGCATGGTAATTGAGCTTCGATTGATTTGCAGTTGACGCCATATTCTCTTACTTGAGACCCTGGCCTTTGATTCGGTGTGATACATCTGCCCACTGAGCCACTTCGAGTTGGAACCTTCACCTTTTGTTGAATATATATCGATATATCAACAGCAAACACTGTAACAAATTCTGTACCTTACCACGAACATACTTAATGTTTTTTTACCTTGAATTTGTCAACCCAATGATTTATTTTACCCCGCGTTGCTGCACATTGCAGCCCAGCGCGACTACGAGTTGCACTCCTTGGACTTCTCCACAGCGTTCCTGCAGGGGAGCCTGGATGAGCAGATCTGGTTGCGTCGCCCGCATGGCTTCACTCGCTCATTCCCTGCTCGGACCTAGTGGCAGCTGCGTTGACCAATCTATGGCCTACGCCAGGCTCCCCGCGAGTGGCATGACACGCTTCGCTCGACCCTTGCAGCACTTGGTTTCTTCCTATCGTCTCCCGACCTGTCGTTGTTCGTCTGCCGTACCTCGACCCCGTTCTTTGTTCTGGTTTACGTTGACGTCTTGGTATTCGCCACCTTGGACTGCACAGCAATGGCCTCTGTGAAGGAGGAACTGCAAAGGAGACACACTTGCGCTGTCCTAGATGAGCTGCAGCGCTACCTTGGCCTGTAGATCACCAGGGACAGGGCAGCTCGCACCATTACGCTGACACAGTCGCATATGGTCGAGCAGATCCTCACTCGGTTTCGCTTCCCGTATTAACGTGGCAACTGAATAATGAATTAGCTCAATAATGGTATACACGGGTTGATATAGCAAACCTTAGCCAACTATAAACACAAATGTACACCACCTAGACTAGAAAACACAAACTATAACAATCATAGTTTAACACACCCCCATAGTCTACGTGATGGTAGTCCTGTAGAACAACACACAGTCTAAGAGCAAGGGTCACAAGACCAGTCAGCAAGCATAAGCAACGGTCACAAAACCCCGTTCACAAGAATAACACAAATCTCGGGGTGGATCTCAAGATCACCACACAGATCACCACACAGTCCGAGAACAAGCAAGAGGCCACAAGGCCAGCTCACATGCAAGGACCTAGCAAATATAGAAGATGCAAGAGTGCAAGACATGCATGACAAGCATCTCTACAAAAGCAAGGGGCCACAAGGCCTGTCCACAAGCAGAGATATATGAAATATAATGAGATGCAAGAGTACAAGACAAAGCATCTCTATGCAAGTAAGTGAGGGCTTGTAGACACAAGGCCTAACTGGGTGCAGTAACGCTGGTGGTCACAAGGCGGCAACGCCTTGGTGAAGATATCTGCAGTGTTGGCCTCTGAGATCACACGTCGCACAAGTGCCCGGCCACGCTGCTGCAACTCTCGCTGAAGGAAGTAACGAAGCTGGATGTGCTTCGCCTTCCCAACCACTCAGGGCTCCTCGCACAACAGGACAGCAGATCTGTTGTCGGCGAACAAGACTGGGGGAGAGCAAGGCCGCTCACCAAGTTTGGTGAGGAGGAAAGACAGCCAACGAAGCTCCCGGGTGGCCATGGCCGCAGGTACACCTCTGCCTCACTGCTGGAACTGGAGAGGGACGACGCTCGAGTCGACCTCCACGAAACACTTCCGGTCCCAAGGCTGAAGCAGTAACCCTGTATAGACCGCAGCGACTCTGCGTCATCGGCCCACAACGAGTTCGAGAAACCTGTGAGTGTAACTGAGTTCTTTCCTCCAAGAACAAGTCCCATGCCTGATGTGCTCGCCACATACTTCGCCACCCTCTTATCAGCGTACCAGTGGGAAGGCCGGTGTTTCCCAGGCGCAACAAAACGCGCAAGGACGCTAAAAGGGTAAGCTAGGTTTGGGCGAGTACAGGTCATCAGGTACATAAGACAACCCACCAGCTCAGGATATGGACCACTGGACTCGTCCGAAGGTGGAGCCGTGAGCCCATAATCCACAGCAAGTGGCCAGAGGCGCCCCAGCGGCACCAACAGTGTAGGCGGCAACAGTCTCGTCCAGAGGGAAAGTAGTGACTACACCTAGGTCGTGGAGGTGAATGACACCCACCAGGTTCCTGGAGAATGAGGGGGTGTAGTATCCTGTGAGAATCCCAGAGGAGGCCGTCGGACACGGGAGAGTGGTGGTGTTGTGGGCAATGAAAGGTCCCACTGAGGGGTCAGCCAAGGCAACGGTGACTGGAGTGTGCAGTGGCATGAGGACGGTGCAGTCGCGAAAGAAACAGCTGGACGCTCCAGAGTCTACGGTGAAGGAAAGTTGTGCAATCGGTAAGGTCGCACCCGAGCCAGCGACAAAGTCTGGTACTAGACTAGTGATAGTCCCATACAAAGACCCTCAGAGGCGCCTAGACTGGAAAGTACACATGCACCAAGACTGGAAACACATGTCTCTACTCGTGCTGTCGGAAAAGGTCCTACACCACGTAGGTGAGACTCAACTTGTGTAACAGTGCCCTGGCGAAGACGCAAAGGCTAGGGTGGTGTAACAGCGTAAGGACCAAAACGCTCACGGTGAAGGTCGTCGAGGCGACGGTAGCAGCGGGACGCAGAGTGGTAAGGACTCCAGCAGCTAGTGCTAGCACTGGGGCCGGTCATGATCCTGTGCCCAACAGGGACCAACGTCGCGCCTACTGCTGGCTGAGCCGCTGCTGCGGCCGGTACTCCTAGGACCCTCAGGTCCCCACTGCCGGGAGTGTTGTAGCTGTTGTTGCTACGGCTAACCCTGCTGCTGCTGCAGACCGCTAGCACACGCCATGGTAGGTGCTAGAGACGGCCGAGCATGGTGGGGAGCGGCTAGGAGCGGTTGCTGGCTGCAGCCTATTTTGCTGCTGGTTCTGCTGGGCGCAGACTATGCTGTTGCTGGTGCTACTGGGGGCAGTCTATGCTACTGCTGGTTTTGCTGAGGGCAGCCTATGCTGTTGCTGGTTCTGCTGGGGGCAGCCTATGCTGCTGCTGGTTCTTCTGGGGCCAGCCTATGCTGCTGCTGGTGCGGCTAGGGGCAGCCTATGCTGCTGCTGGTTCTGCTGGGGGCAGCCTAGGCTGCTGCGGGTACTGCTGGCGACAGCCTAAGCTGCTGCTGGTGCGCTGGCGGCTGCCTAGGCTGCTGCTGGTGCGCTGGAGGATGCCTGAGCTGTTGCTGGTGTGCTGGGGACTGCCTAGGCTACTGATGGTGCGCTGGTGGCTGCCTAAGCAGCTGCTGGTGCGCTGGCTGGCGGACTGCAGGGCGGCGGGGAGGGGGCGCAATGGGTACGCGACGGGGTGGGGACGTGATGGGTAGGCGACGGGGAGGGGACGCGACGGGTAGGCGACGGAGAGGGGACGCGACGGGTAGGTGATGAGGAGGGGACGCGACGCGGAGGGGAAGGGGAGGTGACGGGGGTGGGGGGGGGGGGGCGACGGGGAGCGACGAGAAGGCGACGTGACGGGGAGGCGACGGGGAGGGGACGCGACGGGGAGTGATGGGAAGGCGACGCGACGGAGAGGCGACGGGTAGGGGACAAGACGGGGAGGGCTGCGGGGTGACGGGGCTGTAGGGCGACGGGTTACGGGGGGTGCCCTTCTAACACACGATTCGGGGGGGGCGCGGGGGCCTTCCTAGGTCGCGACGTGGGGAACCCGCGGGGGTCCTTCTAGCTTGCGATTTGGGGGTCCCGCGGGGGCCTTCCTAGGTCCTGACGTGGGGGACCCGCGGGGGTCCTTCTAGCTCGCGGTTCGAGGGGCCCTCGGGGGCCTTCCTAGGTCGCGACGTGGGGGGACCCGCGGGGTTCTTTCTAGCTCGCGATTAGGGGAGCCCGCGGGGGGCTTCTAGCTCGCGATTCAGGGGGACCCGCGGGGGCCTTCCTAGGTCGCGACGTGGGGGACCCACGGGGGTCTCTCTCTAGCACACGATTCGACGGGGGGGAGTGGGGCGCTAAGGGGTGACGGGGTACTAACGGGTGAGCGCGGGGCGGTGGGCCCATAGGATCGAACTGGTCTATACCATGTTAACGTGGTAACTGAATAATGAATGAGCTCAACAATGGCATACACGGGTTGATATAGCAAACCCTAGCCAGCCCTAGCCAACCCTGAACACAAATGTACACCACCTAGACTAGCAAACACAAACTATAACAATCATAGTTTGACATCCCAATCTCCAAGGTACAACTCACTCCTCTTGATGTAGATCATGGGCTCACGGTCCACCTTCGGACGAGTCCTTTGAGTCCAGTGGTCCATATCCTGAGTTGGTGGGTTGTCTCATATACCTGATGACCTGTACTTGCTCAGACCTCGCTTTCCTTCTTAGCGGCGTGGCGCGTTTTGTTGCGCCTGGGAAACACCGACCTTCCCATTGGTTGGCAGCTAAGATGGTGCAGAATTATGTGGCGAGCACATCAGGCATGGGACTTGTTCTTGGAGGGAAGCAGCCATTTACACTCACAGGTTTTTCGGACTCATTGTACGCTGACTGTGGCCAGACGTACAGGTTTACGCAGGGTTACTACTTCAGGCTTGGCACCGGAGCTGTCTCGTGGAGGTCGACTCGGGCGTCGTCCGTCGCTCACTCCAGCTATGAGGCAGAGGTGTACACTGCGGCCATGGCCGCCCAGGAGCTTCGCTGGCCTCCTCACCGACCTTGGTGAGTGGCCTCGCTCTCCCCCAGTCTTGTTCGCTAGCAACAGGTCTGCTATCCTGTTGTGCGAGGAGCCCCGACTGGTTGGGAAGGCGAAGCACATCCAGCTTTGTTACTTCCTTCTGCGCGAGTTGTTGTAGCGTGGCCAGGCTTGCGTAGTACGTGCGGTCTCTGAGGCCAACACTGCAGATATCTTCACCAAGGCGTTGCCGCCTTGTGGCCACCAGCGTTTCTGCACCCAGTTAGGCCTTGTGCCTGCCAGTCCTCACTTGCTTACGTAGGGATGCTTTGTCTTTTACTCTTGCATCTCAAAATATTTTCTATATATATGCTTGTGGACTGGCCTTGTGGCCCCTTGCTTACGTAGAAATGCTTGTCTTGCTTGTCTTTGTACGCTTGAATCTCCTATATTTGCTATAGACTTGCATGTGGACTGGCCTTGTGGCCCCTTGCTTGCTCTTGGACTGTGTGGTGATCTTGAGATCCACCATGAGATTTGTCTTGCTCTTGTGGACAGGTCTTGTGACCATTGCTTGTTCTCGCTGACTGGTCTTGTGGCCCTTGCCCTCAGACAGTGTGGTGATTTTGTGCTCCACCTTGAGATGTGTGCTGCTTTCACATGACTACTGTCACCTAGACTATGGGAGTGTGTCAACATGAATTTTATATGTGTTGTTTAGTCTAGTCTAGGTGTTACAGTTGTATTTGCTTGCATGTTTAGTGTTTCCTATATCTAGGGTTGTACTTGTCATTGCTAGTCATTCATTCCATAATTCACATTCTAACGGTTCGCACGTGCCGTCCCTGCGGCGTCACCTCAGATTGCAGCGTGCGACGCCACCACTCCAACGCAACTCCTCGCAACAGTGATACTGTGAATTTAATGCGGGCGGTATCGTCATTAACTCGAGCAGCATTAAAGAGCACCTCCACGCCCAACAACCATCCTGAAACAGTGACAACGCTCGAGTTGAACGGTGGCGGGTTCGGCGGCTTTATCTTAACAGTTGTCGAGACGGTTGCCTCCACCGGTCTTGTTGCTGCTACTGTTGTCGGTGCCGATGTAACTGTCGGCCGTTGTGCCCGCCTCCCTTCTGCAATGTCCATCGAGCCCTCAAGCTCGCTGAAGACGTCCTTGTTCGGGTGGTGCTTCCACTTGCCTCATCCATGACGGGTGACTCCCGGTGCGCTTCACCACGCGCTTGGCGTAGCTTGCCATTTTCTTCCCTCAGGCGCTCGACCTTTGCAGTAAATGTCGGCATGCCAGCTCGCATCGCCTAAAATTGCTGCAGCATGTCATTCAACTCCGCCTAGTCCATGTTTCTCAGGCTTCGTCGGGGTTATTAGCGATTTTTATGACTTTGAAGAAGGCGCAAACTCTATTGTAGTCGGAGTGAAAATATTGGTATCTATTTTACAGGCCGACAGCTTCGCAACCACCAAGTCTATCACTCCCCTTCCACAAACTACCTCGGAAACGCGAGCGTAACCAAGGAAAGTAGCTCTGATGCCAAGTCTTATGAGTTGTCGAATGAAAGAGTGCGCAGAATGCAATAACGCAAAAGTGATTAGAACTACTTATCGATCAATGAAGCATAGGACGGATATAACGAAAGCTAGGTGGGGTCCGCAAAGTCGCGATGGTTGGGTGATGGTTCGGTGTTGCCAAAGCCCGAAGGCGACGCAAGGTATGATCGAGAGGCGAGTTGTACGCGTTTGAAGTGATCCAGTAAGGAATCAGAAAAACTCCTTACACTTCAAGTGGCGCGCTAAAAATAAATTCAATAGCTCTGTTGTAATTTGGTCGACATTCCTCGAGAGGTTGCATTGCAACGATTTTCCATCGATTCATTGAGCATCACTACGTTTATATCTCGCTTCATTCATAAAGTACAAGGTGGATATAACAATTATTCACTACCTTGCAGTTGTGGCAATCGCGCGATTGTGACACGATTCTCTGAGGAGTGTGCTGTGTAGTCGTCATATGTCTGAAAATGCAAAATGAGACTAGGTGGTAGGTCTGAGAGACCTGCAGGAATGTGAAGAGGCTCGTCTCTTTTGCATCAAACTCCTCTACTAAGTCAAACTTAAAATAAACTACTATCTATTATATAGCTTCTATAAGGCTCCGACTGTACATGGTATTGCTTCTTAAATCCAACGCAGGTGGTTGAGGTGGTGGTGGACCCTTTGCTGAGGTGGTGGGGATGTCGTCGAGTGAGTTCGGGAGTTTAGTGGTACTCAAAAAGTCCCTTGTGGTTACCCCAAGTTCTAAACTCTGGAGTTATTCCCCTAGCTTATGCAGGGGGGGGTGGGGGGGAGGGAGGGGAGAGGGGGGAAGGGCAACAATGACACTCTCCGCAGCAGCAAAAAAATGTTTGCCGCTGGCTCCTGACTTGCTTGTACCATTTGTTCGCTCGTGGCCCATCCCAACCACAAACAGGGTAACCGTAGAAGCAAGTGACAAACCCTAGCTTCTACCATACCAAAAGTGCACTGCCGCTTTAATTTATAGTGTAGACATGTGAACGGCGTGCCAAGGATCCCATTCCTTTGTAGACGCTTGCAGATTGTTGCATGCCAGAAGGAAACACGAGATTCGAAACATGCGGGACAGTCAGCGTAGTACTGTAAACCCAGAAATGAAACAATGTACCTCTTAAGCAACAGCTTTAGAGACGAGGCGAGGGGCCTAAAAACCCCATGTCAAGCAACTGCTGCGCAGCCTCCACTCGATTCCGCAATCGCATACCGTACCTTCCAACCCCCCACTCCCTCCTCCTCCCACCACCTCCCCTCCCCCCTGCCTTCCCACCTCTCCTTCACCTCTTCCCTTCCCCCTCTTCCACCATGCCTTTTAAACCACTCTTGCTGGTACCCCCACCACTATCTTCCCCACACTTCTGCCTTAGAAAAGGAGCTCCGATGAGTTCAATAATTGATTGCCTTGCCGCCTCCCCCTCCCTCCACCTCCACCCCCTCTGCACCACCCTTGCTGCTGCCCTCTGCTCCAGCTCCCCCTCATGTGGCCGCCTCCACCTCACCCACTGCCAGCCTCAGCACCTCCACACCACTTCCATCCAATTTTGTTGCTATTCAAATGGAAGCCTCATGCTTAACTTTTACTGCTTGCCACTCCTCCCCCCCTTCACCTCTGCCCCTGCTGCACCGGCCTTGCAGCTTTCCCCACCTGCGCCCCCTGCTCCAGCTTCTCCTTGTGTCGCCTGCTCTACCTTTCCCATTGCAAGCCTCAGCACCTCCCACACCACCGCCGCCATGGGATTTGGGGCAGAGCGAGTAGGGAGGGGGAAGGTGGGGAAGAGCGAGTACGGAGGAGGAAGGTGGGGCAGAGAGAGGGGGCAGGTGGGGCAGAGTGAGGGGGCAGGTGGGGCAGAGTGAGGGGACAGGTGGCATAGTGAGGGGAGATGAGGAATTAGAGATGGGCGCAGCATGGAGACTGGGATGTGGATGGATGGGTAATGAGGGATGTGATAAGGACATGAGCAGCAGCACGAGCAGCAATAGTACAAGCATGCTGCTGCCCATTAGCTTGACCAATAGCAGATAAACACCGCAGCCAGCAGCACTGAGTGTCAGTAGCAGCTGCTAGCGCCAGCAGCAATGGTTAGCACCAGCAACAACAGCCAGCACCACTCACTGCCACCCGTACAGCCACCCTTGGGGCGGCCTACGTTGCCCATACTGCCCGAGCTGCCCGTACTGCCTGAGCTACTGCTAAAGCTACGCGTACTGCTCGAGTTGCCTTTACTGACCGAGTAACCCTAGCTGTCGTAGCTTACCGAGCCGCCATTCCTAGCGATGTTCCTCCTGTCGCTACTAGATTCTAATCGTTACCACGCGCTCGCCTATAGCTGTGCCTCTGCTAGCTAAGACGTCCTCTTCACTTCCCAAGTTCGTGCTGCACTTTTATGCGAAGTCTGGGAGCTAGATTTTGACGTGTATCTGGGCGACAACGAGCTTTACCTGAAGACCCAGCGCTAGGATGGCGTGTACCTCTATGCCCTCATGCCCGGTCAGTTGTCTGCCCCCGCACGGCCTCCTGCACTCACAGATGCAGCAACAGACGCAGAAAGGCAGGACCATGCCACAGCTCGAGACACCCACATGTGTCCTAGTATCACCCGCAGAGTGACGGGCTGACCAAGAGGTTCGTGCAGACGATAAAGAGGGGACTGAGGGCATGTGCAGAGAGATTCGGCAGTCTACCATTTCAGCAACAAAGCTGCTCTGAGGAATATTTCCCCATACTTCCTATTACTGGGAAGGGAATTGATTCTGCCTATGGATGCCCCCAGTCTACTGACCAATACCATGACCATTTGGACCGAAGAAAAGTGGGTGGCAATGGCTGAAGCCAGGGCGAAGTACCTAAGAGATCTGGTGCTAGCTGCACTGGAAAATCTACATGTAGCCCAGCCGAGAGATGCTAAGAGATATGGGAAGAGGGGAGAGAGGTCACGAGGGCGTGAAGAGAAGGGCGTCGATTCAGGGAAAGAAGTGTACCTGGTAGGTCAAGAAGGACTTACTGGACGTAGGGTTGACAAAAGAAAGTTGGAGAGTGAAGGAGGTGAGGGATTCATGAGTAGTGGTTCTAGTGGGCGAGAAAGGGGAAGTGAGGCAGGATCCTATCACCAATCTGGCCAGGTCTCGACCCAAGAGGGAAGACGAGGGAAGAGAGGAAAAGCATGGGGCTCCTCTGCCGCCTCTCAAGGAAGTCCATCGGCCAGAGCAAGGGAGGAGGGCAGAAGGCCCCAAAGCAAGAGAGATGGAGAGAGAAAGCTAGGGAAAAGGCAGGGCGATGCAGGCAAGAGGAGGTTGCAAGAAGAAGGAAGGCATAAGAGAAGCGAAGAGACCGCGATCTTTGGACAGTTGTCATGCATTTTATAGGGACCATAAATAGCATAAGCTGGATATAGAAGGGAAATAAATAAATGCATAACATAATAGACGTGAGTACAAGAGTAGACAATTGGGAGGACGAGATAACGGAATCAGGGCAAGCCGGTGGAAGTGAGAAGAGGCGGGAAACACTGAATCTAGAAAGTTAGAATAGCACCGTTAGCAAGCAGCGGTAAGTGTCAACCTAATACTTAGCCGAGACATGGAATAGGCCTGCTCCATTACTTGTTTGTTTTCTCAATTAGCAAAGAGTGCATCTGTCTAACCTGCAGTCGTTATGCTTAGAGAAGCCGATTCAAGCAATTATTAAGTCAGCCGAGCTGGGATTCGTAGTACAGAAGACAGTTCAATAGCATAGCGAGAGCTCTTCTGTTCTGTGGGGAGGGTAGAAGGCCCCAAGTATCAAGAGAGAGGAAGAGAGAAAGCAAGGGGAAAGGCAGGGTGATGCAGGCAAGAGGAGGTTCTGAGAAGGTCCTCGCCTATTATCTCAGCGTCCTGGCTCGCTTTGTTGCGGCTGGGAGACACCACAGTGTTCACTGGGCGGCTGCTGTGAGGGTAGCGAAGTACCTGACGACTACATCGGGCATGGGGCTGGTGCTTGGAGGGAGAGAGCCAGTAGTACTGGCCGGGCACTGCGACCCGTCCTTGGAGATCTGCAGGTCTACTCAGGGGTACTGCTTCATCTTGGGCTCTGGAGATGTGTCGTGGAAATCCACTCGATCGTCGTCTGTGGCTTCGTCTAGTGCTGAGGTCGTGATCTACGCCGGTGCCATAGATGCTCGGGAACTTCGATGGTTGACCTACTTACTTATTGACCTATGTGAGCGGCCTAGCTATGCACCGACCTTGTTCGCTGACAACAATGCCATGATTCTCTTGTGTTGAGAGCCTTGACTGGAAGGCAGAGTGAAGCACATCAACTTGCGGTATTTCTTGTTGCAAGAGCTGCAGCGATGCGGCCATGCACGCTTGGCCTTTGCAGCCTCGGCGGCCAACATTGCATGCATCTTCACCAAGGCCTTTCCGCCTGGTGACCACCACATGTTTTGTACACAGCTTGGCCTTGTTCAGACATGTCCTTGTTTGTTGTAGGCTTGTCTCTTGTCTCTTACTCTACTTTTCAAATACATCTGTGAACTCTTGAACTGGCCTTGTGGTCGTTTTTCTCAGAGGCTGGCTAGTCGTACCACCCTAAGTTCATTTCTTTGCCTTGTTGCTTCTCTTGACTGGTCTTGGGACCATTTGTGTATCTTACTCGTTCTTGATGCCCCCCACTTAGCCAATGGGGGTGTATCAAATGTTTAAATTATCATGTTAGGCTATAGTGAGGTAGCTCATAGAGGGTACAACCCATTTAGGGTTGTCTACTTGTATTCCAGCACATTTCTCTCGATACTTATATCCGGGCCGGGTGATTATCACGGTTTATGGCATGGATCACAATGTCGCATGGAGTTGGTGACGTGTCACAAATATGGAGCTACTGGGAGTTAAATACTAGACACGGTATCGATCTGGTATTGAATGAAGGGAACGGATTAGTAACTGCAGTATTTACTTATCAAGATTCTAGTTCGGCCACGAATTATGAACAACTTTGATTGCCTGCCTGTATGTGGTTGCAGCGTTTGTTCACATTTGTATGTTGTCAAGCGTATATAGCGAAGTAGCTGCGCAAATATCATACACAATTAAAACTGCTGCTGGGCTATATGGTAATTTAAGGTATAAATGTTTAGTTACCGCTTATATCGATTAATGTGATTTTCACGTTCCAGCCAATGATGTATTTTTTGTATGGTCTCGAACAGCCAAACGCAGTGGGCGAGAGGTGCTCTTTCGGGCTGGGCGAGAGGGAATAAGGGGGCGTTCCCACGGTTTGGACAAGTGTGAGTCTGCCCACGCGGCTCGCAAATTTCCAATGTTGTAAAAATTGAATGGTTGCTCCAGGTCTGGACTGTTGAAGAGAAAGGCCCCGCCCTCGCTTGGGCGCAGCCGATCTCGCCGTCGACGGGAAGATCTCGACGGATTGGTTGAAGAAGTGGGCTTCTGCAGTTCGACGGAAGTTGCGGTCGAGCAAGCTCTGCTCGACAGAATCTGGTCGACGAGCTCTGCGCGACGAGCTCTGGTCGAGGTTGTTTACGCGGCGAGCTCCCGTCGAAGAGCGCTGGTCGACGATCCTGGTCGAAGAACTCTGGTCGAAGATTTCAGGTCGAGGAGCTCTGCTTGGAGAACGCTGTTCGACCGAGCGATGTTGAGCTGATCGACCGAAGTTGCAGAGTTGTGCGAAACTCTGCGGAGGCGTGCGAACTTTCGCCCTGGAGGTTTTGGCGAAGTTCTACCTGCGGAACGGCATCACGTGGTCGACGGTGCGCACCTGGCGAAACCGACGACACGTTTTCTACCTGGCACCTGCGCAATGTGCCTGACGGTGAAACCGCCAACCTGCACCTACTTGGTAGGTGCGCACATCTGCGCAGATAGACAACATGCGACTGCATATAGTCACCTACGACTGCAGAGCTGGCAGACCGCGCGCAGTGCAACGCTGGCAGACTATTCTGTTGCAGCGTTGGCAAGCCGCTCTTTTGCTGCGCTGGCAGATTTCGCCGTTGCTAGGTGTTGCATGCCATTCTAGTCCTTTTGTTCTGCATGCCTCAATTGTACTATCAACTTTTGAATGCAAATTGTTCTTTCAACTTCCTTAGTGGAATTCTTGCCAAACTTCTTTGTGAACACAAGCAAGAAGTACGAACGCTAGTGCAAGCTACGATCACTCGCACAACCCCGTGCCCTCCTCCATAGTCCACTCCCGTTGTGTAGTGTCTCTCCACATGGTGCGGTGAGCGTGGACGGCCCCGCGTTAGAACCTTCAGATTAGCCGACTTCTGCGTTCATTACCTAAGTCATTATAGGCCGGCAGCCGTCTTAGTCGCCATAGTGGACCCTGTAGTCGAAGCAGGCGTAGAAGATATCCTGCAGGCGAGAGAGGCTGGTGTTCGGGTACGCCACGAGGCTGGCGGGTACGGCGAGGCGGACTTGGAGATTCTGCTCCTTGGAACTCGTGCGCAGTGGGCGCATGAGCACCCCCCTCCTCGTGCAGAAGCGGACGACGCGTCCGCCTCTCCCCGACCCGTGCACAACGAAGGTGATGGCGGCAATGTTGTTGGCGGTAGAAGCACGAGGGTTCGCGGAGTGATACGGCCCGCCGACGTCAACGTTGGCGGAATGCAAGCACAAGTGCTGCGATCGTCTGCGACTGGAGGCAACTCAAACGGCAACATCGATGGTCGACGTCAATCTCCTCTGCGGAGTGGAGTCAGGCCGACTTCGGCGACTCATGCGTCGGCTGGTCGAGACGGAGGCATCGCGCCGTCATACAGATATTTTCTTTTTTCCCCTGACAAGATCGCTGTGCCGAAGCCGCTCGAAGGTCGGCACAACTTGATCACGTGGATCGAATCCATCGAGCCTCAGCTGGAGATCGCCGGATTGAAGAAGTTTGTCGACGGCAATGTTGAGATGCCGGACGCAGACGACTCTGAACTCTGGGCGGAATTTCGCGCTGCTCATCTACTGACCTTCATGGTCATTTCGAGGTGTTGCTCTCCTCTAGTGCAAGTCGCATTGAAGTCGTGCAGACTTCGAGTGTATGCTGGCTACCAAGCGTGGCAGTACATCATGCGCACCTACAAAGCGACCGACGACCTCTACATCGATCAACTGGAGAAGAAGTTGACCAACATTCGGATGGGGGAGAAGGAATCGGCGACCGAGTACTGCAATCGAGCGCGGCGAGTTTTGGCCGATCTGTGGATGGCCGGAGTCGACTACTCGGTGGCGTTGTATGTCACCCATGTCATCAGCGGCCTCCCCTCGAGCTACAATCTAAGGCGCCGGATGCTGACAATTCCCGGCACGCGCGAGACTCTGAACGAAGACTCGCTTTCGAGCCACATCATCCAGGACGAGTTCATGCAGGAGTCTGAGCAACCTGCAGAACTGCTTCCGCATGCCAACTACGTCGCCCCAGCGAAGCAGGGGCGACAACATGGGCAGCGTAGGAAGTCTGCCGGAGGTGGTGGTGGGAAGTCATCGAACGCGAAATCGACGGAAGGCGCCGACCGCGGTAAGTCGGCGAAAGGTGGAGATCGCGGCAGCAGTGGCTCACGTCGAGAAGGTCGCCGTTGCTACATCTGCGATGCTCCCAACCACCTCTCGTACGACTACCCCGACCGAGACGAGTCTGACGACGACCGGGACGCCAACTGCAGAAAGGGAGAAGGTGGTCGTCGTCGTCGGGACAATCAGCCGCGCAAGGAGAAGCAGGCGTCGAAGACGTCTTCGACGAAGGATGCGGACTCCTATGGCGGCAACGCTCGTAGCGAGGAGGCTTCGTGCTCTATGGTTGGTGTGGTGGAGCCGACGATCTCGCTGGCGCTGGAGGCTGGCGAAGACTTCAAGGTGGTCGCTGCTGCTATGCAGGCCAATCCGACTGTCGTGCTGCTCGACAGCGGATGCTCCCACCATCTGATGGGGACGAAGGAGGCCTTCGTCGACATGTAGCCGAGCGGAGACGTGCGCCACGTCCGCGGCTTCAACGGGGCACTTCAGAGCGTCGAAGGCAGAGGCACCGTTGCTCTGCAAGGGGAGGCTGGGAAGCAGGTCCTCGTCCCCGACGTACTCTATGTTCCAGGCGTGTACGCGAACCTGTTGTCTGCTGGCCAGCTCAAGGAGAACGGCGTTAAGCTGCAGGACGACGGTGGAGAGATGCTGCTGGTGTCTTCTGCCGGAGATGTCATTGGTCGAGCACGCTACTCCGGCAGAATTCTCTGCACCGACCTGCGCCCCTGTTCGACAAAGTCGACTTCGACGGAGGTAGTAGCTCTGTGGACTGTCGCGTCGGCGACGAAGTTGACCCCGGACATGTTGCACACACGGCTTGCGCACGTCGGCGTCGACACGATCAAGAGCTCGGCGAAACATGAGGTCGCCGCCGGTCTGGACTTCAAGAAGTCGACCGCAGCTGATCTGCCGTGTGCCTCCTGCATCGGCAACAAACTTGCACGGCACATCTTCCCCGACCAAGGATCGGACGCTGAGAATGCGCTTGATGTGGTGCACATCGACCTCTGCGGCCCATTTCGAGTGGCCGCCAACGATGGCAGCCTCTACTTTCTTCTGCTGAAAGATAGAAAGACTCGCTACGTGTGGGTGAGGCCGATCGCGAAGAAAAGCAACGTGCTGGTCGTCTTCGAAAAATGATTGAAGGAGGTGGAGCGGCAAACGTCGAAGAGGGTGAAGAAGTTGTGTCGGACCGCGGAGGGGAGTTCCTCGGTCGCGCCTTCACCGACCTCGTCGAGGACAAGGGAATCCTCCGCAATCTGACGTGCCCCTACACTCCGCAGCAGAACAGGATGGCCAAGCGGGAGATGCGCACGGTGGTCGAGGCCGTGCGTACGATGCTTCTGCACATGGGCGTGAAGCATCACTGGTGGCACCTTGCTCTGCGACAGGCCGTCTGGGTGCGCAACTGCCTCGAGCGGGCTTCTCTGCCGACGGGGACGACGCCGCACGAGCTGCTGTTCGAGAAGAAGCCGGATCTAACGCCGGCGCGCGTGTGGGGCTGCATGGTGCAGTCATGGTCCCTGAGCAGCAGCGCGGCGGGAAGTTGGCGCCGAAGGCTCGTTGGGGTCTCCACCACGGCGTGTCGCCGGAGAGCAAGGGCTGGGAGGTGCTCGACTTGACGGACAACAAAATCGTCACGACGGTCAAGGCGATCTTCTACGAGACCCTGTCGCTGGAGTTGTGGCAGGCAGAGTACGGGCCGGCGTCGACGAGGATGCCGTCCACTCCGCCGCCAGATTCCTCATCGGAGATGCCTCCCCTGCTCGCCGACGTCAACGAGCATGATGACGAGGACGTCGAGGAAGTCCCCCTCCCTCCCCCTGTTTTGCCCTCGTCGGCCGCCGGCGACAAGGGGAGACTTGGTGCGTCGCCTGCGGCGCCGACCGGTTGCATCGCCGGTGGCCGACGTGACGCCGAGAAGGTCGGCGACGGAAAGCGGCAGACGACAGGGGAGCTGTCGGCGTCGAAGCCGACTTCAGAGAAGCCGTCGACAGAGGCGCCACCTGCAGAGAAGCCGTCGGCAGAGGCGCCATCTGCAGAGAATGCATCAGCAGAGGCGCCAGCTTCAGGGGAGCCGTTGGCAGAGCAGCCGATCCTGATGGAGCAGACGGTAGAGGAGCTGTCGAGAGGGGAGCAGTTCGACGACGACTCGTCGAGCGACGACGTTGTGGAAGTCGTCGGTGCGGCCGGTGGCGGAGAAGGGGAGCAGTCCGAAGACGACGACGTGGTAGAGGTCGCGGTCGAAAAGGATAAGCCGCGACGTTCTACCCGCCCCAACATCAGCAAGCCGCCTGAGAAGCTGAGCTACCACGCTTGTCTACCGCTGACGGCCTACAGCACTCTGCTCGACGACGAAGAGGACTCGCTGGGACATCGTCAACATGACTGTGAAGGAGGCATTGGCGAGCTGGAAAGGCAAGGCGGTGAAGGCCGCCATGGACGAGGAGATCAAGAGTCTCATCTCTAACGGGACGTGGGAGCTGGTCGAGCGTTCGCGCAGTGTCAATGTCATGAAGAATCGCTGGGTGCTCATGACGAAGTACCACGTTGACGACACTGTCGCCCGCGAGAAGGCTCGCCTGGTGGTGAAAGGTTTCACGCAGGTCTACGGTGCAGATTACGACGAGACGTACGCGCCGGTGGGAAGCTACGTAACTTTGCGGATCTTCCTCAGCATCGTAGCAGTCCTCGACCTGCACCTGATGCAGCTGGACATGAAAAACGCGTTTCTGCAGATCAAGCTGGATTGCATCCTCTACGTGTACCAGCCCGACTACTACAACGACGGAACCGGTCGCGTCTGCAAGCTGCTGAAGAGCTTGTACGGGCTGAAGCAGAGTCCGCTGCCGTGGTACTCGGCGCTCGACGCGGTGCTGACTGGCGCGGGCTGGAAGAAGAGCCAGGTCGATGAGGGTCTCTACCTCAAGTTCGGCGACGACGGAGTGGCGTGCTGGGTGCTCGTCTGCGTCGACGACCTGCTCGCCGCCAGCAGCAGCACTGCGATGCTAAAGGAGCTGATGGAGGCCGCCTTCGAGCTGCGCGAAATCAGCCCGGTCGAGAAGTATCTCGGGCTGGAAATCGTGCGCGACCGTCCTGCACGGAAGCTGTGGCTTCACCAGCAAGTCTACGTCGACAAGTTGCGTCAGCGTTTCATCGACGAAGACCAGACCGGGCAAGTGCCGAAGACGCCGGTCTCCGTCGACGCCTATGCAGAGCTGATGTTCGACGACGAGGAGTTTCAGTCGCGCGAGGAAGCAGAGTACCGGCAGAAGGTCGGCTCGCTGCAGTTTGCGGCCACCACGACGAGGCCCGACATTGCCTTCGCTTGCAGCAAGCTCGAATCCGGCGTGACAGTGCGGAGCAAACCACTGGCGTGAGGTCGATCGCTGTCTGCACTACCTCGCTGAAACTCGTGACGCCGCTCTGGAGTTCGGCGGCGGACCAGAGTCGCTGTGTCTGGTCGGCTATGCAGATGCCGACGACGCTGGTGACAAGCAGAATCGGACGAGCACGGGCGGCTACGTTTTCGTCTTCGGAGGAGCCGCAGTCTCCTGGTTGAGCCAGCGCATCAAGTGCGCGACGCTTTCGTCGACCGAATAAGAGGACGTCGCGACCACCGAATCAGATTGTAAGCATGTTTGCGCAATCTGGATCGAACGTCTGACGAGAACATCCGGAAACCACGGTGTGAAGTGCACTCGAAGGGCAGGGGAACGAATCGCTTTTGGGGCGAAAGCGTTTCAAAACTCGAGAATAAACTCTCTCCCCGTACAAAAACCGAAGTCAAGTCCACGCTCGAACAAATTGAACCACTTGAGAAAATACACCTGAAAATTAATGCTGGCACTCGCTACGGTTGGCGAATTTCGTTTTGCTCTGTAATTGTAAGCGAGATTGAAGCCGAATTTGCGAATATTGGGCATAAAACACTGCGGTGTCCAAAGTGGGGAAGTACCCCACCATGGACACCATCCCGCCGAATTACGAGTCGCGTGGGCAGACTCACGTCTTGTCCAAACTGTGGGAACGCTATCTAAGGGCGCATTCCTACCTCGTGTCAGACACGAAGTGGAGGTTTGGATGGAGGTTCGGAAGACCCGAAGTGGCCCACTTCGGGTCTTCCAAACATTGATTTGCCAGAGTTCTAGGTCACTTCGGGTCTTCCTCAGCTTCACTTCGTGTCTGACCTCATGTCAGACACGAGCCAAGAATGACCCTAAGGGCGTGTTTTGTTTTTCAATTCTGACCGCTGGCCGGCTGACCGTCTCGACTTTAGTAGGTTACCAGTTTGACCGTCTGACCGTCTGGTTGACTATAATGGAAGGCAATCTCGGTTTACCTTACAAACGTTCGGACAGTCAGCCGTTCAAACAGTCAGAATAGAATATTCTACACGCCATAACCTTCCTGCCTCACGAGTGCCCAACCCAAGCACCCATATTCGTTTCCCCAACCCCAAATACACGCACAGGAAGCACACCGTAGAAACAATGCGGAACCTTGCAAGCGCGCAGGTCGATGTGGCTTCAACGAAGGATGTAGCAGAGGCGTCTAGCCGTGGCAGGTCCAGAAGGCAAAATCCAGCTTTTTGCGACGTGTATCGAGTTCACAACCTGCCTATGTCCCGGCATGCTGGTGGCAGTTGGGCAAGTCAAGGGGGTCTGACCGATTAGATACATGACAATGAAAAAGCGAAGGAGCGCCAGAATTGCCTGCGCCCAGCCGCGACCTTATCGTTTCAGCTCCCCCCGCAGCGAGCCTCCTCCCCGCAGCGAGCCTCCTCCCCGCAGCGATTTCCACTATCCATTCCAGAGCACTGCAGCCTTGGCCTTGCGAAAGAGGATTCGCGCAGTGCTTTATTTGTAGGAGACCTCACTGGCAGTACACGTCGAAGAGCTTTAAAGCTTGCGTGCATCAAGACACTTCAGTAGGTGGAGTCCCGAGGCCCTTGGGACTACCATCCCCTGCCGCATACCTTACTACTAGCTACAAGAGCTCGACCAACGTTCGAGATTAAAATGTTCTCTCAGCAGCAAAGACACTCCGGACAGCTCAGTCTCATTCCAGGACTAACGTACCCACTCGACAATCCCGTGAAACTACTCCTATCGCACCGTTCGCACCACCGCTCTCACTGCCGCCTTGACCCAGCTCTCCGGGGAAAGCCAATTTGTTTCTTTCTCCTCGTGCTCCTCCTCTCGCTATCCGTACTGTCCGACGGTACGAGCACCGCCACACGCGTGGATCGTAACTGTAAAGCGCCGCGATTCGCTGTATATTGAGAAACCCTGTCACCACGTATCCCTTCCAGGCAGGGCACAGGGCACATTCAGGTTCGTTGCAAGCTAGGTGCGCGCCACGAGCCGCTGGCGTGCTAGAATGCCTCACAGCTCCAATGCCTTCTCTCGCCCCTCCCCCCCATCCCCTGCAGCCTCTCCCCCCGATGTCTCCGCGCTCTACATCGTCCGCCTACGCTCCGCGCCGCCCGTCGCGTCGTACCGCGGCGGACTACCCGGCTACCCGGCAACGGCCGTCTGGGACAGCGACCCTAACGGCAACGCGACAGACGCGACGGCAGACGACACAGCTGCTGCTGGTGCGGCTACTACTAACGCTCTAGGGGGGAGGCTTGGCCGTCCGCTGCGGCGGCCGCGGGTGAACGTGAGGGCGCCGGGCGTGAGGGCGTTCAAGCAGCTGCTGCAGCGCATGCAGCAGGCCGTGCTGAGAGACAGCGGCGTGGACGCCGGGAAGATGCTCTATAGGTGAGGGGAACATGCTCTATAGGTGAGGGGAACATGCTCTATAGGTGAGGGGAACATGCTCTATAGGTGAGGGGAAGATGCTCTATAGGTGAGGGGAACATGCTCTATAGGTGAGGGGAACATGCTCTATAGGTGAGGGGAACATGCTCTATGGGTGAGGGGAACATGCTCTATAGGTGAGGGGAAGATGGTCTATAGGTGAGGAGAGTGAGGGGAATGAAGGTGCTCTATAGGTGAGGGGAGTGAGAGAGCATTCCGGGCTCGTAACGGGCTGTTACGAACAGCTTTTGCAGTCGCACTCCAAGAATGTTGGAGGCCCCCGAGTCCCCAAAAGGGGACTAGAGGTGAGGATCGCGAGGGGTGGTGCGGTGTCGGTGGGAGTCGTTCAGACGATCGCGCTGTTCGTAACAGCCCGGAATGCTCTCTGAGGGGATGAAGTGGTGGAGAAGATGGTGCACGGGTGAGGGGAAGATGGTGCACGGGTGAGGGGAAGATGGTGCACGGGTGAGGGGAAGATGGGGGGCGTTGTTCCTAACGAACGATTCGCAAGGGAAAATGCCAATGCTGCTTAGCCGCTGCCCTTGCTCTTGCTGCCTCTGCTGCTTCAGCGCATGCAGCGGGCTTTTAAGGCAGTGGGGTAGACTTCTAAAGCAGGCGGTCATGCGGGACAGTGCGGTGGACGCGGCACTGATGAGTCCCTACCATGTCCTCTCATGCTACTCATACCACTCATGCCACTCATACCACTCATACCACTCATAAAAAACCTGAGGTTTCTCATCATGCGGACATGTGGCTGTAGATGCTGGAAAGGGCTGCAGTGGTAGCCTGTCTTCCACGTGCGCCTTATTCTCGGTCCCCACTTCCCTTCTCCCTCCTCCCCTTGCTCACCACTACTACCATCTCCCTGCCGGTTCCTCCCCCTCCCCCACCCACCCGCTCCCCTCTTCCCCTCTCCGCCACGCCAGCTACATGCATGCATCGAACGGCTTCTCCTTGACCTCCCGCCCCTCGTTACCCCCTGTGCACCCTCCCTGCGCATCGTCCCTCGTCTCCCCTTGCCCGCCCTCCCTCCCGCCCGCCCGCCCTCCCGCCCTCCCTCCCGCCCGCCCGCTCTCCCTCCCGTCCTTCCCTCCTCAGCTACACGCACGTGTCGAACGGCTTCTCCGCCAAGCTCACGCCAGCGCAGGTGCAGCGCATGAGGCGGCATCCATCTGTGGCGTCCGTGACGCAGGCGCGCGTGCTGCGCCCCGCCACCACCGACTCGTACAAGTTCCTCGGCCTGCCCTCCTCGCTCTGGGCCGACGCGGGCGGGCCCAGCAGCGCAGGCGATGGGACTGTGATCGGCATAGTGGATACCGGCATATGGCCTGAAAACGGTTCCTTTGACGACAGGGTAAACTAAGCGTCGCCTTGACCCCAGTAGGGCCAGTATGTGCCCCTCCCCGGCTGTTTCTTTTGCTGAGTCGACTCAGACGGCACCTCGTTCGCCGACACGGTACGCTGCGCCACGCCTTGTCGCCACCGTCCGCGCTTCCCCTTCTCTTCCCCACCCCCGCCCTTCCCTCACCTCACCCACTTCCCCCGTTTCCCGTTCTGCCGTCTCCCCATCCTCCACACCCCATCGTCTCCCCACGTGCTGGGAAGCAGGGCTACAGCAGGACGCTCCCTTCCAGGTGGGCAGGCAGGCACGTGTCCCAGCATCCCGCTAACCCACCACTACCCCTCCTTTCCTCCACCGCTCCACCCTTCCACCCCCCCTCCACCCCTCCACCCCTCCACCATTCCACCCCTCCACACCCGTGCACCCTCCACCCCCCTCCACCCCTCCACCCCCCTCCACCCCTCCACCCCCCTCCACCCCTCCACCCCCCTCCACCCCCCCACCCCCCTGCTCCCCTCCACCCCCCTGCTCCCCTCCACCCCCCTGCTCCCCTCCTCCCCCCTGCTCCCCTCCTCGAGCCCACCAGGGCTACAGCAGCACACTCCCGGCGGGGTGGGTGGGAGACTGTTTCAGCACGCGCGACATGTCGTGCAACAAGAAGATCATCGGAGGGGACTGGTTCTACGAGGGCTTTGTGAGCAGCGGCAACACCATCGACCTCTCCAGCGACTGGCTCTCGCCGCGCGATGCTGTGGGCCACGGCACGATGTGTGCTGGGTGAGTGTGTGGGGGGCACGTGGTGTGCAAGATGTTTGCTTCTGTGGGGCCTGGTGCATGGTGCGTGGTGCATGGTGCGTGGTGCATGGTGCGTGGTGCATGGTGCGTGGTGCATGGTGCGTGGTGCATGGTGCGTGGTGCATGGTGCGTGGTGCGTGGTGCGTGGTGCGTGGCACACGGTGCATGATGAGCATCGAAACATCACATGGCATGAGGGATACGGTTGGAATATATTAGACTCGGGGGCAACAGGTACACCATGGGTCTCTCCCTCACTCCCTTTCACTCCCCCCCCCTCCAGGATCGCAGCGGGCAACAGCAACGTGGAGGTTCCCGACATTGAGTCGGGCAGGGCGAGCGGCATGGCGCCAGGGGCGCGCCTGGCCATCTACAAGGTGTTCTGGCAGGCGAAAGATGAGAGCTTCTACGCCACCACCACCGACATCTTCGCAGCCATTGATCAGGCCGTTGCCGACGGTGTGGATGTGCTTAGCCTGTCGCTGGCCGAAGCCCATTCGACGGATACCTACTTTGATGACTTGCCATTCATCAGTGTCAACGCGGTGAGTGGCAATGCTATGAGTGCATGCGTGCTTGTTCATGTATGGAATGGATCCCATCAATCCAGTGGCAACTCCAGGGGTACATGTTTTTCAGCCACCGTGGAGGGCCATGTTTTCAGCCTGAGATTCTTCTCTCTCCCCTCCTCTCCGTTCCCAACTTCTCTACTCTCTTTATCCCCACTCTCCCTCCTTCCCTCCCCTCTTCCCCATCAGGCGGGGGTGTTTGTGGCGTTTGCAGCGGGCAACGAGGCCAGGCCATCCGTCCTCGCAGTTACGAACTATCGCACGCTCTGCAACTTCTCGCCCTACTACATGACTGTGGGCGCCAGGTGAGGCTGCGGGGAGGGAGGGTGAGGAAAAGGGGGAGTGGAGGAGAGGGATGGGGTGAGACAAGGTGAAGAAGGTGGAGATGCAATAACGCTTGGGTTTTGAGACGTCTTAGGAGTCATTCGCAGCCCCGGGACATCGCACACACACTCTGCAACTTCTCGCCCCACTACATGTCTGTGGGCACTAGGTGAGGAGAGGGGGGGCGGAGGCGATGCCAGGGAAAGACGAGGTTAGGATGATGGGAGGGGTAACGATGCTTAGAACTGCTGTGCAGCCACGGGCTATCACACGCTCTGCAACTTCTCTCCTTACGACTGTGGGCGCCAGGTGAGGCTGGGGGCGGATGTGGCCGGGAGAAAGGAGGTGAGGGATGGGTTGAGACGAGGTGAGGCGAGAGGAGAGGCCCTTTGCAAGCCACAGGCTATCGCACTCCCTGCAGCTTCTCATCCCTCGCTTCCTCCCTCTCGTTCCTTCAGAACACCCTTGCGCATTCCCTCCCTCCTTCGCTTTTGTGACATTTGTTCCCCGTGCCACCTCCCTCCCCTCTCCCCCATCCTCCTACACCCTGCAGCACCATTCTCCGCAACGGTGCATCCCTCTCTTCCACAACCGCAGCAGCAACAGCACCAGCGTCCTTCGAAGCTCCCTCCAACACCACATTCAACACAGCCAATACAGTCGCAACACTCAGTGGCCGTAGCTTTGCCCCTGTAGTCTCCTTTATCTCTTCCACTGGGCCACTCTCCAATCCGATGCTGCCCTCCCCTGCTGCCGCTCACCCCTCCAACACCATCCTCAAACCCAACATCATCGCCCCGGGGGAAGACATCTACGCCACACGTCCATGTGGAGCGTCTGCAGGGGAGCAGTCGTTGGGGGAAACGAGGAGGAGTGAGGAGCGGCGCGCTGCCGCCCCTCGATACAGGGAAGACAAGGAGGAGCAGGCGAGGGTGGGAGGGGAGGGAGAACCCTGGGAAGACCAGAGACAAGGTACCGCTTGTGCATGCCACGAAGGCGCTGCATAGACGGGTGACCAAGGCGGTGGTGCCAGAGGACGGTCTCGTGCGCTAGAGAGCGACACGAGCAGGGGGCCGACAGCTGACCTGACGCAGACGCAGACGCAGCTACCTGAGGGGACTCAGTGGTCAGTGTGTACAGGTCCGACCCCGGCTGCCTAGTGAAGGTAGCCAGGTGACGGCCCGTCCGAGCACACGTGCAGCGAATCACGGACGTCCCTGGCCACAGCACATATCGCTGGCATTGCTGCACTCGTCGTCCAGCAGCATCCTGATTGGACGGCCTCGCAAGTAATGTCTGCAATGATGACTACAGCGCGGACTACTGGTACCGATAACAGGGCGATTCAAACATATTTCTGGGGTGCTGCGACGCCGTGGGATATGGGAGCAGGGCATGTGATGCCTGCTAGGGTGGTTAACCCTGGGTTAACCTATGATGCCGGGGAGCAGGACTTTATAAATTTTCTTGCCGGGCAGAATTATAACTGGGCGAGGGATGAATTTGGCACAGATTCTCTCAAAGCTGTTTCCGCGAGGAATTTGAACAGACCAGCCATCTCGCTGCCCAAAGTGATCAAGAAGGCAAAAGTTACACGGACAGTAACAAATGTCGCGGATACCACGTCGACGTATACGGTGAGGGTCAAGAAACCTGCTGGAGTGAGAGTAATGGTGTCGCCGTCAAGCTTCACGATCGCCCCTGGACAGCGAAAGACTTTCAAGGTAACTGTGGTGGTGAAGCGGGCTTCGCGGTCATTCAAATTTGGCAGCATCACTTGGGTGGATGGCCAGGGGCATGTTGTACGGTCCGTGTTGGCCGTGCAGCCGTTTAGAGTGCGGTAATCTGGTTGCTAAGAGTATAGAACGTGGAGCCATGTGGTTTGGTATACCATGTGCCACACTAGCAAAATGTCACACTGGCTAAGGCACTTCGATTCGAGTATTTGGAACCAGGGCCCTAGATTCGTTTTGGACCAGGCTGATCCATCAGCCTTGGTACAGAAAAAAACGCTGACAATCAGCGTTACCTAGGAAAAAAAACTGAATATTCAGAGTTGGTTAAAAAAATAATCGCCGAGAATTATGTGTATGGTTTTCTTCTTAAGCAGTACGGTACTACCGTATTCTCCCGGACAAAACACCCGCCGAAATTGTAGACCCCCCGGGTAGCTTGTGCAGGGTGGGCGTTATAGGCGACCTCGTTTGTACTATACTGTCAAATGTTATTATAGGTTCTTAGGCTACAGTGAGTAGCACTCTAGGGAGTACAACACTTTTAGGGTTGCTATTTGTATCCCTTGTTTCCCTAGTTCACACATTCCGTTGTTCGCTAACTTTGAGATGGTATCATGAGTAGGTGTCGATCCTCTCGCCTAGCCTAGCCTAGCTAGCGCCCTAGCGCCCTCCGCACCCTTGCGCCCTCCGCGCCCTCCGCGCCCTCCGCGCCCTTCGCGCCCTCCGCGCCCTCCGCGCCCTTCGCGCCTTAGCCTCCGCGCCCTCCGCGCCCTCCGCGCCATCTCCGCGCCTTAGCGCCCTCCTCCTCCGCGCGTTAGAGCCCTCAGCGCCCCTAGCCTGCGCCCCTAGCCCGTCGCCCAGGCGCCCGCCCTAGCCCGACGCCCAGGCGCCCGCCCTAGCCCGACGCCCAGGCGCCCGCCCTAGCCCGTCGCCCAGGCGCCCGCCCTAACCCGTCGCCCAGGCGCCCGCACCAGCCCGTCGCCCAGGCGCCCGCCCCAGCCCGTCGCCCAGGCGCCCGCCCCAGCCCGTCGCCCAGGCGCCCGCCCTAGCCCGTCGCCCAGGCGCCCGCCCTAGCCCGTCGCCCAGGCGCCCGCTTTAGCCCGTCGCCCCAGCCCGCGCCCTGGCCCGTCGCCCCAGCCCCGCAGGCAGCGCGCCCCGCAGGCGGCGCGCCCCGCAGGCAGCACACCCTGCAGGCAGCGCGCCCCGGAGCGCTTTAGCGCCAGAAAGGGGTTTCGGGTGGGGGCCTGCAACTGTCGGCCGCGTTCCTGCTTGCCGGACGACCTGCACAGTTGCCTGCATCCCACAGCCGTCAGTACTGCAGCCCCTACTGTCGCACGTACGTTCCACTGCCAGTGGCTCTACTAGCGGCAGCCGACAGCCGCACCTACGGTCTCTAGCTCCGGCCGTTCCTACCTCCAGCCAGCCCTAGCTCGCCGTTTCTAGCTCCAGCCAGTTGTGCTCCAGCCGTTCTCGCTCCAGCCGTTCTCGCTCCTCGCTCGTAGCTCAGTTTGCTCCGTACTCCAGCCGTTCCTCGCCTAGTTTCACCTGTCGCTCCTAGCCTGCCGCTCCTGCACCCCGCTAGCTTTTATCATGGAGTCCACTAGGGTTCTCCAGCAGCAGGGACAGCAGCAGCGGCCGTTTCAGCAGTGGCTTCCGCAGCAGCAGGGGCGCCCTCAGCAGCTGTGGCGCCCTCAGCAGCCGTGGGGGCCTGGTGGTTCAGGTCGCGTTGGCTGCAGCAGCGGCCCAGCCAGCTGGGGGGCTCGTCGCGGTGGCCGCGACGTCGGCCCTCGCCAGTACCGGATCCTGACCGGCCCTGGCGCTGGCACTACCTGCTGGCGTCCTGACCACTCTGCACAGCGCTGCTACAGCCGCCTCGACGACCTTTACCGTGAGCGTTTTGGGCCTGAGTCGGCTCCCCCGATCTGGCCCGGTCTGTTTCGTAGTGGTTACCCTGTGTTTGATGTGTCTATGGATGCTGTTTATTCTGTCACGTACGGATCTCTTGGCTTACGTGTACCTAGCTTAGGACCTTTGCCTGTTGCTAGTGTCGGTACTTGTGCTTTTAGTGTAGGTGCTTGTGTAGTCACTAGCCCGGCCGTGACGACTGCTGTTGCGTCGCTCTCCTTCACGCTGGACTCCGGCGCGTCTCAGTGCTTCTTCCGCGACCACACCACTGTCACACCTCTTTCGGCTCCAGTCCCAGTTGCCCTGGCTGATCCTACTTCAGGACCAGCAGTTGCTCGCAGCTCGACCACCCTCCCGTGCCCAGCTGTCCCCTCTGATTTCCTCACTGGTCTCTACATCCCCTCGTTCTCTCGGAACTTGGTGGGCGTTGGATACCTTCAGGACCGGGGGATCACAGTCACTTTTCCTGCGGGAGGACTGCGATCTGTACGGACTCTTCCACCGGGGCAGTTCTTGCCACGTTCACCAGAGAGCCCCACTCAGGTCTCTTCGTCCTGCACACTCCGCCCCCGCAGGTAGCTGCGTCTGGTCAGGTTGCTTCGTCCCCCCCGGTAGCAGAGTCCGGTCAGGTTACTGCGTCCCCACCGGTTGTTGTGTCTGGTCAGGTTGCTGTGTCCGGTCAGGTTGCTGTGTCCGGTCTAGTTGCTGCGTCTTGCTCGTGTCGGTCTTTCACCCACCGGACCGTCTTGTGGCACCACCGTCTTGGCCACGCGTCGATCCCCCGCCTCCGCACTATGGCTGGTCACCGTCTTGTCTCAGGTCTCCCTCGCGTCTTCCCGTCGCTCCCTCCCTCGCCTGCGCCGCCGTGCACTCCTTGCGTCGCCGGCCGTCTTCGTGCCACTCCGCACTCCTCCTCCCTTCGTCCGGCCACTGCTCCCTTCCAGACACTCCACTTGGATGTCTGGGGCCCTGCACCTACGCAGGGACCTGAGAGGGAGCGCTACTTTCTGGTGGTCGTCGACGACTTCTCCAGGTACACCACGGTGTTTCCTCTCGCGAAGAAGTCCGAGGTGGCTTCTACGCTGATCCGGTGGCTTCTAGCCACTGAGGGCACTCGTGGCCGTCGTGTCTCCTGTCTCCACTCTGACCGTGGGGGTGAGTTTCGCTCAGGCATTCTTGCCGGATTCTGCGGCGAGCAGGGCATCGTACAGTCCTGGACGCTGCCAGAGTCCCCACAGCAGAATGGGGTTGCTGAGCGCCGCATTGGCTTGGTCATGGACATCGCCCGCACGTCCATGATTCATGCCCGTGCGCCCCATTTTCTGTGGCCCTACGCGGTTCGCTACGCCGCTCACCAGCTGAACCTCCAGCCGCGCGTCTCGCGGCCAGAGGCTTCACCGACCAGTCTTTGGACCGGGTCCCCTGGTGTTGGGTCAGCTTTTCGTGTCTGGGGCTGCCTTGCGCTTGTCCGCGACACCTCTGCGGACAAGCTCTCGGCTCGCGCCGTCCCCTGTGTCTTCCTTGGTTTCCCGGTAGCCTCGGCCGACTGGTCTTTTTACCACCCGCCACTCCACCAGTTCCTAGACTCCCGTGACGTCCGGTTCGACGAGTCAGTGTCCTACTACACCCGGTACCCCTGTCGAGGTCTCCCGGTTCCCCTTCCCCCCCTTTTCCTCGCACCCTCTCTTCCCCCTGCTCCCGCTCCTCCGGTACCCCCACCCCCCCCTGGTCCTGCTGTGAGAATGAGAACGAGAATGAGTGAACTATGAAAATGAAGTGAGTACAAATATGAAACCCTAATTGGTTGTACCCCCTATGGGATACCCCACTATAGCCTACACAACAGCATAAGCTATAATGTTCTGACACACCCCCATAGGCAAAGTGGGGGAGAACAAGGGGTCACAAGACCAGTCAAGCAAAGCAAAGCAAAGCAAGCTCAGGGTGGATCACAAAGTCACCACACAGTCCGAGCACAGGGTCAAGGCCACACGGCCAGTTCACATGCAAGAGTACACACATATATATAAAGCTAGACAAGCAAGAGCAGGTATATAAATATGTGAGAGTACAAGCAAGGTCAAGAGGAGAGCAAGTGAGGCAAGACGGGCACAAGACCCAGCTGAGTGCAGAAGCGCTGATGATCACAAGGCGGAAGTGCCTTGGTGAAGACATCAGCAGTGTTGGCCTCAGAGGCCACGTACGCAAGCCGCAACTGTCCACGTTGCTGTAGCTCACGAGCAAGGAAGTAGCGGAGAGCAATGTGCTTTGTTCTGTGCTCCAGTCGCTGCTCTCGACACAAGGCCAGCATGGCCTTGTTGTCTACGTACAGGACTGGAGGAGAACGAGGCGGCTCTCCAAGGTCGGTCAGCAGGTAGGTGAGCCAGCGAAGCTCCTGTGCAGCCATGGCCCCGGCGTAGATCTCAGCCTCACAACTCGAGCCAAGAACAGAAGACGAGCGAGTAGCCCGCCACGAAACAGAGCCGGAACCAAGGCTGAAGGTGTAACCCTGTGACGACCGCTGCGTAGCCTGGTCGTCAGCCCAAGAAGCGTCCGCGTGCCCAGTGAGGACCACTGGACTCCGCCCTCCAAGCACTAGCCCCATGCCCGACGTACTGCACAAGTAGCGCAACACCCTCTTCGCTGCAGCCATGTGATTTGGTCTGTGTCTCCCAGGAGCAACATAGCGTGCAAGAATGCTAAGAGGGTATGCAAGGTCAGGTCGTGTGCAGGTCATCAGGTACATGAGGCAGCCAACAAGCTCTGGGTACGGGCCACTCGACTCTACGGACTCATCCGAAGGCAGAGCTGAGAGCGAGTGGCGAGTAGACAGAGGAGTGGCCTGAGGCGAGGAGTACGTGAAGCCGAAGCGCTGAAGGACCTGCTGCACCATGTGTGACTGAGTCAGGGTAATGGTGCGGCGTGCTCTGTCCCGGGTGATCTGCAAGCCAAGGTAGCTGCGCAGTTCACCCAGGTCTGTGCACGTGTGTCTCTTCTGCAGCTCGGACTTCACGTAGGCGAGTCCAGCAGTGTCAGCTGTGGCAAAGACCAAGTTGTCGACGTACACGAGGATGTAGAACGGCGGCAGAGAGGTGTCGGTGCGTAGAAACAGCGACGGGTCGGCAGTAGAAGGAGCAAACCCAAGAGCCGCAAGCGTAGTCCTCAGTGTGTCGTGCCACTCACGTGGCGCCTGGCGGAGACCGTAGACTGGACGCCGGAGACTCCACTGGATACCAGGAGGGAAAGACCCAGTGAAGCCAGGTGGGCGACGCAGCCAGATCTCCTCGTGCAGGCTGCCCTGCAAGAAAGCTGTGCTGAAGTCAAGAGAGTGCAGCTCGTAGTCACGGTGAGCAGCAACGTGCAGCAGTACCCGAAGAGTGGTCATCTTCGGGGTGGGGGAGAAGGTCTGAAAGTAGTCAACTCCCTGCCGCTGACTGAAGCCACGAGCCACGTAACGCGCCTTGAAGACAGGCGGAGAACCCGGCGGCCGCTTCACCCTGAAGATCCACATGCCACTGACGATGTTCGCCCCAGGAGGGGGGACAGCGTCAACGTAGGTGCCTGTGGACTTCCAGGAAGCCATCTCTGCATCCATAGCTGCCTGCCACTGAGAGGAGTAGGGACCCTCTATCGCCTCCGCGTAAGAGCGCGGAGTCGGGATGTCAAGTGCATCCGGGTCTCCCTCAGGGGTAAGCAGTACGGACACGAGATGAGGTGAGGCAGCTGCCAGACACTGGAACTCCTCCTGCCTGTCCTTAAGGACGTCCGTGCCAAGGGCACACTCACCCCCGACGGACGGAGGACAGACAGACTCAGACTCAGCGACAAGACTAGCAGCGTAGTCTAAGCGACAGCGAGCAGCAAAGTCGACGAGCTCAGTAACGAGAGCAGACGCAGCAGTAGACTCGAAAGAAGGGTCAGTGACAACAGTAGCAAGGAGACGCGTGACAGTAGGACTGGCAGCACGAAGAGAGTCCGACTCCGGGTCGGCAAGAGCAGGAAGAGAGGACTCAGGAGGAGAAGGCAAAGGGGCACGCAGAGGAGCAGTGGACGGACGCAGAGACATCCGGTGCGTGCCAGGGACAGGAGGAGGACGCTGACGCGAACCGCGACCACTAGTGCGAGCAGCACGGACAGGCGACGCAGGGCGAGACGCAGGCTCACGACGCTCAGCCAGACCTCCAGTAGGACCAGTGTAGGGAGAAGGAGCAGGCAAAGGGGAGGTAGGCTGCAACTGTAGCTGGGACGAGACAGGCTGTGGACACTCTAAGGGAGGAGGAGGACCAGTAGAAGGTGGAAGACCAAGAACCTGCTGCAGGAGTGGAACGAAGTACGGTCGAGGCCGCGCGGCGACGCTAGAAGCAGCAGGGACAGCACCAGAACCCTCAGCAGGAGCACCCGCTCCAGCAGCACCACCAGTAGCTCCAGAACCTCCAGTAGCACCAGGAGCACCCCCAGTAGGACTGCCAGCGGTAGTCTCAGCGCCAACACCCTCAGCAGCACCAGCTCCAGTGCACCCAGGACGAGCACCTCCGGGACCCGCGACCGCAGCACCCTCAGCAGCCGAAGGACCTCCAGCACCAGCAGCACGCCTCCAGCGCCGGGCAAACCACTCACGCAGCTCCTGTGGAGAAAGTGGCTCCCGGCGAGACGAAGCACTCGGAGAACCTCCAGGCGGAGCACCTCCAGGCTCAGCACCCCCAGGCGTAGCACCCCTAGGCTCAGCACCCCCAGACGTAGCACCCCTAGGCTCAGCACCCCCAGGCTCAGCACCCCTAGGCTCAGCACCCCCAGGCTCAGCACCCCCAGGCTCAGCACCCCCAGGCTCAGCACCCCTAGGCTCAGCACCCCCAGGCTCAGCACCCCTAGGCTCAGCACCCCTAGGCTCAGCACCCCCAGACGTAGCACCCCCAGGCCCAGCACCCCTAGGCTCCGCACCCCCAGGTACAGCACCCCCAGCCTCAGCACCCTCAGCAGCACCAGAGTCACCAGTGACCTCGACAGGCTCGACTGCGTCTACCTGGGACACACCTGAAGGGGCAGGACCCTGAGGGGGGAGGGGGTCTACCTGGGGGGGACCTGGTACCAGGAAGAGTGGGGGTGGGGGGAGGGACGGAGTGCGGTAGGGGAAGAGGCGGTAGTAGGGGACCGACTCGTCAAACGTGACGTCCTGGGAGGACAGAACACGGCGAGAGGTGGGGTGGTAAAACTGCCACCCAGGCGCGTCAGGGGGGAACCCCAGGAAGACGCAAGGAGCAGCACGAGGGGATAGTTTGTCCGCAGACAGGTCGCGGACAAACGCCCGAGATCCCCAGACCCGGAACGCCGACGCATCGCCAACCTTCCCCGTCCACAGCAAGGCTGGGGAGGTCTCCGGCCTGGAGACCCTGGGGTGGAGGTTGATCTGATGCGCCGCGTACCTCACCGCAAACGGCCACAGAAAATGGGGGGCAGCCGCATGCATCATAGACGTACGAGCGACGTCCATGACCATGCCAATGCGGCGCTCAGAAATCCCATTTTGCTGCGGTGAGTCCGGAAGCGTGAAGGTCTGACGGATGCCCCGTGCACGACAGTAGGCACGCAGAAGGCCAGAGGAGAACTCTCCGCCTCTGTCCGAGTGCAGACGCAGAACAGGAAAGTCCGAGCCGAAGCTCTGCCTGAGCTGGAGACGAGCTGCGCGGATCCAGTCGATCAGCACCTCAGTGACATCACCCTTGCTGCGCAAGGGGAAGACTGTGGTGTAAGGCGAGTAGTCGTCAACAACGAGCAGGAAGTAGCGCTCGTGACCCTGTCCACGGACGCGGGCTGGGCCCCACACGTCCATGTGAAGTGTCTGCAACGGGGCCTCTGTCGAAGGAAACTGGGAGGAGTGAGGGGCAGCACGCTGGCGCCCCTCGACACAGGGGACACAGGCAGGGCCAGGGCCCTGAGGAAGGGGAGGGAGGGACCGGGGGAGACCGGACACAAGAAGACGGGAGGCCATACCTCTGAGCCGAAGCAGAGAGGGGTGGCCAAGGCGGTGGTGCCAGAGGAGAGTCTCGTGAGACAGGAGACGACACGAACAGGGGGCAGACTCAGGACCAGACCTGGACGCCGCAGCAAACACCTGACCCGACGTAACTACCCTACCAGACTCAGCAACTGGAGGAGACGCAGTGGTCAGAGTGTACAGGCTCGACCCCGGCTGACGGGTGAACGTAGCCAGGTGTCGGCCTGTGCCAGCCTATGTACAGTGGGTCACTCGCTGACGTGCAGGAGTGAACTGGTGGACACCCGCATCCTGTAGGTCAGCACCACTCACCAGGTTCGGCGAGAACGAGGGGAGGTAGAGACCAGACAGGGTGCCAGAGGGAGCCGCCGGACACGGGAGGACTGTGGAGAAACGAGACAGGACCGGACCCCCAGAGGGGTCAGCCAGAGACACCGCAACCGGCCGACTAAGCGGCGTGAGTGTGGTGCGGTCCCGAAAGAAGGAGCGAGACGCCCCAGAGTCAAGAGTGAAGGTGAGGGAGGCCGAAGCCGACGCGGTACCTGAGAGAGCAGACTCACCAGTACCTGAGGACGCAGACACACCAGCACCTAGAGCAGCAGCGTCGTAAGCACCTAGGGCAGCAGCCTCACCAGTACCTAGAGCAGCAGTCTCAATGCCCGGATCGGGCTGGAAACACCGGTAACAGTCACCCTCATCACTAATAGACACAGCATACATGGCAGAGAAAATAGCATCAAAGTCCAGATCAAAGATGGCAACCCCCGCCCTAGACAACTCGTCCCAGCGAGGGATCTCGGAGGCCTCCGGGAACTGGTGACGCCATGCGTCCGTCAGGCGGCCAAAGCAGCGCGGAGTGGGGTGCGCACCCCCACACTGCTCACCCGCACGGTCGCCGGTGCGCAGGACGTAGGTACACGGACCAAAACCCCCACCCCGCTGGCGTGCAGTGTACCACTCACGGAGCTGCTGAGGGGACAGGGTCGCACGACCACGCTGCTGCTGCTGGCGCGAGCCACCACCGGAGCCACTCCTCTGCAAAGACCCGCGACCAGCTCCACCGCCACCCCCACCGCCTCCACCGCCTCCGCTGCCTCCACTGCCGCCGCCGCCTCCACCGCCTCCTCCACCGCCGCCTCCTCCGCCACCTCCGCTACCACCGCCACCGCCGCCGGGGCCTCCGCCTCCACTGCCGCCACCAAACCCCCCACCCCCACTTCCACCTCCACCGCTACCCCCACTCCCCCCACTGCCTCCACCTCCACCTCCACCGCCCGCTCCTCCAGCTCCCTTGCCCCCCTTGCCCTTGCCAGGGCGGCGTCTCCCGCTAGGGGCAGACGCCGCACCGACCGACTCAAGACCAAGGAGGTCGGCCGAAGCAGCAGAGGCAACAGAGGGCAGCAGGGGGGAGGGAGAACACCCCTCAAAGATGGGGGTGCGCGGGTCACCTCGAGAGGCTCCTACAGCGACTATGCTCTTTTCTATCGCGAGGAGGGCCTTCTCGAGGAGGTCTACAGTGAGTGTGGTGGGACAGACTGAGAGAAAGTGGTCCCTGACTACTCGAAGGGAGTCAGGGAGGCGAGTGACTAGGAAGTACAGAGTGATGTACATGGGGGGGGGGGTTCGCGGTGCAGAAGTCAGCAGGAAGTGCAGCGCGGTAGCGAGTGTCACTAGTGCGGAGGTGCGTAATGAGGTCAGCAACGGTGGGAAAAGAAGCAAGGTCAGGGAAGAGGTACGGCAGCATGAGACGGCTCAGTGCAGCAGTGGAAGGGGAGGAGTAGCGCGCGACTACAGCGGCGTACAAGGTCTGAGCACTCTTGTACTGACTAAAGTGCGCACGCTCGGAGGTAGGGAGGTGGCGACGCACAGCAAGACGTGCAGCAGCATCGCGCATGGCCCATTGGGAGCGAACAGTGGCGTCAGCATCAGCAGCAGGGGCAGGGGAAGCGCCAGAGGTGAGGTCAAAGAGAGAGAGGCCGTCCGCCCTATCGCACTGTAAGAACAGCTGTAGGTCATCTACCCAGACCTCAAAGTCAATGGCCCGACCCTCAGCGTCAAAAGTGAGGACACTAGGGGTAGCCATGACAGCAGTAGACCAGCAGTGCAAGGAGTAGGGGAAGAGCACGCAGTGACAGAGGGTCTGTGCTCACCGGACAGGGCTGCTCGGGCGGCTCGGCTGCAGGGCGGCTCGGCCGCTGGGCGGCTCGGCGGCTGGGCGGCTCGGCGGCTGGGCGGTCGGCTGCACGGCGGCTCGGCTGGTGGGCGGCCGGGCGGCTCGGCTGCAGCGCGGCTCGGCGGCGGGGCGGCTCGGCTGCTCTGCTGATGGGCGGCTCGGCTGCGCTGCTGTTGGGCGGCTCGGCTGGGCCGCTGACGTAGGGCGGCGGGGCCGCTGTAGAGGAGTGGCGGGGCCGCTGCAGAAGGACGGCGGGGCCGCTGGGTAGTGAGGCGGCGGGGCCGCAACGAGAGAGGCGGCGGGGCCGCAGCGAGAGAAGCGGCGGGGCCGCGAAGTCGGGCGGCGGGGCCGCTGAGTAGGGCGGCGGGGCCGCAGTGAGAGGCGGCGGGGCCGCAGCGAGAGAGGCGGCGGGACCGCGAAGACGGGCGGCGGGGCCGCTGAGACGGGTGGCGGGGCCGCAGTGAGTGGCGGCGGGGCCGCAGCGAGAGATGGCGGCGGGGCCGCGAAGACGGGCGGCGGGGCCGCAACGAGAGAGGCGGCGGGGCCGCAGAAAAGGGCGGCGACGGGCCGTAGGCGGCGCGAAGCCGCAGGTAAGGGCGGCAACGGGCCGGGGCGGCTCGAAGCCGCAGGTAGAGGCGGCACGAAGCCGCGGGAAGGGCGGCGACGGGGCTGGGCGGCGCGAAGCCGCAGGTAGGGGCGGCACGAAGCCGCCGGTGAGGGCGGCGCAAAGCCGCGGGTAAGGGCGGCGACGGGCCGGGAAAAGGGCGGCGCGCCGCAGCCGCTAGGGCGGCTCGACGCGACCGTAAGGGCGGCGCGACGGGCCGCTAGGTGCGACTCGACGGGTCGCTAAAAAAAAGGCAGGCGCGACTCGAGGCGCGCTTCGGTGGGCCCAAGGAACAGTCCCTAGGAGGGGACCTGCTCTGATACCATGTGAGAATGAGAACGAGAATGAGTGAACTATGAAAATGAAGTGAGTACAAATATGAAACCCTAATTGGTTGTACCCCCTATGGGATACCCCACTATAGCCTACACAACAGCATAAGCTATAATGTTCTGACACCTGCCCCGTCAGGTGTGTCTCACGCTACCCCTCTACCCTCGGTCGCGCGTCAGGTAGCGGCTCCCTCCCCGCAGTCCTCCTCACAGTCCCCTCAGCAGCCTTCGGTACTTCCGCGACAGGCTACTGTGGACTCGGTTGGTTTTGGAGCTGGAGGTGCAGCCTCTGGCGGTACTCGGTCCGGGGGTGCTCGTTTGAGGGGTGCTGGAGTTGGAGGTGCTGGCGCAGGTGGCGCTAGCCCTGGGGGTGCTGGAGCTGGAGGTCCTGGCACTGGAGGTGCTAGTCCTGGGGGTGCTGGAGCTGGAGGTGCTGGCGCAGGTGGCGCTAGCTCTGGGGGTGCTGGAGCTGGAGGTGCTGGCACTGGAGGTGCTAGTTCTGGGGGTGCTGGAGTTGGAGGTCCTGGCACTGGCGGTACTAGTTCTGGGGGTGATGGAGCTGGAGGTGCTGGCACAGGAGGTGCTGGTTCTGGGGGTGCTGGTCCTGGGGGTGCTGGTTCTGGGGGTGCTGGTGCTGGAGGCGCTGGCACTGGAGGTGCTGGTTCTGAGGAGACTGGAGCTGGAGGCACTGTCTCTGCGGAGTCCACTCCGCCTCCCCACCGCCACGACACACGTCTCCAAGCGGCCCGTCGGCGTGAGCGTGAGGAGCAGGTGCTGTTGGAGAGGGAGCGGCAGGAGTTGCGGCAGTTGGACCTGCTGGAGCAGCAGCAGCAGCAGCAGCAGCAGCAGCAGCAGCAGCCGCAGCAGCAGCAGCAGCAGCAGCAGCAGCAGCAGCAGCCGCAGTAGCAGCAGCAGCCGCAGCAGCAGCAGACACCGCCGCCGCAGCTGCGACCACAGCAGCTCCCTCTGGAGCGGCAGTTGTTCCCACCCGTGAGTGGCCTTCGGGCCCTTGGTCTTCCCTCCTCTCCTCCTGTTCACACTCCGTCCCCTCCAGCGTTTGGTCTCACGTTTCCTCCTCCTGACGACAGTCCGGCGGTCTGGTCTTCTCCTCCACCGCAGTCTCCTCCAGCTATTGTCCCACACTCTCGTGTCCGTCCCTGTCCTCCGCGTGCTCGTCACTCGTCTCCCGTTACCGACCTCCGCACTGCCCTCCTTTGTTCGTCTCTTCGTCCTCCTCCTCCTGAATCCGTTCTCCCGTCTCCGCCTCCGTCCTCTCTCCCTTTCCCCCCTACTCCTGTCACTGACTACTACCGCGCTGTTCGTCCTGTTGTATCTCGTGTCCTCGCCACTCTTGTCACCGACTCTCGTTTCCCTCCGTCGTCTGTCTCGGCTCTCACTGCCGCTGTCGCTGAGTTTGCTGCCGCCAGTCGCCTTGACTACACCACCCGTGTGGTGCCAGCTCCTCCCTCCCGTCCTCTGTCCGTCGGGGGTGGGTTTGCCCTTGGCTGTGACATCCTAGAGGACAGAGAGTGTGAGCTGGAGTACTGGGCAGCCGCTTCCCCCTCTGTCTGTGCCATGCTGCTATCCCCTGAGGGAGACCCCGACGCCCTTGACATACCGACTCCTCGCACTTACCGCGAGGCAGTGTCAGGGGCGTGGGCGTCACAGTGGAAAGCGGCTATGGCCTCGGAGTTAGCGTCTTGGAGATCCACAGGCACCTACGTCGACGCAGTTCCCCCTCCCAGGGCGAACGTAGTCGATGGCATGTGGCTCTTCAAGGTGAAGCGGCCGCCTGGTTCACCGCATGTGTTCAAGGCGCGCTACGTGGCTAGGGGTTTCAGTCAGCGTGAGGGAGTTGACTTCTTCCAGACCTTCGCCCCGACCCCGAAGATGACTACTCTTCGGGTGTTACTGCACGTAGCAGCACAGCGAGACTACGAGCTGCACTCCCTTGACTTCTCTACTGCGTTTCTCCAGGGCCGACTACACGAGGAGATCTGGCTGCGCCGCCCTCCTGGCTTCACTGACACCTTCCCACCTGGGACCCAGTGGAGCCTGAGACGGCCAGTCTACGGTCTCCGCCAGTCGCCCCGTGAGTGGCACGACACTCTTCGCTCCACGCTTCGTGACCTTGGGTTTTGTCCTTCCTCTGCCGACCCGTCGCTGTTTGTTCGCACTGGTTCCAATCCTTTCTTTATACTAGTGTACGTCGACGACTTGGTCTTTGCCACAGCAGACAGGGCAGCTCTGGCTCAGGTGAAGTCCGAACTGCAGAAGAGACACACGTGCACTGACCTAGGTGAACTGCAGCGCTACCTTGGCCTGCAGATCACCAGGGACAGAGCCGCTCGCACCATCACACTGACTCAGTCACACATGGTGCAGCAGGTCCTTCGGCGGTTCGACTTCCAGTTCTCCACCACACAGCCCTCACCTCTTGCTGTTGACCACAGACTCACTGGCCCCTTTCCCGACGAGCCTTTTGAGTCCAGTGGTCCCTACGCAGAGCTGGTGGGCTGCCTCATGTACCTGATGACTTGTACTCGGCCGGACCTCGCCTTTCCCCTCAGCGTCCTCTCTCGCTTTGTTGCGACTGGGAGACACCGTCCTGTCCACTGGACAGCTGCTGTGAGGGTGGCGAAGTACCTGGCGACTACATCAGGCATGGGGCTTGTGCTTGGAGGGACTCAGCCAGTGGCGTTGACTGGTCACTGCGACTCTTCCTACGCTGACGACGTGGAGACTCAGCGCTCGACTCAGGGTTACTGCTTCAGTCTGGGTGCTGGTGCTGTGTCGTGGAGGTCTACACGGTCGTCGTCTGTGGCTACTTCCAGTGCAGAGGCAGAGATATACGCTGGTGCCATGGCGGCACAGGAGCTTCGCTGGTTGACCTTCTTGCTCGCCGACCTTGGTGATCGGCCTTGCTCTGCACCGACCTTGTACGCTGACAACAAGGCCATGATCCTCCTCTGTCGAGAGCCTCGACTGGAGAGCAGAGTGAAGCATATTGACGTGAGGTACTTCCTTCTGCGAGAGCTGCAGCGACGCGGCCAGGCACGACTGGACTTTGTGGCCTCAGATGCCAACACTGCAGACGTCTTCACCAAGGCCCTGGCGCTTGGTGACCACCACAGGTTCTGTGTGCAGTTGGGGCTTGTTGAGGTAGGCCCTCGGTTGCTGTAGACTTGCTGTTTGCTCTGCTTGTTGTGTTTTGCTATATATATCCTAGTGAACTCTTGAACTGGCCTTGTGGCCGCTTGCTTGTGCTCGGAATTTGTGTGGTGTCCTTGAGATCCACCCTGAGCTTGCTTTGCTTCTTGCATTGACTGGTCTTGTGACCGTTTGTTCACCCTGCTTGCTTTGATGCCCCTCACTTAGCCTATGGGGGTGTGTCAAATGTTATTATAGGTTCTTAGGCTACAGTGAGTAGCACAGGGAGTACAACACTTTTAGGGTTGCTATTTGTATCCCTTGTTTCCCTAGTTCACACATTCCGTTGTTCGCTAACTTTGAGATATACTGTCAGATGCATATAATTGTCATAGGCTGCAGTGAGGTACTCCCTAGAGAGTACAACTCAGTTAGGGTTGCTACTTGTATTGCTTCTCAACCCTAATGCAAACATTCCGTTGCTTCTACCGTACTTCTGAGATGGTATCATGAGTATGTACGCTCCTAACCTAGCCTAGTCTAGGGCCGCTCCGACGCTCCGTAGTCGCTCCGTCACTCCGTAGTAAGCTCCCTTAAAGAGGCGGTATACATTTGGCAGGGCCAAAGCAGGGCCTCAGATTCGTTTTTGGGCTGTCTGATTCGTCAGACTTAGTACACATTTTTGTCTGATCAATCCGACTTGGTAAAAAACGAAGCTGAAATTTCAGAGTTCAATCGTATAAAAGTCTGATAACGAAAGTTCACATCAGTAAAGAAGCCGACTGATCAGCCTAAAACGGAGAGATAACCTCACCGCAGCGCTGCTGCCACTGTTTCAGCGTGACTGACACGACAAATTTGTATTTCCAGCGCTGATCGCGGCTGTCAGGTCAGAGTAGGTACTCGCTAAAACGCTCGTGGGATCAGAGTACACTCCCGGAGAACTCTGAAATTTCAGAGTTAGCCTTAAAAAAACTCTGAAACTTTCAGAGTTGAGGCCCTAAAAAGTCTGAAATTGACAGAGTACACTGAAAAAAAAAATATGAAGTATCAGATTATTTTTGCCAAATTAGAGAAAAAAGTCTGAATCTGAGGGCCTTGGCCAAAGGCTAAAGTTTATAAATGGTACAGCCTGGTTGTCAAACTTATATGCTGCATATTGTGTAGGCTGTAATGGGGTAGCCCATATGGGGTACAACCCAATTATGGTTTACTACTTTACTCCTGCATGCTGCTAGTTCTTTTCATTCTCGTTCTTTCTTCTAACATGGTATCAGAGGGGTCTCGGGTTCGAATCGTGGTGTATGCACATGAAGGCCGTTGCCGCTGTGCTCAGTCCCGGGCCTCCCAGTGTGGGAGGGTGTCAGTAGAGCTGCACTGTGAGATCCCCGATTGATCCTTGGGGGGTTACAGACATGTTAGCCTGGGGGGTCATGGGCGCACTGACCCGCTACTGAAACAAGCCTTTTTATCCCAATGGTCTAGTGGTTGGGATTCTGACATGGTTTCAGAGCAGGTCCTAACATAGGACCATTTTTTTTAGGGCCCACCGAACCGCGCTACCCCTGCGTCGCACTGCCCGCGCACGTCCTGCCTTGCCTGGCCCGCGCGCCGCTCGCTGCTGCGCGCTCTGCCCTACCCGCGCGCTGCTCGCTGCCGCGCGCCCTGCTCTGCATGCGCGTCGCTCGCCGCCGCGCCACGCGCCCTGCCCGCGCGCTCTGCCCGCGCGCCCTGCCTGCGCGCCCTGCCCGCGCGCCTTGTTAGCGCGCCCTGCCCGCGCGCCTTGCCCGCGCGCCCTGCCAGCGCGCCCTTGCCTGCCGCGCGCCCTGCCTGCCGCGCGCCCTGCCCGCCGCGCGCCCTGCCCGTCGCGCGCCCTGCCCGCGCGCCCTACCTGCCGCGCGCCCTGCCCGCCGCGCGCCCTGCCCGCGCGCCCTGCCTGCCGCGCGCCCTGCCTGCCGCGCGCCCTGCCCGCGCGCCCTGCCTGCCGCGCGCCCTGCCCGCGCGCCCTGCCTGCCGCGCGCCCTGCCCGCCGCACGCCCTGCCTTGCTTGCGCGCTGCCCTCTGCCGCGCGCCCTGCCTTGCCTGCGCGCTGCCCGCCGCCGCGCGCCCTGCCTTGCCTGAGCGCCGCTTGCAGCCGCGCCGCCCTGCCCTGCCCGCGTGCCGCCCTGCTTGCCGCTGCCCTGCCCTGCCGTGCCTGCGTGCTGCCCTGCTGCTAGCGCGCTCTCTTCTGCTCTGCCTGCTATGGCGACTATTAATGTCCTCACCTTCAATTCCGAGGGCCGCCCGATAGAGTTCGAAGCATGGCTCGATGACCTACAGCTGTACTTACTGAGCGACGCTAGGGACGGTGTTTCGCTGTTTGACCTCACGTCTGGAGCCTCTCTCGCCCATGCCGCCACAGCTGACAGTGCGACTTGCTCACAGTGGCTTATTCGTGACGCTGCTGCTCGCCTAGCCGTTCGCAACCACCTGCCGTTAGCCGAACGCGCTCACTTTGGCCAGCATAAGACTGCCAAAGCCCTGTACGACGCTGTAGTCGCCCGTTACACCTCACCGGCCACTGCTGCTCTAGGCCGCCTTCTACTGCCCTACCTGTTCCCAGAGCTGTCCACCTTTGCCACAGTCACTCACCTTCGCACTAGTGACGTCCGCTACAGAGCCGCGCTTCCCGCCGAGTTCCTAGCCAAGAACCCCCCTCCCATGTACATCACTCTCTACTTCATCGTCACGTACTTCCCTGACTCTCTTAGCGCAGTCAGGGACCTCCTCCTCGCCCTTGACCCCACAGCCCTCACTGTCGACCTGCTCGAGAAGCACCTCCTTGTCAAACTATAATTGTTATGGTTTGTATTTGCTAGTCTAGGTGGTGTACACTTATGTTTAGGGTTGGCTAGGTTTGACCAGGGTTTGCTATATCTTCCTTGTCCTTGTCATTTCTAGTCATTCATTATTCCGTTACCTCGTTGGGATGGTATCAGAGCAGTTCCATTCCCATGGGCCCACCGCCCCGCGCTTGTCCGTTAGTAACGCGTTACCCGTAGTGCCCCGTCACCCCTTAGCGCCAGCCCCCCCCCCCCCCCCCCCCCGTCGAATCGCGCACTAGAGAGAGACCCCCGCGCCCCCCCCCCCCCCCCCCCACGTCACGTCCTAGGAAGGCCCCCGCGGGCCCCCGAATCGCGAGTTAGAAGGACCCCCGCGGGTCCCCCACATCGCGACCTAGGAAGGCCCCCGCGGGCCCCCCAAATCGCGATCTAGAAGGACCCCCGCGGGTCCCCCCACGTCGCGACCTAGAAAGGCCCCCACGGGCCCCCGAATCGCGACCTAAGAAGGACCCCCGCGGGTCCCCCCACGTCGCGACCTAGAAAGCCCCCCGCGGGCCCCCGAATCGCGACCTAAGAAGGACCCCCGCGGGTCCCCCCACGTCGCGACCTAGAAAGCCCCCCGCGGGCCCCCGAATCGCGACCTAAGAAGGACCCCCATGGGTCCCCCCACGTCACGACCTAGAAAGGCCCCCGCGGGCCCCCGAATCGCGCGCGTTCCCCCCCCCCCCCCCCCCCACCCCCCCCCTGTAGCTCGTCGCCCTGCAGGCCTCCCCGTCGCGTCCCTTCCCCGTCGCCTCCCCATCGCGCCCCTTCCCTGTCGCCTCCCCGTCGCGTCCCCTCTTTGTCGCCCCCCCTTCCCCTACCCGTCGCGTCCCCTCTTCGTCGCCTCCCCTTCCCCTACCCGTCGCGTCCCCTCCCCGCCGCCCTGCAATCCGCCAGCTACGTACGCCAGCCCAGTCGTGCCCCCGTACGCCAGCCTCGTGGCGTACCATTCCGCCAGCCCCGTCCCCCAGCCCCGACCGCCAGCCCCGTCGCGTCCCGTACGCCCTGCAGTCCGCCAGCTTCGCCTGCCACCAGCCCTCCAGAACCGCCCAGAAACGTCCAGAACCGCCCAGGACCGTCCAGAACCGTCCAGAACCGCCCACGACCGTCCAGAACCGCCCACGACCGTCCAGAACCGTCCAGAACCGCCCAGGACCGTTCAGAACCGTCCAGAACCGCCCAGGACAGTCCAGGACCGCCCAGAACCGCCCAGGACCGCCCAGGACCGTCCAGAACCGTCCAGAACCGCCCAGGACCGTCCAGGACCGCCCAGAACCGCCCAGGACAGTCCAGGACCGCCCAGAACCGCCCAGGACCGCCTAGGACCGTCCAGAACCGTCTAGAACCGCCCAGGACCGTCCAGGACCGCCCATAACCGCCCAGAACCGCCCAGGACCGCCCAGGACCGTCCAGAACTGTCCAGAACCGCCCAGGACCGCCCTGAACCGCCCAAAACCGTTCCCCAACGCCAGAACCAGTACCAGCATAGGCTGCCCCCAGCAGAACCAGCAGCAGCATTGGCTGCCCCCAGCAGCACCAGCACCAGCATAGGCTGCCCCCAGCAGACTCAGCAGCAGCATAGGCTGTAGCTAGCAGCCGCTCCCCACCGCGCTCGGCCGTCTCTAGCGCCTACCATGGCGTGTGCTAGAGTTCTGCAGCAGCAGCAGGGTCAGCCGCAGCGACAGCAGCTACAGCACTCCCGGCAGTGGGGACCTGAGGGTCCTAGGAGTACCGACCAAAGCAGCGGCTCAGCCAGTAGTGGGCGCGACGTCGGTCCCTGCGGGTACCGGATCCTGACTGGCCCGGGTGCTGGCACCACCTGCTGGAGTCCTGACCACTCTGCGTCCCACTGCTACCGTCGCCTCGACGACCTCCATCGTGAGCGTTTTGGTCCTCATGCTATTACACCGCACTGGCCCTCGCGTCTTCGACAGCGCACTGCTGCACCAGTTGAGTCTCACCGACCTGGTTTAGGACCGTTCCCGGCTGCACGAGTAAAACCTGTGTTTCCAGTCTTGGTGCGTGTGTTGTTTCCAGTCCGGGCCCCTCTGAGCGTCTTTGTGTAGGAGCTGCAGCTACCACTAGTCTAGCACCAGCCTTTGTTGCTGGCTCGGGTGCGACCTCACAGACTGCACAGCTTTCCTTCACCCTAGACTCTGGAGCGTCCAGCTACTTCTTTCGCGACTGTACTGACCTCACACCACTGCGCACTCCAATCACTATCGCCTTGGCTGACCCCTCCGTGGGACCTGTAGTTGCCCACAGCACCACCACTCTCCCGTGTCCGGTGGCTCCCTCTGGATTTCTCACAGGTTACTACACCCCCAGGTTCTCCAGGAACCTGGTGGGTGTCAGTCACCTCCACGACCTAGGCGTAGTCACTACTTTCCCACTAGACGAACCAGTTGCCTCCTGCACAGTCGGTGCCACTGGGGCGCGTCTGGCCACTTTCCACAGGGAGCCGGGCTCTGGTCTGTACTCACTACACACAGGGTCCCGCCACACTGGGTCAGGTCAGGTCAGGTCAGGTCAGGTAGCTGCTGTGTTGTGCGACTGTCGGTCACTCACCCACTCGTCGGTCCACTGGCACCACCGTCTAGGTCACACGTCGTTCCCACGTCTCAGTAGGATGGCACGTTACCGTCTGGTCTCAGGTCTCCCACAGTCGCTTGCCCCGCTTCCTCGCTCGCCTGCGCCGCCGTGCAGTTCTTGCGTCGAGGGTCGGCAGCGCGCTGCCCCTCACTCCTCGTTCCCCCCCACCACGGCTCCCTTCCAGACCCTGCACTTGGACGTTTGGGGCCCCTCCCCGGTCCATGGCCCACGTCAGGAGCGCTACTTCCTGATTGTGGTGGACGACTACTCCCGCTACACCACGGTTTTCCCCTTGCGACGGAAGGCCGGCGTGCCTACCGTCCTCGAACCGTGGCTACTAGTGTGGGGTGGCGCCCAAGCCCTTTGTGGGCTCCGCCTGCACTCGGACTGTGGTGGTGAGTTTTCTTCCACTCGCCTAGAGATGTTCTATCAGGGTCGGAGCCGCGTCTGGGGTTCTCTGGCTCACGTTCGCGCCCCTGGCGTGAACAAGTTGTCTCCGCGCACTCGTGCCTGCGTCTTTCTTGGCTTCCCTTTGGACACCGCCGGCTGGGTGTTCTACGACCCACTCAACTACGAGTTCTTCAGTTCCCAGAATGTCACGTTCGACGAGTCTGTCTGTTACTACAGGAGTCGCCCCCACCGAGGTACTGAGGTCTTTTCCCCCCCGCTGTTCCTCACCCTTGAGCCCCCCCCAGTAGCCCCGGTAGCCCCCCCCCCTTCGCGTCCTGCCCCGTCAGGGGTGTCGCACGTCACTCCGCAGTCGTCCCCCCCGCAGCGTCCAGTCCCTCTCGTGTCTGGGGGTGCGGGAGGTGCTGTTGCGGAGGGTGAGGGTGCTGGGGCTGCTGGAGCTGGTGGTGTCGGGGGTGCAGGGGGTGTTAGCGTGGAGGTCACTCCCGTGGAGGACACGGCAGCCTCGACTAGGCGGCCTCGCCCCGCGTCACCCCCTGGCTTCCCGTCCGCCTCGCAGTTCCCTCCTCGTTCTTCTCTGCGGCCGGTTGCTGCGGAGCCTGGGGGTGTTCCTGCGGGAGGTACTAGAGGCCCTGGGGGTGTCGGTGGTGGAGGTGCTGGTTCTGGGGGTGCTGGAGCTGGAGGCACTGGCACTCTGGCGCCTACACCGCGCACTGTACGTTTCCTGACCCGTGAGCAGCGTCTCCTCCGGTTGGAGAGGGAGGAGCGTGAGAGGTTTGAGAGGGCACAGCAGCAGCAGCAGCAGGAGCAGTCTCAGTCGCAGCAGCAGGAGAGAGTAGAGGAGGAGTCACAACAGCAGCAGGTGCAGTTGCAGCCGCAGCAGGAGAGAGTAGAGGAGGAGTCACGAGTGCAGCAGCGGGTGCAGTTGCAGTCGCAGCAGGAGAGAGTAGAGGAGGATTCATGGCCGCACCAGGAGAGGGTCGAGCAGGAGTCCCACCCGCAGCAGCAGGTGCAGTTACAGACCCAGCAGGAGAGAGTAGAGGAGGAGTCACGGCCACAGCAGGAGAGGGTAGCGCATGGGTCCCGGTCACAGCAGCGGGTGCAGCTGCAGTCGCAGCAGGAGCGGGCAGAGGCGGAGCCACAGGAGCAGCAGCAGGGGCCGGTACCTTCGCAGCAGACGCCAGAGGAGGCGGAGCAGCAGCGACTGCGACTCCGCGACCTCCCCGACCCAGCACCTGCACGCTTGGTTCGTGGTCCCCTACCATCCCCTCCTGTTCCCCCTGTTGAGTCCCTTTCCTCGTCTCTGTGGACTCGTTGTTCTCCCCTCAGTCGTGCTATGTCCCCAGAGCGTCGTCGGTCCCGTTACCGTGCAGACGGTCCGTTCCACCTTGTTCTTCGCTCTCGTGTTCCACCTCCTCGTGTCCTTCCACAGCCCCCTGAGTCGTCCCTCATTGTGCTTCACGACCCGTTGTCCGACTACCTCCGTGCCTCCCGTCCTGTCGTCGCCCGTGTTTTGTCCGCGTTGGTCACTCACCCGACTGCACCTCTGTCGTCTGTCTCAGCACTTGTTACCACTGTCGCTAGCTTTGCCTCTTCTCACCGCCTTGACTACGCCGCTCAACTGGTGTGTGGCCCTGCTCGTTCTCCGTGTTCTGGGGGTGCTCCTGTCTTTCCCCTGGAGGTCCTTGAGGACAGGCAGTTCGAGCTTGGTTTCCTTGCGGCCGCTGTTCCTCATCTCTGCGCCATGTTGCTTGCCCCTGAGGGGGATCCAAACGCTCTTGACATCCCGACCCCTTGCCCACACGCAGAGGCGGTGTCGGGACCTTGGGCCTTGTACTGGATAGCAGCTGAGGAGGCAGAGATGGCATCTTATAGGTCCACAGGCACCTACGTCGACGCCGTTCCGCCACCTGGGGCGAACATTGTCAGTGGCATGTGGCTCTACAAGGTGAAGCGGTCGCCTGGATCACCAACGGTGTTCAAGGCGCGCTACGTGGCGAGAGGCTTCAGTCAGCGAGAGGGGGTAGACTTCTTCCAGACCTTTGCTCCCACCCCGAAGATGACCACTCTTCGGTTGTTGCTGCATATAGCAGCTCAGCGCGACTACGAGTTGCACTCCTTGGACTTCTCCACAGCGTTCCTATAGGGGAGCCTGCACGAGCAGATCTGGCTGCGTCGTCCGCCTGGCTTCACTGGCTCTTTCCCTCCTGGGACCCAGTGGCAGCTGCGTCGACCGGTCTACGGCCTGCGCCAGGCTCCCCGCGAGTGGCACGACACGCTACATACGACTCTTGCAGTGCTTTACTTCTTTCCGTCGTCTGCCGACCCGTCGCTGTTCGTCCGCCGTGGCTCGACCCCATTCTTTGTTCTGGTCTACGTTGACGATCTGGTCTTTGCCACTCCCGCGCACTGGCCTCCGTGAAGGAGGAACTGCAGAGGAGACACACTTGTACTGACCTTGGTGAGCTGCAGCGCTACCTTGGCCTGCAGATCACCAGGGACAGGGCAGCTCGCACCATTACGCTGACGCAGTCGCATATGGTCGAGCAGTTCCTCACGCGGTTCCGCTTCCCGTTCTCCAAGGTACAGCCCACCCCTCTTGCTGTGGATCATGGGATCAAGTATGTGTCAAGTACATCAGGCATGGGACTTGTCCTTGGAGGGAAGCAGCCAGTTACACTTACAGGTTTCTCGGACTCGTCTTGGGCCGACGACGCAGAGTCGCTGCGGTCTACACAGGGTTACTGCTTCAGCCTTGGCACTGGAGCTTTTTCGTGGAGGTCGACTCGAGCGTCGTCCGTCTCTAGTTCCAGCTGTGAGGCAGAGGTCTACGCTGCGGCCATGGCCGCCCAGGAGCTTCGCTGGCTGTCTTTCCTGCTCACCGACCTCGGTGAGCGGCCTCGCTCTCCCCCAGTCTTGTTCGCCGACAACAGGTTTGCTATCATGTTGTGCGAGGAGCCTCGACTGGTTGGGAAGGCGAAGCACATCCAGCTTCGTTACTTCCTTCTGCGAGAGGTGCAGCAGCGTGGCCAGGCACTCGTGCGACGTGTGGTCTCTGAGGCCAACACTGCTGATATCTTCACCAAGGCATTGCCGCCTTGTGACCACCAGCGTTTCTGCACCCAGCTTGGCCTTGTGTCTATAGGCCCTCACTTGTTTGCGTAGAGATGCTTGTCATGCATGTCTTATACTCTTGCATCTTCTATATTTGCTTTGTCATTGTATGTGAACTGGCCTTGTGGCCTCGTGTTTGTTCTCGGAATGCGTGGTGATCTTGAGATCCACCCCGAGCTTTGTTTTATTCTTCTGAATTCGTCTTGTGACCATTGTTTGCTCTTGCTGACTAACCTTGTGACCCTTGCTCTTAGAGTGTGTGTTGCTTTCCACAGGACTACCGTCAAACTATAGGGGTGTGTCAAACTATAATTGTTATGGTTTGTATTTGCTAGTCTAGGTGGTGTACACTTATGTTTAGGGTTGGCTAGGGTTGACCAGGGTTTGCTATATCTTCCTTGTCCTTGTCATTTCTAGTCATTCATTATTCCGTTACCTCGTTGACACTCCTTGCAGCTGAGACCAACATAGTCGCTGTAGGTGCTTCTTGTGGCACTCCCCGCAATCCCTTCTTTGAGGGGTGTTCACCCTCCCCCCTTATCCCCTCAGTCGTCTCTGCTGCAGCTGTTGACTATCTTCGTGCTGAGGAGGTAGGAGCCGCGTCTGCTCCCAGTGGGAGGCGCCGCAACGGCAAAGGCAAGGGAGGCATGGGTGGAGGGGGTGGCAGCGGTGGAGGCGGGGGAGGCGGCAGTGGAGGAGGTGGTGGGGGCGGTGGAGGCGGTGGAGGTTGCGGTGGTGGCGGAGAGAGTGGTGGCGGGGGTGGAGGCGTCGGTGGCGGCGGTGGTGGCGGCATTGGGTGTGGTGGCGGCAGCAGTGCTGGCAGCAGTGGGAGTGGAGGCGGCGGCAGTGGTGGTGGCCGGGGTGGTACCGCTCAGCGTGGAGGCTTTGGAGGCGGTCAGAGGCAGCAGCAGCAGCGTCAGCGTGACACCCCTTCGCCTCAGGAGCTTCGTGAGTGGTTTGCTCAGCGTGGGGCGGCTGGGGGTAGTGGTCGCTGCCCGTATGTCATTCGCACTGGTGACCGCACTGGTCAGACATGCGGGAAGCTTCACACCCAGTACCGCTGCTTCTCCCGTCTTGACGACGCCTTCCGCACAGAGTTTCTCGACGCGGCTGAGCTCCCCCGGTGGGCAGAGTCGCTTAGGCAGGGTGTGGATATCCTTGCTCTTGATTATGATGCTATCCTTTCTGCCATGTATGCATTGACTGTTAGTGCTGAGGGTGACTGTTACCAGTGTATGCCGCCAGACCCAGGTATAGAGGCTGCTACTCTAGGTGCTCGTGAGTCTGCTCTCTCTGGTACTGCGTCTGCTGAGGCCTTGCACACCTTCACGCTTGACTCAGGTGCTTCACGCTGCTTCTTTCGCGACAGTACCACAGTCACACCTCTCTCTGCACCTGTTGCTGTCAGACTGGCTGACCCCTCTGGGGGCCCAGTTCTTGCCCGTTCCTCCACTGTTCTCCCGTGTCCTTCGGTTCCGTCCGGCTCACTCTCGGGTCTTCACCTCCCCTCTTTCACTGCGAACTTGGTGAGTACCCCTGCCCTCCAGGATGGGATGGTCACCACCACCACTCCAAGAGGTCAGCGTGTGTTGATCTGCACGTGCACACGGACGGGCTGTCACCTGGCCACGTTCACCCGTCGGCCTGGGTCGAGTCTGTAGACACTGACTACTGAGCCTCCTCAGGTAGATGCGTCTGCGTCTGCGTCAGGTTAGCTGCTGGCACCCTGCTCGTGTCGTGCCCTGTCGCACCAGACGCTCCTGTGGCACCACCACCTTGGCCACCCCTCAGTGCCACGCCTCCGTGGCATGCACTCACGTCTCCTTGTCTCTGGTCTTCCCAGGTCTCTGCCTCCCCTCCCACCCTCGCCTGCTCCTCCCTGCCTTCCCTGCGTCGAGGGGCGGCAGCGCGCCGCTCCCCACTCCTCCTCGTTTCCCCCGACGACTGCTCCCCTGCAGACTCTCCACATGGACGTGTGGGGCCCAACCGGCGTCCTTGGACAGGGCCGCGAGCGATACTTTCTGCTGGTTGTTGACGACTACACGCGTTACACCACGGTCTTCCCCTTCCGCAGCAAGGGAGAGGTCCCTGATATTTTGATCCCTTGGATTCGCGCTGTCCGTCTCCAGCTCCGCGAGCGGTTCGAGACGGACCTTCCCGTCCTGCGTCTGCACTCTGACAGATGTGGTGAGTTTTCCTCCGACCTCTTGCGGGACTTTTGTCGCGGGGAGGGCATTCGCCATTCGTTCACACTTCCGACCTTTCCGCAGCAAAATGGGGTTGCTGAGTGCTGCATTGGCTTAGTCATGGAGGTCGCTCGTACCTCCATGATCCATGCGGCTGCTCCCCATTTTCTGTGGCCGTTTGCGGTCCGGTACGCTGCGCATCAGCTCAACCTCTGGCCCCGTGTCTCCTTGCCGGAGACCTCGCCGACACTGCGATGCGTCAGTGTTCCGGGTCTGGGGATCTCGTGCCTTTGTCCGCGATACTTCCGCGGACAAGCTCTCCTCCCGCGCCATTCCTTGTGTCTTCCTTGGCTTTCCCCCTGACGCGCCTGGCTGGCAGTTTTACCACCCCACCTCGCGCCGTGTCTTCCCCTCTCTGGACGTCACGTTTGACGAGTCGGTTCCCTTTTACCGCCTCTTCCCCTACTGCACTGCCCCTCTCCCTCCCCCGCCGCTCTTCCTCGCTCCAGGTCCTCCTCCGGTAGACCCCCTCCCCCCTCAGGGTCCTGCTCCCTCAGGTGTGTCCCAGGTAGACCCTGTCGAGCCTGTCGAGGTAGCTGTCGACTCTGGTGCTGCTAGGGGTGCTGCGTCTGGGGGTGCTGAGCCTGCGGGTGCGGGGCCTGGGGGTGCTGAGCCTGAGCGTGCGAAGCCTGGGGGTACTGTGTCAGAACCTAGAATTGAACGAGAATGAAGAAAGGAGGGCTTTCACTAGCAGCAGTTGGGATACATATAGCAAACCCTAATTGGGCTGTACTCACTATGGAGTACCCCACTGCAGGCTAGACAATTATAACATTCTGACATACTGAGCCTGGGGTTGCCGAGTCTGAGGGTGCGGAGCCTGGGGGTGCTGAGCCTGAGCGTGCGGAGCCTGGGGGTGCTGAGCCTGGGGGTGCTGCGCCTGGGGGTGCTGAGCCTGGAGGTACTTTGTCTGCTGGAGGTCCTACGGGTGTCTCATCACGACGGGAGTGGTTTGCTCGGCGCTGGAGCCTCGGATGTGTAACTAAGGACGAGAGCACATGGGAGACGACAGCACGAGCGGCACGGAGAGAGTCGCAGAAAACAGCGGGAGATACAGAGAAGGACGACATGGAAAGCAACCTGAGGATGGAGGAGGTGAAACACGAGTGTGGAGAACAAGGTGAATGGGACCGTCGGCACGGTAACGAGACGGACGAGACTACAGGGACACAACATGACTAAGAGGAGCACGACGAGACCACGGTGACAGGGAAAGTGACAGATCAGGAGGAACTCGAGGAAACGGCAGGGGATGATGGAGGAAGCGCGCAAATGAGGGGTCAGGTTGCTCTTGCTGCTGCTGCTGCTGCTACGGCTGCGGCCGCTATAGGCGCTACTGCTGCTGCGGCTGCGACTGCTCCTGCTCCTGCTCCTGCTTCTGTTGCTGCTGCTGCACCTCCTGCTGCTGCTGCTGCTGCTGCTGCTACTACGGCTGCATCTGCTGCTGCTCCTGCTGCTGCTGGAATTGCTCCTGCTCCTCCTGCCAGTGCAACTAATCCTGCTCCTCCCTCTCTAGCTGTCAAAGGCGCTGCTGACGCGTTAGGTAACGTACGGCAGTCTAAGCAGGCATCTCGGAGCCAGTGCCGTCGCACCCTTTGACGAACAAAGGGGAAAAGAAGACCTCAGTATCTCAATTGGGGCGACTCCTGTAGTCACAAACCGACTTGTCAAAAGTGACGTCCTGATAGGCGAAGAACTGGTAGTGCGCCGGGTCATAGAATGCCCAGCCAGGGACGTCAAGAGGGAAGCCAAGGAAGTGACAAGGGATCATGCGAGCAGATAGCTTGTTCACGACAGGGGTGCGAACGTGAGCCAGAGAGCCCCAGTTACGAAACGCAGCTGCAACACCACGAGACCCAGACGAAAGGTGGGTAGGTGTAACATGTGGGCGTGATGTTGAAAATAAAAGGCCCCGCCCTCGCTTGGGCGAAGTCGACCATGCTTCCCAGCTAATAGTGACTGATTACGTGAAACATTTTATCAAACACGTGAAAACACCCTTTGCTGTGACCGTACCAAACATGTTATCGAGACCCTTGTTTATTACGAATGGCATATTTTCCCAAGAAACTGAACCCGAAACACGTTTTTGCTAACTGCCGAAACGTATACAAGTGTCAATGTTGTAAAACAACCTGAGCAACTGCAAAGTTAGGTGACAGGTGCATGTGCTTGCGTTTTCACCTGTCGTTGCTGACTAAGCAATGAACAAGCTTAGTCCCTGCAGATGTTCATTGTCTTTGCTATTTGGATCTCTTCGCCAAGCATTTTTTCCCAGTGAAGCTAGGCTTGAATCTTACGAGGGCGACCAAGCACTCTGTCGAGAAACACGGCCAAGGCCCTGTCCGTGAGCCTCACGCAATTCAGCTCTCCCGTAGGATATCATTCTCCGCATGGTGCGGTAAGCGTGGACGGCCCTGCAATAGACCTTCAGAGTAGCCGACTTTAGTGCGCCTTAACTAGGTCGTTGTTTTTTTCTGGCAGCAGCTCAGCCGTCATGGTCGACCCCGTAGTTTAGGCGGGCGTAGAAGCTACCCTGGAGGCACGAGAGGCTGATGTTCGACGACGCCACGATGCTGGCGAGTACGGCGGAGAAGGCTTGGAGTCGATCCTCCTGGGAACACGTGCGCAGTGGGCGCATGAGCATCCCCTTGCCCGTGCTGAAGTGGACGGTGCGACCGCCTCTCCTCAACTCGTGCACAACGAAGGAGACGGCGACAACCATTTCAGTAGTGGAGGCACGAGGGTGATTCGTGGAGTGATTCGACCTGCCGACGTCGGCAATGGTGGAATGCCATAACAAGTACTACGGTCGATGACAACAGCAGGCAGCTCGCGCGGCGACATTGACGGTCGGCGTCATTCTACACAGCAGAGTGGAGTCAAGCCGGGCTCTTCGACGCATGTGTCAGCTGGTCGAGATGGAGGCATCGCGCCGCCATATGGCTACTTCACGTTCTCGCCTGACAAGATCGTGGTGCCGTAGCCACTCAAAGGTCGACACGTCCTCATCACCTAGTCGGAGTCGATTGAGCCCCAACTGGAGATTGCGGGATTGAAGTCGTTCGTCGACGGTGACGTGGAGATGCCGGACCAGGTCAACGTCGAGCTCCGATCGGAGTTTCGCGCTACTCACCTGCTGACGTTCATGGTCATCTCGCGGTGCTGCTCGCCGATGGTGCAGATCGCACTGGAGCCTTGTTGACTACGGGTGGACGCTGACCACCAAGTGTGGCAGTTCATCATAAAGACGTACAAGGTGACAGACGACTTTTACATCGGCGAGCTTGAGCAGCGGCTGACCAACATACAGATGGCCGAGCACGAGTCGGCGACAGATTAATGCAATCATGCTCGACGGATTCTAGCCGACCTGAGGATGGCTGGCGTTGACTAATTAACGGCATCCTACATCACAAATGTCGTCAAGGGGATGCCGACGGCTACAACCTGATGCGCCGGATGATGATGATGCCCGGCATGCGCTCGCAACTCAACATTCAGGATGAATCCATGCAGGAGTCAGAGCGGCCCACGGAGCTCCTCGCGCAGGCCAACTACGTCATTCCGTCGAAGCAGGGGTGGCCGCAGGGGCAGCGTGGGAATTCAGGCAGAGACGGTGGCTGGAAGTCGTCAAACACCAAGTCGACGGAACGAGCCGACCGCGGGAAGTCGTCAAAGGGTAATGATCGCGGTGGAAGTGGCTCGCGTCGAGAAGGGCGTCGGTGCTATATTTGCGATGCTCCCGGCCAACTCTCGTACACTGCCGTGATCGCGACGTGTCTGACGACGACCGGGAAACCAATCGCGGCAAGTCCAATGGTGGTCGCCGCCATCGAGAAAACCAGCCATGCAGGGAGAAGCAGGCATCGAAAACGTCTTCGACAAAGGACGCCGACTCCACTGTTGGCAACGGGCCTTGTGTTCGATGGTCAGCGTGGTGGAGCCGGCGATTTCCCTGGCACCAGAAGCCAGCGAGGACTTCCACGCGGTCACTGCCGCCGTGCAGGCCAAACCCGCCGTGGTGCTCCTTGACAGCGGCTGCTCCCATCACCTAATGGGAACACGGGAAGCCTTCGTCGAGATGAAGCCGGGAGGTGACATCAAGCACATGCGCGGCTTGAATGGGGCAATTCAAGTCGTCGAAGGTCGTGGCACTGTCGCGCTACAAGGGGAGGCTGGGAAGCAGGTCCTCGTCCCCGACATTCTCTACATGCCTGGTGTGCGGGCGAACCTGCTGTCGGCCGGCCACCTGAAGGACAACGGTGTGAAGCTGCGGGACGACGACGACGAGATGGTGCTGGTGTCGGCGGCGGGGGATGTGCTCGGTCGTGCGCGCTACACCGGCCGGGTCCTTTGCACCGACCTTCGCCCCTGCTCGACGAAGTCAGCTACGACTTCGACAGAGACGGTGGCCCTGCGTACAATCGCCTCGGCGACGAAGTCGACCCCGGACATGTGGCATGCTCGACCTGCACACGTCAGCGTCGAGTAGTCGACCGGAGCCGATCTGCCTTGTGCCTCCTGTGTTGGCAGCAAGCTGGCGCGGCGCACCTTCCCCGACAAAGGTTCAGACACCGAGAGCACGCTCGGCGTGGTGCACATCGATCTTTGCGGGCCATTCTGTGTGGCCGCCATTGATGGCAGCCTCTACTTCCTCTTGCTGAAGGATTAGAAGACCCACTACATGCGGATTTGATCGATCACCAAGAAGAGTGATGTGCTGCTGCTGTGGAGTGTAGGTGTCCAACGGCATGGCGGAAGGGAGATGCGCACGGTCGTCAAGGCCGTGTGGACGATGCTGCTTCACATGGGCGTGAAGCACCACTGGTCGTACCTTGCTCTGCGACAGGTCGTCTGGGTGCGCAACAGGCTTCACTGCCTTCGGGGACGAATCCGCACCAGTTGATGTTTGAGAAGAAGCCGGACCTCACACTGGCACGTGTGTGGGGCTGCATGGTGCAGTTCATGGTCCCCGAGCAGCAGCGTGGCAAGAAGCTGGCGCCGAAGGCCAGTTGGGGCCTTTATCTCAATGTGTTGCTAGAAAGCAAGGGCTGGGAAGTGCTCTACTTGACTCACAACAAGGTGGTTACGACGGTCGACGACATCTTCTATGAATCCATGTCGCTGGAGGACTGGAAGGCCAACTTTTGTCAAATATATATGCTGCTTATTGTGTAGGGTGTAGTGGGGTAGCCCATATGGGGTACAACCCAATTAGGGTTTCCTACTTGTACCCATCTTGCTCATAGTTCATTGATTCTCGTTCGTATTTCTGACATGGTTTCAGAGCAGGTCCTAGCCTAGGACCGTTTCGTTAGGGCCCACCGAGTAGCGCTACCCCATCCGTCGCGCCGCCGTGATCACGCCGCCCTGCCCTGCCCTGCCCTGCGTCGCGCTGCCTGCGCATGCCCTGCCCTGCCCGTGCGCCGCCTGTTGCAGTGCGCTCTGCTTTGCCCGCGCGCCGCCCGCTGCAGCGCGCCCTGTTTGCCCGCGCGCCACTTACCGCAGCGCGCCCTGCCCTGCCCGCGCGCCGCGCCGCTGCGTCGCCCTGCCCACGCGCCGCCCGTCGCAGCGCGCCCTGCCCTGCCCGCGCGCCGCGCCGCCGTGCGCCCTGCCCTGCCCGCGCGCCGCGCCGCCGAGCGCCCTGCCCTGCCCGCGCGCCGCGCCGCCGAGCGCCCTGCCCTGCCCGCGCGCCGCGCCGCCGAGCGCCCTGCCCTGCCCGCGCGCCGCGCCGCCGAGCGCCCTGCCCTGCCCACGCGCCGCGCCGCCACGCGCCCTGCCCTGCCCGGCGCCGCGCCGTCCTGCCTTGCCCGCGCGCCGCGCTGCCACGCGCCCTGCCCTGCCACGCGCCGTGCCCTGCCGCGCGCCGCTGAGTCGCCCTGCGCCGCCTTGCCTTGCCTGTGCACTGCCCTACTGCTAGCGCACTCGCCTGCCTAGCCCTGCCTGCGTGCTGCTCTGCTGCTAGCGCGCCCGACCACTCTGCCTGCCATGGCCACGCTCAGTGTCCTTACGTTCGATCCGGAGGGCCGCCCGATAGAGTTCGATGCGTGGCTCGACGACTTACACCTGTTCTTACTGAGAGATTCCAAGGACGGAGTTTCACTGTTTGACCTCACGTCTGGCGCCTCTCTCGCCCCTGCCGCCACAGCTGACAGTACGACTCGCTCACAGTGGCTTACTCGTGACGCTGCTGCTCGCTTAGCCGTTCGCAACCACCTGCCGTTAGCCGAACGCGCTCACTTCGGACAGCACAAGACTGCGAAAGCACTGTACGACGATGTAGTCGCTCGTTACTCCTCCCCGGCCAGTGCTGCTCTAGGCCGCCTTCTCCTGCCCTACCTGTTCCCAGAGCTGTCCTCCTTTGCCACAGTAGCCGACCTCGTCACTCACCTTCGCACTAGTGACACTCGCTACAGAGCCGCGCTTCCCGCAGAGTTCCTCACCAAGAACCCTCCTCCCATGTACATCACTCTCTACTTCATAGTCACCCGCCTCCCTGACTCTCTTAGCGCTGTCAGGGACCTCCTTCTCGCCCTTGACCCCCCAGACCTCACTGTCGACCTGCTCGAGAAGCACCTCCTAGCAGCTGAGACTAGCCTAGTCGCTGTAGGCGCTTCTCGTGGCACTCCTCGCACTCCTTTCTTTGAGGGTTGTTCGCCCTCCCCCCTTCTCCCCTCAGTCGCCTCTGCTGCAGCTGTTGACTACCTTCGTGCTAAGGAGGTAGGAGCTGCGTCTGCCGCTAGTGGGAGGCGCCGCAGCGGCAGGGGCAGGGAAGGCACGGGTGGTGGGGGCGGCAGAGATGGAGGCGGTGGTGGGGGCGGTGGAGGCGGTGGAGGGGGCGGCAGTGGCGGAGGGAGTGGTGGTGGGGGTGGAGGTGTAGGTGGCGGAGGTGGTGGCGGCAGTGGAGGTAGTGGCAGCGGCAGTGGTGGCGGCAGTGGGAGTGGAGGCGGTGGCAGTGGTGGCGCCCGGGGTGGTACCAGTCAGAGATGAGGCCTTGGTGGTGGTCAGAGGCAGCAGCAGCAGCGTCAGCTTTCGCCCCAGGAGCTACGTGAGTGGTTTGCTCAGCCTGGGGCGGCTGGGGGTAGTGGTCCCTGCCCGTATGTCATTCGCACAGGTGACCGCACTGGTCAGACATGTGGGAGGCTCCACACCCAGTACCGCTGCTTCTCTCGTCTTACCCACGCCTTCCGCACAGAGTTTCCCGACGCTGCTGAGCTCCTTCGCTGGGCAGACCTGCTCAAGCAGGGTGTAGACATCTTTGCTCTTGATTATGATGCTATCTTTTCTGCCATGTATGCATTGTCTGTTAGTACTGAGGGTGACTGTTACCTGTGTATGCCGCCAGACCCAGGTATAGAGGCTGCTGCTCTAGGTGCTAGTGAGTCTGCTGCTCTAGGTGTTGGTGAGTCTGCTGTCTCTGGTACTACGTCTGCTGCGGCCCTGCACACCTTCACGCTTGACTCAGGTGCTTCCCGCTGTTTCTTTCGCGACAGTACCACAGTCACACCGCTCTCTGCACCGGTTGCTGTCTCTTTGGCTGACCCCTCTGGGGGCCCAGTCCTTGCACGTTCCTCCACTGTTCTGCCTTGTCTGGCGGTTCCGTCTGGCTCAATGTGAGGTCTCCACCTCCCCTCGTTCTCTACGAACTTGGTGAGCAACGCCGTCCTTCAGGATTAGTGGGTTGATACCTTCACCCCTGGAGGACAGCGTGTGGCGATCTGTACGTGCTCCTGGACTGGCAGGCACCTGGCCACGTTCACCCGTCGGCCTGGGTCGAGTCTGTACACACTGACTACTGCGCCTCCTCATGTAGCTGCGTCTGCGTCTGCGTCAGGTCAGCTAGCGGCCCCCTGCTCGTGTCGTGCCCTGTCGCACCAGAAGCTCCTCTGGCACCACCGCCTTGGTCACCCCTCCGTGGCACGCCTCCGTGGCATGCACTCCCGTCTCCTTGTCTCTGGTCTTCCCAGGTCTCTGCCTCCCCTCCCACCCTCGCCTACCCCTCCCTGCCTTCCCTGTGTCGAGGGGCGGCAGCGCGCCGCTCCTCACTCCTCCTCGTTCCCCACGACGACTACTCCCCTGCAGACTCTCCACCTGGACGTGTGGGGCTCAGCCCGCGTCCGTGGACAGGGTCACGAGCGCTACTTTCTGCTGGTTGTCGACGACTACACGCGTTACACCACGGTCTTCCCCTTGCGCCGCAAGGGGGAGGTCCCTGATGTTTTGATCCCTTGGATCCGCGCTGTTCGTCTCCAGCTCCGCGAGCGGTTCGAGACGGACCTTCCCGTCCTTCGTCTGTACTCTGACAGAGGTGGTGAGTTTTCCTCCGACCTCTTGCGGGACTTTTGTCGTGGGGAGGGCATTCGCCAGACGTTCACGCTTCCGGCCTCTCCGCAGCAGAATGGGGTTGCTGAGTGCCGCATTGGCTTAGTCATGGAGGTCGCTCGTACCTCCATGATCCATGCGGCTGCCCCCCATTTTCTGTGGCCGTTTGCGCTCCGCTACGCTGCGCATCAGCTCAACCTCTGGACCCGTGTCTCCTTGCCGGAGACCTTGTTGACACTACGTTGGACGGGAGAGGTTGGTGATGCGTCGGTGTTCAGGGTCTGGGGATGTCGAGCCTTTGTCCGCGATACGTTCGCGGACAAGCTCTCCTCCCGCGCTGTTCCCTGTGTCTTCCTTGGCTTTCCCCCTGACGCGCCTGGCTGGCAGTTTTACCACCCCACCTCGCGCCGTGTCCTGCCCTCTCAGGACGTCACGTTCGACGAGTCGGTTCCCTTTTACCGTCTCTTCCCCTACCGCACTGCCCCTCTCCCTCCCCTGCCGCTCTTCCTCGCACCAGGTCCTCCTCCGGTAGACCCCCTCCCCCCTCAGGGTCCTTCTCCCTCAGGTTTGTCCCAGGTAGACCATGTCGAGCCTGTCGAGGTAGCTGTCGACTTTGGTGCTGCTAGAGGTGCTGCGTCTGGGGGTGCTGCGTCTGGGGGTGCTGCGCCTGCGGGTGCGGGGCCTGGGGGTGCTGAGCTTGAGCGTGCGGAGCCTGGGGGTGCTGAGCCTGGGGTTGCTGAGTCTGAGGGTGCGGAGCCTGGGGGTGCTGAGCCGGAGCGTGCGGAGCCTGGGGGTGCTGAGCCTGAGCGTACTGAGCCTGGGGGTGCTGAGCCTGAGCGTGCGGAGCCTGGGGGTGCTGAGCCTGGGGGTGCTGAGCCTGGGGGTTCTGAGCCTGAGCGTGCTGCGCCTGGAGGTACTTTGTCTTCTGGAGGTCCTCGGGGTGTCTTGTCATGACGGGAGACACTCTCTCCACCGCAGCTGCGTTAGTGGTTTGCTCGGCGCTGGAGCCTCCGGAGAGGTGCTGCTGGAGCTGGAGCTGCTGGAGGTGCTGGAGCCACTGGTCCCGGAGGTGCTCAAACTGGAGGTACTGGAGCTGCTGGAGCTGGAGGTGCTGCTGGAGCTGGAGCTGCTGGAGGTGCTGGAGCCGCTGGTCCCGGAGGTGCTCATACTGGAGGTACTGGAGCTGCTGGAACTGGGGGTGCTGCTGGAGCTGGAGCTGCTGGAGGTGTTGGAGCCGCTGGTCCCGGAGGTGCTCGTACTGGAGGTACTGGAGCTGCTGGAGCTGGAGCTTCTGGAGATGTTGGAGCCGCTGGTCTCGGAGGTGCTCGTACTGGAGGTACGGGAGCTGCTGGAGCTGGAGGTGCTGCTGGAGCTGGAGCTACTGGAGGTGCTGGAGCCGCTGGTCCCGGAGGTGCTAGTACTGGAGGTACTGGAGCTGTTGGAGCTGGCGGTACTTCTGGAGCTGGAGCTGCTGGAGGTGCTGCTGGAGCTGCTGGAGCTGGTAGTGCTCCGGGTGTTGGTGCTGGAGACCCTGGAGCTGGAGGTGCTGGCCCTGGGGGTGCTGGTGCTGTCGGTGCTGGTTCTGGAGGCGCTGTGCGGCCGCGACCGTACTTCGTTCCTCTGCTTCAGTAGGTTCTTGGTCTCCCGCCTTCTACTGACCTCACTCCTCCCTTACTGTGTCCACCGCCTGACCGATCCCAGCCGCAGTTACAGCCAGCCTCCCCACTGCCTGCTCCGTCTCCTTACACTGAGCAGCCAGGAGGTCTTACAGAGCGCCGTGAGCCTGCGTCTCGTCCTGCGTCGCCTGTTCGCGCTGTTCGCACTGGTCGTCGTGTTCCACGTCAGCGTCCTCCTCCTGTCCACGGCACGCACCAGATGGCACTTCGTCCTTCCTCTGTTCCACTGCGTGTCCCTCTGCCGTCTCCTCCTGCGTCCTCCCTTGCTGACGGTCCGGACCCGGAGTCTAACGCCCTTCGTGCTGCTAGTCCTACTGTCACGCGTCTACTGGCCACTGTTGTCACTGACCCTTCGTTTGAGTCTACTGTTGTGTCTGCTCTTGTTGCTGAGCTGGTTGACTTTGCTGCCGCCTGTCGCCTAGACTACGCTGCTAGTCGTCTGAGTCTGTCTGTCCTCCGTCCGTCGGGGGTGAGTGTGCTCTTGGCACGGACGTCCTTGAGGACAGGCAGGAGGACTTTGAGTGTTTTGCAGCTGCTGTACCTCATCTCGTGTCCATGGTGATTGCACCTGAGGGAGACGCGGATGCACCAGACATCCCGACCCCGCGCTCTTACGCAGAGGCGATTTAGGGTCCCTACTCCTCTCAGTGGCAGTCAGCCATGGACGCAGAGATGGCATCCTGGAATTCCACAGGCACTTACGTCGACGAGGTTCCCCCACATGGGGCGAACATCGTCAGTGGCATGTGGATTTTCAGGGTGAAGCGGCCGCCGGGTTCTCCGCCTGTCTTCAAGGCGCGTTACGTGCACGAGGCTCCAGTCAGCGACAGGGAGTTGACTTCTTCCAGACCTTCTCCCCTACCCCGAAGATGACCACTCTTCGGGTGCTACTGCACGTCGCCGCTCAGCGTGACTACGAGCTTCACTCTCTTGACTTCAGCACTGCTTTCCTACAGGGCAGCCTGCACGAGGAGATCTGGCTGCGCCGCCCACCTGGCTTCATTGGGTCGTTTCCTGCAGGTACCCAGTGGAGCCTCCGGCGGCCAGTCTACGGTCTCCGCCATGAGCCTCGCGAGTGGCACGACACACTGAGGATGACTCTTACGGCTCGTGGGTTTGCTCCTTCTACTGTTGACCCGTCGTTGTTTCTACGCACCGACACTTCCCTGCTACCGTTCTACATCCTCGTGTACGTCGACGGCTTGGTCTTTGCCACTGCTGTCACTACTGGACTGGCCCACGTGAAGTCAGAGCTGCAGAAGAGATCTGGGTGAGCTGCGCAGCTATCTTGGCTTGCATATCACTCGGGACAGAGCACGGCGCACCATTACCTTGACCCAGTCACACATGGTGCAGCAGGTCCTTCAGCGCTTCGGCTTCGAGTACTCCTCGCCACAGTCCACTCCTCTGCCTACCGGTCACTCGCTCTCAGCTCTGCCTTCGGATGAGTCCGTTGAGCCGAGTGGCCCGTATCCAGAGCTTGTGGGCTGCCTCATGTACCTGATGACCTGCACTCGACCTGACCTTGCTTACCCTCTTAGCATCATGGCACGCTACGTTGCGCCTGGGAGACACCGACCAGAGCACTGGAAGGCCGCTAAGAGGGTGATGCGCTACTTGTGCAGTACGTTGGGCATGGGGCTCGTGCTTGAAGGACGGGCTCGAGTTGTCCTCACTGGTCACGCAGACGCTTCTTGGGTTGACGACTTGGCTACGCAGCGGTCGTCACAGGGTTACACCTTCAGCCTTGGCTCCGGCTCTGTTTCGTGGCGGTCTACCCGCTCGTATTCTGTTCTCAGCTCCAGTTGTGAGGCTGAGATCTACGCAGGGGCCATGGCTGCACAGGAGTTATGCTGGCTCACCTACCTGCTGACCAACTTGGGAGAGCCGCCTTGTTCTCCTCCAGTTCTGTACGTCGACAACAAGGCCATGGTTGCCTTGTGTCAGGAGCACAGACTGGAGCACAGAACGAAGCACATCGCTCTGCGCTACTTCCTTGCTTGAGAGTTGCAGCAGCGTGGTCAACTTCGTCTTGTTTACGTGGCCTCTCAGGCCAACACTGCTGATATCTTCACCAAGGCACTTCAGCCTTGTGATCATCAGCGTTTCTGTACTGTTCTAGGCCTTGTGCCTACTTGGCCTCACTTGCTCACTTCTTGACTTTGCTTGTACTGTGATCTATATACTTATACCTGCATGCTTACACTTGCTAAGTTGTGATCACTGTACTGCTTGTTCTGCCTTATATAACTCTGCATGTGAACTGGCCTTGTGGCCATTTGCTTGTGCTCAGAATGCGTGGTGACTTCGTGATCCACCCTGAGCTTGCTTTGCTTTTCTTGACCGGTCTTGTGACCTCTTGTTCTCCCCCACTTTGCCTATGGGGGTGTGTCAAACATATATGCTGCTTATTGTGTAGGCTGTAGTGGGGTAGCCCATATGGGGTACAACCCAATTAGGGTTTCCTACTTGTACCCATCTTGCTCATAGTTCATTGGTTCTCGTTCGTATTTCTGACAACTTTGGCTTGGCCTCGATGTGGACCCGGGTTTCTCAGTCAATTGATGCACCCCCAGCGTCGAGCTCACTCCTCGACAGCGAGGACGATGATCTGTCGGTGAACCCCGCTTCCCCCATTCCGCCCCCGTCGAAAGCTCCTCCGCCTCCTTCCAGGTTCCCCTCTGTTCCATCGCTCGTCGCTGATCTGCACAAGCCAACATCGCCATCGGCCGCCAGCGATGATGGGAGCATTGGGGCGTCGCCTTCGGCACCGCCCGTTGGCATCGCTGGTGGTTAATGTGACCTGGCTGTCGAGCAAGATGGCGATGGAGTGAAGTCTAAGTCGACAGGGGAGTCGTTGACAGGGGAAAGGTTGACAGGGGAGATTGTCATGGTGGAGCAGCTCGATGACAACTCGTTAGGTGACGTGGTAGAAGTCGTCAGTGCAGCTGGCGACGACAAAGGGGAGCTGTCGACGGGGGAGTCCGACGACAGTGACGTGGTGGAGGTACCGGTCGACAAGCCGGCGTTGCGATGCTCCACCCGCTCCAACTCTGACAAACCTCCAGAAAAGTTGAGCTACGCGTGCCTTCCGGTGACCGCCTACAGCACCCTCCTCGACGACGCGCAGGCCGATGTTGGCCTGCCCGAGCTGGATCCTGACATGCATGCCGACCCAGAACGGCGTTGGGACATCTCGACGATGACCGTCAAGGAGGCGCTGGCACACTGGAAAGGAGCGGCGGTGAAAGCGGCAATGGACGAGGAGATTCAGAGTCTCCTCGATAACGACACTTGGGAGCTTGTCGAGCGACCACGCGGCGTTAACGTCAAGAATCGCTAGGTGCTCATGACGAAGTATCACATCGACGACAAGGTCACCCGCAAAAAGGCCCGCCTGGTGGTTAAGGGCTTCACGCAGGTCTACAGGGCTGACTACGACGAGACGTATGTACCGGTCGGGAGCTACGCCACGCTGATAATCTTCCTCAGCATCGTCGTTGTCCTCGACTTGCACCTGATGCAGCTCGACATGAAGAACGCCTTCTTGCAATATAGCTAGAGGTACACACAAACATAGCAGTGATAATGACTTGGTTAATTTCTGGTTTGTGCTCTCTGGTTTCATATTAGACCGCAATACAAAAACAAAACACAGAAGAAAGTGTCGACCCGGGTCGCACGCTGAATTCCGTCGACGCAAAATTTCAGGCCTTGAATCTCGTTGGGCGAATTCCATTTTCTGGAATTCCGTAGACGATAATTTCCGCGACCAGAGTTCCGACGACCACCGACTGTAACTCCCGTGCGAATTCTGTTGACTTCGACACATTGCTGCCGAGTTTCAATTCGAACGCAACCCGAGACCGATTTCGCCAAATTGTCCCAAAAGGTCTCCATTTCAAAACTCGCGTGCACCATAACTAGCGCCTTAGCAGTAACCATCCCAAATCTGTTCTGGGACACTTTCAGGACAGATTGAAGGTCACGAGTTCGAATCCCAGCGCCGGCATTTTGTTGCTCGTAGCAGCATTTCCTTCTAACACGCCCCCTTGCTATCAGGGGCATGCTGGACCAGCCCGGCTGTTGTACAGCATCTGTTGAAGGTTGCCTTGTCGAGCCACTTCCACCGTCGTAGGGATGTGTTGCAGCTCCAACTTCTTCATGCACCCCATGTCTTGCAGCCACATGTGGCGACGGTCGACATGCTTCATGCGCCCCTGGAGCCCGCCCGCCCGGCTGAGTTGCACCGCGGACATGTTGTTTACGTACAAGGTGGTGAAAACACCCTTCGTGAGCAGCTGAAACTCCCACAGCATGAACCTTAACTTGCGCCCCTCCTTTTCCGCTTCCACCGCAGCCACAGACTCACTCTCAATGGAGGAGAGTTTGGTCGCACACTGCAGCTTCTTGGCCTGCCAGGAAACGGCAGCTCCGCCAAGCGTGAAGAGGCAGCCTCCCGTAGACGACCAGTTCTCCTTGTCGCCCGCATCATCCGCATCCGCATAACCCACGAGGGTCAAGCTCTCTGGTCCTCCCTAGAATAGCAGCCCCATGTCCGGTGAGGTAGCCCAGTAGGAGAGTGTGCGGAAGAGCTCATGACAATGCGCATCCGTCCTTATGTGTGCACCTGCTGCTAGGTGGCTGCACGCAAAAGAGAGGTTAGGACGGGTTGAGATGGTTGCAAAGTGCACCATACTGAGAATTGGCAAGTACTCGGTCATGGTTCGGTTGGCAAATTGCCCGGCATCCTGCTTGCCAAAGCTGGCAGAGGAGAGAGGACTGATGGGATGCTTCTTCAGTGGCGCCCCCTTGAAGAACCGCTGCTGCACCTTCGCCACGTATGCGTTATGGTGCAGGAGGAGTATCCTATTGGGGCGGTTGCGCACAATCTGCATCCCCATGTAGCGTTCCACTAGTTCCACCTCACGGAGCTGAAACGATTTGGCCAGCAGGTCCTTGTCTTCACTTGCCGCTAGCAAGTCATCCATGTATATTAGCAGCCACACGCGCTTCCCGCTCGCCCCATCCTTGTAGTATAGGGCCTTGTCCACAAGGCTCTTCCTGTACCCCTCCACAAGGAGCACCTTGTCCAGCTCCTTGTACCACAGAAGGGGACTCTGCTTTGGCCCGTAGAGGCTATTCTGCAGGAGGCACACCTTGCTGCTACCGTCGGTGAAGTAGGGCGGCTCCCGCATGTAGATCTCGTGGTCGATGGTACCATGAAGAAATGCATTCTTCACATCAAGCTGCAGCAAACCCAGGTCCATAGCTGATGCGATTGAAAGGAGCACGCGTACGGTGGTGTAGCTGCCAACCGGAGCGTAGGTGTCGTCATAATTGATGCTGAAGCGCTGGCTAAAGCCCTTTGCCATGAGCCTAGCCTTGTACGTCTCCACAGTACCATCACGTCATAGTTTCTTCTTCAGCAGCCACTTGACGCCAACACTCCTGATCGTCAAGGCTCTCCATCTCGTCCTTCATAGCAGCCCACCACTCCTTGCCTTCAGGTCCGGTCAAGGCTGCTGCCAGGTCAAGGATGACACCTCCCCAAGCCCCTTCCTCCTCCTCATCCTCGTCCGGATACTCCACTTCGTCGTCGCTGTCCGTATAACAATCATCCTTAGCAAGGTATGCCGTGTCGTACGGGTTGTCCTCATCGTCCGCATCCTTGACCGTCATGGCTGATGCGGGAAACCGTACTAGTGGCACCCCCTTGTTGGGCCTGCTGGAGCGACGTGGGGGTGGTGGAATGGGCTGGATGGGGGGTGCTGCAGGTGAAGGCTCATGCTCATGGGCCACCGTTGGTTGCTCATCCATTGCTTCTTCTCCTTCCTCCTCGTAATCACACGTGTCGCCTCCGTCCTCAAGGGGACCATCCTCTGGTCCCACAAGCGCCGAATCAGCACTCGAGGATGGACTGGAGGTGACGCGGCCATGGGTGCCTTGCTGCCCGCGGGGCCCACCGAGCGATCAAACGATTGCTCGCCCCCTTGCATGGACGGCACCGGGACCACGATAACGGTACGTGGTGGAGGCAGATTCTGCTCGGGGTCGTGGGGCTCAGGAAAGAGAGACGGGACTGGAGCAAAGGGCGGTGTGGGCTGGTCTTTGTCAGAATCCCAACCACTAGACCGTTGGGATAAAAGGGCTTGTTAAGTAGCGGGTCAGTGCGCCCATAACCCCCCAGGTCAGCGAGCCTGTAACCCTTCCCTAGGATCAATCGGGCATCCCCAGTGTTGATTTTCAGATAGTCTTTCCCGTCACCCACGCGTGCACGCCACTTATGCCACCGTTCAAGTGACATGTCCTCATAAAAACGTGCATGACGGGTGATGACCATGTGTTTTGACTCAACGTCCACCACGCGCCATGCCTTGCTTTCCATGCTCATGCCCAAGTGCATGCCCCAACGAGTCTAGCTTGCAGCTTCCCCGCACGCTCATGCTCAGGCAGCGCACCCCCCTAAAAAACATTGATTTATTATAAGCGCACCTGCGCTTATATCCGGGGTACTACGGTAGGTCCCCCTGGACAAGTCTACCATACAACCATTGTTGTAAGAAAATAGCTTCTCCTTGCTTCGCGTCACCACCTCTATCGTGTGCAACACTGTTCATTTACTGCCGTTTTCACCCAAACAGGATCTTGTTACCACCCCGCAACACTGTTCCCGCCACCACCACTATCGTGGCCGAACCACACGGCTCGACCGATATCCCGCGACCCGGCCCTACGCCTCGACATTTCCCCAACCTCGGCGCTAGGTTCAAGGAGCACACTTTGTGAGCACTCGTTACCGTTACCACTGTTTTCGCTATTTAAAGCCCGAGTACAGCATGGGATTTTTCAAGTTCAAGACTCCCCTTCCGCGCCTCATCCCCTTCCGCACCTCATCCCCTTCCGCGCCTCATCCCCTTCCGCGCCTCATCCCCACCACGCGCCTCATCCCCACCACGCGCCTCATTCCGCTTTGTCCTTGAGCTGCACACGCCTCAGTGCGATGAGAAGCGGGCCAAGCCCCAAATTTCCTTTTCCCCCTTTCCACCTTCCACCCCCGTATCTACTCCGCCTCTCCTCCGCCGTCTGGCGTTGCGTCTGCCACAAGTTGCGCCAGCGGACAGCTCTCCCATCGCGCGATAAGAACCAATTTCCCCCACCGACGCAGACTGTGCTCCGCCTCTCCCCTCCCTCTCCGCCTTCCGCAGTCCCCGTGTCGACCTGCCGCCAGCATACAACCTTCTCGCTGCTCGTCCGCGAAGGTTGTATGCTGCTTCACAGTAAGAATTTGAAGCGAGTGGATAACGAACTCGCTGACAGCATCAGCGAGTCGCACGATGCACTGTCGCACATTGACTTGCTCCCGTGCGACAAAATCTGCGCAGCTCATAGGGGAACGGACTTACACTCTTACGCACAGGCACAATGAGTGATGGCAACTATGAAAGCCTACTCAATCGGTGTCAGACTTTCTATTTGCTAATGCCTATCGCCAGTACCAGGGCAGCGAGCAATGTCGCGCTCTTCTGAACGTGCCTTCCTGCGACCCCGCATGTGCTTGTTCTGGGACGTCAATTACGTTCGGACGTTCTATTGTTGTTAGCTCCTCGGCTATTTCAATCGTGAGTAGTTAGCTTACTTGGATGATCGGGGTGTTCGGAGGTTGTTGGTGCTTCCCGTTTTCGTTTTTGCTGGTAGTTGCATTGTGCGTGGACATTCTCCCCTACTTGAATCTGATTGGCTGAGGAAATCCTTGCGACACTCCTTCCAGTCGCAGAGTTTGACAAGCTGCACACTATCGCATCACGTTTGGCGAGACCCTTTTCCCCCTCGTCAATCAATCTTTTTCTCGCTACACTGACTTGGCCGAAATTCTTGTTTTCAAGGTTTCGCCAACACTATTTCAACCTCACATAACTTGATAAATTACCATGCTGACCTCGGGCTTTAACATTTTCCCCATGCTCTCACTCATTGTGTATTGTTTTGCCTCGATAGTGCAATTCTCGCATTGCACTCGTAACAGTGATGCTTATCGGTACGTCAATCTGCTTATATTCTAGTGAACGCCGTGTCATCGGTGATGCCATTCCTTCGTACACATTTGCTGATGGTTGCATGCGGGACAGTCGCGTATAAGCCCACAAAAGAAACAACGTGCATGTAAGCAACAGCTTCTGAGCGAATGACTAAGAACCGCCTGTCAAGAGACTGCGCAGTCTCTGCTCGATCTCGCAATCGCATACCCTCCCTCCCACCCCTCACTCCCTCCTACCCCTACCTCCCATCCCCCCTGCCTTCCCACCTGTCCTTCACCTCTTCCCTCCCCCTCCCTCCCCCACGCTCTATGAACCACTCGTGCTGGTACCCCCACCACTGTCTTGCCCATACTGCTGCCATATAAAAGGAGCTCGCATGCGTTCACTCATTGCTTGCCGCCTCCCCCTCCCTCCACCTCCACCCCGTCTGCACCGCCCTTGCTGCTGCCCCCTCCTCCAGCCTCCCCTCGTGTGGCGGCCTCCACCTCTCCCACTGCCAGCCTCAGCACCTCCCACACCGCCGCTCGCTGCCTGCATGCAAGGCAGAGGAAGGAAGAGCAAGGACGAGCAACGAAGTACAAGTAAGGGGGGGGGGGGGGGGGGCAGAGCGAGGAGAGATGTAAGATCCCCCCTCGTGTGGCCTGGCCTCCTCCAACCTCAGCACCTCCCACACTGCCGCTCGCTGCCTGCATCATTGGAGGTGGGGCAGAGCGAGTAAGGAGGAGGAAGGTGGGGCAGAGAGAGGGGGCAGGCGGTGCAGTGAGGGAGGAGGAGGAAGGAGAGATGGGCGCAGCACGGAGAGAGGGATGTGGATGGACAATGATGAATGTGACAATGGCATGCAAAGCTGCACAAAGGAGTAAAGAGAGTAGTCCGTGCAGCATGGCACTCGGTGACACTGTCAGAGAACCAGAGAACCAGAGAACCAGATAATAGATAAAAAAAAGCAGGCGACAAGCAAAATGATTCTAACAAGGAACGGAGGTGAGAAGTGAAAACGGTGCTCAAGGGTTGTGAGGGGTTTGTGATGAAAGGGTGCTCACTCCTTAATGCCTTGCAGCGACTGCTTGCGCATCTCTAGCTGTGTCTTGAGAATGTGTGTCAGCGTTGCCCTCGCCTGGACAGGGAGAGAGATGCGGTGCAGTGCAGCAGAAGAGGAGATTAGGGGAAGGGGTGCTGGGGGTGCTCTGCTCACTCATTGATGCCTTGCAGCGTGGGACTGCTTGCGCATCCCCACCTGCGTCTTGAGTATGTGCCCTCGCCTGGAGAGAGATCGCGATGAGGGGAGCACGAGGGGCAGCACATGAGGACGACGGGACAAGCCATCCAAGAACAGTTTTCCCTGAGCACGTTTTTGCGTTTTCTCGAACACGGCTCACATTCTCCCACTTTTGAGGCACCTCAAAACGCAGCTCACGTTGTCCCACGCACGCACGGAGCAGCTGACGGAGACTGCCACTGATTCAGAATCCAGTGCATGAATGCGACGCAGTGCGATGCAGTGTGATGCAGTGCGATACGATGAGATCCTGGTAACCGGTGCGTGCACCTGGTGGGGGCGCAGCGAGTTGAGGAGGAAGTGCAGGTTGGTGAAGAGCAGCGATATGTCCTCCACACACCGCCCCGCCTGTGATGGTACCAAGATGCATGCATGCGGTGCGGTGCGGTGCGGTGCAAGCACACCCTTTGTACCTGGAGATAGGGCGACTCTACCTGGTGGGGGCGCAGCGAGTTGAGGAGGAAGTGCAGGTTGGTGAAGAGCAGCGATATGTCCTCCACACACCGCCCTGCCTGTGATGGCCGCTCCACCAGCACGTCCGCCAGCTCCAGTACCAGCAGCCCCAGCTCCCGCCCCAACGCTTTCAGCTCTGCGCGTGTGTCTGCAGGGGGACAAGACAAGGCAGGGGCGGAGGAGAGGGCTGGGCATGACAGTCGCTCCACCAGCACGTCTGCCAGACTCCATCACCAGCAGGCCCCAGCAACCGGCCAAGCGCCTTAAGCTCTGCACGCGTGTCTGGGAAGGAGGGGATGGTGGGTGGTCGAAGAGAGAAAGGGCATAGCGGCATGACAGTCGCTCCACCAGCACGTCTGCCAGACTCCATCACCAGCAGGCCCAGCTCCCGGCCCAGTTCTTTTAACTCTGCACGCGTGTCTGCAGGGGAGAGGGAGGGGAGAGGGGGGTGGTGGGGGGAGAGGAGGAGAAGGGCATGAAGGCATGGCAGTGGCGCCACCAGCACGTCCGCCAGCTCCAGTACTCATGGCAGACCCAATCGTGTTTTGAGTCGACTCAAAACACGGAATGGCGGTCACTCCACCCAGCACGTCCGCCGGGCTGCTGTACTAGCAGACCCAATTCACGACCCAGCGCTTTTAGTTGTGCACGCGTGTCTGGGGGGACAAGACAGGGCAGGGTCTATGTTTGAGGTGCGTGAATGATAGGTTACAGCGTGCCATGATGGCTTGCAAGCATGATGGCATAACAACCACATGATGGTAGGAGAGCAGGAGCTTATGCTGACACTTAGGCAGGACGGCATGCTGGCTCCTCCATGGCTTGCAAGCAACCACCCACCATGGCACCATGGCACCATGGCACCATGGCACGATGGCACGATGGCATGGCACGATGGCACGATGGCATGGCACGAAGGCACGATGGCATGGCACCATGGCACCATGGCACGATGGCATGGCACGATGGCACGATGGCATGGCACGATGGCATGGCACGATGGCACGATGGCATGGCACGAAGGCATGGCACGAAGCCACACTGGAACAATGACTGTGAACAGTTGAGGGAGTTGTGATATGACGACACGATGACACACAGGCGGGCGAGTGACGGTTTGGGTTCTCACTGATGTTCTTGCTGGACGGGAACAGCTGCCGCACGCCCTGCTCCTCCAGGCTCGGCAGCCGATCCTCCGTCTGCATTGCATTGCGCGCCACGCGAGCAGGGGGGGAGAGAGCGGGGGGGTGGGGGTGGGGGGGGGGGTGGGGGGGGTGGACCCAACGAAGCGACACAGGGCAAAAAAAAAAAAGGGAAATCAAGTCCCATTCCAGTTTCAAGCGAGCATTTTCAAACAGAATGGTTCAGAATGTTTAGAAACAAGGCTCTCAGTCTGTGGTTCAGCCTGCACCACAGCGTGCTTGACTCACGTGGTACGGGTCTCAGATGGACCGAGCGGGACCCCCTGTGGCTGTGAGTGGACCACAGTTGCTGTTGCCCTCAAATTTCCAGGGTATGTGTCTCCTCCAACTCCAGCCAACCTTCCGTCGAACGTATCACCGTGAAAACGTCTCAGGAGCAGCGAGAACTCACGTTGTACGGCGCTCCGAAGGACACGTATTCGCCGGTGACGGCGGGAGGCGGGGGCGGGCCGCCGGTGCGCGTGTGGGGGTCGTACGCGGCGTAGAGCTTGTAGTAGGGCGGCGGGGGCGGGTACGTCGACGCCGTCGCTTCCATTCGGAACTCTCTCGGATACGTAGAGCTTGTAGTAAGGCGCCTAAAGAATCAAACTAGGCGGCGTAGAGCTTGTAGTAGGGCGGCGGGGGCGGGTACGTTGATGTAGCGTCCATCGGGATTCCCGCCGGAGCCACAAGAGACGAGTTTTGAGTTCCGATGCGAACGGGAGGACAAGGGCGCGTCAGAAATACGTTGACGCCGTCGCGTCCATCGGAACCGCGGACCCGGAACGACGACGCGGCGTGACACGCGCGACACGGATTACGACATCGCGGGGATCTGTGTCGTGTCGCTGATGTGAAGCGATTGGGAACGAGGCGCAAGATATGAATGGGGTCGGGCGCGGTGTCGTTAACGGTCGTGAACGAGGGGAAAGGTTGAGTATGGTAGCTTCAAAATTTCGGTGTCCAGTTACAAGTTCGGCCGGGAATTACGGACAGCGAGACGGCCATGCTTTGATTGCCTGCCTGGTTGTGGCTCCAACAGTTGTTCCCGTTTGTGTGTTTCCGATAGTAATTCAATCGAGGTGATTGTGGAGCCGGGTATGAATGCCTACTGTGTTTTCCCCTTTCGACTCACTAGTGCATTCTTTGCTTAAAGCCCGAGTCTAGAATGGTAATGTTTTATAAATACTGAACTTGAAATTTTGTTAGCGAAGGGTTGCGACAGTTTAATTCGCAGAACCTGGGTGGCGAAGGTTGACGAGCGCGGAATGAGACCCTGCGTACTGTTGGCCACTTTCAAGTTCAAGAAACCTGAAGGCTGCACACAGGACAAACGTGGCACAAGGCGAGAACATGGAGGGTCCGAGGGGTCACACCTGAAAGTCGAATGTGTGATTGACAATGGTAGTGTACCGTATTACAAACTGCTTTACAGCATATAAGACTGGTGTGAAAAAGCTTATAAGACTGACGTGATAGCAATTCTGAAGTGGAAATAAGGTCTTTCACATACCATACTCTGTGTGGGTGAAAGAGCAACAGTAAAGTGAATTACAGATGATTTCCACATTTCAATACAAGGTGAAACCAGGGACATAAAAAAAACAGATGAGATAGTTTGTCAAGTCAATTATTCCTGAAAATGACTGCCTCATCCATCTCGAGCCCATTCTCTCTCTTCCGGTTCATAACCGCGAAAGGTGCGTGGTGGTGCTGCACATGCATTTTGTGAGTCGCAAGTCGGGGGCGCGACTTGAGAAGACCCTGGAGTGAGAAGGGAGGACAAGGGGGGAAACGGAGTGAAGGACATGGGGGAATGGGAGGGAGGGACAAGGGGGGAAACAGAGGGTAGGACAAGGGGGAAAGGGAGGGAGGGACAAGGGGCGAAACGGAGGGAAGGACATGGGGAAAGGTAGGGAGGAACAAGGGGAAAATCGGAGGGAAGGACAGGGGGAAAGGTAGGGAGGAACAAGGGGCAAAACGGAGGGAAGAGGGAAGGACAGGGGGAAAGGTAGGGAGGAACAAGGGGCAAAACGGGGGGAAGGACAGGGGGAAAGGGAGGGTGGAACAAGGGCAAAACGGAGGGAAGGACAGGGGGAAAGAATGAGAGGAACCCAGGAGGATGTCGGGAGTGAGAGAGCGTCGGGGATGAGAGAGCGTCAGGAGTGAGTGCGGGGCGGGAGTGAGGGAGCGTCGGGAGTGAGTGCGGGGCGGGAGTGAGAGAGTAGTGGGATTGCGGGAGTTACAGAAAATTAGAGAGTACCACTAGATAGAGAGTAATGATGGGCAGGGGAAACGAAGTCGACAAGGGCGATGAAAATGAGTGAGCGGGTTGAGGATGGGCAGATGGGATATGGAAGGGGGAGAGGGAGAGGCAAGGGGAAATGGAGGGAAGGGCGGGGAAGCGGATGGGTTCAGAAAGGGGGAACACTAGTGCTCTGAACGGGCAGGGAGAACAAGGGCGGCGCGCACGGAAAGTGAGGGCGGCGGGCAGCGCAAACAAGACGAGCGCAAAGAGCGGGGAGCGGGAAGGGAGGGTAGGAGAGAGAGGTGGGAAGAGTGGAGGTGTGAGGCAGGGGAGGAGTGGTAAAGAAGGTGGAAGGGGTGAAAGGTGAACCGAAAGAAGGAGGGATGAATGGAAGAGGCGAAGAGGCAAAGAGAGCATGGGGCATGTGGCATGTGAACATGGGGCATTGGGCATGGGGCATGGGGCATGGGGCGTGGGGAAGCTGCCCGCAGGGAAAGGGGGAAACTGCACGTAGGGAAAGGGGGAAACTGCACGTAGGGAAAGGGGGAAACTGCACGTAGGGAAAGGGGGAAACTGCACGTAGGGAAAGGGGGAAACTGCACGTAGGGAAAGGGGGAAACTGCACGTAGGGAAAGGGGGCGGGAAATGTGCGTAAGCGGGGACGCTGCACGTAGGGAAGGGGGGACGCAGCGCAGAGGCGAGAGGCGGAGGGTAGAACTGTGTAGGGAAGGGTAGAACTGTGTAGGGAAAAAGGAGAGGCGAAGAGGGAAGGAAGGCGAGAGGCGGAGAGGGACGGGAGGGACCGAAGGGAAGAGAGCGACGGGAGCAACGTGAGCGACGTGAGCGACGGAAGCGACGGGAGGAGCGGGAGCGAAGGGAGGAGCGGGAGCGGGAGCGACGGGAGGAGCGGGAACGACGGGAGGAGCGGGAGCGGGAGCGACGGGAGGAGCGGGAAAGACGGGAAGGGAATGCGAGGGGGAACGAAAGGAAAAACGTGGGCGATGGGAAGAGAAAGCGGTGAGCGACGGGATGGAAGAGCGTGGGCGACGGAAAGGGAAAGCGGTGAGCGACGGGATGGAAGAGCGTGGGCGACGGAAAGGGAAAGCGGTGAGCGACGGGATGGAAAAGGGACGGGAGCGACGGGAGGGACAAACGCGATGGGAGGGACATGAGCAACGAGGGACAAGAGTGACGGTTCTTGCTATCTTTCTGCGCATCCTGCATGCGAGCGATAGAATTGGGAGTGTCTGAGGGGTGGGACCGATGGAAGCGACGAGAGCTATGGGAGCGACGAGAGCTATGGGAGCGACGGGAGCGACGGAAGGGCTGGGAGGCAAGTCACGACAGTCGTGAACGACGATTGCGAGGGTCCTAACCTGATCGAAGGGTGAGATCTGAAGGACGTGGACTGGAAGTGTTAGGCAGAATGACTGATTGCGCGCAAAAAAAAAAGCTTCAGCGAGGTGTACGATTCACGGAATGACGGGCTAAGGAGCCTACTACGTCTAGAGTCTAGAGTGGTAGAGAAAGCTTTCAAGTTGTGAGAAGTCTGAACAGTACCATGTGCTTTTGTTTTTTATGGCGAGGGTGGTTGTGGAAATGCCTGTGCTGTATCTGGCCAATCACTGCCTCGCGCTTCAATTCCCTCTCGGTGGGTCGCGAGGTGCTAGCAGATCCAAACCGGGTTACCTTGTTCCTTGGCGAATTCTAGTTCAAGAATCTTGAACTTGAACCCTTGCCATTCTAGACTCGGGCTTTAAGTTCATTCCGTTCGGTAAACGCGGAGTACGATGCTCTAATCTCTGGAGGGTTTCACCGCTTTGAACAGCCACGGACCAGCCCGAGTAGTGTACACCATGAACTGCAAACAACCATCTGCTGTGGGTGTTGGGGAACAGGTGCGATTCTGGCTCGGCAAAAAGGCTGGGACCAATGTCCCGCCGCACGAGCGCCCCAAACCAAGCGCCCATTTCCCCTTCCTCCAAACCAAACCCCCCAATATACGCACATACAGGCGCATATAGGAACAGGCCGAATCTTGCAAGCGCACAGTTCGATGGGGCTTCAACGAAATGCAGTGGACACGTCACACGTCCAGCCCTGGCAGGTCCACCACACACAGGCGAAATTCCAGCTTTTGCGCTTGCGTCAGATAACCTGCCCTATGTCCTTGCTTGATGGGGGCAGCTGCACAAGCCCAGGGAGTGCTCCAAATTATTTTAAGGGAAAGTATATCCCAGCTCCTGACTTTCAGATTTCTCTCATATTTAGCCCTAATTTTACTCAGAAAGCACCACTTTCTAGAATTTCTCTCACGCGAGGCCCAAAGTATGTTCAAAACTGGTCCTGCGGGGCGAAGTTTTCGACACGTGTCCTCTTGTTACCATCTGACGCACTTCCACAAATTGGAAAAATTGGACGGGGGCACAAAATATAAAACCCCTAGGGAACCGGGACACATTCGCGGGAGGGATCAACCCTAAACACCTAGCAGGTCCCGTGTTTAGGGTTGATCCCTCCCGAAAATGTGTACTGGTCCCCAAAGGATTTATGTTTTTTGCCCCGTCAAAACATTTCCGGCGCGAAAGTTGCCCCGACAAACGGTTAGTTCAGAGTGGAAGTGCGTCAGATGGTAACAAGAGGACACGTGTCGAGAACTTTGCCCCGCAGGACCAGTTTTGAACATACTTTGGGCCTCGCGTGAGAGAAATGATAGAAAGTGGTGCTTTTTGAGTAAACCTAGGGCTAAATATGAGAGAAATCTGAAAGTCAGGAGCTGGGATATACTTTCCCTTATTTGTAACTAAAATCTGTCCGAAGCGTTGATTGCCTTGCACTCGTTGACATTCCACTTTCACGCTTGAAACTCGTGACTCGTGATTGCCCTTTTTTAAATAAGAATTGCTGATCCTTGAAAAAAAATGCTGTACAGTATGCGTCCTCCTCAGTCGTTGCTGGACCAACTGTCAAGCCTCGGGGTGGGGTGGGGATGTGTCTTTTTCTGCTGACACCTGTGGTGGACTGTAGTGCACCAGATCAAGGGTGTCTGCCCTCTGGATCTGCCTGAACCCAGCCGCGCCGCAAAAGCGAGCTTCCCCGCAGGGGTCTACTGTATCGTTCCCCCAGTTCTCCCTGCCCACCAATCACACAGAAGCCAGCTTGCTTCTTTCCCCCAACTTCTCTCCGAACCAGACCAACACCCAACCTGATCCCGTGCCGCCGCCATACCACCACCGCATAACCTCCGACGCGACAAGTGACCACCACAGCGCCCCTCCATCCATAACCCCCAAAGCAATCCGCTCTTCCTCGGTCACCACCGCACAGTGATATTTTTTATCCCCCACTTCCTTCCTTTCTCCCCCATTCTCCATTCCGCCAATTCCCCGCGACCCGGTAAGGAGCAGCCGCCGCAGCCCAGCGTTGAATCGCGGGGAACACGAGCAGCAATTGACGACAGGGTAACCGGAATTTCGTTCAGTCGCCCTTCCATTCCCTTCCCACCGACTTTATTCCACCAAGCAGCACCAGTAACACGTGCAGAGGAAAAGTAGGAAGCAGGCGAGCAAGCAAGCTGTGTTTCTGTTTCTTGGAATGCCACAAGTAGCGACGGCAGTCAGCATTTTTCCATTTCCACCACGATCCATCACAGCACAGCACGAGGCTTGGCCTGCCAAGAGAATTCGCGGTTTGCGACGAGTATTTACCTCGCAGAAAAGGCTCAGTAGCCAAAACGCACACCAAACTCGCGTGCATTCCGAGGTTCCACCATCCCCTGCCTCATACCACCTACGCCAAACCAAAACACGACCTAAAGCTAGTCCTTGAAAATGGCCTCTCAGCGAAGACACTCTGGCTCGCCCAGTCTCCTCCCTGGGCATCCATTCCCGCTCGACCATTCCCAAAGAGAATCCCTTCTATCGCACCGCGCACACTGCCGCTCGCACTGCAGCCTTGTACAGACCCGCCGGGAAACGCGAACCCGGTTTTCCCTCCTCGTGTTCCTCGTCTCGCTATCCGCAGCGCCGCTGCTCCGCCCGACCCACGGTACGAGCTGCAGCACTCAGCCGCTTGCTTGTACGAGCACAGCCGGTCGCATGTTCCGCGTTCGTAAATCAGGCTCTTCTATTACTCCGCTGGACGATTTGTGACTGTAATGCGCAAGTTGCTGATATCGAATACTAGTAGGTACTTACAGCGAGTACCTTTCAGGTGGTTCATTCAAGCGCATTTCGTTTCATTGCAAGCTAGGCACGCGAAGGGAGTCGGCAAACTGGCGTGTTGTAATGCCGCTCCAAAGCATTCTCTTACCCATTTCCCCCATCCCCCGCAGCCTCTCCCCCCGATGTCTCCGCGCTCTACATCGTCCGCCTGCGCTCCGCGCCGCCCGTCGCCTCGTACCGCGGCGGATTTCCCGGCTACCCGGCAACGGCCGTCTGGGACAGCGACCCTAACGGCAACGCGACAGACGCGACGTCAGACGACGCCGCCGCCGGTGCCAGTGACGCTGGCACCGCTTCTGCTTTCGCCGCCGCTGGTGCGGCTACTACCAGCGGTTTAGGATGGCTCGGCCGTCGACTGCGGCGGCCGCGTTTGAACTTGAGGGCGCCGGGCGTGAGGGCGTTCAAGCAGCTGCTGCAGCGCATGCAGCAGGCCGTGCTGAGAGACAGCGGGGTGACCGAGGCGAAGATGGTGTACAGGTGAGGAGGGAGTAGGGGAACGTTATTACTGGCGAACCATTTGCTCCCCTTCCGTACCACCCATCCCATCCCCTTCCCCGATCTCCATCACCCCCCTCTCCCACCTTCCCCTCTCCGCCGTGCCAGCTACATGCACGCATCGAACGGCGCCTCAGCGACCCTCACGCCCCTCGTTTCCCCCCCTCCCCCCCCCCTGCGCGCCCACCCTTATTTCCCCTTGCCCGCGCGCCCTCCTCTCTTCAGCTACATGCACGCATCCAACGGCTTCTCAGCGACCCTCACGCCAGCACAGGTGCAGCGGATGAAGAGGCATCCATCTGTCGCCTCCGTAACGCAGGCGCGCGTGCTGCGCCCCGCCACCACCGACTCGTACAAGTTCCTCGGCCTGCCCGGGTCGCTCTGGGCCGCTGCGGGCGGGCCCAGCAGCGCGGGGGACGGCACAGTGATTGGCATCGTGGACACCGGCATATGGCCCGAACACGCTTCCTTTGACGAAACGGTAGGTTATGCCTCGCCTTGCCCCCAGTAGGGTCAGTATGTTTATCAATAGCGACGGCACATGAAATCGGCATAGTGGTCACAGGGCGTGTGGCCCGCACCGCACGCATCTCGTGCCGCAGCCACTCGCGCTTCTCCTTCTCTTTCGCTGCCTCACTGTCCCCGCGGACCTCGCCGTTCCCGCCCTCCCCAGCACCAGCAGCAGCATGGCATTCACAAATCCCTCCCCTCCCCTCCCCACACTCCATTGTGTCGTCCCCCTTGGCGGTCTACCCCTCCATTCCACTCACCCTTCACCCACCCACTTCCTCACTACCCCTGCACCCCTCCTCGGCCCCACCAGGGCTACAGCAGCACGCCTCCCCCCCCCCCCGAGTGGTTGGGCAGCAGCACGCCCCCATCGTCTCCCAGCACCCCACTAATCCACCACCCGTCCTCCCCTCTACCCCTCTCCACCCCTCCACCCCTCCCCATCCCCACCAGGGCTACAGCAGCACACTCCCGTCAGGATGGTCAGGCACGTGTCCCACTACAAGCGACTTCGCATGCAACAACAAGATCATCGGTGGGGGAATCTTCCACGCGGGCTTTGAGAGCGGCGGCACCACCATCGACCTCTCAGGCGACTGGCTCTCGCCGCGTGATTCTTTCGGGCACGGCACCTGGTGTGCGGGGTGAGTGTGTGGGGGGTGCGTGGTGGGAGGGGTGAGCGTGTGGGGGGTGCGTGGTGGGAGGGGTGAGCATGTTGGGCCACGTGGTGTGCGTGGTGAGTTCGTGTGGTCTATGGTGCGGTGCATGGGGCATGGTGAGCATTCGCAGGTGGCACGAGGTATGCGTCTGGGATTCAAATAACTGGGGGGAACTATGTAGCCCAAAAGCATTCCCTGCATCAGCCTTCCCCACGTGCCTGTTCCACAACTCCTGCTCTCTCCCCCCACCCTCTCCCCCCCTCCAGGGCGGCAGCAGGCAACAACAATGTGCAGATACCCAACATCGGCGCGGCCAGCGGCATGGCGCCAGGGGCACGCCTGGCCATCTACAAGATCTTCTGGCAGTCAAATGGAAATTTGTACGCCACCAGCCCTGACATCTTCTCAGCCATTGATCAGGCCGTCGCCGACGGTGTGGATGTGCTGAGCCTGTCGCTGGGCGGAGCCAGTCCCACGGATACTTATTTTGATGACGTGCCCTTCATCAGCGTCAACGCCGTGAGTGCTTGTGCAATATGAGTCTTACCTGCATCTCCTTATGGCGATGCGGTGAGTGGCAATGCGGTGAGTGGCAATGCGGTGAGTGGCAATGCGGTGAGTGGCAATGCGGTGTGTGGCAATGTGGTGAATGGCAATGCGGTGAGTGCTCCTACCTCTATCTCTGTACCTGTATCTCATTATTCCAGTGCTTACGGGTTCAGTCACGTGGAGGGCCATGCTTTCGGCCTCAGCCTCTCCTCTCTCCACTCCTCTCCTTTCTCATCTTCGCTCCTCTCCTTATGTCCCTTCTCCCTCCCTTTCTTTCCTTTCCCACTCCCCACAACAGGCCGGGGTGTTCGTGGCCTTTGCAGCGGGCAACGACGGCCGTCCATCAGCATTCGCAGCCACGGGCTATCGCACGCTCTGCAACTTCTCTCCCTACTACATGACCGTGGGCGCCAGGTCAGGAGAGGGGGTTGTGACCAGGGGGAAAGGAGGTGAGGAATTGGCTGAGACGAGGTGAGGCGAGGGGAAGAGGAATCGATCTGAAAAACTCCTTTGCAGCCACGGGCTATCGCACACATGCTCTGCAACTTCCCGCCCTACTACATGACTGTGGGCGCTAGGTGAGGATGGGGGGAAGGAGGTGTGGGACGGGCAAAGGCAGTGGTGAGAGGAAGGACGAGGTCACGAGGTTGCACCCTGCCACAAGACCACGACACCAGGGGCCAGGTAAGAAGAAGAGGGAAAGAACAGGCATGACCGTGCGTTTTCACACCTTCGCCCTTGTTCATCCCTCCCCTGACATCCCCCCTCGCCTGCTCTTCTCATCCCTCTCCTTCTCTTCTCATCCCTCGCATGACACCTCCCCTGTGCCCCTCCCCCCCACCCCTGCCACACCCTGCAGCACCATCATCCGCAACGGAGCATCCATCTCCTCCACTACAGCAGCAGCAGCAGCGTCACTCGAAACTTCCTCCAACACCACAACCTCCACAGCCTTCGCAGCCACCACAGTGTCAACCCTCAATGGGGCGCGCATCCCAGCCAGCATCTCCCCTGCAGCCACCGCCGCCCCTGTAATCGCCTACTTCTCCTCCACCGGCCCACTCGCCAAGCCATCACGCGCCACCCCTGCCGCCTACCCCTCCAACACAATTCTCAAGCCAGACATCATCGCCCCGGGAGTCGAGCTTTACGCTGCTTTTCCCGGCAAGACTGTTGGCTCTAAAGGAGGGTTTGAAGCGCTGTCAGGGACGTCCATGGCCACTCCACACATCGCTGGCATTGCTGCTCTCATCATCCAGCAGCATCCTGATTGGACGCCCTCGCAGGTCATGTCTGCAATGATGACTACAGCACGCACTACTGATACCGGTAACGGAGCGATTAAAAACGAGTACAGGGCCGCTGCTACGCCGTGGGAGATGGGAGCGGGGCATGTGGTGCCTGCTAGGGTGGTTAACCCTGGGTTAACCTATGATGCCGGGGAGCAGGACTTCAGAAACTTTCTCGCCGGGCAGAACTATAACCGTGCGAAGGGTGAATTCGGCACCGCTTCTCTCAGAGCACTTTCCGCGAAGAATCTAAACCGGCCAGCTATCTCGCTGCCCAAAGTGCACAACAAGGCTTCAGTTACAAGGACAGTAACAAACGTCGCGGATACCACGTCGACGTATACAGTGAAGATCAAGAAACCTGCTGGAGTGAAGGTGAAAGTGTCGCCGTCAAGCTTCACAATCGCACCCGGGCAACGAAAGACGTACACGGTGACTGTTGTAGTGAAGTGGGCTTCACAGTCTTTCAAGTTCGGCAGCCTCACGTGGGTGGACAACAAGGGGCACTCCGTGCGGTCAGTGCTGGCCGTGCAGCCCTCTAGTGTGTGCTACTTTGGTTGCTAAGGGCGCGTTCCTAGCCTGCGCCTCTTATCAGACACACCTCTTATCAGACTCTACCGTAGTTCAATGCGCTTTTCAGCGCTGTTGAATGTGATTACGGGTGTTTCACTGCGGTGATTCGAGTCTGTTGAGAGGCTTGCCTGATAAGGTGCTGTAGGACGAGAGTAGAATCTGCAGCCCTTGCTGTGTATATGATATTCATGTAATGTTTTCTGAGCTGAGGTATGAATTCAACGATAGACAGTGGCTTACATCCACTGGGACACTTCCAAAAGTCTACACTTTAAGTGACATGCACTGCACTGCAGTCCAACAGCTGATACTAGCTGGTTGAGACTCGGCGTGTTCATATGCATCTTATCAGAGACAGCTCATGTCAGGCTCTGCGGTTCAGTGCATTTCAGTGCGATTGGATGAGATTACGTATGTTACGGAGCGGTTCGACACGGCGAGTCTGACTGACTAGAGGCGAGCCTGATAAGAGGCCGTAGGAACACACCCTTGGTAGGCTTGCAACTATTCTCAACACTTCAAGTGAGATGCACTCCACCGCACAAATGTTCTGAAGAGGCCCTGACAACAGCGCCTTATTCAACAGTCACCGCACCTCACCCCTCCCCACCCACCTCAGTGCCAGTAGCGCCCATGGCGATCCCAATGTCAGCCAGCTTGAGAGCAGGGGCGTCGTTCACCCCATCACCCGTCATCGCCACCACCTCGCCCTGCGCCCGCAGCGCCCTCACGACTGCCTGCTTGTGTGCCGGCTCCGCCCGCCAGAACACCAGATTGCCGCCCCTCGCCCTTCCGCTGCTCCTATCCCCACCTCTCTCCCCGCCTGTGCCGTGTGTCCCCTCTGGCCGCCCTCCCAGGATCCTCAGCTGCTCCTCTTCTGGCAGCCCAACGAACTCTGCCGCTGCGTACGAATGCCGGGCCGGATCCGTTTTGCTGTGCATGTCACCGTGTCTCTCCCCACCACCACCACCACTGCGCCCAAACAGCCCGATCTGCCGCGCAACAGCATCAGCAGTGGCCCCCGAGTCCCCAGTGATGACAATCACGCGCATGCCCGCACTCGTGCACGCTGCTATGGCCCCCGGCACCTCAGGCCTGGGCGGGTCTCGGATCCCCACCAGCCCCACAAACGTGAGCTCGCTCTCTAGCTCCTCATACCGGCTCCCATCCTCCACCCACCGCCTCACCTCCTCACTCCACCCCTCCCCACTCCCCCGTACCTCACCCCCCGTCTCTACATCCCCCTGCGCCCCTTCCCTGTTCCCTTCACCTCCTCCCTTGCTCCCTTCGCCCCCATCCCGCCCATTCAAACGCAAACCTGCAAGAGCAGGGGGGAGGTGATCTCGAAAGGCGAAGGCCAGCACGCGCAGGCCCTGGGAGGCCATGGCTGCTATGCTGTGAATCAGACGAGCACGCGCGGAGGGGTTGAGAGGGACAATGGCGCCCGAGGGGAGTTGCAGAGAGGAGCAGCGCGTGAGTACGCACTCTGCTGCTCCCTTCACCAGCAGCCTGTTGCCTGCGCCGCACAACCCCCCCTCTTCCTTCTCCCCAGGGCTTCTAATCTCCTCCCCCACTGCCCCGCCTTCCGCCAGTGCCCCGCGCTGCTGCACGGCCGCGACTTGGCCGCCCAGAGGTGAGACGAGCACGCTCATGGACTTGCGGAGGCGGTCGAACTCCAGAGTGCACACGCGCGCCCACCGCTGCTCCCAGTACCCACTCGCCAGGCTCAGGGAGCTCGCCTCCCCAGTTGCCACCCCACCCCCTCTGCGTGCCGCCTCTATCCGCACCTGCTGCTCCGCGCTCGGCACGCCCAGCTTCTCCGCCAGCACCTGCACGCAGGGGTGTGGGGACGGATGGATCGACGCGTCGTTTGTTTTAAGGATCGGCTATTCCAGTGTCAGCGCGTGCTTGCAGGATCGGCTACACTTGAATCACCTTCACCCCACCTTTATATCGCCTTCAATTCCCCTTCTCTTCCCCTTCACTTCCCCATCACCTCCCCTTCACCTCCCCTTCGCCTCCTCTGCACCTCCCTTCACCTCCCCTTCACCTCCCCTTCCTTCACTTCCCCTTCACCTCCCCTTCACCTCCCCTTCACCTCCCCTTCACCTCCCCTTCACCTCCCCTTCACCTCCCCACCACCTCCCCACCACCTCCCCACCACCTCCCCACCACCTCACTCCACCACACTTTACCTTCACCACACCGTCAAACGATCCCCCCTCACCTTGAGGGCGGCCTCAGTGGGCATGCCAGAGCAGGCGTAGCGCCCCTTGGTGGCCGTGATGCTGCTGTCGTTGCACAGCGCACTGATGGCCGCCACACTCCACACTCCCGCCTCCGCACTGCCACCCCTCTCACTCCCACCCCCCTCACTCGCACCCCCCTCACTCGCACTCCCCTCACTCAAAATTGATTTTCCTCCTCCACCTCCCCCGCCTCCTCCTCCCTCTCCTTCCCGTCTCCCTCCCCCTCTCCAACCCACCACCTCCCCATCCCCCGGGTCATACGTGGTCCCCGACACGTCATACCACCGCACGTCCCCGTCAGCGCCACGTGGCACTGCCAGGCTGGCGACCGCCATCTGATTGGTCGTGAGCGTGCCGGTCTTATCGGAGCAGATCACGGTGGTGCACCCGAGTGTCTCAACGGACGGCAAGCGTCGGACTATAGCGTGCGCGTCTGCCATGCGCCGTGTGCCCAGCGCCAGGCACGTGGTGATCACTGCTGGTAGCCCCTCGGGAATTGCTGCCACCGCCAGCGCCACTGCTTCCTGTTGATTGGGAGTTTAGGGTTTGGAACAAGGCCCGAGATTCAGGGTTCTGCAGTTGATAAGTGGTTATCTCACGACTGATTGAGGCTTGTGGTCTTTTGGTAGTGGCAGTGACAGCGGCAGTGGCGAGAGACAGCCAAGGGTGCTGACGTTGGGTGAGAAGGGTTGAGGATGGAGGGTGCTTGCCAGGCAACAAGTGGCAGGCAGGCAGGCAGGCAGGCAGGCACGTGGGTGTGACGGCTGTACTGCCTGCCTCCTCTTACCAGCCACTGGATGTGTTAGGCACGAGAATCTAGAGTGTATTGTTTCCAGGCCGCTACAGGCGGCAGGGCCAACCGTGACGGCTGGCAGGTTTTTGGGAGTCAATGCTACAACCAGCACCACTGGCACCCGTTGTCAGGCCGTGTGTTAGAAGAATGTAGACTATTGGGTTCACTGCTGCTACAGCCAGGGTTAACCTTAAATAGAACCTCGCCTGCTGAGCGTTGAACACTAAAATCCTCGCCAATCCATCTCACAGGAACACACACATTGCGCCCACAGCCTGGGTGCCTCATCACCCCTCACCCCCTCAAACCACACCACAAACCACACCACAAACCACAGCACCACACACACGCTACCTTGAAATAGAACGTTGCCTGCTGCGCATTAAACACGAGAGTCCTCCCCACGGCGTCCCACGCCACAAACCGGTCGAAATTCACCGCCCACAGCACCACGCACATGGCGCCCACAGCTTGGGTGAGCGCCGTGGAGAACTCGTCCAGGCGGCGCGACAGCGGTGTGTCGTACGCCGCCTCCTCCGCTGCTGCTGCTGTGATCTGCGCCTGGATGCGCCCCACCTCGGTGGCCATGCCCGTGGCCACCACCACCCCGATGAACGACCCAGTCGCTGCTGTCGTGCCTGCAAACGCCATGTTGTCCTTTGCCTGGATTTCCAGGCCGTCACTGCTGCCGCTGCTGCTGCCGTCGCTGCCATCGCTGCTGCTGCTGTCCCAATCTGCCTGCTGCGCTGCTGCCTCCTCCTCGCTGCGCCCACCAGCAGCAAATGCCGTGTTGGCCTTTGACTGGATCGTCCTCGCAACTGCCAGATCGTCGCTGCTGCTGCTGCTGCTGCTGCTGCTGTCGTCCCACCGGCTTTCCTCCACACTCTCTTCTCCTCCTCCTCGCCTCCGCTCCACCCGCTCGGTCTGCTTCACCTGGGGTTCGCTCTCCCCAGTGAGCGTGGACTCGTTGAGCCGCACACAACCGCTCACCACCGCAACAATGCGCATGTCTGCTGCCACGCGGTCGCCCGCCCGCACCTCCACCACGTCCCCCGGCACCAGCTCTCGCGCTGGCACCGTTATGAATGGCGCTGCTGCTGCTGATTTCGCTGCTGGTGCGTCACTGTCGTCGTCCCGGCCGCCTTGGCCTCCCTCCATGTTCACCACAGGAACAGCGGCCCGCCTCACTCGCGCCGTCTGCGGTTGCAGCTCCTTGAGCGCCTGGGGGAGCATGGGGGGCGGAGGGGGAGTGCATGGGAGGATGGATGGGGGGAGGAGGCGGATGGGGGGAGGAGGAAGGGACGGCAAGAGAGAGGAAACGCATTCAGGTTTCTATACTCAGAGTCGCTCAGGCTCATCCATAACGCACAAAGGCACCCCAAGTCGTACACTCACGAACAACAGGTCATTCCCACTCACACCCACCTTGAATCGTCTAGCCCTCGCCAACCAAGCTGCAGCCACTCCCTCACCCACCCCTCCCTCCCGTACTGCCAAGCCCTCACCTGCAGCCACTGCCCTCACCTGCAGCCACTGCCATATCTCACCTGCAGCGACATATCTCACCTGCAGCGACATATCTCACCTGCAGCGACTGCCATATCTCACCTGCAGCGACATATCTCACCTGCAGCGACTGCTCCGCCTGCACCTGCTGCCACACGCCGATGAGCGCGTTCAGCACCACGATCGCCACTATCACCACCGGCTCCGTGTACCCCGCCAGCCCCCCTCCGCCCCCTCCGCCTCCGCCTCCCGCGCCCCCTATCCCGCCCTGCTCCGCCACGGCCAGCGCGAGCGACACCACGGCGGCGGCGACGAGGATCCGAACGAGTGTGTCGTTGAGCTGGTCCAAGACTAGGTCCCAGAACGGCGTGCCTGCTGGTCGGTCTAGCTCGTTCCACCCGTGCGCTGCTCGCCGCCGCGCCACGTCGGATTCCGACAGGCCCGTGTCGAGGTTGACGAAGTAGTGCGCTGCCACGTGGCGCGAGGAGAAGTACCACGCGGGGAAGCTGGGCGGAGGAAGCGAGGCGGAAGTGGGCGGGGAGATGGCGGAAGGGGGGGAGGGACTGGCGGGGTGGTTTGTGAGATCTGGGCGAGTATCGAGGATTGCTGCTTGTGGCGAGGAGGCTTGAAGCGGGGATGGATGCGAAGAACCTGCATCCTGGCCCCGTGGCGCCGCGTTACTAGTGCTACTTTCGCTGCTGTCACTGCCCCTAGCCGTTTCATTGCAACCCCCGCTGCTCGTATTGGTATCGCCGCTCGTCGCAGCAGGCGTCGTTACGCGCTCGCCGCCGAACGACTCCTTTCCTCCGTCGCCGTGTGACGCCGTCGCGACGGCGCGGCGAGAGCCATTTTCGTGAAGCCCGATGCGAATTCGCGAAGGATTGGCGAGAAGGGACCAGCGGGTACGGAGACTGTGTCGGTGAGTGCTGGATTGGCTCGACTTGGAATGAGCGGATGGGCGCAACGACGGCTGCAAGGGGGACGCTGAGATGCCGCGGGAGGAGCGGCGAGAGCGACGCGGGGACGGATCGAGCGAGGGCTGTCGTTGACCGTTAAGGTGCCGACTGAGCGGCGTGCTGCCCGCGAATCGCGGCAGGCAGGGAGGTATGCCGTGCGAGAGGAGAGAACGCGACATGGTGTACGGCGCGGCGCGGGTGGAGCAGGTGAGGGCGCGCGAGTGATGGAGGAGGGGCTGGCATGAGGAGCTCGATGCCACCAGATACTAGTCACGAGGACGATCCGCGAATAGCTCGCGAACGACGCGCGACCGTTCACTACTTGTTTTGAGAACGTTTGGAGAGTGAATTCGGAATGGGAACGGACATGCCTAGCACCTGCTCCTGATTTGTAGAACTCGACGAACACCTACAATGGACACGAATTCCATCAATTGGAGATGTGTCTGTCAGGTGTCACGTTCGACGAGTCCGATCCGAGATAAATGACATGGATGCCTAATCAATCAGGTTCGAGTTTGTTGGCAATTGGATGCGGAAAGACGGACAAGATTGTCTTACGTGTCGAGGCAATATTGATTTGACGGCTTGGATAACTGTTGTCGGTGACTTTTGTCTAGTCGCGTGTATGGCGGATCAGATGGCGCAAGGTCCACGAAAGCTCGATCCTCGTCAGCATGCAGCGCGCCGCCACGTCCGCCAGCCCAATTTCAGCTTCCACTGGCACATTTCTACTGCTGGCACATTCTATTGGACAGTTGGGAGGTGTAGACGGTTTCGTTTCCTTCGTTTCTAATGTACAGAATACAACTCTGCACTTTATAATCCTGCAACGATACAGCGCCGACACCTGCTTCGCCTTGTACAGTTGTCGGTCCTCTAACGAATCATACCTCTGCCCTCACCCCTCAAACACATCCGCGAGTAGAAATGGTACGCACACGCACTCACCTTCTGACAGGCCGGTCTGGTTTGGGTGTCTCTGGACTATGCTTCCGACTGACACAGAAAGTCCCTCCTCACTGGCAGTCTAGGCGGAATAACGGAACGCTGTAGCGGCATACTGCCTTCGCCGCCAGCAAGCCCTCATTTCCAGCCCTACATTGCACTCGTACAGCGGCAATCATATTTTTACACCGCTCGCACATTTGTGCCGTCGCGTAGTCGCGTGCGCACGAGTCCCTGTATCGGGTATGGCTTCCGCAACCACCTCCCCTCACGCCGCCGTCTCGCTGCCTCGCTGTCCCCGCGCCGCGTGCCACCCGTCGCCAGCTTGGATTCCGGCCGTTGTCCCTGCGTTACACCGTCACAGTCAACAACGACGGCTCGCGTCCTTGCAGCCGCGGCGGGCGGGGAATACACACGATTGGCACGCGCATGCCACGTGCTGGGCGCGTGGCTGGCACTCGCCCCGACCACTTCCATTCCACGACCACCATTCGCACGAACAACAAGCAGGTCTCGTCGCAGTCGCACCGCCCTTCCAAGCGCCGCACTCGCGCCAGCGTGGAGGGCAGTCGAGCACACGTGTCGCCCATCCGCGCCTACGTGGCGTGCAGGCGTGCTCTCACAGGCCAGAGACGGCGGGACGCCCGCTGGCGGCGGGGGTCCGCACCTCGCGGCAGGGCGCTTCGACGTGGGGCGATTCGACGTGGGGCGGGCATGCGAGGGGCGGGTCATCCTGGTCGTCTCGCAGGGACACGCGGTGCCAGCTGTTCTCGTCCCAAACGGGTGAGCCACGAGCAAGAGCTTCTGAGGCGAAGCTTGGGGATGGGTGGGTGGGTGGGTGGGTGGGTGGGCGCACGTGATAGAAGTTGAGATTTGAGACGTCTCAGAACTCAACTTCTATCATCTGAGGAGAAGCTGGGGGGTGGGTGGGCGCACGAGCAGCCCACGGCGGTAGCGAGCTGGCGAGCTGTGCGCGCGTATGTCTATCCCTCCCTCATGACACAACCACAACACGGGTGGGCGAACCAGGCTACTGTGAGTTGACCTCTGAAGTAGCATTAGCGTCCCTGCCCACCCATCCCTCACACCCGCGTCCTCTCCCTCAGTCGTCCCCTGAGAGATTGTGTCTTTCAAGGTCTGCCCAGTGCATGCCATACTGCGCACACCTCCCCCCCCAAGTAGCCCCAATAGCCCCCGCTCCACCCCATCCCCCTTCCCCCAACCCCCCACCCCCTCTCCCCCCTCCTCCCCCATCCCCCCCGCCCTCGCCACCATTCCTTCTGTCTCTTCCTTGCGGTTGGTGCTGTATCAGCGGTGCATCCCACCCCTCACTATAGTCACGGAGGCAGCAGCCATGGACTAGCGCCCTGCCTTCCCCCTCCCTTCCCCTCCTCCCCTTCTTCCCCTTCTACATCCCCCCTCCTTCCCCCCCCCCACTGCCTGTGGTTCTCAGCCCTGCGCATCCCGCCCCTCACTATAGTCACGGAGGCGGCAGCCATGGACGAGCGCGAGGTGGCGGCGCTGCTGGCAGCATCTGGGCAGAACGGACAACTATTCCCCGCCCTGCTGCCGCCCGAGTCGCCGCCCGACGGCCGCCCGGTGCCCCGGAACGTGCACGTGGCTCGCGTGCCCGTGGACCAGCGGAGAGTCAGGCGGGCTGATGCTGCCAAGATGAGGAGAGCGCTGGATAAGAGGTGAGGGGGGAGATGGGGGGTGAGGATGGGAGAAGGGGTGAGGAGGGAGAAGGGGTGAGGATGGGAGAAGGGGTGAGGATGGGAGAAGGGGTGAGGATGGGAGAAGGGGTGAGGATGGGAGAAGGGGTGAGGATGGGAGAAGGGGTGAGGATGGGAGAAGGGGTGAGGATGGAGAAGGGGTGAGGATGGGAGAAGGGGTGAGGATGGGAGAAGGGGTGAGGATGGGAGAAGGGGTGAGGATGGGAGAAGGGGTGAGGATGGGAGAAGGGGTGAGGATGGGAGAAGGGGTGAGGATGGGAGAAGGGGTGAGGATGGGAGAAGGGGTGAGGATGGGAGAAGGGGTGAGGATGGGAGAAGGGGTGAGGATGGGAGAAGGGGTGAGGATGGGAGAAGGGGTGAGGATGGGGCTAGAGTGGAGAGTGAGCGTGGCTGGAGTGCCTGTGGGTAGAGATGATGGGTGCCGACTCGATTCGATGGAGAAGCAAGATGAGAGAATGTGCTTCTTTCTCCTCATATCATGTCATGTCATGTCATGTCACCCTGTGGACCTTGCTGTCCACGTCATACCCCTGTTGTCCACGTCATACCCCTGCTGTCCACGTCATACCCCTGTTGTCCACGTCATACCCCTGCTGTCCACGTCATAAACCTGTCGTCCACGTCATACCCCTGTTGTCCACGTCATACCCCTGCTGTCCACGTCATAACCCTGTCGTCCACGTCATACCCCTGTTGTCCACGTCATACCCCTGCTGTCCACGTCATAACCCTGCTGTCCATGTCATACCCCTGCTGTCCACGTCATACCCCTGCTGTCCACGTCATACCCCTGCTGTCCACCTCATACCCCTGCTGTCCACGTCATAACCCTGCTGTCCATGTCATACCCCTGCTGTCCACGTCATACCCCTGCTGTCCACGTCATACCCCTGCTGTCCACGTCATACCCCTGCTGTCCACGTCATACCCCTGCTGTCCACGTCTTACCCCTGCTGTCCATGGCTGCAGCACAGTGACAGTGGGTCTGTACGTGAAGAAGGAAGACCTCTCAGAGGACTATTACACGGAGGAGGGAGAGGAGGTGGTGGAGGAGGAGGGGGATAAGGTGGGGAAAGAGGAGGGGGGGGAGAGGAAGGAGAGGAAGGGCAGTGAGGCAGACAATACAGATGACAGCAGTGGTAGTGATGGTGGGAGCGACAGTGACAGCAGCAGCAGCAACAGCAGCACCACCACCACCACAAGTGATGGTGGCACGCCAAGCAAGGGTACGAGCAGTGGAGGCAAAGGGAGCAAGAGGAGGGGGATGAGCAAGTGGGCGAGGAGGAGGAGGGCGAAGGCGGAGGAGGAGGCTCAGCGCAGTGTGGAGGGCAAGAGGCTCGTGGCGTTTGGGCGCGCGTACTCCGATGGCACGCTCACTGCTGCCGTGCATGACATCGCGGTGCGTTTCATCCCCTGGGTGCGTTTCATGTGTATGCTGTACACACAGCATAGGCGAAGCGAATGTGTGCCCTCCTTCATGAACTGCACTCCATCATCTGATGCCATGGGATGCCATATCATCCTTTCACATGTTGAGACAGCACAGCACATCATATCATTGGACTATGCTCCTCGTTTTTCTTCCTCTGCTTCGCGTCCCATCCAGTCCCCCGACACTCCACCCCACCGCTCTCCACTGTTCTCCACCATGCCAGGTGGCACCAATATACAGAGGCCGTGGCCTTGGCACCAGGGTGCTGCAGAGAATCCTCAGGTGAATTTCCAAGCTGATGTGCTCTGGTGAATTCTCAGGCTGGTGCTGAGATGAAACTTGGTTTTGGATTGCAAGGCTGTGAACGGGCTTCTTCTAGGGGTCTTCATGGCCCATCCACGTGTCTGACTTCGCATCACAAATATCCTCTATTTCTCTTCTCTCCTGTCTCAATCCTTCTCTGTTGAAGCTCTCCTCTACTTCTGTTATCCTCTGTTTCAACTCTCCTTTTCTATTTTCCTCTGTTTCTCTTCTCTGATTCTTCTCTGTTTGGAATCTCCTCTGCGGCAATGATCCTCCTTTCCAACTCCTGTCTCTTTCTATTTTCTTCTGCTTCTCTGCGCCTCTGTTTCTATTATCCTCTCTTCCTCCCTCGCCACCATGCTCACTCCCAGGGAGCTCCTCTCGCGGGGCATTGGGGACATCTCTGCTGTCGTGTGGCCCAACCAGCGGTGAGTTGCTTGCTACACCTCCTACTGCTGCCACTGATGCTATCGCTGCTACCCATGTGACCGCTGCTACAGGTGCCACCGCTGCTTCGTACCATGAGTGCTGCTGCTACAACTGCTACTGCTGCCTCTTACCATGATCATTGCTGCTGTATCTGCATCCATGAGAGGAACCCGTGGATTATGCGTTTCATGGCATGGCACCCACAGGGATTCCACACTGCACCCTGAGGGAACACACAGAGCATGCACAACACTCGGCACCGTCCACTCCTCCCCTTCTCGACCACCTCCTGCCCGCCTCCCCACCTCCTGCCTGCCTCCCCACCTCCTGCCCGCCTCCCCACCTCCTGCCCGCCTCCCTACCTCCTGCCTGCCTCGCCCCATCCCGCCTGCCCCCTCCTGTATCACATTCAGCACCGCCCCATATATCTGCCACGTCACTTACAATACAGCCCATGCCCCTTCTCCCAGCTCTTGTTATCCTCTCTTCAGCTCCTGCTCTCGCTCCATCGCCTGCTTCTCCACGCGCCTCTGCCTCCCCGCTTGCCTCTGCTTCTGCTGGGGCATCCTTTCTTCCTCCGCCCCCCCTTGCACCATATTCACCCTGCGTGTGTGTACCTTCACGAGTGTACCAATCACCAGAACGTATATATTCCTCGTTATTCCTACTTCTCTGCTACAGCTTGTTTGTATGGCAATCACAGCTTCGTTTTCGTCTGCAGCTTGTTTGTTTGGCAGTCGGGGTTCCCTTTCGACCGCCTCCAGACCACCACGATGCTCCTGCCGCCCGCACAAGTGTCAGTTCCTATCACCAGTCACTAACACATATTAATTCTTTATTCTTCTGTGCTGCAGCTTGTTTGTGTGGCAGTCGGGGTTCCGTTTCGACCGCCTGCAGACCACCACGATGCTCTTCAAGGGCCTGCCGCCCGCACATGCTGACAGCAACAACACCAGTGGTAGCAGCAGCAGCAGTAGTAGCGACAGCAGCAGCAGTAACAGTGGCAGCAGCAGCAGCAGCAGCAACAACAACAGCAGTAGTAGCAGCAGCAGAGAAATCGGCATAGCAGACAACCAGCAGCGGCAGAGGGATACTGATGCTGGCTTCCAAACAGCAGGGGGGACGGCAGCAGAGGCAGCAGAGGCAGCAGAGGCAGCAGAGGCAGCAGAGGCAGCAGAGGCAGCAGAGGCAGCAGAGGCAGCAGAGGCAGCAGAGGCAGCAGAGGCAGCAGAGGCAGCAGAGGCAGCAGAGGCAGCAGAGGCAGCAGAGGCAGCAGAGGCAGCAGAGGCAGCAGAGGCAGCAGAGGCAGCAGAGGCAGCAGAGGCAGCAGAGGCAGCAGAGGCAGCAGAGGCAGCAGAGGCAGCAGAGGCAGCAGAGGCAGCAGAGGCAGCAGAGGCAGCAGAGGCAGCAGAGGCAGCACATGAGGAAGAGCATGAGGAGACAAGCGAGGTGCAGTGGGGGAGTTGGAGCATGCACATGCCACCGCCCCTGCACGTGCCTTACCCCCTCAAGGCGCCCCTGCCAGCCCTGGTGACTCAACAAGCGACAGCAGCAGTTGCTGCTGCTGAGGCACGGCCGGTGGCAGGGCAGCAGGCAGGGGGGGAGGCAGAGGGGCAACGAGGGGGCGTGAAATTCCCGTGGGGGAGATAAGGGTGATGAGGGGGGGATGATGGTGATGAGGGGGGGATAATGGTGATGAGGGGGAGGGGAGATGAAGGTGATGAGGGGAATTGTTGGAGATGATGATTTGCTCTTCAATGTTCACGTTTACATGTGCGCTGGCAATGTCTGCTCTCAGAGCTTCAGTGTTCTCTCCACCACTGCCACCTCAAGCCACCTTTCTCCTTTCAACATGGCAGTAGGATACAGAGTGTATTTCAGCATCATGTAATAATAATTTACTTATTTTTGGCCATTTGCATACCCTTCTCTTCCAGCATGCAGTCTGAGAGACTTCAGTATGCATGTTACTACAGTACTACCAAGCAAGCGCTTTGTCAGTGCAAGAGGAACCGATGCTAGCAGTAAGCACATGCATGTTGCAGCAGCAGCAGCAGCAGCACATGCATCAAGTGAACCGCAACCTGAACTAAGAATTTTAAACCCTCACAAGTCATGACGAAAATTCTAGACCTCAATGTCCCCGACCCCTAACAATGTACAGCGGAGAGCAGAGCAATGCCATGTGAGCAGCCCCAGCTCGAGCCCCAGCTCCCCAGCCCCCCAGCCCCCCAGCAACAGCACCAGCACCAGCACCAGCACCAGCACCAGCACCAGCACCAGCACCAGCAACAGCACCAGCACCAGCACCAGCACCAGCACCAGCAGAGGCATGCAACCAGCATAGCAGCAGCCATTGGTGCTCGAGGCGCAGTGGCTAAGCGGGGCCGCCTGCCACGTCACCCCGCCATGCGCTGCTGCTCATTGAAGGGGAGCCATTGGAGACGGCGCGACTCGCGAGCCAACCCTGCATTCAGCGACTGAGCACCACGAAGAAGCGGCCACCAGCACCCCTCTTGCTGCCACAATCGCCACCACAACACGTCCCTCCCCTCCATCGTTCTCTGACAGCAGGATCTTGCCTATCCCGGGGAAGCCAGTTCGCCAAAAACGACGGGCCGACGCGTGACTTCGCGACGTCCGAGAGCAGCGAAGCAGGAATACACGGGGAAAAAAGAAAAACAAAAAGACGCAGAAAGGAGGGGCGCCTCCGAGAGAGACTTGTGAAGTCTGAAACGGAAGAGCGAGGCTGAACTAAACCAGATGTAAGTGCGCGGGTGGCGTCAAGCGCGGGGAAGGCGAAGCACGCGGAACGCGTCACGCGCGTGGTTGCGTCACGCGCGTGGTTGCGGGGTCCATGATTTTAGCGACTCGCGAGCCCCCCCGAACCTAATCGCATCTGACCGCATTATTCCGATCTCCGTGGCGCCTTTAGGCGACCCGCATCGCGTGCCGAGAATGCTCTCCCTCCGCTCCGGCCACGTCTGTTCCAAATCCTCCAGATCTAAATAATCAAAATCCTCCGCAAGGTCATCGCCTTCCGCCTCCCCGTGACGCATCCCGAACGCTGCTGCGGCTTGTTGACCATGGCTCTCAGAAGACCGTTGCATTTCAGAGCCATCTGCTTCGTCCCGCAAGGCTCCATCCGTTTGACTGCTCGCGGCCTCGCGAGGCTCCGCGCCAGAGGCGGAGGAGGTGTCTTCCGGAACGTGAAGCGTCTCAATTTCTGTTTCCCCCGATCCGTAAATCACGGTGACGCTCTCGTCGAATCGCAGCCGAGACTTGCCATCCTTGGTGCTCGGATTACTTTCCGGCCGTGTTGCGCTATTCTCGGACGCCATTGCAGAGCCGTGGAAGAAACTGTGCGAAGAATGCCTCAAACGCCTGAACGAATCTTGTCTCGGGGAGAAAGAACTAAGTGATTGTTCAAGTAACTAGGACGCGTCGCAGTGCATCAATTCCTGAGACCTCTAGACCTAAATATCCACGTCGTTACTGCACTGACCTAGGGGTTGCCGTGCCGAGTGGATCACAGGTTCGCGGCAAGTGAGGTGAGGTGGTAGGCTGCTGGGCTTCTTGGTTCGCCCTTGTCACTGGTTGGACGGCTTGGTTTGGTAAGGTGAAAGGTTGAACCCTCCTTTCGTGTTACCCCTTTTAGATAATTCCCTGCCCGCCGAAGAACATGTCAGTCGTAGTATTGAATCAAGTTTGCGGAAATGTTGGTGGAATCCCTCCTGAAGCTTGTTATTTTTCCTGAAACTGACATTGATGGTAGTAGACTGTTGTAGCCTTGGTAAAATGCCTCTTCTTTAGCAAAAGTATGGTAGACAGCGCTTTGAAAAACATGCTTGTTCAGCAACATACCGAGTCAACGATGCCAGACTCGGAAGAAGATTCTATTTCTCTGAACCACACACGAGAGGTTACCATTCGTGAACGAAGTGTGAGCAGAATAACGAGTGTGTAACATAACTTGCTGTATGTGCTTACGTCTGAATCATGTCCGATTTGGAAACTTCCATTGTTCATAATACATTTGGAAACTTCCATTGTGTCAGTAGTCCAATGGTTAGGAAATTTGCCTTCCAAGTAAAAGATCCGGGTTCGATTCCCGGCTGACGTAGTTATTTCGTTTTAAGTTTATGTTGAAACCTTTATTGATTCACCAAATCAATATTTGTTGGTTTGTTTTCCTTTTTGCAGTAGCATTAGGGCGGTACATAGTAATTGAGAACAACAATTATACACAATGGTTTGGCAAAGACGACCTCATCACAGGGCTCTCTTTATCAGACCAAATCGGTCTGATGGTCTGATTTTCAGACCTCGATTTTTTCTTTCATCTGATTTGTAAGACAGTGAATTTTATTTCGTCTGATCAGTAAGACAATGAATTTTACTGCGTCTGAATTTTCAGAGCAAGCGTAATACTTCGTCTGCCATTTCAGACTGCGCGTATATTTCCGTCTGACACCGGCACCCCTCTTTCCCCCTCCCCCGCCCCCCCCCTTTCCCCGTTCTCCACCCCTCTCCCCGAATCTCTCGCTCCTCTACCAGCACAGTCCCCACTTCGAGTCTTTTGCTCCTCTGCCAGCCCAGCCCCAGTCCAGCGCTTCTCCCCCTCCCCATCCGAGATCCCCTCTCCCTGCCTAGCCCCACTTCGCGTCAAGTCCCTCCCACCCCCTCTCACCCCCCCGCGGTCCTCGCGCCAATGCAAACCAGCTCGCGGACTCGCCGCATCAGCGGCGTATGCAGAAATCCGTTTGAAAGTAAGATGCTCGACCAGTGTCTTGGTATTAGCTACATCAGACCGTGCATAAAAAATCGTCTGAAAAACAGACGTAGCTCCAACATTCGTCTTAGAAATCAGACCAAAAAAATATGCTCGTCTGAACGTCAGACGAAACGTTGTTTTTTTTTGTTTTTTTTTTTGTTGTTTTTTTTTTAGATTTCAGACGGGCCTAAATCCTAGCAAGAGCCCTGCTTCATCAGAAGCAAGGCAACCGGGCAACATAGCAAGTCGACCTCCAGCGCAGAACTAGGGCGGCTTGTAAGCGCCGCAAGATGGCGCATGCCAACACAGCTGGAAGGTGGCTTGCCAACACTTCAAGTCGGCGGCTTGCCAGCGTTGCAACCGCAGGTGACTATGTGAGCATACCATGCACGCACCTACCACGCAAGTGCTGGTAGACGGTTGAGCATGTCATGTACCGTTACGCACATTGCGCAGGTGCCAGGTCAGCCACGTGCCGGCAGTTGCGCCAGATGCACCTCGTCGACAACGATCACGGCATGTTGCCACATAGGACAACTTCGCCAAAACTGCCTGGATGACGTTTGCGCACCATCACAGAAATTCGTCGACCAGGCTATTCGGTCGACCAGAGGGAGCCGCCGACACCCACAGGTCGGCGCCCTGAAGTCGGCGCCATGTCGACGACCGCCACACGTGATGCGCATGGTTAAGCTGTTCCTCTTCCGGCTCTCCAACGTGGGAAAAAAATGTCCGGCTTCCCTCTCCTCATGTTTAGCCGGTCCACCTTTACGCTGAGCCATCCATTAACTGCTATCCTCATCCCTGCCCCTTCGTGCAGGCCTTTTGTCCAGCAGAGGAGGCCGGCCGACACCCCCAGCTCTTCATTGTGTGGAACAGATATTCCCTAGACACCGTGTCGTACGCCTTCTGAAAGTCAACCAGCAGGAGCAGCCAATCCTCCCCTCCGTTCTGCGCGGCTTCAACGGCGTCGGCCATCGACGATACAACATCTCCCAAGTTTTATCTCGGCAGGAAGTCGTGTCATAATAAGAACGAGGAATGAATGAACTAGAAATGAGATGGGTACAAATAGGAAAACCTAGAAAGATGTACCCCCTAAGGTCTAACCCACTACAGCCTAAACATGCTATATCATATATGTTTGACACACCCCCATAGGCAAAGTGGGGGAGAACAAGGGGTCACAAGACCAGTCAAGAGAAGCAAAGCAAGCTCAGGGTGGATCACGAAGTCACCACGCATTCTGAGCACAAGCAAGTGGCCACAAGACCAGTTCACATGCAGAGGTTTATAAAGGAGAACAAACAATACAGTGATCACAACCTAGCAAGTGTAAGCATGCAGGTATATGTATAGAGATCACAGTACAAGTAGAGTCAAGAAGTAAGCAAGTGAGGCACAGTAGGCACAAGGCCTAGAACAGTACAGAAACGCTGATGATCACAAGGCTGAAGGGCCTTGGTGAACACATCAGCAGTGTTGGCCCGAGTGGCCACGTAAGCAAGACGAAGCTGACCACGCTGCTGCAACTCTCGAGCAAGAAAGTAGCGTAGAGCGATGTGCTTCGTTCTGTGCTCCAGTCTGTGCTCCTGACACAAGGCAATCATGGCCTTGTTGTCGACGTACAGCACTGGAGGAGAACGAGGCGGCTCTCCAAGGTCGGTCAGCAGGTAGGTGAGCCAGCGTAACTCCTGAGCAGCCATGGCCCCTGCGTAGATCTCAGCCTCACAACTGGAGCTGAGAACAGAAGACGAGCGGGTAGACCGCCAAGAAACAGAGCCGGAGCCAAGGCTGAAGGTGTAACCCTGTGACGACCGCTGCGTAGCCAAGTCGTCAGCCCAAGGAGCGTCTGCGTGACCAGTGAGGACAACTGGACCTCGCCCTCCAAGCACGAGCCCCATGCCCGACGTACTGCACAAGTAGCGCAACACCCTCTTAGCAGCATCCATGTGCTCCTTCCTGTGTCGGCCAGGAGCGACATAGCGTGCTAGGATGCTAAGAGGGTAGGCTAGGTCAGGTCGAGTGCAGGTCATCAGGTACATGAGGCAACCCACAAGCTCTGGATACGGGCCACTCGGCTCTACGGACTCGTCCGAAGGTGGAGCTAAGAGCGAGTGACCGGTAGGCAGAGGAGTGGACTGTGGCGAGGAGTACGTGAAGCGGAAGCGCTGAAGGACCTGCTGCACCATGTGTGACTGAGTCAAGGTAATGGTGCGCTGTGCTCTGTCCCGGGTGATCCGCAAGCCAAGATAGCTTGTCAGCTCACCCAGGTCTGTGCACGTGTGTCTCTTCTGCAGCTCCGACTTCACGTGGGCGAGTGCCTCAGTGTCAGCAGTAGCAAAGACCAAGTCGTCTACGTACACGAGAACGTAGAACGGCGGCAGAGTGGTGTCGGTGCGTAGAAACAGCGACGGGTCAGCAGTAGAAGGAGCAAACCCAAGAGCAGCAAGAGTCGTCCTCAGTGTGTCGTGCCACTTACGGGGTGCCTGGCGGAGACCGTAGACTGGCCGCCGGAGGCTTCACTGGGTACCAGGAGGAAACGACCCAGTGAATCCAGGTGGGCGGCGCATCCAGATCTCCTCGTGCAGGCTGCCCTGTAGGAAAGCAGTGCTAAAGTCAAGAGAGTGGAGCTCGTAGTCACGCTGAGCGGCGACGTGCAGCAGAACCCGAAGAGTGGTCATCTTCGGGGTAGGGGAGAAGGTCTGGAAGAAGTCAACTCCCTCACGCTGACTAAAGCCTTGTGCAACGTAACGCGCCTTGAAGACATGCGGAGAACCCGGCGGCCGCTTCACCCTGAAAATCCACATGCCACTGACGATGTTCGCCCCAGGCGGGGGAACCTCGTCGACGTAGGTGCCTGTGGACTTCCAGGAAGCCATCTCTGCGTCCATGGCTGACTGCCACTGAGAGGGGTAGGGACCCTCTATCGCCTCTGCGTAAGAGCGCGGGGTCGGGATGTCTGGTGCATCCGGGTCTCCCTCAGGGGCAATCAGCATGGACACGAGATGAGGTAAAGCAGCGGCAAAGCACTCAAACTCCTCCTGTCTGTCCTCAAGGACGTCCGTGCCAAGAGCACACTCACCCCCGACGGACGGAGGACAGACAGACTCAGACTCAGCAACAAGGCTAGCGGCGTAGTCTAGACGACAGGCGGCAGCAAAGTCAACAAGCTCAGCAACTAGAGCAGACGCAGCAGTGGACTCAAAGGAAGGGTCAGTGACAACAGTAGCGAGGAAACGCGTGACAGTAGGACTGGCAGCACGAAGGGAGTCAGAATCCAGGTCCGGACCGTCAGGAAGAGAGGACGCAGGAGGAGACGGCAGAGGGACACGCTGTGGAGCAGTGGAACGACGCAGAGTCATATAGTGAGTGCCAGGGACAGGAGGAGGACGCTCACGCGGAACACGACGACCAGTGCGGACAGCGCGGACAGGCGACTCTGGACGAGACTCAGGCTCACGACGCTCCGTAAGACCTCTAGTCGGCCCAGAGTAAGGAGAAGGACTAGGCAGTGGAGAGGCTGGCTGTAACTGTGACTGCGACGGGACACTCGGAGGACCTCCAGTATCAGCACCCCCAGACACAGCACCCCTAGGCGCAGCACCCCCAGACTCAGCAACCCCAGGCTCAGCACCCCCAGGCTCAGCACTCCCAGACTCAGCAACCCCAGGCTCAGCACCCCCAGGCTCTTCACCCCCAGACCCGGCACCCGCAGGCTCAGCACCCCTAGCAGCACCGGAGTCACCAGCTACCTCAACAGGCTCGACTGCGTCTATCTGAGACACACCTGAGGGGGCAGGACCCTGAGGGGGGAGGGGGTCTACCGGAGGAGTACCTGGCGCGAGGAAGAGCGGCGGGGGGGGGAGGGGGGCAGTGCGGTAGGGGAAGGGACGGTAGTAAGGAACCGACTCGTCAAACGTGACGTCCTGAGAGGACAGAACACGGCGCGAGGTGGGGTGGTAAAACTGCCAACCAGGCGCGTCGGGGGGGAAGCCAAGGAAGACGCAGGGAACGGCACGGGAGGACAGCTTGTCCTCAGACAAGTCGCAGACGAAAGCTCGAGATCCCTTGACACGGAACGCAGACGCATCGCCAACCTTCCCCGTCCACCGCAGAGTGGGGGTGGTCTCCGGCATGGAGACCCGGGGCTGGAGGTTGATCTGATGCGCCGCGTACTGAACCGCGAACGGCCACAGAAAATGGGGAGCAGCCGCATGGATCATGGACGTACGAGCGACATCCATGACCATGCCAATGCGGCACTCAGCAATCCCATTTTGCTGTGGAGAGGCCGGAAGCGTGAACGTCTGGCGGATGCCCTCCGCCCGACAGAAAGCTCGCAGAAGGTCGGAGGAAAACTCTCCACCTCTGTCTGAGTGCAGACGCAGAACAGGGAAGTCCGAGCCGAAACTCTCTCTGAGCTGGAGACGAGCAGCGCGGATCCAGTCGATCAACACCTCAGTGACCTCACCCTTGCGGCGCAAGGGGAAGACCGTGGTGTAACGCGAGTAGTCGTCAACAACTAGCAGGAAGTAACGCTCGTGACTCTGTCCACGGACGCGGGCTGGGCCCCACACGTCCATGTGAAGAGTCTGCAGGGGAGCCTCTGTCGGAGGAAACTCGGAGGAGTGAGGGGCGGCGCGCTGCCGGCCCTCGACGCAGGGAACGCAGGTAGGGGCAGGCCCCGGAGGAAGGGGAGGGAGGGACTCGGGGAGACCTGAGACAAGGACACGGGAGGCTATGCCTCGAAGACGAGGCAGGGAGGGGTGACCAAGGCGGTGGTGCCAAAGGAGAGTCTCGTGAGACAGGAGGCGACACGAGCAGGGGGCAGACTCAGGGCCAGACCGGGACGCTGCAGCAAACACCTGACCCGACGCGGCTACCCGACCAGACTCAGCAACCGGAGGAGACACGGTAGTCAGGGTGTACAGGCTCGACCCAGGCTGACGGGTGAACGTGGCCAGGTGCCGGCCCGTCCGAGTACACGAACAGTGGGTCACCCGCTGACCTCCAGGAGTGAACTGGTCAACCCACACGTCCTGAAGGTCAGATCCACTCACCAAGTTCGTGGAGAACGAGGGGAGGTGGAGGCCAGACAGAGAGCCAGACGGGACCGCCGGACACGGCAGGACCGTGGAGGAGTGTGCAAGAACCGGACCCCCAGAGGGGTCAGCCAGAGAGACTGCCACTGGCCGACTGAGCGGCGTGAGTGTGGTACAGTCGCGAAAGAAGGAGCGGGAAGCACCCGAGTCAAGGGTGAAAGTGTGCAAGGCCGCAGCAGGCGTAGTACCAGAGAGAGCAGACTCACCAGCACCTGGAGGAGTGAACTCCCTAGCGCCTAGAGCAGCAGCCTCACCGGCACCTGGAGCAGGAGACGCACCAGCACCTAGAGCAGCAGCCTCACCAGCACCTGGAGCAGCAGACTCTATACCTGGGTCAGGCGGCACACACAGGTAACAGGCACCCTCAGCACTAGTAGGCAACGCATACATGGCAGTGAGGATAGCATCATAGTTAAGAGCAAAGATATCTACCCTCTGCCTAAGCAGCTCCACCCACTCGGGGAGCTCAGCCGCGTCGCCAAACTCTGTACGCCAGGCGTCGCTCAGACGGGAGAAGCAGCGGGAATCTGTGTGACCAATCGTCCCGCGAGGCTGACCAGCCCGAGCACCAGTGCGAATGACGTACGGGCAGCGAGCAGTACTCCGTGACCCTCCACTCTGAGCGTACCACTCACGAAGCTGCTGGGGCGAAAGGACCGCGCGCGGACGCCGCTACCGCTGCACCTGGTCACTACAAGAAGCTCCCGAACGACCCGCTCCAGGGCGACTCCCACCACGGCCACCCCTACAACCCCAACTAGCGTACCACTCACGAAGCTGCTGGGGCGTGAGGGACTCACGCGGACGTCGCTGGAGCTGCATCTGGCCACCGCCAGGAGCAGAAGTAGCAGTAGTAGCCGCAGTAGCAGCAGTAGCAGCAGTAACAGCAGTAGCAGCAGTAGCAGCAGTAGCAGCGCGGCCACCCCTACAACCCCAACTAGCGTACCACTCACGTAGCTGCTGGGGCGTGAGGGACTCACGCGGACGTCGCTGGAGCTGCATCTGGCCACCGCCAGGAGCAGCAGTAGCAGGAGCAGCAGTAGCAGCAGCAGTAGCAGCAGAAACAGTAGTAGCAGCACGGGCAGGGCAGTGTGGCAGCGCGCTAGTAAGGCAGGCGCGCGGGAAGCGCGGGTAGGGCAAGTGCTCACCAGTGGCGGGAAGGGCAGTCGCTCGCCGGGCGAGCACGGTAGGCGCACAACGGCGGCGACGGCGGGGCCGGGACAGCTGCAGGGCGGGGCCGCGACAGCGGCAGGGGGCCCCTCGGCAGCTGCTGCAGGGCGGGGCCACGACTGCTCTAGGCGGCTCCGCGGCAGCTGCAGCAGGGCGGGGCCGCGACTGCGGCAGGGGGGCTCCGCGGCAGCTGCTGCAGGGCGGGGCCGCGACTGCTGCAGGCGGCTCCGCGGCAGCTGCTGTAGGGCGGGGCCGCTATGGCGGCAGGGGGGGGCTCCGCGGCAGCTGCTGCAGGGCGGGGCTCCGAGGCAGCTGCTGCAGGGCGGGGCTCCGCGGCAGCTGCTGCAGGGGGGGGGGGGCGCCGCGACGAGCAGGGGCGACACCCCGGGGGCGCCGCGACGAGCAGGGAAGGCGCCGCGGGGGCGCCGCGACGAGCAGGGAAGGCGCCCAGGGGGCGCCGCGACGAACAGGAACGGCACCCAGGGGGCGCCGCGACGAGCAGGGGCGACGCCGCGGGGGCGTCGCGACGAGCAGGGACGGCGCCCAGGGGGCACCGCGACGAGCAGGGGCGACGCCTGGGGACGTCGCGACAAGCAGGGACGGCGCCCAGGGGGGGCGCCGCGACGAGCAGGGGCGACGCCCTGGGGGCGCCGCGACGAGCAGGAGGGGGACGCCGCGCGGGTCCCGCAGGGGCGTCGCGACGAGCACGGTTTAGGGCGGCACGCGGGCTGCAGAGGCAGCTCCCACGGGCTGCAGAGGCAGGCACGGCTGCAGGGGCAGCGCCCACGGGCTGCAGGGGCAGCGCCCACGGGCTGCAGGGGCAGGCACAGCTGCTCGGGAGGGCGGCGCGCGGGCTGCAGGGGCTGTACCCCCTAAGGTATAACCCACTACAGCCTAAACAGGCTATATCATATATGTTTGACAAGTCGTGTTGTTTTTTCGGTAGCACCGTCCCCATCACCTTCTTGAGCCTCGTTGCCATCACCTTCGCCACCACCATGTACATCACGTTTAGCAGTGTAATTGGGCTGTAATTCCCCAGCTGACTCGTTTCTCCCTTCTTGTGTAGCAAGACCGTCACGACTATGGAGAGAATTTCTGACATCCGCCTTGTCTGCTCGAACCGTCACACGACTTGCATCACATGTCCCCCCATCAGGTCCCAGTGCAGTTCAAATAAATCCGCCAGCAGACCGTCTTGTTCTGGGGATTTGCCCCTCGGTAGCCCTGCAATGGCCTCATTGACTTATGCCTCCGACCAAATTGCCTCCAACCTAACGGCCTCCGCCTCCAAGAAGCGTGGCCCTACGGCAAACGCAGACCAGTCTGTCATATCATCCAGGGCTATCTCTTTAAGCGCAATGGAGAGTCACTCTACAACGCGAGTGAAACTACGTGTGAAGGCACGGATGGTACAAGTGATCGTAGTGTTCTCTCTAGCACTTGCTCAAGTGTGGGTTCACAGGGGAAATCAACAAGAGGTTCACTAGCAAAAGAGAATGAACAAGTGACACAATGGCAAAGCAAGGCCACTACATCTGGAACCTAGCAAGCCTAGCAAGCAGGCAAGTCGACCTCCAGTGTAGCACGAGGGCGGCTTGCCCATGCATCAAGCTAGCGGCGTGCCAACGCAGCCCAAAGGCGGCTTGCCAACGATGCAAGTCGGCGACATGCCAGCACTGCACCTAGGGGGCTTGCCAACGCTGCAAGTCGGCGACATGCCAGCACTGCACCTAGGCGGCTTGCCAACGCTGCAACAAGGCGACTTGCCAGCATTGCAATCGCATGTCACTATAGCGCACATGCGCGCACCCACTTCGCAGGTGCAGTTAGGTGGTTGAGCACGTTGTGCGCCGCCATGACCAATTGCGCATGTCCCAAGTCGGCCACGTGCGGATAGTTGCGCCAGATGTGACACGTTGACCTCGTGCGCACGTGATATTGCCACGTAGGTCGGCTTCGCCATAACCACCTGGGCGACGTCCGCGAGCCCCCACAGAACTTTGTCGGCCAGGTTACTCAGTCGACTAGAAGAGGCCACCGACGCCCACAGGTTGGCGGCCGCAAGTCAGCGTCATGTCGAGGAACACCTTCGTCGGCCTCCGACTTCACTTCGTCGGCCTACGCTGTGGCCGGCTTTGTCGAAGTTGGCTCCGCTGTGGTAAACTTCACCGAAGTCAGATAACCGTCGAAGTTGACTTCAGCCGACTGCGACGGCTTTGAAATGACCAGCTGGTCGCCACCCCCATCTCTATCTCTTGTTTCTCCAGCACATCCGTCGTCACCTTCCTGACTCCTTTCCTCTTTGCCTGTAGTCTCCACATCCCGGGTCCCCTGTCCGACGATGAAGACACCGAGAGGCCAACGTGTATTGCGAACCAGTGGTACAAGAGGCCTTTCGGCACCCTGACGTGCTTTGCATCCTTCAACAACTCGACAAGCGACATGGATATAAGACTTCCGTCAATGCGCGAGCTGGTCATCGTTGCCCTGGAGAGTATACTCTTTTTGGGATGGGTGTAGCGTACGAAAGGCGTCCCGAAGGTCGTACTGTTGCCAGAAACTCAACAGCCTCTGGTTCCCCTGCCCCGTGCATGCTTGTGACGTTCTATCCATGGGTCCTCCACTACGTTCAGGTCGCCCATGACCACCAGGTGCGTTGATGCCAGCTGCTCGCGTACGAACTGGGCAAGGGGGCCCGCGAAGAACACCCCCTGGCTGCAGGCTTGCGCTGGTAGGTACGCTGCCTCCAATCTGAACTTTACTTGCCCGCTGGTTATCATGACTCCTAGGAGCCTGCCTGCGTGATGGCGTGTGACATCAACGAGCTTCAAACCGTCTGAAAAGGTCAGTACCGCAACCCCCCCTGCTCTCTGACTCTTAGCCACCGCCGCCATCACCTTCGGTCTTAGTTGTGTCCAGAAGCTATGATCTTCCCCTATCCGCGTATCTGTAAGAATCACCACGTCAGCCGCTGTTTTGATCCATTTTTGGTGCTTGCTTCTCTTGCTGCAACTCCCGAGGCCATTCACGTTGACCTCGTAGAGGGTGATGGTGTTGTTGTTGCTACTCATTCAGCCACTGTTCTTGAGCCCCTCCGCATCCACGAACTTGATTACAACTGCTCTCTGATACATCCTTGATCCTGAACCTCCTAACTACCTTCCTGACAGCGAAACTTGTGTCTACAGGTCGTCCTGGCCGTGCAGGCAGCGACGCATGGCACCATCGCTTTGCCTCTACAGGCCGAACTCATGGCGGATCGCGATAATGTTCATTTTTCCTTTGCTTGCGCGCCTGGCAGCCCCCCCGTTCAAAAGCCCTGTGCAGTGCTGGACCGACTATACGTGTGACACCGCCTGAGTGAAGCTAATGCCGTGAGCCTTCCCGCATGTTTCTTGGCCGCAGATCCAGTCCTCTTGGCTTCCTCCAGTAGATATCAGCACAATTGCCAGGTCTCGCAGGATGCTCTTCACACTCGCGTTGACCGTGTGGGAGGCGGCTGCTCAGGCAAGATGCGATGTAACCGTCAGCGAACCCGACCGAGACCCCGACAGCCTAAAAAACGAGGCTAGACCACAACCGTTTACCGTTAATTTCATGGATACGCTGCAGCGTGAGGTTCCATCTGCCGATATTCTCTTGCTGCTTGGTAACATAGTCATCGTGAAACTTTTTCATGTGAATGCCGTTGCAAAAATCACAGGAAAACGATGGGTAATGCACAAGGAGCTTCTTATGATGCACGGAATGAACTAGTAGATACCACCAGCGATATTTATCCCCCACGTGCCCCTTTTCCAGGCGCCTGATTTTGTCAGTATCGGTTTCCGTCACATCATCCACCCCCCTGTGAAACGCAGCGCCGCTTAGGAACGCTCAACGACCGCGCTTCTCCAAAAGGGTCTTCACCAGGAACTTATATACCATGTCCGGAGAGATCGCTGTAGGAACCCCCTTCAGCAACACTTCGATAGCCTCCGGGTTCGTCGCGCGCTCATGCATGTACACCGGGTTTTCCGGGTGTTGCTAGTCGAGGAACAACCTCTTCTCGTCCATAGTAAAATGATCGATCCGGCAACACCAGACGTGGTTGGCGTTTGCAAATTGTTGAGGGATAACTTGCAGCCTCCCGTACCGCGCCTTCGACAGGTAAAAAAGGTTGCAGGATTTGAGACTTTGTCGACGTCGGAACGTGAGCCGACAGTGACTTCCTTTACTGCGACATGAGTCCCTTGACCATGTCGATGGTCCGTGGTTCTTGTCGTACGGGACCAGGAGGGTAATCGAGAAGCCAGCCTGTGCTGCAACCTCGCTAGACTTCACGTGGTCCCGCCTTTCCTCCGGGTCGTCACTGAGATAACCATCGTCTTCCTCCTCCTCACCCCCGTCAACAGGAACCTAGGGAGCTCCAGCCAGCGGTGCCTCCTCAGGATTTTTGCTCTCCTCCTTGTCCTCGCTTGAAGTCCCCGAGCTCCCGCACTCCAGATTCGTAAACTTCAGCGCAGAAAGCTTCCTCGCAAGTGAGATACACGTGTCATCCGCGAACAGACCCACCACCTCCTTAAGAAGCGGCTTGGGGTCGCCGGCTCCGACTGGTGAACCTTCTCCCTCGTTTCGCAATTCTCCACGTTGGGAGCATTATTAATAGGAGGAGCATCCGACTGAGCTACCTTCTTAGCGGGATGCGCCATGGTGCGATGATGAGAGAAGGTGTACAAGAGCCAAACTCGCTTGCTGATAAGACACCAGAACTGAGCACCGAAGCCTTATAGCTGCATCTAGGCAGCTTGATCCTCTCTCTTTTCCTTTGGATGTGGTGGCTCTCCGAATTCCCTGATAGAATCCATGGCGGCGAGCCCCGAGTCATTGTCATTATCGACGGATCCCCAGCTGCTGCTAACAAGTGTGATGCAAGTTCATTTTTCTCCCACTCAACCAAAACCTCCAGCCCACATTGTCCATATAGCCAATTAGCTCTAGCTTGGCTTGTGGTTTCTTATGGTAGGTACGATCAGTCAACAAAGTTAATACAAAATAACTCATCTCAGCTTCCAAACCCATTGGGTTCTCCCCTTCAGGTCGCTTCAGAAATTTAGCAAGCTGGCTAGCTGTGTATGATGAATCAGGACGACAAATCATCGTAGTGAATACAAGACACCCAAGGTGTTGCTGATAGCGAGAGCCAACAAGTTGGGAGGTACGATATGCATATCTAAAGTCAAAGGGAGTCATGGTTGTAGTAGAAGAAACCTGGACAGCGCTTGACAAGAGTATCCGCATATGTAGTAGCCAATAGATGGATTGTTGTAGGCTTTTGGACGTCATTCAATTTGAGAAACTGCAGCACGTTATCCAAAATCGTAGGTGCAGGATTAATTTGTAGCTAAGTTAGGGAGAATCGCGGGCGACGTACCAACGTGGAAACAGATTGTCAACGTAGACGATAAGTGAAATGTAGGCTCATCGCGGTGAAGGCGGTACATGCCTTGGTCAATAAGTGGGATGGTATTCCACGTATTCCAGTCAGTAAGTGCCTTCAGCTAGAAAGAGATGATACCAAGGCATGTACTGTCAGAATAGGAACGGAGTGATTGACTAGCAAGCAGTTTGGGTACAAGTAGGAAACCTAGAAATGTTGTACCCTATATGAACTACCCCACTACAGCCTACACAGACTATAGCATATAAGTTTGACACACCCCCATAGGCAAAGTGGGGGAGAAGAAGAGGTCACAAGACCGGTCAAGAGAGGCAAAGCAAGCTCAGGGTGGATCACGACGTCACCACGCATTCCGAGCACAAGCAAATGGCCACAAGGCCAGTTCACATACAGAGTTATATAAAGGAGAACAAGCAATACAGTGATCACAACCTAGCAAGTGTAAGCATGCAGGTATAAGTAGAGAGATCACAGTACAAGCAGAGTCAAGAAGTAAGCAAGTGAGGCACAGTAGGCACAAGGCCTAGAACAGTACAGAAACGCTGATGATCACAAGGCTGGAGTGCCTTGGTGAAGACATCAGCAGTGTTGGCCTGAGTGGCCACGTAAGCAAGACGAAGCTGACCACGCTGCTGCAGCTCTCGAGCAAGGAAGTAGCGCAGAGCGATGTGCTTCGTTCTGTGCTCCAGTCTGTGCTCCTGACACAAGGCAATCATGGCCTTGTTGTCGACGTACAGCACTGGAGGAGAACGAGGCAGCTCTCCCAGGTCGGTCAGCAGGTAGGTGAGCCAGCGTAGCTCCTGTGCAGCCATGGCCCCTGCGTAGATCTCAGCCTCACAGCTGGAGCTGAGAACAGAAGAAGAGCGGGTAGACCGCCAAGAAACAGAGCCGGAGCCAAGGCTGAAGGTGTAACCCTGTGACGACCGCTGCGTAGCCAAGTCGTCAGCCCAAGAAGCGTCTGCGTGACCAGTGAGGACAACTCTAGCCCGTCCTCCGGGCACGAGCCCCATGCCCGACGTACTGCACAAGTAGCGCAACACCCTCTTAGCGGCATCCATGTGCTCCTTCCTGTGACGGCCAGGAGCGACATAGCGTGCTAGGATGCTAAGAGGGTATGCAAGGTCAGGTCGAGTGCAGGTCATCAGGTACATGAGGCAGCCCACAAGCCCTGGGTAAAGGGCCACTCGGATCTACGGACTCGTCCGAAGGTGGAGCTGAGAGCGAGTGACCGGTAGGCAGAGGAGTGGACTGAGGCGAGGAGTACGTGAAGCGGAAGCACTGAAGGACCTGCTGCACCATGTGTGACTGAGTCAGGGTAATGGTGCGCTGTGCTCTGTCCCGGGTGATCCGCAAGCCAAGATAGCTTGTCAGCTCACCCAGGTCTGTGCACGTGTGTCTCTTCAGCAGCTCCGACTTCACGTGGGCGAGTCCCTCAGTGTCAGAAGTAGCAAAGACCAAGTCGTCTACGTACACGAGAACGTAGAACGGCGGCAGAGTGGTGTCGGTGCGTAGAAACAGCGACGGGTCAGCAGTAGAAGGAGCAAACCCAAGAGCAGCAAGAGTAGTCCTCAGTGTGTCGTGCCACTCACGGGGTGCCTGGCGGAGACCGTAGACTGGCCGCCGGAGGCTCCACTGGGTACCAACAGGAAACGACCCAGTGAAGCCTGGTGGGCGGCGCAGCCAGATCTCCTCGTGCAGGCTGCCCTGTAGGAAAGCAGTGCTGAAGTCAAGAGAGTGAAGCTCGTAGTCACGCTGAGCGGCGACGTGCAGCAGAACCCGAAGAGTGGTCATCTTCGGGGTAGGAGAGAAGGTCTGGAAGAAGTCAACTCCCTCTCGCTGACTGAAGCCTCGTGCAACGTAACGCGCCTTGAACACAGGCGGAGAACCCGGCGGCCGCTTCACCCTGAAAATCCACATGCCACTGACGATGTTCGCCCCAGGTGGGGGAACCTCGTCGACGTAGGTGCCTGTGGACTTCTAGGAAGCCATCTCTGTGTCCATGGCTGTCTGCCACTGAGAGGAGTAGGGACCCTCAATCGCCTCTGCGTAAGAGCGCGGGGTCGGGATGTCTGGTGCATCGAGGTCTCCCTCAGGGGCAATCAGCATGGACACGAGATGAGGTAAAGCAGCGGCAAAGCACTCAAACTCCTCCTGTATGTCCTCAAGGACGTCCGTGCCAAGAGCACACTCACCCCCGACGGACGGAGGACAGACAGACTCAGACTCAGACTCAGCAACAAGGCTAGCGGCGTAGTCTAGACGACAGGCGGCAGCAAAGTCAACAAGCTCAGCAACTAGAGCAGACGCAGCAGTGGACTCAAACGAAGGGTCAGTGACAACAGTGGCGAGGAAACGCGTGACAGTAGGACTAGCAGCACGAAGGGAGTCAGATTCCGGGTCCGGACCATCAGGAAGAGAGGACGCAGGAGGAGACGGCAGAGGGACACGCTGTGGAGCAGTGGAAGGACGCAGAGTCGTATAGTGAGTGCCAGGGACAGGAGGAGGACGCTGACGCGAAACACGACCTGTGCGGACAGCGCGAACAGGCGACTCAGGACGAGACTCAGGCGACGCAGGACGAGATTCAGGCGCACGACGCTCCGTAAGACCTCTAGTCGGTCCAGAGTAAGGAGAAGGACCAGGCAGTGGAGAGGCTGGCAGTAACTGCGACTGCGACTGGACAGGCGGTGGACTCAGTAAGGGCGGAGGAGGAGGACCAGTAGAAAGCGGTAGGCCAAGAACCTGCTGAAGGAGCGGAACGTAGTACGGCCGCGGCCGCGCAGCGCCTCCAGAAACAGCAGAGACAGCACCAGTACCCTCAGCTCCAGGGTCTCCAGCTCCAACTCCCGCAGCACCACCAGCGGCAGCACCTCCAGCAGCACCAGCTCCAGCAGCACCTCCAGCAGTAACAGCTCCAGCACCTCCAGCTCCAACTCCTGCAGCACTACCAGCCGCAGCAGCTCCAGTACCTCCTGTACTAGCACCTCCGGGACCAGTAGCGCCAGCACCTCCAGCAGCTCCATCACCTCCAGTACGAGCACCTCTAGAACCAGCGGCTCCAGCAGCTCCAGCACCAGCAGAAACTCCAGCTGCTCCAGCAGCTCCAGCAGCACCTCCAGCAGGTCCAGCAGTACCTCCAGCTGCTCTAGCAGCTCCAGCACCAGCAGCACCTCCAGTGGCTCCAGCAGCACCTCCAGCGGCGCCAGAAACTCCAGCACGAGCAGCAGGGCTACAGCGATGAGCGTACCACTCACGCAGCCCCTGTGGAGAGAGGGGCTTCCGCCGTGACGAGACACCCGAAGGACCTCCAGACACAGCACGCTCAGGCACAGCACCCCCAGACTCAGCACCCCCAGGCTCAGTACGCTCAGACTCAGCACCCCAAGGCTCCGCACCACCAGACTCAGCAACCCCAGGCTCAGCACCCCCAGGCCCCGCACCCGCAGGCTCAGCACCCCTAGCAGCACCAGAGTCAACAGCTACCTCGACCGGCTCGACAGGGTCTACCTGGGACACACCTGAAGGGGCAGGACCCTGAGGGGGGAGGGGGTCTACCGGAGGAGTACCGGGAGCAAGGAAGAGCGGCGGGGGGGGGAGAGGGGCAGTGCGGTAGGGAAAGAGATGGTAGTAAGAGACCGACTCGTCAAACGTGACGTCCTGAGAGGACAGAACACGGCGCGAGGTGGGATGGTAAAACTGCCACCCAGGCGCGTCAGGGGGGAAGCCAAGGAAAACGCAGGGAACAGCACAAGAGGACAGCTTGTCCGCTATAGTATCGCGGACAAAAGCTCGAGATCCCCAGACACGGTACACAGACGCATCACCAACCTTCCCCGTCCACCGCAGAGTAGGTGTGGTCTCCGGCAAGGAGACACGAGGCTGAAGGTTGATCTGATGCGCAGCGTACCGAACCGCGAACGGCCACAGAAAATGGGGAGCAGCCGCATGGATCATGGACGTGCGAGCGACGTCCATGACCATGCCAATGCGGCGCTCAGCAATCCCATTTTGCTGTGGAGAGGCCGGAAGCGTGAACGTCTGGCGGATGCCCTCCGCATGACAGAAAGCCCTCAGGAGGTCGGAGGAAAACTCACCACCTTTGTCCGAGTGCAGACGTAGAACAGGAAAGTCCGAGTTGAAACTCTCTCTGAGCTGGAGACGAGCAGCGCGGATCCAGTCGATCAGCACCTCAGTGACCTCACCCTTGCGACGCAAGGGGAAGACTGTGGTGTAGCGCGAGTAGTCGTCAACGACCAGCAGGAAGTAACGCTCGTGACCCTGTCCACGGACGCGGGCTGGGCCCCACACGTCCATGTGGAGAGTCTGCAGAGGAGCCTCTGTCGGAGGAAACTCAGAGGAGTGAGGAGTGGCGCGCTGCCGGCCCTCAACACAAGGAACACAGGTAGGGGCAGGCCCCGGAGGAAGGGACTCTGGGAGTCCTGAAACAAGGACACGGGAGGCCATACCTCGAAGACGAGGCAGGGAGGGGTGACCAAGGCGGTGGTGCCAAAGAAGAGTCTCGTGTGACAGAGGACGACACGAGCAGGGGGCAGACGCCGGACTAGACCTGGACGCAGCAGCAAACACCTGACCAGACGCGGCTACCTGACCAGACGCAGTGGCAGGAGGAGACACAGTAGTCAGTGTGTAGAGGCTCGACCCAGGCCGACGGGTGAACGTGGCCAGGTGGCGGCCCGTCCGAGAGCACGTACAGTGGGTCACACGCTGACCTCCAGGGGTGAACTGGTCAACCCACACGTCCTGGAGGTCAGCTCCACTCACCAAGTTCGTAGAGAACGAGGGGAGGTGGAGTCCCGACAGTAAGCCCGACGGGGCCGCAGGACACGGTAGAACCGTGGAGGAGTGCGCAAGGACTGGGCCCCCAGAGGGGTCAGCCAGGGAGACTGCAACCGGCCGACTGAGCGGCGTGAGTGTGGTGCTGTCGCGAAAGAAGGAGCGGGAAGCACCTGAGTCAAGTGTGAAGGTGTGCAAGGCCTCAGCAGGCGCATTACCAGAGAGAGCAGACAACAACGACGACAACAACAACAACAACAACAACAACAACAACAACAACAACAACAACAACAACAACAACAACAACAACAACGACGACAACAACGACAACAACAACAACAACAACATGTACATGAGGTACCCCACCAGCTCTGAGTAATAATCACTGGGCTCAACAAGCTTGTCAGGGACTAGACCAAGAGTGCATGGCAATTAGAGAAGTGGGCTGTGCAGAGGAGAACCGAAGGCTGAAGTGCTAGAGGATTTGCTACACCATGTGTGACTGGGTCAGAGTGATGGTGCGCGTTGCCCTGTCCCTAATGATATGAAGCCCAATATAGAAGCGCGGCTCTCCTAGGTCAGTGCAAGCATGTCTCCTCAGCAGCTTGGCCTTCACTAAGGCTAGTGTGACTCTGTCTGGAGTAGCGAGACAAGGTCGTCAATGAATACTAGGAAGTAGAATGGAGTAGAGCCAGTGCGAACGAAGAAAGATGGGTCAGCTAAGGATGGGAAGAAGAGAAGGTCTGCCAGAGTGGTGTGCAGCATGTCATTCCACTCATGAGGAGCCTGATGTAGACCATAGATGGGCCGTTGAAGGTTCCACTAAGTATGAGGAGGAAACGACCAAGTGAAGCCAGGTGGGCGGTGGAGGAAGGCAGTAGAGAAATCATGTGCGTGAAGCTCCTAGTCGCGCTGCACCGCGATGTGTAGTAGTACCCAAAGAGTGGTAACCTTGGGGGTGGGGTAGAAGGTATGAAAGATATGAAAGGTATCAGAGAGTAGTACTCCCTCTTGCTGACTAATGCCTCTAGCCATGTAGCGCACCTTGAAGATAGATGTCTCTCCAGGTGGTCGCTTCACCTAGGAGGGTGAACTGCGTCGACGTAGGTGCCTGTGGACCTACAAGATGCCATCTTTGCGTTCATGGTTGCTGCCCATTGAAAGGCCTAGGGTCCCGAGACTGCCTCAGAGTAGGTGTGAGGGGTCGGAACGTCAAGAGCGTTTGGGTCACCCTATGGGGCTAGCAGCAAGGCGACGATATGAGGAGCAGCAGCCACAACAAAAGCCAGCTCGTTTTGCCTCTCCCCTAGGATATCATTGTTAAGGGCAGGAACACTCATGACGGACGGAGGACGGGCAGGAGCAGAGACCAAGTGAGTAATGTAGTCAAGGCGACAGGTGGAGGCAAAGTCAGCGACAGCAGCGACAAAAGCAGAGATGGACGAAGGAGGAGCATTGAGGTCCGTAACGAAGGAGGAAAAGACACGGGGGACTATAAGGCGAGCGGCCCCGACAAAAGTCAGAGAACGGAGGAGATAAGCTAGCAAGGGACGACAAAGGAGTCGACGAGAGAACAGAGGGTGGCCGAACACAAGAGCGACGAGAACGAAGGAGTATAGAGTGGATACTGGGAAGGGGAGACACAGGGCGAATATGAGAGGGAAGACAGACCCAATGGTGGGAGTCAGGATTCGGGTCAGGAGACGCCGGAGGAGACAGCTGTGAACGCGGAGGAAGACGGGCCGGAGACAAGACCGGGGAGGAAAAGTGAGTCCGTAGACTAGGAGAGATGGTGGGGGAGGAGCGGGCGGTCGGTCAGACGAGGGGTAAGAAAGACCAAGAAGCCAAACTACGGACACGTGTGGCGACGATGGCTGCTCTGGCAGCTACTGCTGCGGCAACGGCTGCGCCTGCTGCAATGCCGGACATCCCTCGCCTGCGGCACCCCCAGTACCAGTACTTCCTGTGGTCGCACCCACAGGACCAGCAGGCCCAGTGTCGACACCCCCAGAACCAGCAATTCCAAGACCTGCACCTCATGTGTCAGCACCCCCAGAATCGGCACTCCCAGTGTCAGTACCCGCCGATGTACCAGCATCTCACGACCACGACCACCCCTGCGCCGTCCCCTCCCATCAGAGTTGGCAGAAGCAGCTGCGACCTCTGTAGTAGCAGGGGCTCGGTAACAGCAGCAGAGGCAGCTGGGGTAGGAAGGTGGGGCGGAGTGCACCCCTCTAAGATGGGGGGGACTACTGCACCAGTGGTGGAGGCGATGGTGCAAAGGCTGGTCTCGATCTCATTGAGAAGAGTCTCAAAGAGATCGATAGTGAGGCCCATGGGATGCATGGCTAGGAGGGCGTCGCGAGCAGGTGCGAGGCAGTCAAGGAGGCGGGTCGCTAGAAAGTGCAGGGTGAGATACATGGGGGGGGCATGTGTGTGGTCAATAGTGCAAGCAGCGCTGAAGCATTGTGAGTGAGTGCACGTGGGTAGTGAGGTCAACTACAGTGGGGACAGCAAGGAGATTAGGGAAGAAGAAGGGTATGAGGAGGCATTCTGGGGTAGCAGACGAGGGGTTGGAGTAGCGAGCAACAATAGCATTCAGACACTCCTTCGCTGACGCGATTGGCGGGTAGCTCACCTGAGACGTGGGCGTATAGGTAAACGTTGAGTGGAGTTGGACGACGAAAACCATACATCAAAGTTGATTGCCCGCCCCTCCGCATTGAGCAGCAGTACAAACATAGTACTTGTTGTCTGTGTACACATATATGTGTTGTATGTGTATTTTGTAGGCTAGATTACGTTGCATTATCGAGTTAATGTTATGATATATTCCCCCCCAGTATGCCCTCATGAGTTCATTCAATATGTTCTTCACATGGTATCACATTGTGTGAGGTTCTTCGCTTTCGCACATCATACCTCCCTCGCTGTTGCTTGTGCCCTCACCCGCACCTCTATCCCCCGCCCGCCCACCTTGGTTCCCCCCAACCTAGTGGCCCCCTTAGCGGCCCCCGTATCGGCCCAAGTTGCGGCCCCCCTTAGCAGCCCCTTAGCGCTCCCCCCTTAGCGACCCCCCTCATGGTCGTGTCGTGCATCGTGCCCTACCTGCCGCGCGCCTCCCGCGCGTACTACTGTGCACCTGTCGTGCACCCTGCGGCACGCCTGCCCCGCCCTATCACGCGCCCTGCCACGCCCTGCCACGCCCTGTCACGCCCTCTCGCGCCCGCCAAGCACCTGCAGCCCGGTGTGTAGTGCGCCTACCGCGCCCTAGTGCGCCCTACCGCTCACCCTGTCGCGTGCCTGTCGCGCGCCCTGACGTGCCCTGCCGCACCCTGCCACCCTCCTACACCCGCCGTGCGCCTCCCGTGTGCCCTGCGACGCCCCGCTGCCGCGTCTACTGCATGCCCTGCAGTCGCGCCTGCCGCTGCGCCCTATTGCTCTGCCTGCAGGCCGCTCCTGCTGCCACGCATGTCGCCGTACGTGCAGCTACTGCCCGTCGCCGCGCCTGCAGCCGCGATTGACGGTTTAGCTCTACTTGTCAGCCCCTGATTGTCTTCTTCACCACCTGTGGTTCTCCCCTCGCATCTACTGCAGCTGTGCCACCCGCAACAAGAGAATCATGAGCTGAGCCACTTATTTTCAACTCAACATGTATGTGTGTATGTGTGTGTGTGTGTGTGTGTGTATATGTGTGTATGTGTGTGTGTGTGTGTATGTGTGTGTGTATGTGTGTGTCTGTGTGTGTATGTGTGTATATATATGTGTGTATGCGTGTGTGCGTTTGTGTGTGTGGGTGTGTGTTTTATGTCTACGTGTATATGTGTGTGTGTGTGTGTATATATGCGTGTGTGTGTGTGTGCGTGTGTGTGTGTGTTTGTGTGTGTATGTGTGTATGTGTATGTGTGTGTGTGTGTATGTGTGTGTGTGTGGGGGGGGTGTTCGTATGTGCGTGCGCGCGTACCTGCATGCGTGCGTGCGTACGTGTGTGTGTGTGTGTTTTATGTCTGTGTATGTATGTGTGTGTATGTGTATGTGTATATGTGTGTGTATATGTGTGTGTGTGTGTGTGTGTGCGTGCGTGTGTACGTGTGTGTATGCGTATATGTGTGTGTGTTTGTGTGTGTGTGTGTGTATATGTGTGTGTGTGTGTGTGTGTATGTGTGCGTCTGTATGTATATGTGTGTATGTGTGTATGTATGTGTATGTGTTTGTGCGTTTGTGTGTGTGGGTGTATGTTTTGTGTCTGTGTGTATATGTGTATGTGTGTGTGTATGTATGTGTGTGTATGTGTATGTGTGTGTGTGTGTGTGTTTCTGTTTGTGTGTGTATGTGTGTGTATGTATATATATGTGTGTGTCTGTGTCTGTGTGTGTGTGTATGCGTGTGTGTGTGTGTGTATGTGTGTGTGTGTGTGTGTGTGTATGTGTGTGTTTCTGTGTTTGTAGATGGTAAAATGTTTTGGTAAGCATATGAGCACAGTTAACAGAGTGCGCGGAAGAACTCAATAATGAAAGCGTGATTAAGGAAGCTGTTGATACAATGAAAGTGACGGCAAATATAGGGGGTTTCCTGGCTAGGCAAGTACTTCGGGGTGAGCGAGGGTTGGAAAGGTGTTGATTGGTGCAGGGGCGACTTGGCTGTCGTTCGGGGCGAAACTGTAGGCCAAACCCAACTAACGCGAGGCCTTCAGGATATCCCCCTAAGGGAAGTCTACAGTAAGAAATTTAGAATCCCTTACACTCCCCAGCTTCAGGACCTTCCTATACCTAGGCGAGTCTTGCAGTAGAGAGAATGCCGTCAATCTTCAGTTGTTGTAAAACTGACGGCTGGATTTGCCTTTGACCAAACCGAACTGAAGGTTGGAATGTCGACCGTTGATTGGAATACATGTCGATCTCACGGTCGTAGTCAAACTGTCAAAGTGAATCTGCGACTGAATAATGTTGATGTAGGGGATTTGAATATGACGGTTGAGGTTCATGCGATGTTGGCGGAAATCTGCTGACATAAACTCCGATGTCGAGCGAGTAGAGACAGTTGATATCGTTAAGTTAACCGCATTTGTCTGTCATGCTGCATGAATCTGACGAAGTTGAAGAAAACTGACAGGGAAATACAGTGTGAAACCACTCTCTCTCTCTCCCCCCCCCCCCCCGCCCCCTTGCAAAAAGGGTTGTACTGCACAGCTGCACATGCACGAAATACCAAACACCCTGCACGCTGAGGGTAGTTTCTTTTTAATATATACATATACCAAGTGTTATGAACCCTTCGAAATGCTTAGCATTTGCACGGTCAGAGTTGCTGTCGGTGGCGAAACTCTCTGGGCTGACTTGTAAAACTCCACACGGTAAACTGCGTGGAAGTCCTTCGAAAGTAAAATTGTTTTGCGTTGAAGCTCAATAGTGCCCCTTCGGAAATTTTGTCCCCCGACGAAACTTTCTTATTATCGTGTAGTCAAAGTGTACCAGATGTCAAACTTATATGCTATAGTCTGTGTAGGCTGTAGTGGGGTAGCTCATATGGGGTACAACACATTTAGGGTTTCCTACTTGTACCCACATTGCTGCTAGTTTTTCATTCTCGTATTCTATCTTTCACATGGTTTCAGAGCAGGTTCCCTAGTGGGAACGTTTTTTTTTTAGGGCCCACCACGATAATCTCTTCCTGCCCTGCCCGAAGCGCGCCTCGCGAGTGCCTCACCTGCGCCGTCGCGCGCCCTGCCCTACTGCCGCCCCTAGCGGCCCTGCCCTCCTGGCCCGTCGCGGCCCTGCCCTAACGGCCCGTCGCGGCCCTGACCTAGCCGCCCGTCGCGGCCCTGCCCTGCCGCCCCCCGTTGCGGCCCTGACATCGCCGCCCGTCGCGGCCCTGCCCTGCCGCCACTCGTCGCGGCCCTGCTCTACCGCCGCCCCGTCGCGGCCCTGCCCTGCAGCCGCCTTGTCGCGGCCCTGCCCTGCTGCCGCCCCGTCGCGGCCCTGCTCTGCCGCCGCCTCGTCGCGGCCCTGCCCTACAGCCGCCCAGTCGCGGCCTTGCCCTGCACTCGCCCCTGGTAAGCGCCCGCCCTGCTAAGCGCGCCACCGCGCCCGCCTGCCTGCCGCGCCGCGCAGCCCAGCCGCGCCGCGCCGCCCAGCCGCGCCGCGCCGCCCAGCCGAGCCGCGCCGCCCAGCCGAGCCGCGCCGCCCTGCCGAGCCGCGCCGCCCTGCCGAGCCGCGCCGCTCTGCTGGACCGCGCCGCCCTGCCCTACTGCGCTGCGCTGCCGTGCCCGCGCTCCTCCTGCTGCTACTGCTACTACTGCTGCTACTGCCGCCATGGCTAGCCCTACTGTCCTTACCTTCGATGCTGAGGGTCGTGCGGTCGATTTCGACGTTTGGGTAGATGATCTGCAGCTCTTTCTTCAGTGCGACTCTAGGGACGGAGTCTCGCCTTTCGATCACACGTCCGGCGCCTCTGTTGCACCTGCTGCCACTGCTGACAGTACGGTTCGCTCGCAGTGGACTATTCACCCTGCTGTTGCTCGCCTTGCTGTTCGTAGTCACCTGCCGTCTGCTGAGCGCGTGCACTTTGGTCAGTACAAGACTGCTAAGTCTTTGTATGACGATGTCGTTGCGCGCTACTCCTCCCCTGCCACTGCTGCCCTCAGCCGCCTCATGCTGCCGTACTTGTTCCCTGACCTGGCCGCCTTTGCCACAGTCGCTGACCTCATCACTCACCTCCGCACTAGTGACACCCGCTACCGCGCTGCGCTTCCCTCCGAGTTTCGCGCCAAGAACCCCCCCCCCCCCATGTACATCACCCTCTTCTACCTCGTCACCCGTCTCCCTGGCTCTCTTCGCTCAGTCAGGGACCACTTTCTCTCCCTTTGCCCCACCGAGCTCACCGTTGACCTGCTCGAGGAGCGCCTCACTGCAGCTGAGACTAGTATAGTCGCTGTAGAAGCTTCTCGCGGCACCCTCGCGCCCCTTTCTTTGAGGGGTGTTCCCCCGTTCCCCTTTTGCCCTCTGTTGCTTCTACTGCTGCTGTCGACCTCGTTGGCACCGAGGAGGTCGGGGCTGCGTCTGCTCCTAGTGGGAGGCGCCGCAGCGGCAAGGGCAAGGGGGGCAAGGGTGGTGGAGGAGACGGCGGGGGAGGCGGTGGTGGCGGTGGAGGAGGCGGAGGGGGTGGGGGTGGAGGTGGAGGTGGTGGCGGGAGTGGGGGCGTCGGTGGCGGCGGTGGAGGTGGTGGAGGCAGCGGCAGCGGCGGTTGGGGTGGCGGCGGCGGTGGTGCTGGTAGGGATGGAGCCGCGCAGCGTGGAGGCTTTGGCGGTAGCCAGCGACAGCAGCAGCCGCGTTCCCGTGAGGCCCCGTCGCCCCAGCAGCTTCGTGAGTGGTACGCTGGGCGTGGGAGGTCTGGGGGTGCTGGTCCCTTCGCATACGTTCTCCGCACCGACGAGCGCCGTGGGGAGACGTGCGGGCTGCCACACACGACGCAGCGCTGTTTCGGTCGCCTGTCTGACGCCTGGCGCACACAGTTTCCTGACGCCGCTGAGCTCCCTCGCTGGGCTGATCTGCTTAAGTCTGGTGTTGCTATCTTTGATCTTGATTTCGATGCTATCCTTGCTGCCATGTATGCTGTGACTATTAGTGCCGAGGGTGACTGTTACCTGTGTGTTCCGCCCGACCCGGGCATTGAGGCTGCTGCTCTAGGTGCTAGTGAGTCTGCTGCTCCAGGTGCTGGTGAGTCTGCTCTCTCTGGTACTGTGCTTGCTGAGGCCTTGCACACCTTCACACTTGACTCAGGTGCTTCCTGCTCCTTCTTTCGCGATAGCACCACACTCACGCCGCTCAGTCGGCCGGTTGCAGTCTCCCTGGCGGACCCCTCTGGGGGCCCAGTCCTTGCGCACTCCTCCACGGTTCTGCCGTGTCCGGCGGTCCCGTCTGGCTCACTGTCGGGTCTTCACCTCCCCTCGTTCTCTACGAACTTGGTGAGTGGAGCTGACCTCCAGGATGTGTGACCCACTGTACGTGCTCCCGGACTGGTCGGCACCTGGCCACGTTCACCCGAGCGCCTGGTTCGAGTCTGTACACATTGACTACTGAGTCCCCTCAGGTAGCTGCGTCTGCATTTGCGTCAGGTCAGCTAGCGGCCCCCTGCTCGTGTCGCGCTTTGTCGCACCAGACCCTCCTTTGGCACCACCGTCTTGGTCACCCCTCGGTGCAGCGCCTTCGTGGCATGCACCAACGTCTCCTTGTCTCTGGACTTCCAAAGACTCTGCCCCCTCTACCACCCTCGCCTGCCCCTCCCTGCCTTCCCTGTGTCGAGGGGCGGCAGCGCGCCGTTCCTCACTCCTCCTCGTCCCCCCCGACGACTGCTCCCCTGCAGACCCTCCACATGGACGTGTGGGACCCAGCCCGCGTCCGTGGACAGGACCGCGAGCGGTACTTTTTGCTGGTCGTGGACGACTACACGCGTTACACCACGGTCTTCCCCTTGCGCACCAAGGGTGAGGTCCCTGATGTTTTGATCCCTTGGATCCGCGCTGTCCGTCTCCAGCTCCGCGAGCGATTCGAGACGGACCTTCCCGTCCTGCGTCTGCACTCTGACAAAGGTGGTGAGTTTGCCTCTGACTTTCTGCGGGACTTTTGTCGTGGGGAGGGCATTTGCCAGACGTTCACGCTTCCGGCCTCACCGCAACAGAATGGGGTTGCTGAGCGCCGCATTGGCTTAGTCATGGAGGTCGCTCGTACCTCCATGGTCCATGCGGCTGCCCCCCATTTTCTGTGGCCGTTTGCGGTCCGATACGCTGCGCATCAGCTCAACCTCTGGCCCCGTGTCTCCTTGCCGGAGACCTCGCCCACACTGCGGTGGACGGGGAAGGTTGGCGATGCGCCGGTGTTCCGGGTCTAGGGTTCTCGTGCCTTTGTCCGCGATACTACCGCGGACAAGCTCTCCGCCCGTGCTATTCCCTGCGTCTTCCTTGGCTTTGTCCCTGACGCGCCTGGCTGGCAGTTTTACCACCCCACCTCGCACCGTGTCCTGCCCTCTCAGGACGCCACGTTCGACGAGTCGGTTCCCTTTTACCGTCTCTTCCCCTACCGCACTGCCCCTCTCCCCCCCCCGCCTCTCTTCCTTGCACCAGGTCCTCCTCCGGTAGACCCCCTCCCCCCTCAGGGTCCTGCTCCCTCAGGTGTGTCTCAGGTAGACGCTGTCGAGCCTGTCGAGGAAGCGGTTGACTCTGGTGCTGCTACTAGGGGTGGTGCTGCTGGGGGTGCTGAGCCTGAGCGTGCGGAGCCTGGGGGTGCTGAGCCTGAGAGTGCGGAGCCTGGGGGTGCTGAGCCTGAGCGTGTGGGGTCTGGGGGTGCTGAGCCTGGGGTTGCTGAGTCTGAGGGTGCTGAGCCTGGGGGTGCTGAGCCTGGGGGTGCTGAGCCTGGGGGTGCTGAGCCTGAGGGTACTGAGCCTGCGGTTGCTGAGACAGGGGGTGCTGAGTCTGCTGGAGTTCCTGCAGGTGCCTCGTCTCGGCGGGAGCCTCTCTCTCCACCGCAGCTACGCGAGTGGTTTGCTCGCCGCTGGAGACTCCAGCGAGGAGCTGCTGGAGCTGGGGGGCCTGCCGCTGGAGCCCCTGGAGCTGGGGCTGCTGGTGCTACTGGAGCTGGAGGTGCTGCCGGCGTTGGAGCTGGAGCTGCTGGAGTTACTAGAGCCACTGGTCCTGGAGGTGCTCGTACTGGAGGTACTGGAGCTGCTGGAGCTGGTGGTGTTGCAGGAGTTGGAGCTGGAGGTACTGGAGCTGTTGCTGCTGGAGCTGGGAGTGCTGCTGGAGCTGGAGCTGCTGGAGTGCTGGAGCTGGTGGTACTGCTGGCGTTGGAGCTGGAGACCCTGGAGCTGGGGGTACTGGTGCTGTCAGTGCAGGTTCTGGAGGCGCTGTGCGGCCACGACCGTACTTCATTCCACTACTTCAGCAGGTTCTTGGTCTCCCGCCTTCTACTGGCCCTACTCCTCCCTTACTGTGTCCACCGCCTGACCAGTCATAGTCGCAGTTACAGCCAGCCTCCCCACTGCCTGGTCCTTCTCCTTACACTGCGCCGACCGGAGGTCTTGCCGAGCGTCGTGAGCCTGAGTCTCGTCCTGCGTCGCCTGTTCGCGCTGTTCGCACTGGTCGTCGTGTTCCGCGTCAGCGTCCTCCTGCTGTCCCAGGCACGCACCAGATGGCACTTCGTCCTTCCACTGCTCCACAGCGTGTCCGTCTGCCGTCTCCTCCTCCGTCCTCTCTTCCTGACGTTGCTGACCCGCCGTCAGACCTTGCTCGTGCTGCCAGTCCTACTATCACGCGTCTTCTCGCTACTGTAGTCACTGACCCTTCGTTTGAGTCCACTGCTGCATCTGCCCTAGTTGCTGAGCTTGTTGACTTTGCTGCCGCATGTCGTCTAGACTACGCTGCTAGTCTTGTTGCTGAGTCTGAGTCTGTCTGTCCTCCGTCCATCGGGGGTGAGTGTGCTCTTGGCACGGACGTCCTTGAGGACAGGCAGGAGGAGTTTGAGTGTTTTGCCGCTGCTTTACCTCATCTCGTGTCCATGCTGCTTGCACCTGAGGGAGACCCGGATGCACCAGACATCCCGATCCCGCGCTCTTACGCAGAGGCGATAGAGGGTCCCTACTCCTCTCAGTGGCAGTCAGCCATGGACGCAGTGATGGCTTCCTGGAAGTCCACAGGCACCTACGTCGACGAGGTTCCCCCACCTGGGGCGAACATCGTCAGTGGCATGTGGATTTTCAGGGTGAAGCGGCCGCCGGGTTCTCCGCCTGTCTTCAAGGCGCGTTACGTTGCACGAGGCTTCAGTCAGCGAGAGGGAGTTGACTTCTTCCAGACCTTCTCCCCTACCCCGAAGATGACCACTCTTTGGGTGCTGCTGCACGTCGCCGCTCAGCATGACTACGAGCTTCACTCTCTTGACTTCAGCACAGCCTTTCTACAGGGCAGCCTGCACGAGGAGATCTGGCTGCGCCGCCCACCTGGCTTCACTGGGTCGTTTCCTGCTGGTACCCAGTGGAGCCTCCGGCGGCCAGTCTATGGTCTCCGCCAGGCGCCCCGAGAGTGGCACGACACACTGAGGACGACTCTTGCGGCTCTTGGGTTTGCTCCTTCCACTGCTGACCCGTCGCTATTTCTACGCACCGACACCTCTCTGCCGCCGTTCTACGTCCTCGTGTACGTCGACGACTTGGTCTTTGCTACTGCTGACACTGAGGGACTCGCCCACGTGAAGTCGGAGCTGCAGAAGAGACACACGTGCACAGACCTGGGTGAGCTGCGCAGCTATCTTGGCTTGCAGATCACCCGGGACAGAGCACAGCGCACCATTACCTTGACTCAGTCACACATGGTGCAGCAGGTCCTTCAGCGCTTCGGCTTCACGTACTCCTCGCCACATTCCACTCCTCTGCCTACTCGCCACTCGCTCTCAGCTCTGCCTTCGGATGAGTCCGTAGAGCCGAGTGGCCCGTATCCAGAGCTTGTGGGCTGCCTCATGTACCTGATGACCTGCACTCGACCTGACCTTGCCTACCCTCTTAGCATCCTGGCACGCTATGTTGCTCCTGGGAGACACCGGAACGAGCACATGGATGCCGCTAAGAGGGTGTTTCGCTACTTGTGCAGTACGTCGGGCATGGGGCTCGTGCTTGGAGGACGGGCTCGAGTTGTCCTCACTGGTCACACAGACGCTTCCTGGGTTGACGACTTGGCTACGCAGCGGTCGTCACAGGGTTACACTTTCAGCCTTGGCTCCGGCTCCTTTTCGTGGCGGTCTACCCGCTCGTCTTCTGTTCTCAGTTCCAGTTGTGAGGCTGAGATCTACGCAGGGGCCATGGGTGCACAAGAGTTACGCTGGCTCACCTACCTGCTGACCGACTTGGGAGAGCCGCCTCGTTCTCCTCCAGTTCTGTACGTCGACAACAAGGGCATGATTGCCTTGTGTCATGAGCACAGACTGGAGCACAGGATGAAGCACATCGCTCTGCGTTACTTCCTTGCTTGAGAGTTGTAGCAGCGTGGTCAGCTTTGTCTTGCTTATGTGGCCTCTCGGGCCAACACTGCTGATATCTTCACCAAGGCACTTCAGCCTTGTGATCATCAGCGTTTCTGGACTGTTCTAGGCCTTGTGCCTACTTGGCCTCACTTGCTCACTTCTTGACTTTGCTTGTACTGTGATCTCTATACATATACCTGCATGCTTACACTTGCTAGGTTGTGATCACTGTATTGCTTGTTCTCCTTTATATAACTCTGCATGTGAACTGGCCTTGTGGCCATTTGCTTGTGCTCAGAATGCGTGGTGACTTCGTGATCCACCCTGAGCTTGCTTTGCTTTTCTTGACTGGTCTTGTGACCTCTTGTTCTCCCCCACTTTGCCTATGGGGGTGTGTCAGACTTATATGCTATAATCTGTGTAGGCTGTAGTGGGGTAGCTTATATGGGGTACAACACATTTAAGGTTTCCTACTTGTACCCACATTGCTGCTAGTTTGTCATTCTCGTTTTCTATCTTTCACACCAGAATCCCTCAATTGCTACAGCATCTCCAGCTGGCAGCAGTTGTAACCCGAAATAACTTCCGCTTGTCGTTCTCGCGGACGTGTTCTAATTTTGTCAGCAGCGAAACTCAAAATGACCATCCGAAGATTTTTCGATCTTGACTCCGAATCGTTTAAAACTCGTCGTTGAAGGTTTTGTGAATTAGCAAAATCGTTGTAGCGCGGGGCAACGATCGGTGAGAAATGCGAGGTGTAAGCGAGAAAGGTGAATTAGCAAAATCGTTGTGAGAAAGTGTAAGCGAGAATGGAATGAACTAGCAGCAGGATGGGTACAAGTACTAACCCTAATTGAGGTGTACCCCATATGGGCTACCCCACTATAGCCAACATAACATACAGCATATAAGTTTGACACACCCCCATAGGCAAAGTGGCGGAGAACAAGAGGTCACAAGACCAGTCAAGAAAGGCAAAGCAAGCTCAGGGTGGATCACGAAGTCACCACACACTCTGAGCATAAGCAAATGGCCACAAGGCCAGTTCACATGCAGCGTTATATAAAGGAGAACAAGCAGTACAGTGATCAAAACCTAGCAAGTGCAAGCATGCAGGTATAAGTATATAGATCACAGTACAAGCAAAGTCAAGAGGTGAGCAAGTGAGGCCAAGTAGGCACAAGGCCTAGAACAGTACAGAAACGCTGATGATCACAAGGCTGAAGTGCCTTGGTGAAAATATCAGCAGTGTTGCCCCGAGAGGCCACGTAAGCAAGACGAAGCTGACCACGCTGCTGCAACTCTCGAGCAAGGAAGTAACGCAGAGCGATGTGCTTCGTTCTGTGCTCCAGTCTGTGCTCCTGACACAAGGCAATCATGGCCTTGTTGTCGACGTACAGAACTGGAGGAGAACGAGGCGGCTCTCCCAAGTCGGTCAGCAGGTAGGTGAGCCAGCGTAACTCATGTGCAGCAATGGCCCCTGCGTAGATCTCAGCCTCACAACTGGAACTGAGAACAGAAGACGAGCGGGTAGACCGCCAAGAAACAGAGCCGGAGCCAAGGCTGAAAGTGTAACCCTGTGACGACCGCTGCGTAGCCAAGTCGTCAACCCAAGAAGCGTCTGCGTGTCCAGTGAGGACAACTCGACCCCGTCCTCCAAGCACGAGCCCCATGCCCGACGTACTGCACAAGTAGCGCAACACCCTCTTAACGGCCTTCCAGTGCTCTGGTCGGTGTCTCCCGGGCGCAACGTAGCGTGCCAGGATGCTAAGAGGGTAGGCTAGGTCAGGTCGAGTGCAGGTCATCAGGTACATGAGGCAGCCCACAAGCTCTGGATACGGGCCACTCGGCTCTACGGACTCGTCCGAAGGTGGAGCTGAGAGCGAGTGACCGGTAGGCAGAGGAGTGGACTGTGGCGAGGAGTACTGGAAGTCGAAGCGCTGAAGGACCTGCTGCACCATGTGTGACTGAGTCAAGGTATTGGTGCGCCGTGCTCTGTCCCGGGTGATCTGCAAGCCAAGATAGCTACGCAGCTCACCCAGGTCTGTGCACGTGTGTCTTTTCTGCAGCTCCGACTTCACTAGGGCCAGTCCCTCAGTGTCAGCAGTGGCAAAGACCAAGTCGTCGACGTACACGAGGATGTAGAACGGCGGCAGCGAAGCGTCGGTGCGCAGAAACAGCGACGGGTCAGCAGTCGAAGGAGCAAACCCAAGCGCCGCAAGCGTCGTCCTCAGTGTGTTGTGCCACTCGCGAGGCGCCTGGCGGAGACCGTAGACTGGCCACCGGAGGCTCCACTGGGTACCTGCAGGAAACGACCCAGTGAAGCCAGGTGGGCGGCGCAGCCAGATCTCCTCGTGCAGGCTGCCCTGTAAGAAAGCTGTGCTGAAGTCAAGAGAGTGAAGCTCGTAGTCACGCTGAGCAGCGACGTGCAGCATTACCCGAAGAGTGGTCATCTTCGGGGTAGGGAAGAAGGTCTGGAAGATGTCAACTCCCTGTCGCTGACTGAAGCATCGTGCCACGTAACGAGCCTTGAAGGCAGGTGGAGAACCCGGCGGCCGCTTCACCCTGAAAATCCACATGCCATCGACTATGTTCGCCCCAAGAGGGGGAACTGCGTCGACGTAAGTGCCTGTGGACTTCCAGGATGCCATCTCTGCGTCCATGGCTGTCTGCCACTGAGAGGAGTAGGGACCCGTAATCGCCTCTGCGTAAGAGCGCGGGGTCGGGATGTCTGGTGCATCCGGGTCTCCCTCAGGTGCAATCAGCATGGACACGAGATGAGGTACAGCAGCTGCAAAACACTCAAATTCCTCCTGCCTGTCCTCGAGGACGTCCGTGCTAAGAGCACACTCACCCCCGATGGACAGAGGACAGTCAGACTCAGACTCAGCAACAAGACTAGCGGCGTAGTCGAGACGACAGGCGGCAGCAAAGTCAGCAAGCTCAGCAACCAGGGCAGACGCAGCAGTGGACTCAAACGAAGGGTCAGTGACACCAGTGGCCAGAAGACGTGTGACAGTAGGACTGGCAGCACGAAGTAAGTCAGACGCAGGGTCCAGACCGTCAGCAAGAGAGGACGCATGAGGAGATGGCAGGGGGACACGCTGTGGAACAGAGTAAGGACGAAGTTCCATATGGTGCGTGCCGGGGACAGGAGGAGGACGCTGACGCGGAACACGACGACAAATGCGAACAGCGCGAACAGGCGAGGCAGGACGAGACGCAGGCTCACGACGCTCTGTAAGACCTCATGTCTGCTCAGTGTGAGGAGGAGGAGCAGGCAGTGGGGAGGGTGGCTGTAACTGCGACTGGTCAGGCGGTGGACACAGTAAGGGAGGAGTAAGGCCAGTAGAAGACGGGAGACCAAGAACCTGCTGAAGCAGTGGAACGAAGTACGGTCGCAGCCGCACAGTGCCTCAAGAACCACCACCGATAGCACCAGGACCCCCAGGGTCAGCGCCTCCAGCTCCGGGGTCTCCAGCTCCAGGTCCTGCAGCACCACCAGCTCTTGCAGCTCCAGTACCTCCAGTACGAGCACCTCCGGGACCAGTGTCTCCAGTACCTCCAGCAGCTCCAGCTCCAGCGCCCCCAGCTCCAACTCATGCAGCACCTCCAGCTCCAGCAGCTCCAGTACCTCCAGTACGAGCACCTCCGGGGCCAGAGTCTCCTGTACCTCCAGCATCTCCAGGACCAGCAGCTCCAGCACCTCCGCTACCTCCAGCGACAGTGCCTCCAGCTCCAACTCCTGCAGTACTTCCAGCTCCAGCAGCTCCAGTACCTCCAGTACGAGCACCTCCAGGACCAGCAACTCCAGCACCTCCAAGACCAGCAGCTCCAGTGCCTCCAGCTCCAGGGTCTCCAGCGGCAAGCCCCCCAGCTCCAGCAGCGCCACTCTGAAGGCTCCAGCGCCGAGCAAACAGCTCGCACAGCTGCGGTGGAGAGAGAGGCTCCCGCCGTGACGAGGCACCCGGAGGACCTCCAGCAGACAAAGTACCTCCTGGCACAGTACGCTCAGGCTCAGCACCCCCAGGCTCAGCACCCTCAGGCTTCGCACGCTCAGGCTCAGCACCCCCAGGCTCCGCACCCTCAGACTCAGCAACCCCAGGCTCAGCACCCCCAGGCTCAGCACCCCCAGGCTCCGCACCCTCAGGCTCAGCACACCCAGGCCCCGCACCCGCAGGCTCAGCACCCCCAGACGCAGCACCCCTAGCAGCACCACCCCCAGCAGCACCAGAGTCGACAGCTACCTCGACCTGCTCGACAGGGTCTACCTAAGACACACCTGAGGGAGCAGGACCCTGAGGGGGGAGGGGGTCTACCAGAGGAGGACCTGGTGCGAGGAAGAGCGGCGGGGGGGGGGAGAGGGGCAGTGCGGTAGGGGAAGAGACGGTAAAAGGGAACCGACTCGTCAAACGTGACGTCCTGAGAGGGCAGGACACGGCGCGAGGTGGGGTGGTAAAACCGCCAGCCAGGCGCGTCAGGGGGAAATCCAAGGAAGACGCAGGGAATGGCGCGGGAGGAGAGCTTGTCCGCGGACGTATCGCGGACCAAGGCACGAGATCCCCAGACCCGGAACACCGACGCATCGCCAACCTCTCCCGTCCAACGCAGTATCGGCGAGGTCTCCGGCAAGGAGACACGGGGCCAGAGGTTGAGCTGATGCGCAGCGTACCGGACCACAAACGGCCACAGAAAATGGGGGGCAACCGCATGGATCATGGAGGTACGAGCGACCTCCATGACTAAGCCAATGCGGCGCTCAGCAACCCCATTCTGCTGCGGAGAGGCCGGAAGCGTGAACGACTGGCGAATGCCCTCCCCACGACAAAATTCCCGCAAGAGGTCGAAGGCGAAGTCACCACCTCTGTCAGAGTGTAGACGCAGGACGGGAAGTCCGTGTCGAACCGCTCGCGGAGCTGGAGACGGACAGCGCGGATCCAAGGGATCAAAACATCAGGGACCTTCCCCTTGCTGCGCAAGGGGAAGACCGTGGTGTAACGCGAGTAGTCGTCAACAACCAGCAGAAAGTATCGCTTGCGGCCCTGGCCATGGACGCGGGCTGGGCCCCACACGTCCATGTGGAGAGTCTGCAGGGGAGCAGTCGTCGAGGGAAACGAGGAGGAGTGAGGAGCGGCGCGCTGCCGCCCCTCGACACAGGGAAGGCAGGGAGGGGCAGGCGAGGGTGGGAGGGGAGGCAGAGACCTGGGAAGACCAGAGACAAGGAGACGGGAGTGCATGCCACGGAGGCGTGGCAGGGAGGGGTGACCAAGGCGGTGGTGCCAAAGGAGAGTCTGGTGCGACAGGGCGCGGCACGAGCAAGGGGCTGGAAGCTGACCTGACGCGGACGTTGACGAAGCTACCTGAGGAGGCTCAGTAGTCAGTGTGTACAGACTCGACCCAGGCCGACGGGTCAACGTGGCCAGGTGACGGCCCGTCCGTGTACACGTGCAGATCGACACACACTGACCCCAAGGAGTGGTGGTGGTGACCATCGCATCCTGGAGGGCAGCGGTACTCACCAAGTTCGTAGAGAACTAGGGGTGGTGAAGACCTGAGAGTGAGCCGGATGGAACCGCCGGACACGGAAGAACAGTGGAGGAACGGGCAAGAACTGGGCCCCCAGAGGGGTCAGCCAGTCTGACAGCAACAGGTGCAGGGAGAGGTGTGACTGTGGTACTGTTGCGAAAGAAACAGCGGGAAGCATCTGAGTCAAGCGTGAAGGTGTGCAAGGCCTCAGCAGGCGCAGTACCAGAGAGAGCAGACTCACTAGCACCTAGAGCAGCAGCCTCTATACCTGGGTCGGGCGGCACACACAGGTAACAGTCACCCTCAGCACTAACAGTCAATGCATACATGGCAGCAAGGATAGCATCATAATCAAGAGCAAAGATATCCACACCCTGCCTAAGCAGCTCTGCCCAGCGGGGGAGCTCAGTCGCGTCGGGAAACTCTGCGCGAAAGTCGTCGTCAAGACGGGAGAAGCAGCGGTACTGGGTGTGAAGCTTCCCGCATGTCTGACCAGTGCGGCCACCTGTGCGAATGACATACAGGCAACGAACACTACCCCCAGACGCCCCACGCTGAGCAAACCACTCACGAAGCTGCTGGGGCGAAGGGGTCTCGCTCGGACGCTGCTGCTGCTGCCTCTGGCCACCGCCAGAACCTCCCCTCTGAACAGCTCCACCCCGACCGCCACCACTGCTCCCGCCACCGCTCCCACTGCCGCCACCACTGCCGCCGCCACCACCCCCACTGCCGCCACCACCGCCGCCACCACCGCCGCCACCAACGCCTCCACTCCCACCACCACTCCCACCGCCACCACTCCACCGCCTCCACCGCCCCCACCACCACCTCCACCGCTGCCACCCCCACCACCCTGGCCTCCCTTGCCCCTGCCACTGCGGCGCCTCCCACTAGGAGCAGACACAGCTCCTACCTCCTCAGCACGAAGGTAGTCAACAGCAGCAGCAGAAGCGACTGAGGGGACAAGGGGGGAGGGGGAACACCCCTCAAAGAAGGGAGTGCGAGGAGTGCCACGAGAAGCGCCTACAGCGACTATGCTAGTCTCAGCTGCTAGGAGGTGCTTCTCGAGCAGGTCGACAGTGAGGTCTGTGGGGTCACGAGCGAGAAGGAGGTCCCTGACTGCGCTAAGAGAGTCGGGGAGGCGGGTGACGATGAAGTAGAGAGTGATGTACATGGGAGGGGGGTTCTTGGCTAGAAACTCGGCGGGAAGCGTGGCGCGGTAGCGAGTGTCACTAGTGCGAAGGTGAGTGACGAGGTCGGCGACTGTGGCAAAGGCGGACAGCTCGGGGAACAGGTAGGGCAGTATAAGGCGGCCTAGAGCAGAAGTGGCCGGGGAGGAGTAACGAGCGACTACAGCGTCGTACATGGCTCTAGCAGTCTTGTGCTGGCCAAAGTGAGCGCGTTCGGCTAACGGCAGGTGGTTGCGAACGGCTAGGCGAGCAGCAGCGTCACGGGTAAGCCACTGTGAGCGAGTCGCACTGTCAGCTGTGGCGGAAGGGGCGAGAGAGGCTCCAGACGTGAGGTCAAACAACGAAACACCGTCCCTAGAGTCGCTCAGTAAGTACAGCTGTAAGTCATCGAGCCACACATCAAACACAATCGGGCGGCCCTCAGGATCGAAGGTGAGGACGCTGAGGGTAGCCATAGCGGGCCAAGCAGTTGGGCGCGCTAGCAGCAGGGCAGCACGCAGGCAGGGCAAAGCAGGGCGGCGGCCTGCAGGGCGACGCACAGGCAGATCAGGGCAGGGCGGCGCGGCGGCGAGCGGCACGCGTGCAGGGCAGGGCGGCGCGGCAGCGAGCGGCGCGCGGGCAGGGCGGCGGCGTGGCGGCGAGCGGCGCGCGGGCAGGGCAGGGCGTGCGGCGGCGAGCAGCGCGCGGGCAGGGCAGGGCGCGCGGTAGCGAGCGGCGCGCGGGCAGGGCGACGCGGCGGCGAGCGGCGCGCGGGCAGGGCAGGGCGCGCGGCAGCGAGCGGCGCGCGGGCAGGGCAGGGCGCGCGGCGGCGAGCAATGCGCGGGCAGGGTAGGGCGCGCGGCAGCGAGCGGCGCGCGGGCAGGGCAACGCGGCGGCGAGTGGCGCGCGGGCAGGGCAGGGCGCGCGGCGGCGAGCGGCGCGCGGGCAGGGCAGGGCGTGCGGTGGCGAGCGGCGCGCGGGCAGGGCAGGGCGCGTGGCGAGCGCGGGCGGTGCGACGCAGGGCAGAGCGCGCGCGGGCAGCGCGACGCAGGGCAGGGCGTGCGCGTGGCAGCGCGACGCAGGGCAGGGCAGGGCAGCGCGGCGCTAACAGGGCGGCGCGATGGGTGGGGTAGCGCGATTCGGTGGGCCCTAAATAAATACCGGTCCTAGGAGAGGACCCGCTCTGAAACCATGTCAGAAAGTGTAAGCGAGAATGGAATGAACTAGCAGCAGGATGGGTACAAGTACTAACCCTAATTGGGTTGTACCCCATATGGGCTACCCCACTATAGCCTACACAACATACAGCATATAAGTTTGACAGATATAGGGGATTTGAATCTGACGGTTGAGGTTCATGCGATGTTGGCGGGAATCTGCTGACGTAAACTCCGATGTCGAGCGAGTAGAGACATTTGATATCGTTAAGTTAACCGCATTTGTCTGTCATGCAGCATGAATCTGACGAAGTTGAAGAAAACTGCCAGGGAAATACAGTGTGAAAGCACTCTCTCTCTCCACCCCCCCCCCCCCCCCCCCCCCCCCCCCCCCGCCCCCTTGCAAAAAGGGTTGTACTGCACAGCTGCGCATGCACGAAATACCAAACACCCTGCACGCTGAGGGTAGTTTCTTTTTAATATATACATATACCAAGTGTTATGAACCCTTCGAAATGCTTAGCAGTTGCACAGTCGGAGTTGTTGTTGGTGGCGAAACTCACTGGGCTGACTTGTAAAACTCGACACGGTAAACTGCGTGGAAGTCCTTCGAAAGTAAAATTGTTTTGCGCTGAAGCTCAATAGTGCCCCTTCGGAAATTTTGTCCCCCGACGAAACTTTCTTATTATCGTGTAGTCAAAGTGTACCAGAACCCCTCAATTGCTACAGCATCTCCAGCTGGCAGTAGTTGTAACCCGAAATAACTTCCGCTTGTCGTTCTCGCGGACGTGTCAATTTTTTTCAGCAGCGAAACTCAAAATGACCATCCGAAGATTCTTCGATCTTGACTCCGAATCGTTTAAAACTCGTCGTTGAACGTTTTGTGAATTAGCAAAATCGTTGTAGCGCGGGGCGACGATCGGTGAGAAAGGCGAGGTCGCGTAACACACCAACTGTCCTTCTTCAAAAACAGCATCAAATCCGTACTTGGTCTCGTATGACATCAGCACCTCTGGTAGCTTTGTCCAGACTCGCTGAGGTTTTTGTCGTAACCCGCCGAAAAGTCCCGGGCAGGGGCGAAAATCAGCTGGTGCGCTTTCCACTGACACTGCAACCTTTTCTTTGAGCTCGAACTCGTTGCGCAAATGACGTCAGCACCACCGGCGACGTTATCGTAACTCGCCGAGAGCTTCCGGGCAGAGGTGAAAGGAACTTTCGATTCTTACCCCAATTATTGCAAAAATGTCCCCACTGTGTTGTCTCTTCAGAAATAACTGCCACAATGTTCCCTGCAGATTTTGCGCGCTTAACCCAGCAAGCCCTCGCATCTCCGTCGTTCGCGCGGAACTGTTGGTGTTTACTGCTGAACTCCATTAAGCCCGACCCCCGGTACCTTCTCGTAGACCCGCAAATGTCGGAGACATAACACCCCGTATATCTTGGTCACATGTAGGTTGTCCCACGAAATTTTCGAACCTGTCTAGCGTGCCCACTCGGTCACCAGTTTTTTTTTCTGTGGTTAACCAAATCGGCAACCCACCAACAGGGGGTGCTTCTCGTATGGAACCTAGGACTTTCTGTGTCTTCCGAGGCCCATTGTCACGGGCCTTGGCACGCATCAACGCCGTTGATCGTGGAGTCGAACTTCCCCAAACCGCGTCAAACTACAATACAAAGTCTTGATTAATTTGGTGAGCGGACGTTCACCGTCTCCCCCCTTCTTATTTTTTTCACCCCCCCGACAATATCGGCAAGCCACCGTTCACCCAGCGGCCGCGTTTGTCGGATGAGACCCTTTGCTCTTGTTTCCTAAGATATTTTTTTTAAGTTTGATGAAGGCACGAACGTCATCGTAGTCGGAGCGAGTTGTTACAAAGTAAGAATCAAGAATGGCTGCATTGATGGGATTGTGGGTACAAGTACTAACCCTAACATTGGGTTGTACCCTATACAGGCTACCCCACTATAGCCTACACAGACTATAGCATATAAGTTTGACACACCCCCATAGGCAAAGTGGGGGAGAACAAGAGGTCACAAGACCAGTCAAGAAAAGCAAAGCAAGCTCAGGGTGGATCACGAAGTCACCACGCATTCTGAGCAGAAGCAAATGGCCACAAGGCCAGTTCACAAGCAGAGTTATATAAAGGAGAACAAGCAATACAGTGATCACAACCTAGCAAGTGTAAGCATGCAGGTATATGTATAGAGATCACAGTACAAGCAAAGTCAAGAAGTGAGCAAGTGAGGCCAATTGGGCACAAGGCCTAGAACAGTACAGAAACGCTGATGATCACAAGGCTGAAGTGCCTTGGTGAAGATATCAGCAGTGTTGGCCCGAGTGGCCACGTAGGCAAGACGAAGCTGACCACGCTGCTGCAACTCTCGAGCAAGGAAGTAGCGCAGAGCGATGTGCTTCGTTCTGTGCTCCAGTCTGTGCTCCTGACACAAGGCAATCATGGCCTTGTTGTCGACGTACAAAACTGGAGGAGAACGAGGCGGCTCTCCCAGGTCGGTCAGCAGGTAGGTGAGCCAGCGTAACTCCTGTGCAGCCATGGCCCCTGCGTAGATCTCAGCCTCACAGCTGGAGCTGAGAACAGAAGACGAGCGGGTAGACCGCCACGAAACAGAGCCGGAGCCAAGGCTGAAAGTGTAACCCTGTGACGACCGCTGCGTAGCCAAGTCGTCAACCCAGGAAGCGTCTGCGTGACCAGTGAGGACAACTCGAGCCCGTCCTCCAAGCACGAGCCCCATGCCCGACGTACTGCACAAGTAGCGCAACACCCTCTTAGCGGCATCCATGTGCTCCTTCCTGTGTCTCCCAGGAGCAACATAGCGTGCCAGGATGCTAAGAGGGTAGGCAAGGTCAGGTCGAGTGCAGGTCATCAGGTACATGAGGCAGCCCACAAGCTCTGGATACGGGCCACTCGGCCCTACGGACTCATCCGAAGGCAGAGCTGAGAGCGAGTGGCGAGTAGGCAGAGGAGTGGACTGTGGCGAGGAGTACGTGAAGCGGAAGCGCCGAAGGACCTGCTGCACCATGTGTGACTGAGTCAAGGTAATGGTGCGCTGTGCTCTGTCCCGGGTGATCTGCAAGCCAAGATAGCTGTGCAGCTCACCCAGGTCTGTGCACGTGTGTCTCTTCTGCAGCTCCGACTTCACGTGGGCAAGTCCCTCAGGGTTAGCAGTAGCAAAGACCAAGTCGTCGACGTACACGAGGACGTAGAACAGCGGCAGAAAGGTGTCGGTGCGTAGAAACAGCGACGGGTCAGCAGTGGAAGGGGCAAAACCAAGAGCCGCAAGCGTCGTCCTCAGTGTGTCGTGCCACTCTCGGGGCGCCTGGCGGAGACCGTAGACTGGCCGCCGGAGGCTCCACTGGGTACCAGCAGGAAACGACCCAGTGAAGCCAGGTGGGCGGCGCAGCCAGATCTCCTCGTGCAGGCTGCCCTGTAGGAAGGCTGTGCTGAAGTCAAGAGAGTGAAGCTCGTAGTCACGCTGAGCGACGTGCAGCAGCACCCGAAGAGTGGTCATCTTCGGGGTAGGGGAGAAGGTCTAGAAGAAGTCAACTCCCTCTCGCTGACTGAAGCCTCGTGCAACGTAACGCGCCTTGAAGACAGGCGGAGAACCCGGCGGCCGCTTCACCCTGAAAATCCACATGCCACTGACGATGTTCGCCCCAGGTGGGGGAACCTCGTCGACGTAGGTGCCTGTGGACTTCTAGGAAGCCATCTCTGCGTCCATGGCTGTCTGTCACTGAGAGGAGTAGGGACCCTCTATCGCCTCTGCGTAAGAGCGCGGGGTCGGGATGTCTGGTGCATCCGGGTCTCCCTCAGGTGCAAGCAGCATGGACACGAGATGAGGTAAAGCAGCGGCAAAACACTCAAACTCCTCCTGCCTGTCCTCAAGGACGTGCGTGCCAAGAGCACACTCACCCCCGACGGACGGAGGACAGACAGACTCAGACTCAGCAACAAGACTAGCAGCGTAGTCTAGACGACATGCGGCAGCAAAGTCAACAAGCTCAGCAACTAGGGCAGACGCAGCAGTGGACTCAAACGAAGGGTCAGTGACTACAGTAGCGAGAAGACGCGTGACAGTAGGACTGGCAGCACAAGCAAGGTCTGACGGCGGGTCAGCAACGTCAGGAAGAGAGGACGCAGGAGGAGACGGCAGAGGGACACGCTGTGGAGCAGTGGAAGGACGAAGTGCCATCTGGTGCGTGCCTGGGACAGCAGGAGGACGCTGACGCGGAACACGACGACCAGTGCGAACAGCGCGAACAGGCGACGCAGGACGAGACTCAGGCTCACGACGCTCTGCAAGACCTCCAGTCGGCCCAGCGTAGGGAGAAGGAGCAGGCAGTGGGGAGGCTGGCTGTAACTGCGACTGTGACTGGTCAGGCGGTGGACACAGTAAGGGAGGAGTAGGGGCAGTAGAAGGCGGGAGACCAAGAACCTAGTGAAGCAGTGGAATGAAGTACGGTCGCGGCCGCACAGCGCCTCCAGAACCTGCACCGACAGCACCAGTACCCCCAGCTCCAGGGTCTCCACCAGCTCCAGCACCTCCAGCAGCTCCAGATCCAGTAACACCACCAGCTCCAGCAGCTCCAGTACGAGCACCTCCGGGACCAGTGGCTCCAGTAACTCCAGCAGCTCCAGCTCCAACGCTAGCAGCACCTCCAGCTCCAGTGTCTCCAGCAGCTCTAGCACCTCCAGCAGCTCCAGCTCCAGCAACACCACCAGCTCCAGCAGCTCCAGTACCTCCAGTACGAGCACCTCCGGGACCAGTGGCTCCAGTAACTGCAGCAGCTCCAGCTCCAACGCCGGCAGCACCTCGAGCTCCAGTAGTACCAGCAGCCCCAGCTCCAGGGGCTCCAGCGGCAGGCCCCCCAGCTCCAGCAGCTCCTCGCTGGAGTCTCCAGCGGCGAGCAAACCACTCGCGTAGCTGCGGTGGAGAGAGAGGCTCCCGCCGAGACGAGGCACCTGCAGGAACTCCAGCAGACTCAGCACCCCCAGTCTCAGCAACCGCAGGCTCAGTACCCTCAGGCTCAGCACCCTCAGACTCAGCAACCCCAGGCTCAGCACCCCCAGACTCCACACGCTCAGGCTCAGCACCCCCAGGCTCCGCACGCTCAGGCTCAGCACCCCCAGGCTCCGCACGCTCAGGCTCAGCACCCCCAGCAGCACCACCCCCAGTAGCAGCACCAGAGTCAACCGCTACCTCGAGAGGCTCGACAGCATCTACCTGAGACACACCCGAGGGAGCAGGACCCTGAGGGGGGAGGGGGTCTACCGGAGGAGGACGTGGTGCAAGGAAGAGCGGCGGGGGGGGGAGAGGGGCAGTGCGTGTTGGTGCAACCCTACGGTTTGCACTCGGCTTGTTGTCCGTGTGCGTGAATGTGTGTGTGTATGGAATGGTATGAGGGCATGGGATAATATATATTTCATGCTTATAATTGTGTGTGAATGTTGAGTCATGATGTCGAGTGTGTGTGTCGAGTCAATAGCGAGTTATCGCTAGACGCGTGTTACGCGGTCGTTTGTGTCTCGCACGCGGTTTCTATTTTGTCGTGCGCGGTTTCTATTTTGTCCTGTGTCGAACGTTCGGCGTGTCGCAGGTGTGTGCAGCAGACCCATCAAGAACTCAAGGATGAGTTTGTGATGAAGAGCCCGAGCCTTGGTGTCAAGCCTCAAGTGATTTCGAAGCTTGCCAAAAGGGTACACCTCAAGATATTGAAGATAGTTACATTACTTTGTGTAGTGTAACATTTCACTTGGTGTAGGCCCTAGTGAAGGGTAGTTTCGAGACCCTTCGTGGTTGGGGACAGTGTGGCACTGTTCCACATCACTGTACCTCGGCTCTTGGGGTTTGTAGGAGCTGGGAGTCATTCCCAACTCGTAACTCTTCCTATCTTGTGTTCTAAGACTATAGTGGCTGCCATAGTACCGTTCGTTCAAACCGACGCTGTGTCGTCAATTCTTTATCAAATCGTGCAATCTAAATTGTTAATTGTAGACGACGTGAAGACGCTCCAGATCCAATTTGAATCAAGTCATTTGCAGCTGTGAGCAGAACGCTATCAACGTTTGAAGCCGCTGTGCAGAAATCCGTCTGTGCTCTCTATCTTTCGTTTTTAGGCACATTCAAGCCTATTGTGACTATAACAAGTGGTATCAGAGCCCCTTGGAGCAGTTTCGACAATGTCTGGACCTGAGGAAAGGGGTGGCAGAGGTGCTGGTGGCAGTGGAGAAGCTCAAGCTCAAGGCCAACCCCGTGATTCAGCCATGGCGCCCATGCAACCAAGTCTTGGCCCACCTAGGGATGAGCCTAGGGTGTTTGGGCTTGACAAGTTCAACGGTGACAACTTTGCTGAATGGTCCTTCAAGATGGAGAACATCTTTGACCACTATGACCTGCTGGAGGTGATGGAAGGAACGGAGAAGCGCCCCGAGAACGACCCGGAGAAGAGCCCGTGGGTGCGGAAGAGCGCACAAGGCTATCTCTTACTTGGGCAAGCGTTGGGGAGCAGTCAGATCCGTCACATCAAGCCATTCCAGCGTGAACCAGAGAAAGGACCAAAGGCATGGGCTACTCTCAAGGGTGTACATGGTCCTGCAACAGCGGCGGTAGCGGTGGTGTTGGAACGGCAAATGGCGGCACTACGAATTGAAGAAAACGAAGCGGTTGAAGAAGGGGTGCAGAAATTCTTCGACTTGTTGACGCGGCTTGAGGGAGCTGATTTGAACTACAGTGAGCTCCAAAAGAAGACCAAGTTGCTGGCCTTACTCCCAGAGTCATGGTCCTCGCTCATCATCAACCTTAATCGCGACTTGCCCCGCCTCTCGCTTGAAGACGTGAAGCGAGCTATCCTTGAAGAGGATTTCCGCCGCCGTGAGTTGGCGAGTGCGGATGGCGCTGGGGCAGCGAGCATCGGCCGTGGATATGGTCGAGGAAGAGGCAGAGGACGAGGGGGAGGAAGGTTTGGTGGCAGCAACTTCGGCGGAGGCCGCAGGAGTGGCGGTTACGGCAGCGACGACAAGAGCTACGGACGCGGTCGCGGCCGATTCGACGGCGAGTGTCACTATTGCCACAAGAGCGGACACATGTGGCGCGACTGCTACAAACTCCCTGATGGTTGGACCCCTGCTCAAGGCCAAGAGGGTAGAGGAGCAGGAGGAGGGAGAGGACGAGGCCGTGGAGGCCGTGGCGGTCGCGGTGGCGGAGCTGCAAACATGAAGAGCGGAGACAACGACAAGGACCCGAGCGACGATCGATACCCGGGTCTATTCTACTTCGTGTCGACGCAAGTACCGGCTGGTCCAGAGAAGGATGAAGGCTTTGAGGAGCCAGCAGCTGTGGGGAAGGTGACCCTACACCCCCTGGACTATTGGGTGATTGATAGTGGCGCTACCTATAGCATGACACCTCGCCCGGACTTGCTCACCGAACTCGAGCCGTCACCGGTGAAGCATGTCACATCGGCTTTGGGGCAGCGAGCAGAGGTGAAAGGCATGGGCAAGGCCATGTTCAAGGGTGCTGATGGGAAGATGGTGGGCCTCAAGAACGTGCTTTGGGTGCCCAGCCTTGCTGCAAACCTGATTTCCGTGCGGCGGTTGGCAAAGGCCGGCATGGTCACGAACTCGAAGGGAGCCAAGACCTACACCGCAAGGCTTGGCGATCGAATTCTTTGGGACCTTCATGAGGACAGGGATGTCTACAACGAGATGTGGCAGATCCCAGTGGTCCCTATGCCTAAGGAGAGGCAAGTGGCAGCAAGCATCAGCACCAAGGATGGAGCGGTCGGTAGCGACGATGGCGCGAACGGTCGCGCTAAGGAGAATGAGCTCAAGAAGAGCAAACCTGGAGGGACCAGCAAGTTCAGTGAACCTAAGGAGAGTGGTGCAGCAACCAAGGAGCAGCAAAAGGGTGAGGAGAACCCAGAGGCAGCAGCGGAGGAGGACTACGGAGAGAGTATGTGGGGCGCTATTGCGAGCGCGGCATTCTCCAATCCAACTTCGGGTACGGGGGAGTGTGATTGGCTCACCTTGCATCGGCGCATGGGGCATGTGGCCCTGCCCATCTTGCAGCAGCTAGTGAAGAATGAGATGGTTGCTGGCATACGTGTGAAGGAGGAGCCCGATGAGGTGCTTGGCTGCCCGACGTGCATTCAAGCCAAGTTCACCCGGTTTCCATTCCCTAGTTCGGAGGCAACGGCAAAGGCACCGCTTGATGAGGTGGTGATGGACGTGGTGGGCCCCCTGAAGCTTGGAGCTGCTGGAGCTGAGTATTTTCTCACCATTGTCGACGTCTACACCCGCATGACTTGGGTGTACGTGCTGGCCAAGAAGAGCGACGTGGCTGAAACGTTGAAGACGGATTGGTTCCCGATGGTGGAGCGGCAACAAGACCGTCTAGTCAAGTCAATCCGCACCGATCGAGGGGGAGAGTTCCTGAGCAAGGAGTTTGGGTTGTGGCTGAAGAAGAATGGTATTCGGCACTCCCTCACCATGCCATACTCCCCTGCAATGAACGGCATCGCCGAGCGAGCGAACCGCACAATCACGGAGGCGGCACGCGGGTTGCTCATTGAAGCCGGGCTACCCGACTATTTCTGGCCTGATGCGGTGCGGAGCGCGTGTGTGGCCAAGAACAGAGCCTTGACTCATGTGGGAGCAGACAAATGGGTGCCCTATGTGGAGTGGCTAGGAAGGAAGCCAAAGGTGGATATGCTTCGGGTGTTCGGGTGCATGTGCATGGCGCTCGTGCCTAAGCATCTTCGGCACAACAAGCTTGGTGCCAAGGCGGTGTGGGCCGTGCACTTGGGCATGGCTCAAAACAGCAAGGGATGGCTTCTTTGGGACCCATTCACCAAGAAGTTCTTGGTGAGCAGGGACTGCAAGTTCATGGAGAACTTCATGTACAAGGATTGGAAGGCGGAGAATGAGGCGAAGATAGGCGTGCGGTTTGGGGAGGTGAAGAGTTCCGGTTTGGAGCATGTGGAGCTGCCTTTGGAGCTGAGCAGCGGCAGCACAACCACAAGGCAATCCTCCCTTGTGAATGGGGGAGAGGAGGCCAATGATGCAGAGGAAGAAGAGGAGGAGGTGCAGCAAGTGAGCGAGCGTGCACCGTCACTCCCTTCCCGTACTACGAGTGCTCCACGGATTCGAGTCACACCGCAGCAACGCCAAGGCCTTCAAGTCCCTGCAGCTGAGGAGGAAGGAAGGGGGAAGAGGAGAGTTCAACCCCCTAATAGGCTGACCTATGATGCGCCGGGAAAGCAGGGCAAGACAGCCCTGGCCGGAGCGGCAATGATGGTCGGAGACGACGAGGAGAGTGACTACGAGGAGTGTGCCTTCACGTTCTTCTCTCCGGTGGAGATGCCGGGAGAACCAGCAACTCTCAAGGAGGCTTTGGAGAGTAGTGATGCTGAGGAGTGGAAGAAGGCCATGGAGAGTGAGCTGAAGAGCATCGAGGAGAATGACACGTTTGAATTGGTGGAGCTACCGGAGGGGCGTACGGCGATAACGTCCAAGTGGCTCTTCAAAATCAAGTCGGATGCCGACGGCAAGATCGAGCGCTACAAGTCTAGGCTTGTAGCCAAGGGGTACCAGCAGAAGGAGAAGGTGGACTTCAAGGAGCTGTTTGCCCCTGTGGTGAAGCCGACGACGCTGCGAACCCTATTCGCGGGAGCCGCCATCAAAGGATGGGTAGTAAAGCAAATGGACATCGTAACGGCATTCCTTAACGGCATCCTTGAGGAGGAGATTTTTATGGCGCAGCCAGAGGGGTTTGATGATGGTAGTGGCAGAGTGTGGAAGCTGAAGAAGGCCCTCTATGGGCTGAAGCAGGCCCATAGAGAAGGAGAAGGTGGACTTCAAGGAGCTGTTTGCCCCTGTGGTGAAGCCGACGACGCTGCGAACCCTATTCGCGGGAGCCGCCATCAAAGGATGGGTAGTAAAGCAAATGGACATCGTAACGGCATTCCTTAACGGCATCCTTGAGGAGGAGATTTTTATGGCGCAGCCAGAGGGGTTTGATGATGGTAGTGGCAGAGTGTGGAAGCTGAAGAAGGCCCTCTATGGGCTGAAGCAGGCCCCTAGGCAATGGTACATGAAGCTGTGCGAAGTGTTGGAGGGGATCGGCTTCACTCCCTCAACGGCCGATCACTCCTTGTTCATGCTTGGCGAGGGGGAGCAGAGGAGTTTCATGGTGGTTTATGTGGATGACATCCTCATTTTCTCACCCTCTTCTGACCTTGTGAAGGAGGTGATGCTGAAGCTTCAAGACAAGTTCAAGTGCAAGGCCCTTGGTGACGTGAGCTTCTACCTTGGGCTCCACATCGAACGAGATGTGGAGAAGCGGTGCATGCGGGTGCATCAACGAAAGTACCTGGAGGCATTGGCTGCCAACTTTGGGCAGAGTGAAGGCCATGTGGCTACACCCTTTCCCTCTGGGTTCAAGTGTGTGAAGGGACCAGAGGAGGAGAGCGTTGGTGAAGAGGAGAGGCGCCGATTTCACTCGTTGGTGGGCAGCCTCATGTATGCGGCGGTAAACACCCGACCGGACGTCGCGTTTGCTACCGGGCAGCTGGCTAGGGTTGTGCAATGCCCTAATGAGGAGCAGGTAGCAGCTGGAATGAGGGTGGCCAAGTATCTTGGCCAAACACCGACCGTTGGGCTGCAATACTCGGCGGCGGCACAAAGGCGCCAAAAGGGCGCGGATGGTGTTGAACCCGGGCGTTTGTTCCTCACCGCCTACTCGGATGCTTCATATGCATCAGAACCAGAGGACATGACAAGTGTGGGAGGCTTCATATGCTGTGTTGGTGGAGGCCCAACTGCTTGGGAGAGCAAGAAGCAGCTTGACCAAGCTTTGAGCTCGGTGGAGTCCGAGTACATGGCACTCTTCCGTGCCGTACGGGAGATTGTGTGGCAGCGGCGTTTGTTGGCTGAATTGGGGGAGGAGCAGCAAGGACCTACCCCACTGTACTGTGACAGCCAGGGTGCCATTGCTCTTGCTAAGAACCCTGTGTTGCATGGACTCACGAAGCACATGAGGGTGAAGTGGCATTGGACGAGGAGCATGGTAACCGCGGGTGAAGTTGAGTTGCGCTACGTGAAGACCACGGGGCAGCCGGCTGACATGATGACCAAGAGGCTGGTGGAGCAGCAGCATTGGAAGTGTTGCAAGCTGGCTGGGATGGCTCTGAACTGAGAGAGCAACATATCCTAAGGCCAACAATCCGAGGGGGAGTTTGTTGGTGCAACCCTACGGTTTGCACTCGGCTTGTTGTCCGTGTGCGTGAATGTGTGTGTGTATGGAATGGTATGAGGGCATGGGATAATATATATTTCATGCTTATAATTGTGTGTGAATGTTGAGTCATGATGTCGAGTGTGTGTGTCGAGTTAATAGCGAGTTATCGCTAGACGCGTGTTACGCGGTCGTTTGTGTCTCGCACGCGGTTTCTATTTTGTCGTGCGCGGTTTCTATTTTGTCCTGTGTCGAACGTTCGGCGTGTCGCAGGTGTGTGCAGCAGACCCATCAAGAACTCAAGGATGAGTTTGTGATGAAGAGCCCGAGCCTTGGTGTCAAGCCTCAAGTGATTTCGAAGCTTGCCAAAAGGGTACACCTCAAGATATTGAAGATAGTTACATTACTTTGTGTAGTGTAACATTTCACTTGGTGTAGGCCCTAGTGAAGGGTAGTTTCGAGACCCTTCGTGGTTGGGGACAGTGTGGCACTGTTCCACATCACTGTACCTCGGCTCTTGGGGTTTGTAGGAGCTGGGAGTCATTCCCAACTCGTAACTCTTCCTATCTTGTGTTCTAAGACTATAGTGGCTGCCATAGTACCGTTCGTTCAAACCGACACTGTGTCGTCAATTCTTTATCAAATCGTGCAATCTAAATTGCTAATTGTAGACGACGTGAAGACGCTCCAGATCCAATTTGAATCAAGTCATTTGCAGCTGTGAGCAGAACGCTATCAACGTTTGAAGCCGCTGTGCAGAAATCCGTCTGTGCTCTCTATCTTTCGTTTTAGGCACATTCAAGCCTATTGTGACTATAACAGTGTGGTAGGGGAAGAGACGGTAAAAGGGAACCGACTCGTCAAACGTGACGTCCTGAGAGGGCAGGACACGGCGCGAGGTGGGGTGGTAAAACTGCTAGCCAGGCGCGTCAGGGACGCAGGGAATAGCGCGGGCGGAGAGCTTGTCCGCGGTAGTATCGCGGACAAAGGCACGAGAACCCCAGACCCGGAACACCAACGCATCGCCAACCTTCCCCGTCCACCGCAGTGTGGGCGATGTCTCCGGCAAGGAGACACGGGGCCAGAGGTTGAGCTGACCGCAAACGGCCACAGAAAATGGGGGGCAGCCGCATGGACCATGGAGGTACGAGCGACCTCCATGACTAAGCCAATGCGGCGCTCAGCAACCCCATTCTGCTGCGGTGAGGCTGGAAGCGTGAACGTCTGGCGAATGCCCTCCCCACGACAAAAGTCAGAGGCGAACTCACCACCTCTGTCAGAGTGCAGACGCAGGACGGGAAGGTCCGTCTCGAACCGCTCGCGGAGCTGGAGACGGACAGCGCGGATCCAAGGGATCAAAACATCAGGGACCTCACCCTTGGTGCGCAAGGGGAAGACCGTGGTGTAACGCGTGTAGTCGTCAACGACCAGCAAAAAGTACCGCTCGCGGTCCTGTCCACGGACGCGGGCTGGGCCCCACACGTCCATGTGGAGGGTCTGCAGGGGAGCAGTCGTCGGGGGGAACGAGGAGGAGTGAGGAGCGGCGTGCTGCCGCCCCTCGACACAGGGAAGGCAGGGAGGGGCAGGCGAGGGTGGTAGAGGGGGCAGAGTCTTTGGAAGTCCAGAGATAAGGAGACGTTGGTGCATGCCACGAAGGCGCTGCACCGAGGGGTGACCAAGACGGTGGTGCCAAAGGACAATCTGGTGCGACAAAGCGCGACACGAGCAGGGGGCCGCTAGCTGACCTGACGCAAATGCAGACGCAGCTACCTGAGGGGACTCAGTAGTCAATGTGTACAGACTTGAACCAGGCGCTCGGGTGAACGTGGCCAGGTGCCGACCAGTCCGGGAGCACGTACAGTGGGTCACACGCTGACCTCCAGGAGTGAACTGGTCAACCCACACATCCTGGAGGTCAGCTCCACTCACCAAGTTCGTAGAGAACGAGGGGAGGTGAAGACCCGACAGTGAGCCAGACGGGACCGCCGGACACGGCAGAACCGTGGAGGAGTGCGCAAGGACCGGGCCCCCAGAGGGGTCCGCCAGGGAGACTGCAACCGGCCGACTGAGCGGCGTGAGTGTGGTGCTGTCGCGAAAGAAGGAGCGGGAAGCACCTGAGTCAAGTGTGAAGGTGTGCAAGGCCTCAGCAGGCGCAGTACCAGAGAGAGCAGACTCACCAGCACCTGGAGCAGCAGACTCACGAGCACCTGGAGCAGCAGACTCACTAGCACCTAGAGCAGCAGCCTCAATGCCCGGGTCGGGCGGAACACAAAGGTAACAGTCACCCTCGGCACTAATAGTCACAGCAGGATAGCATCGAAATCAAGATCAAAGATAGCAACACCAGACCTAAGCAGATCAGCCCAGCGAGGGAGCTCATCGGCGTTAGGAAACTGTGTGCGCCAGGCGTCAGACAGGCGACCGAAATAGCGCTGCGTCGTGTGTGGCAGCCCGCACGTCTCCCCACGGCGCTCGCCGGTGCGGAGAACGTAAGCGCAGGGACCAGCACCCCCAGACCTCCCACGCCCAGTGTACCACTCACGAAGCTGCTGGGGCGACGGGGCCTCACGGGAACGCGGCTGCTGCTGTCGCTGGCTACCGCCAAAGTCTCCACGCTGCGAAGGGAGAGAAAGTGGTCCCTGACTGAGCGAAGAGAGTCAGGGAGACGAGTGACGGGGTAGAAGAGGGTGATGTACATGAGGGGGGGGTTCTTGGCGCGAAACTCGGAGGGAAGCGCAGCGCGGTAGCGGGTGTCACTAGTGCGGAGGTGAGTGATGAGGTCAGCGACTGTGGCAAAGGCGGCCAGGTCAGGGAACAAGTACGGCAACATGAGGCGGCTGAGGGCAGCAGTGGCAGGGGAGGAGTAGCGCGCGACGACAGCGTCATACAAAGACTTAGCAGTCTTGTACTGGCCAAAGTGCGCGCGCTCAGCAGATGGCAGGTGACTACGAACAGCAAGGCGAGCAACAGCGTCACGAGTAGTCCACTGCGAGCGAACCGTACTGTCAGCAGTGGCAGCAGGTGCAACAGAGGCGCCGGACGTGTGATCGAAAAGCGAGACTCCGTCCCTAGAGTCGCACTGAAGAAAGAGCTGCAAATCATCTAACCAAACGTCGAAATCGACCGCACGACCCTCAGCATCGAAGGTAAGAACAGTAGGACTAGCCATGGCGGTAGTAGCAGCAGTAGTAGCAGTAGCAGCTGGAGGAGCGCGGGCACGGCAGCACAGCGCAGTAGGGCAGGGCGGCGCGGTCCAGCAGAGCGGCGCGGCTCGGCAGGGCGGCGTGGCTCGAGTGGGCGGCGCGGCGCGGCTGGGCTGCGCGGCGCGACAGGCAGGCGGGCGCGGTGGCGCGCTTAGCAGGGCGGGCGCTTACCAGGGGCGGGTGCAGGGCAGGGCCGCGACGGGCGGTTAGGTCAGGGCCGCAACGGGGCGGCTGTAGGGCAGGGCCGCGACGAGGCGGCGGCAGAGCAGGGCCGCGACGGGGCGGCAGCAGGGCAGGGCCGCGACAAGGCGGCTGCAGGGCAGGGCCGCGACGGGGCGGCAGTAGAGCAGGGCCGCGACGAGCGGCTGAGGGCAGGGCCGCGACGGGTGGCGGCAGGGCAGGGCCGCGACGGGCGGCGAGGTCAGGGCCGCGACGGGGGGGGCGGCAGGGCAGGGCCGCGACGGGCGGCTAGGTCAGGCCGCGACGGGCGGCTAGGTCAGGCCGTGACGGGCGGCGACAGGGCAGGGCCGCGACGAGCGGCTAGGTCAGGGCCGCGACGGGCCGTTAGGGCAGGGCCGCGACGGGCCGGGAGGGCAGGGCCGCTACGGGCGGCAGCAGGGCAGGGCGCGCGACGGCGCAGGTGAGGCAGGCGCGAGGCGCGCTTCGGGCAGGGCTGGAAAAAAATAATCGTGGTGGGCCCTAAAAAAAACGTTCCCACTAGGGAACCTGCTCTGAAACCATGTTACAAAGTAAGAATCAGGAATGGCTGCATTGATGGGATTGTGGGTACAAGTACTAACCTTAACATTGGGTTGTACCCTATACAGGCTACCCCACTATAGCCTACACAGACTATAGCATATAAGCTTGACACGAGTTTATTATATAGAACTCTCAGCCGGCCGCTTTGTTGCCACCGCATCTATTGCCGTTTAACCCAGCTATGGAAACGCAGAAGTAAGAGAAACCCCGAATCTGCCACATCTTCCTCAACTCTGATTTTTTCGATACGGTAATTGCTCGCCGATAGTCCACTTTTGTCGGAGCCGAAACAGTATCGCGCAACTTCCACGCACCACTTTACCATTTTCTTGTACGCCTAGCTGTCGAGCGAGCGCAATACCCGCGCTTTTGAACCAGCATTGGAACTTAGCCTCCTTGGCACCTGGAGTGGGTTATGTGAGCCGTCGGAAAGTCTTGGTCGGTAGTGGGCCCTATCCGACTACCGCCGCTTAGCCGTAAAACCCGGCATTAGTTAAATCCTTTCTCTGTTGGTCATTCTCTCGCCTCTTGAAGTCTGAAACCCGTTTCTCTCGTGAGCCCCGCATTAGACGCAACTCCGTTTATTGTAGCCAATAAAACTACAGAAAATAGCGGGTCTAAACGTTTTGCCGAATGTCCCATGGTGTACTGCTCTGTCTGCGACACAACTAACTCTAGCCGGAAGGACCTGTGCCACCTGAAGTACAGAGTCGGCTGCCACTGTATCTCTGTCGATTTTTTTTATGCCAGAAACAGAAGTGACCCAAGCCGGAACAATAAAGTCGTAGTCGATAATTCCGATCTTTTCGGTGGTCTGAAAGCGACGTCGTCTCACGCTGTGCTGCTCCAGCCGAAAACGCCCACGGCGCACGCTCCTGCAGCAATACCGCTACACCCGGTCGGGACGACGGTAGAGCCCCGCATAATTTGGGCAGTCGCCACATCCCCTCTCCTCGCCGTTGCATTTTCTGACGCAAATCACCATGCGCCTAGCTTGCTCGGCCAGCTGTCGTTCCCACTCGTTGAAAATCGCCGAAACGTTGTACTCAGTTGTCGACGATGTAGTGACGCCAACTCGCACCATGCTGTTCAGACAATCTCGGACGTGCACTGACGAAAACAAATATTTGATGCCAGTTGCCGTGCAAAATCAGCTCCGAGATTGACAAAAATCCCCACAATCTACGCACGTAATGACTACGCGACAGCCACAACTATCCGTTTCCCGAGGGGAGGGAGGGCACGATTGATCACGATTGTCGAAGGCAAGGATCCGGCGGTGTTGGGAGCAACTAATACGTTCTCCTGGCCAGTCGTCGTGCAGCTCCTGGACCCCAAGACATCCTTCCTTCTCCCCCCCCCCCCCCAAAGGGGCAATATACTCTAAAAAGCGAGGTGGGTAAAGAAAGGAGTTTTGATACCAAGTGTTATGAGTTGAACTAACAGAGTGAGAGGAAAAACTCAACAATGAGACTGTGATCACGGAAGCTGTTGATACAATGAAAGTGACGGCAAGTAAAGGGGGTTTCCTGGCTAGGCGAGGACCTCGGGGGGAGCGAGGGTTGGAAAGGTGGCGATTGATGCGGGGGCGACTCGGATGTGGTTCGGGGCAAAAGTGTAGGCCGAACCCAACTGACGCGAGGCCTTCGAGTTTCCCCACTAAGGGAAGTATACTCTAAGGAATTTAGAATTCCTTACAAGCACAAACAAATATATAACTCCAGGATACGGTAACATGACTTATTCTCATCAAACCTTTAGACTATTTATTTGAGCCCTAATGCAAATAGCAAGCTGTCACATTAACTTTTTTCAGCACCTAGAAGGTGCATGCCAAATTGATACCAACTCAATGCGCACCCTGACACGTGCAAAATACTTACATGGACAGTAAGACGTTTCACTGGTGTATACACAACACTGCTTGAGAAACTTAATGTGCCTCAATAATCAGCATAGCCAGTGTGCCGATTTCCTATTGTGCAAACAACACCACATAGTTCCATCCAAAATCTTTTGAGGTTGTTGGAGTAAATAAAGTGACTTACGTAACCTGTCACTTACTAAACAGCAAGGCATCAGATCATACAGGGAATTCCCTAACTCAACAGAGTTAGCATGGCAACATTTGAAGTGGCTTTATCAGGCAACAGACGACATTACACAGAGCCGGCTCAATTCACAGTTATACAGTGTGGAGATGAAACCAGGAGAAAAGGCATTACGGTACATCAAAAGGTGCAGAGAATTGCGAGACCAGCTTCGACGAAGTGGAGGACACTTCCCTGATTCAATGTTCGTGACAGTTGTCATTGCTGTACTCGGACCACAGTGGCGACAGACTCGCTCTCTTCTTTGAACACAAGGCAACGTCTCGGAGATGCATCTCTGCACTACTCTTCTAGCTGAACAGCATGACATAGACCTGTACGACAGTAAGAACAACAAGAAGGCAAATCAGTTTGCTTCTCTAACACGCCGAGAAGTGGAGCCGCAGAAACAACACCGATAAAAGCACTTTCAGAAGCAGTAGAGACAGGGACAGCAGCAACAGCCACGACAGCAACAGCAGTATTACGTACCTCTGTTCTGTCATAACTATAAAACTTCCGGGCACTCTCGAGATCATTACTCACAGCGACAACAGCCAACATCTCAACGCACAGTTGCTGCTCCACCACAGGTTGCCGCCGCTACCGATTCAGCTGCACAGACACAGATCAAACCACAGACTACATCAGCATCAACAAATGGGAGACGTGTAGAAGCATGGATGGCACGCACTGATTCCTGCATCACAGGCTCACCGCCAACCTACGCACCAGATGAAGTCGAATTGCCGATCCCAGCAACACTTGAAGTCAATCGCCAGTATGTGAACGTCGCAGCCAGTGCAGACTACGTGCCCCAACATGGGGTTTCTTAACGGTTTCTTCATCAAGCTTCAAACTCGACTTCATCAGGAAGTTACTGTCACAGTTGCAAATAACCAGACGCTACGTACCCGGCGACAAGGTACTGTCCTTCTTCAGTCACCGGAGACAAATGCAGTCATACAACTTTCCTACCCGGGCTCGGCTACAATCTTCTTAGTGTGAGTCAACTCATGGGCCGCGGAGTATATCTGGGGTGTGAAGGTGACAACAGAGAGTTTAAATTATACTCTACAAAGGGTGGTCTCTATATGGGGAAAGCAATACAGCAAGGAGCCGTGTTCGTACTTAACGTCGAACGTGATGGAAGTTCCGTCGACAGTGATCGTATTCTTGCCTTCGGTTCTTGGACGGACTGTCATCCGAAGGAGCTAAACACTGAACCAGATCATCTTGGGTCCTTGCGTGAAGACGTTACACCAATAGCATCAGAAGGGGAACACATGGAACTTCACTGGCAGCAGCAGAATCGATGAGTACCAGCCGGGAAGCAGCATCACAGATACAACATCCATCCTTACTGTCAACATCTTCTCAGTCGACTGGTCCTCTGGTCATTGACACTTCAGCTACACGACGCGGTACAGTTAGATTAGAATCGCATAGGAGTCCGCCGAACTTCAACGCCTTCTACGCGAACTCCGATCTTTATCGACGAACTGCAGGGCACGCAACAACAGAGGACACCTGGCACAAACGGTTAGGACATCCCAGCAGGTCAACGACGTATAACACGATCCAAGGAGGAGTGCTGGATAAGGACGCGTTACTACTTACAGGTGGACACGAACTTCGCCGACCTCGACACGTCTGCACGACATGTCCTGAAGCTGATCTACCTCTGCAGCCATTTCCGTCTCATCACAACCCCAGCGCACCTTCATACAAGCCACTTGAAAAGGTTTACAGTGACATACTGGTTATCCCACGACAGGAAGGGCGAGGAGACTTGAACTATGTAATTACCTTCATCGACACAGCGACACGATACGTCTGGCACGCGCTTATTCTTACACGTGACCTTGCCTTCGACGCTTTCATGGCATGGCTTCCAGTAGCAGAACGAGAGAGCGATCTGAACCTGAATTTTTTTCAAACCGATGGCGCTCTTGAGTATCTCTCACAACGCTTCAAAGACTACCTAGCTGAAAGGGGAATCAAGACGCTGCAGTGTCATGTTCAACACGTGGGATTTAATCCCTATGTTTGCGGTTTTGATCAGAAATAGGGAGTTGACTATGGTGAGACATTCGCTCCGGTTAGCCGTCACACGTCTCTCCGCATTCTGCTCGCCTTCGCCGCTGCATTGGGGCTCAAGCTTCGTCAGGTAGACGTTTCTACCACGTTCCTCTACGCGCTCGTCGACACACTTATTCTCGTCGAGCAGTCGCACGGTTCCGTCAAAGATCCTACACTCGTTTGCCGCCTCAACATATCTCTCTACGGCATCAAACAGGCTCCTCGCCTCTGGCAGCAGCATTTTCACAATCGTCTTCTTCGTATCGGATTTCGCCAGCTCCCACATGATCACGGCATGTATCGCCTTGACCGCGTCGATGCCTTTGTCCTTCTCGTTCTTTACGTCGACGATTTACTCTACATCGGGAGCACTACGGCTATTCTTGACTACTTTGAAGGGGAGCTGCAGCAGGATCTTACAATTACTATTTCGGCAATTGTGACGCAGTACCTGGGTCTCAATATCACAGAGACACCGACTTCTATTCATCTCTCGGCTGAAGAATGCGCAAAGAAACTTCAAACGCGCTTTCTTCTACAAACGACCCTGGCTTCTACCCCTTACCGTTATAACTCATCGACCGACACTAACGTCTTATCAGCTGATGGAATAACACGCTATCAGTAGCTTCTTGGCAGTCTTCTCTTTGCCGCAGTCACCTGTCGTCCCGACTTATCGTTTTTTGCTAGCCAATTCGCTCAATACCTTAAGCGACCTGAAGGGGAGAATCTACGGGAACTCGAAGCAGCAGTCGTCTACTTCGTATCTGTCAAAATATGTTATATGTTGTTTAGGCTGTAGTGGGGTACACTGTACTGAGTACAACCCATTTAGGGTTAGGACTACTTGTACTACCCTCTCATGCTAATGCACTCATTTTTGCCTGCTAGTTCTGACATGGTATTCAGAGCAGGTCCCTCCGTAGGACCGCTCCGTTAGGGCCCACCAACCGTACGAACTGCCCGTTTTTCCTTCCCTTCCCTGCCCGATCGTAACTGCCCTGCCCTCACAGCGTCCTGCACGCTGCCCTTCCCTGGCTTGCGCGCTGCCCTAGGTGCTACCCGCACGTGCAGCTGCCTGCACTGCCTGCGACCTGCCCGCGCTGTGAGGATCGAAGGAACTGGTTCAGAAATTAGAATATGATCACCTGGGTACAAGACGAGGCTATATATAGGCTCGGCACAAAGGCAGTAAACCGGGTGTTACTAGAAGGTTCCGTGGGTCGCGAAACGTCCCGAACGGGTCCTTCCCGAATTCGGTAGAAGCCAATCGGTGGCAACCGAAAAGCCTAGAATCCGGTGCAATCAACCTATTTCGGTGCCTAAAACTATAATAACTATAGTTCAGCAACGAAACTAGGAAATCAAGCAAAAGCATGCAAGATAAAATGAAGCTAAGCTAGATAATGCATAATAAAGCAGAATGAAGCAAGTAAAGTCCAGCAAAGCCGTCGTACTCTCACACGTCCCTCCCTCAAAGCTGGGTGGCGTGAGATACACCCTGCTTGACAAGATAATCCTTGAGAGCACGGCGTGCGTTGCCCATATCATCTGCTGCAACCCAACTATCTTCCGACGGGTCGTATCCCTTCCAGCGTATCAGGAACTCGAGCGTGTTGCCGCGTCTGCGTCGATGAACAAGAACTCGTTCCACCTCGTACTCTGGTTCATCCTGTACGAGAACAGGTGGTGGTGGCGGTAGCTGTCATCCCTGGAACTGTTGGTTGGAGTCCTTGTAGGGCTTCAATAGCTGAACATGGAAAGCGTTGTGAAGCTTCCATGTAGTAGGTAAGCGCAAGCAGAATGTAACTGGTGTCACCTTCTCCTCAACGCGAAAGGGATTACAGAAGCGAGGCCAGAGCTTGGACGGAAGATGGGACAAGTCCAAGTTGCGTGTGTCGAGAAGCACCTGATCTCCGACTGCTACTGAGTGATCACGTCCCTGTCAATCGGCATACTGCTTCTAGGAGTTCTGCATCGTGGTGAGACGTCGCTGAGTCTTCTCCCATAGCTGCTGCATGGTGGTGACGAAGTCATTTGCGGCTTGGACGTGCGCCGGTGTGGTTGTCTGCTGTGGTGTAAGTGCTTCCCGTCCGTAACACAGGAAGAAAGGAGATTTCCCTGTGGCCGCATGTGACACGTTGTTGTAAGCGAACTCAAGCGTCGGTAACTTTATATCCCAGTGGCTGATATCGTCTTTGCAAGCTGTGCGCAGTAATTGTTCAACCACCTCACTGAGTCGCTCAGTCTATCCGTCAGTCTGGGGGTGGTACGCCGAAGACATTGCAAGCTTTGTCCCCAACAAACCCATGAGTTCCCTCCAGAACTTACAAGCGAATTTTGGTTCTCTGTCCGAGATCAGTGTAGCGGGGATGCAGTGGATGGTGATGATGCGGTCGAAGAAGAGGCGAGCAGTTGCTTCAGTTGTAGCCGTTGCGTTGGTCGGGACAAAATGTCCCATTTTAGAGAACTTATCGATCACCACGAGTATAGCATCATGCCCTCGTGAGGTCGAAGGAAGCCCGGTAATGAAGTCGAGGCTAACGACTTGCCATGGTTGCTTCGGTACGGGTAGAGGCTGAAGTAACCCTGCTTTTTTCTGCTTGCTACTCTTCATCCGCTGGCACGTGTCGCATGAGGTGACGAACTGCTGCACGTCTGCTGCCATCCGGGGCCAGTAGTAATATTTTGCTATTCCCGCTAACGTCTTGTTACTCCCAAAATTTCCCACGTATGCCACGTCGTGGAACTCCTCCAGTAAGAGTTGTCGGGGTGGGGCATAGTTCGGTACCCAAATCTTTCCTTAACCCTTCCTTACAGCTAAGTCTTTCTCCCACTGTAACAACTTCTATTTCTGTATTGTAGCGATCTCTGCGTCCACGGAGTACCCATGTTGGAATAGACCCTTGAGTAGAGGGTTCATCCCATCGAGCTGGATGCCTGCTACGTGCCCTGGGCAGCTCAGTGCGTCGGCCTTGTTGTGTAGCCCTGGCTTGTAGACGATGTTGTAGTGGGAGCGTAGGCTGTGACTTAAGGTACTTGAGACTGCATTGGTCGGTATAAACTGTAGTTTCGGCTCCCTCGAGGTAACACATCCACGCCTTGAAGGCTGTGACTATCGCTAAGGCTTCCTTGTCATGGATTAGGTAATTCAGCTATGCTCCGTGCACCTTTTTATTGAGGTAAGCGATGGGCTGCAAACCGCGTCCGTGATCCTGCATCAATACTGCTCCGACTGCCTGGTCACTAGCGTCTGCTTCCACCACGTAATATCTGTCTGGATCCGGTAGGATGAGTACTGGGGCAGTAGTCAGTGCTGTCTGTAGCTGCTCCATGGCTTGCTGTTGAGGAGTATCCCATTTATAGGGTGTATCCTTTTTCAATAAGTTTGTCAGTGGCGCTGCTATCTTAGCGTACTGTGGCACGAACCTGTTGTAGTAGTTGGCGAAGCCTAGGAACTGCTGCAACGCCTTGACGTTCTCTGGTACTTTCCACTTCTTGACGACTTCGATTTTCCGCGAGTCCACGTGTACGCCCTCGGCACTCACCATGTGCCCGAGAAACTGCACCTTTTTCAGGGCGAAGTCGCTCTTTGACAGCTTCACATAGAACTTGTTCTCCCGCGGGATCTCGAAGACTTTCCGCAGATGCTCTACGTGCTCCCTCATATTCTTGGAGTAGATGAGAATGTCGTCCAGGTACACCACCACGCACTCGTCCAGCAGGGGCCGTATGATGTGGTTCATCTCCGCTTGGAATGTCGCTGGTGCGTTGCAGAGTCCGAACGGCATCACTAGATATTCGTTGGAGCCGTATCTGCTATGGAACGCCGCCTTGTGGATCGAGTTGTCTGCCATCTTGATCTGCCATTAACGCGATCGTAGGTCCAACTTCGAAAACACCGTTGCACCACGCAGTTGGTCTAGAAGATCGTCTATGCCCGGTATGGGGTATTTGTTCTTGACTGTCTGTTTGTTCAGTGCCCGGTAGTCGATGCACATCCGTAAACTACCGTCCGACTTTGGAGTGAAGAGGACCAGTGCGCCGTAGGGAGAGGTGGATGGGCGGATCAGTTGTCTGTCCAGTAGATATTCTATCTGTTTCTTCATGTCTGTTAGCTGGGTCGGACTAAGGCAGTATGGTGCACGTGAGACTGGTTTCGCACCTGGTTCCTCCACGATCTCGTGTTCGTAGGTTCGAGCTGGAGGCACTCCTGCAGGCAGGTCATCCGGCGTGATGTCCTTGTATTCTGCTAACACCTCTTGTACTGCTGCAGGTAGCTCCGAGTTCGGCTTCTCCTCCTCTGCTGCTGCCATCACCAGTGCTAAGTAACCCGTTTTACTCTCGTTCACCGTCCATTCGAACCGTGCAATGTCAGAATCCCAACCACTAGACCATTGGGATAAAAGGGCATGTTTGTGTAGCGGGTCCGTGCGCCCATAACCCCCCAGGCAAACGCGCCTGTAACCCCCCCTAGGATTGATCGGGGATCTCACAGTGCAGCTCTACTGACATGCAAGTGTCGTCTCAGGAACATCCCCTGTATCCGTCCAGCTTCGCAGCTCCACACGTTTCCCGTTGTTGTAGATGCACGCCTTCCGGTTGACCCAGTCGGTCTCGGGGTTGAACCACTTCAGGAAATCACGCCCCAAGATGAAATCTAATCCTTTGATGTTCGTGATCAGCAACGTCGGCTTCCACCTCAACGCCCCTATCTGCAGCTGCAGTGTTGACTCGCTGTGGATAGGTAGCTTCGTACTGTCCACCATCGTTGCTGTAAACTGAGTCTCCTCCGAGGACTCCTCAATTTTCTCCAACGTCCCGAGTGGGATCCACCACTGTCCACTAATGCCTTGAGGTGACGCCCTTTGCAGAGCACCTTGAGTAGTAGTGGCTGCTGCTGCTCCGAGTCGCCGTAGATGGTCTCGCTTATGGAATCATAGGGTACGTCGAATATGTCATCCCTAGGTCCTGCGCTCGAAGCTGCCGACTCAATATCACTTTTCAACTGAGAAGGGTTAGAAGGATTTATCCAAGGCCGATTCAGCTTCGTTTGGGCTTGGAACCTTCCCCTAAGCCTTTGCAGCCGTGTAGGCTTCACCTGTGGGGAATGGCGGGGAGCCTTAACACCGTGCTGCTGGGAGAGAATATTAACTCCTCGGAACGCTCGACCCTTATCAACGCTCCAGAGTGGGGTCCCCATTTTACCCCGTACCGGTTTTGTTTTCTGTCTCTTCCTTAATGAAGGCTTGAAAACCACGAGAAGTAATATTCTCAGTTAAAGTATCATTGTAGGATAACTTTAACGAATTCTTACTTGTCGCGGGGTACGGATGGAGTTTCCGGTCGGTGAAGGGTCTTGTTTCGCGGAGTCTCCTTTTGACTCGGCGATTTCCCCTCGTGCCGGCTGGTCGTGACGTTTTAAGTTCGCGCCATCATATTCTCCTTTTTTCGCCCTCTCCGAAGTCGCCACGTTGACCATTTTCTGCTTCGGGTGTGCCGCACTGTTCTTGCCCTTTAGCTCCGCACGTGCTTGCTTCATTTCTAAACACGCCAAGATACGATGTCCTGTAGCGCCGCAAAGTTCGCACGTCTCATTGTTTGCTAACTGCTGCTTCGCATCGCCCTTGTCGTTCTCCATCGTGTCGGCAGTCGTGGGTGGTGCTGATCGCTCCATGCCACTATTTGGCTGGTTGCGTTGTGTTCCGTAGTAGCTACTGTTCAATGCGTTTAACTGTTCGATCAGTACTGCCCGAAACTGCGCCCACGTCCCTTCGCCTTGGACAATTTTGTTGTTAATCCACTCTAGAGCTGGGCCGCGTAATAGTGTTGCTGCGAGCCGTATGCGCATTGCGTCTTGGGTGGGGGTCGTGCATCCAATGGCTTCGAAGTAAATTTCGAGTTCAGCTACGAATCGACGAACGTCGCTCCCTTTAAATATAGGATCGAACGCCTCCGGTAGCCTCGGCTTCACTGCTTCGAGGTTGCCTGTAGCTGCTGCCGTTGTCGCAGGTACAATTGTCGGTGTCACCGCTGCTGCTGCTGTCGCTGCTGCATTCGCCGATGCGTTTGCTGCTGCTGTGGCGGTTGCTGACTGGTTCGCGTGTCAGATCCCAACCACTAGACCATTGGGATAAAAGGGCTTGTTAAGTAGCGGGTTAGTGCGCCCATAACCCCCCAGGACAACGAGCCTGTAACCCTTCCCTAGGATCAATCGGGGATCACCAGTGGACCTCTGACACCCCCCCACACTGGGATGCCCGGACTGCCCACACTGGGATTCGAACCCAAGACCTTCGCTCTGATACCATGTCAGAATCCCAACCACTAGACCATTGGGATAAAAGGGCTTGTTTGTGTAGCGGGTCAGTGCGCCCATAACCCCCCAGGCCAACGCGCCTGTAACCCTTCCCTAGGATCAATCGGGGATCACCAATGGACCTCTGACACCCCCCCGCACTGGGATGCCCGAGGTGCACACACTGGGATTCAAACCCGAGACCTTCGCTCTGATACCATGTCAGAATCCCAACCACTAGACCATTGGGATAAAAGGGCTTGTTAAGTAGCGGGTTAGTGCGCCCATAACCCCCCAAGACAACGAGCCTGTAACCCTTCCCTAGGATCAATCGGGGATCTCACAGTGCAAGTCTTCTGACACCCCCCCACACTGGGAGGTCCAGGACTTGGCACAGCGGCAACGGCCTGCATGTGCATACACCGGGATTCGAACCCGAGACCTTCGCTCTGATACCATGTCAGAATCCCAACCACTAGACCATTGGGATTAAATGGCTTGTTAAGTAGCGGGTTAGTGCGCCCATAACCCCCCAGGACAACGAGCCTGTAACCCTTCCCTAGGATCAATCGGGGATCACCAGTGGACCTCTGACATCGCGAGTAACGCCTCAATTCGTTGGAGTGCAGCCCGCGTCTGGTCCATATCGGTGCGTAACTCCGTATTTTTTCGTACGTAATTGCCACCATTTTTCTCCATTAGGCGATTTTCAGGAAGATTTGCGACAAAAATAAATGCAATCTGTGCTCTGGTCGACTTACTGCAAAACATATCGACTGTAGAATTGTCGAGCGCAGATTCTGTAAGTCGCGTCATTCTCCCTTAGTCAATTTCGCGTCCGATGTAGGCCGTTGAGAAGAAAGTCGATCCGACGTTCCAAATTCCAACTTGTTTGGACGAAATTCTTTGGGCCGTTGAGATTCGAATCGATCTGACGGTCGAAAATTCAACCTTTTCGCCAATTAATCTGAGGTACGTTCGAAAACTGGATCGAGGGGGACTTCGAAAAATTGTGCGGAACTGGTTTCACATACCCGAATCGGCGCTTTCGTCGTCGCCCCCTCGGTTTTTAAAGGCTGGTTTTTAGCGGTTGAAGACATCGCGTGTAAACCCGCTCTGATTACCAAGTGTGAGGATCGAAGGAACTGGTTCAGAAATTATAATATGATCACCTGGGTACAAGACGATGCTATATATAGGCTCGACACAAAGGCAGTAACCCGGGTGCTACTAGAATGTTGCGTGGGTCGCGAAGCGTCCCGAACGGGTCCTTCCCGAATTCGGGAGAAGGCTATTCGGTGGCAACCGAAAAGCCTAGAATTCGGTGCACTCAACCTATTTCGGTGCCTAAAACTATAATAACTATAGTTCAGCAACGAAACCAGGAAATCAAGCAAAAGCATGCAAGATAAAATAATGCTAAGCTAGATAATGCATAATAAAGCAGAATAAACCAAGTAAAGTCCAGCAAATCCGTCTTACTCTCACACGCGCGCTCTGCCGCCCGCGCCCCGCGTGTCTTGCTACCCGCGCGCCCTGCATGCCGCGCTCGCCTCTGCTGCCCGCGTCGCCTGATGCCCGCGTGCGCCCTGTGCCCGAGCGCGCCTCCGCAGCCAGCGCGATGTGCTGCCCGCGCCCCGCGCACCCTGCAGACCGCGCACTGCCCTGCCCGCGCTGCCCTGCAGCCCGCACGCCTACGCTGCCCACGCCCTACGTGCCTCTACTGCCCTGCGCCCCGCGTACACCCTGCAGCCCGCGCGCCCTGCAGCCCGTACGCCCTGCAGCCCGCGTGCCCTGCTGCCCGCGTCGCCCTGCTGCCCGCGTCGACCTGCAGCCCGCGTCGCCCTGCTGCCCGCATGCCGTGCAGCCCGCGTCGCCTGCTGCCCGCGCGCGCTCTGCTGCATTACGCGCGTGCCTGCGCTGCCCTGCGCCGCCTGCGTGCTCCCTGCCTGAGCCGCCCGCGCATTGCCCTGCACCCGCCCTGCCTGCTCCGCTAGCTCGCACACCTGAGTGCGCATACCGCATACGTGTCTGCGCTTACCGCACACCTGAATGCGCATACCGCATACCTGCATGCGCATACCGCATACGTGCATGCACATACCGCATACCTGAACGCTCTGCTGTTGCCGCCAGTGCTGCTGTTTTCGCCCCTGCTAGCCAGCTCGCGCCCCTGCCGTGCTTGCGCTTCTGCGCGGCTGTTGCTGCTCAGTTGCTGCTGCTGCCAACGCGCCCTGCCCGCGCTGCCCTGCAGCCCGCACGCTGCCCTGCAGCCCGCGCGCCTGCGCTGCCTGCGCCCCGCCCGCCCTACCGCGCCCCGCACGCCCTGCAGCCCCTGCGCCCAGCACGCCCTGCTGCCCGCGCGCTGCCTTAGCTGCCAGCGCGCTGCCCTAGTTGCCCACGCACTGCCCTAGCCACTACACTGCCCGTCATGGCAACGTCGCCGGTCTTAGCAGTTGACGCCGACGGACGCCCGTACAGGTTAGGGTTCTGGCTTATGTGCCTGCGCTTGCATCTCCGGCGTTTCATTAGAGATGGCGTCTCCCTCCTTGAGCACACGTCGGGGTCACTTCCGGCCCCCACGACTCCCATTGAGTCTGCTCCTGACACTGGCAAGGACGTGCAGATGCAGTACCGGGCGGACAACCTTGCCTACAGACAGTGGACGGAGCGCGTCGCTGTTGCAAAGCATGCCGTCCGAGCTCTCTTGCCGGTTGATCAGAGGGACCAATTTCGACAGGTGACGCTGTTGTTAGACACTACTCCTCCCTCTCTCCTGCCACCCGGCCACTACAGCAGCGGCGCCCGTTGTTAGGGGAGGTGCAGCCGCTGGTCGAGGAGGAGAGTGTAGGTACCTGTACGTCTGCTCCAGCAGGTGGTGTCACTAGTGGAGGCGGTGGTTCTAGAGATGGTCAGCAGCATCAGCAACGTCAGCCGGAGACCCCCTCGCCGCAGCAGCTTCGCGAGTGGGTTTCTCAGCAACGCGTCACTGGTAGTGTAGAGGCTACTAGTCTAGGTGCCTGTGAGTCTGCTAGCACAGGTGCCGCTCCTGTGAAGGCTTTGCACACCTTCACGCTTGACTCAGGCGCGACTCGATGCTTCTTCCGCGACTGCACCACAGTCACACCGCTCACTGCACCTGCCCCGGTCAAGCTGGTTGACCCCTCTGGGGGCCCAGTCGTAGCAGGTGCCTCCACCGTTCTCCCGTGTCCGGCAGCCCCTTCCGGCTCGCTTGCAGGTCTCCACCTCCCCTCGTTCACCACGAACTTGGTGAGTAACGCTGTCCTCGAGGACCAGTTTGTCACTGTGACTACTCCTGGGGGTGAGCTTGTGGCGATCTGTACGGACTCACGGACTGGCGCCCACCTCGCCACGTTCACTCGGAGACCCGGGTCTGGCCTGTACACACTGACCACTGAGTCTGCACAGGTAGCTACGTCGGGTCAGTTAGCTGCGTCTTGTTCGTGTCAGCTACTCACGCACCAGACTCTCCTCTGGCACCACCGTCTTGGTCACCACTCCCTGCCGCGCCTGCGTGGCATGCACTCTCGTCTCCTTGTCTCTGGCCTCCCTAGGTCCCTACCCCCGCTCCTGCGCTCGCCTGCACCGCCATGCCTTCCCTCCTTCGAGGGGCGGCAGCACGCCGCTCCTCACTCCTCCTCGTTTCCTACGACCACCGCTCCTCTGCAGACTCTCCACATGGACGTGTGGGGCCCCGCCTGTGTCCGTGGACAAGACCAGGAGCGCTACTTTCTGCTGGTTGTTGACGACTACACGCGCTACACCACGGTCTTCCCCTTGCGGAGCAAGGCGGATGCCCGCGGTGTTTTGATCCCCTGGATCACCGTTGTTCATCGCCCGCTGAGCGCGCGGTTTCAGCAGGACCTCCAGGTCCTGCGACTGCACTCTGACAGAGGCGGTGAGTTTTCCTACCGCCTCCTTGAGGATTTTTATCGTGCGGAGGGCATCGCCCAGTCGTTCACGCTTCCGGCCTCTCCACAGCAGAATGGGATTGCTGAGCGTCGCATTGGCTTGATCATGGAGGTTGCTCGCACCTCCGTGATCCATGCGGCTGCTCCCCGTTTTCTGTGGCCATTTGCGGTCCGATACGCCGCGCATCAGCTCAACCTCCGGCCCCGTGTTTCTGTGCCAGAAACCTCGCCTATACTGCGTTGGACGGGGGAGGTTGGCGAAGCGTCGACGTTTTGGGTCTGGGGCGCGCTCTCCCTTGTCCGCGATACCACCGCGGGCAAGCTCTCTCCTCGCACTCTCTGCTGCGTCTTCCTTGGCTTCCCCACTGACGCCCCGCCCTGGCAGTTTTACCACCCTGCCTCGCGCCGCATCCTGTCCTCACAGGACGTCACCTTTGACGAGTCGGTCTGCTTCTACCGTCTCCACCCGCACGCGTCTTCTCCAGTCCCCCCGTCGCCCCTCTTCCTGGTCCCAGGTCCCCCCCCGGAAGACCCCCTCCCCCCATAGGGTCCTGCTCCCTTAGGTGTGTCTCAGGTCGACCCACACCCCTTGGTTGAGCGTTTGGAGGTCTCCTCTGACACCTCTGGCCCAGCTAAGGGGGGTGACCCCGCTGCTGACGACACGGCGGCCACTCGCCGCTCCCCGCGCTTGGAGACCCCTCCTGGTTTTCCGCCTCGGCCGTCTTCGCCGCCTCCGCAGCCTGTCGCTGTGGACTCTGGTTCTGCTGGGAGTTGTGACACTGAGGGTGCGGACTCTGGAGGTGTTGGTCCTGGGGTTGCTGACTCTAGGGGTGCTGCGTCTGGGGGTGCTGGTTCTGGGGGTGCTGCGAGTCCTAGTGGTGGTGGGGTCGTGGGTGCTCCTGCTGGAGGTTCTGGCGTTGGACAGCAGCAGCATTCTCATCGATAAGTGACCCTCTCGCCGCAGCAGCTTCACGACTAGGTTGTTCGGCGAGGCCGCTCTGGTGCTGGCGCTTGGAGTACTGGTGCTGGAGGTGCTGGAGCTGCTGGTGTTGGAGGTGCTGGAGCTGGAGGTTCTAGAGGTACTGGAGCTGCTGGTGCTGAAGGTGCTGGAGCTGGAGGTGCTGGAGGTGCTGGAGCTGGAGGTGCTGGAGGTAGTGGAGCTGCTGGTGCTAGAGGTGCTCGAGCTGGAGGTGCTAGAGGTGCTAGAGGTGCTGGAGCTGGAGGTTCTGGAGGTACTAGAGCTAGAGGTGCTGGAGGTACTGGAGCTGCTGGTGCTGGAGGTACTGGAGCTACTGATGCTAGAGGTGCTGGAGCTGGAGGTTCTGGAGGTACTGGAGCTAGAGGTGCTGGACCTGGAGGTTCTGGAGGTACTGGAGTTGGAGGTGCTGGAGATGGACGATCTGGTACTGTGGGTAATGCGTTGCGACGGCCGTATTTCTACCCGCATCCGCAGTCTTCCCTGCCACCGCCTGACTCGGCACTTCATCAGGTTCTTAGTCTTCCGTCTTCCACTCGCCTTACTCCACCTCTCCTGTGTCCTCCGCCTGACAAGTCACAGCCACCGTTACTGCCTGGCTCCCCACTCCCTGCTCCTTCTCCTTACCCTGCGCAGATAGGCTCCCTGGCAGAGCGTCGTGAGCCTGCGTCTCGTCCTGCCTCCCCTGTTCCCACTGTCAGTTGTGCTCGTCGTGCTCGTCCTCCACCTGTCCCCGCCACGCACACTATGGCACTTCCTCCTTCCTCTGTTCCACAACGTGTTGCTCTGCCGTCTCCTCCAGCGTCCTCTCTTCCTGACTTTTCTGAACCTGAGTCCGACCTTGCTCGTGCTGCTAGTCCTACTGTCACTTGTTTCCTGGCCACTCTCGATACTGACCCTTCCTTTGAGTCTACTGCTGCGTCTGCCTTAGTCACTGAGCTCGTAGACTTTGCTGCTACATGTCATCTCGACTATATCGCGGATCTTGTTACTGAGTTTGAGTCTGACTGTCCTCCGTCCGTCGGGGGTGGGCTTGCCCTTGGTAGTGACGTCCTTGAGGACGGGCAATTTTGAGCTCGAGTTCCTCGCGGCCGCTGTACCTCATCTGGCGTCCTTGCTGCTTTGCCCTGAGGGAGACCCGGATGCACTAGACATCCCGACCCCACGCACTCACGCAAAGGCAATCACGGGTGAGTACTCCTCTTAGTGGTAGACAGCCATGGACGCAGAGATGGCTTCCTGGAAGTCCAGAGGCACCTACGTCGACGAGGTTCCCCCTCCTGGGGCGAACATAGTCGATGGCATGTGGATTTTCAGAGTGAAGCGGCCGTCGGGTTCTCCGCCTGCCTTCAAGGCGCGTTACGTTGCTGGAGGCTTCAGTCAGCGACAGGGGGTCGACTTCTTCCAGACCTTCTCCCCCACCCAGCAGGTGACCACTCTTCGGGTGTTACTGCACGTTGCAGCACAGCGTGACTACGAGCTGCACTCCCTCCACTTCTCCACAAATTCTTGTAGGGCAGTCTTCACGAGGAGATCTGGCTGCGCCGCCCACCTGGCTTTACTGGGTCGTTTCCTGAGGGTACCCAGTAGAGTCTCTGGCGGCCAGTCTACGGTCTCCGCCAGGCTCCCCGCGAGTGGCACGACACACTGAGGACGACACTTGCGGCACTTGAGTTTGCTCATTCGACTGCTGACCTGTCGATGTTTCTGCGCACCGACCCTTCTCTGCCGCCGTTCTACATCCTCGTGTACGTCAACGACTTGGTCTTTGCTACTGCCGACACTGAGGCACTGACCCTTGTGAAGGCGGAGCTGCAGTAGAGACACACCTGCACTGACGTGGGTGAGCTGCGCAGCTATCTTGGCTTGCAGACCACCCGGGACAGAGCAAGGCGCACCATCACTGTGACTCAGTCACTCATGGTACAGTAGGTCCTTCAGCGCTTCGGCTTCCATTTCTCCTCGCCACTGTCCACTCCTCTGCCTACAGGCCACTCGCTCTCAGCTCCACCTTCGGACGAGTCCGTAGAGCAGACTGGTCAGTATCCAGAGCTTGTGGGTTGCCTCATGTACCTGATGACTTGCACTCGACCTGACCTCTCGTACCCTCTCAGCATCCTGGCGCGCTACGTTGCGCCCGGGAGGCACCGACCAGAGCATTGGCGGGCTGCTACGAGGGTGTTGCGTTACTTGTGCAGTACATCGGGCATGGGGCTTGTGCTTGGAGGACGGGGCTAAGTGGTACTCACTGGACACTCCGACGCTTCTTGGGCCGACGACCAGGCGACTCAGCGGTCGTCACAGGGTTACTCTTTTAGTTCCGGCTCTGGTTCGTGGAGGTCCACTCGTTCGACTTCTGTGCTTGGTTCCAGTTGTGAGGCCGAGATCTACGTTGGGGCTATGGCTGCATAGGAGTTACGCTGGCTAACCTACCTGCTGACTGACTTGGGTGAGCGGCCTCGTTCTCCTCCAGTTCTGTACGCCGACAACAAGGCCATGCTTGCCTTGTGTCGGGAGCAGAGACTAGAGCACAGAACGAAGCACAATGCTCTTCGCTACTTTCTCGCTCGAGATTTGCAGCAGCGTGGTCAGCTTCGCCTTGCTTACGTGGCCTCTCGGGCCAACACTGGTAATGTCTTCACCAAGGCCCTTGGGTCTGGTGATCATCAGCGTTTCTGCACTGCTCTAGGTCTTGTGCCTACTCTGCCTCACCTGCTGGTTGCTTGACTTTGTCTTAAACTGTGATCTATATATATACCTGCATGCATGCACTTGCTAGGTTGTGATTACTATAGTGCTTGTGCTTTTATAATTCTGCATGTGAACTGGCCTTGTGGCCATTTGCTGTCAAATTACATTTGTTATCTCTAGGCTGTAGTGGGGCTTACCCTAAGGGGTACAACACTTTAGGGTTATGTACTTGTACTCATGCATGCTACCTAGTCCATCATTCCTGCTTGCTTATTCTGACATGGTATTAGAGCATGATCGTTCCTAGGGCCCACCGAACGTTCCGCCCTGCCCTGCCCGTAATTTTTTCTTCCTACACTGCCCCTGCAGCCGTGCTGCCCTAGCAGCCCGCGCGCTGCCTCTGCGACCGCGCTGCCCCTGCAGCCGTGCTCGCCCCTGAGACCGCGCTGCCCCTGCAGCCCGCGCTCGCCCCTACAGAGTGTGCTGCCCCTGCAGCCGCGCCTGCCCCTGCAGCCCGCGTGCCGCCCCTCGCAGAACGCGCTGCCCCTGCAGCCGCGCCTGCGCCTGCAGCCCGCGCGTCGCCCCTGCAGCCCGCGCGTCGCCCCTGCAGCCCGTGCGCGCTGCCCCTGCAGCCCGCGCGCCACTCCTGCAGCCCGCGCGCTGCCCCTGCAGCCCGCGCGCTGCCCCTGCAGCCCGCGCGTCGCCCCTGCAGCCCGCGCGTCGCCCCTGCAGCCCGTGCGCTCTGCCCCTGCAGCCCGCGCGCCACTCCTGCAGCCCGCGCGCCTCCCCTTCAGCCCGCGCACTGCCCCTGCAGCCCGCGCGTCGCCCCTGCAGCCCGCGCGTCGACCCTGCAGCCCGTGTGCGCTGCCCCTGCAGCCAGCGCGCCACTTCTGCAGCCCGCGCGCCGCAGAAGACTCACTAGCACCTGGAGTGGCCTTGCACCGGTTCCCCACACGATCAAGACTCACTGCAGACCGCCGTGATAGTGGCCTTGCACACTTTCACACTTGACTCAGGCACGTCACGTTGCTTCTTTCGTGATTGCACCACAGTCACACCACTCGCAGCACCTGTCCCAGTCTCACTGGCTGACCCCACTTGGGGCCCAGTAGTTGCGCGAGCCTCCATTGTCCTCCCGTGTCTGGCAGTCCCCTCCGGATCTCTCTCAGGTCTCCACCTCCCCACGTTCTCGACGAACTTGTTGAGCAACGCAGTTCTCCAGGATGTATGGGTTGACACCTTCATTCCTGGAGGACAGCGTGTGGCGATCTGTACGTGCTCACGGACTGACCGTCACCTTGCTACGTTCACTCGTCAGCCTGGGTCCGGTCTGTACACACTGACCACTGCGTCTGCACAGGTAGCTGAGTCAGGTCAGGTGGCTGTGTCGAGTCGAGTGTCTGCGTCTGGTCCTGTCGCTGCGTCGGGTCAGTTAGCTGCGTCCTACTCGTGCAGAGTACTCACGCACGAGACTCAGCGCTGGCACCACCGTCTTGGTCACCCCTCCCTGCAGTGTCTACGCAGCATGCACTCCCGTCTCCTTGTCTCTGGCCTCCCCAGTTCCCTGCCCCCCCTTCCGCGCTCGCTTGCCCCGCCGTGTCTTCCTTGCGTCGAGGGGCGGCAGCGCGCTGCTCCTCACTCCTCCGAGTGTCCTCCGACCACTGCTCCTCTGCAGACTCTCAACATGGATGTGTGGGGCCCGGCCCCCATCGGTGGAACGGACCAGGAGCGCTACTTCCTGCTGGTTGTTGACGACTACACACGCTACACGACTGTCTTCCCCTTGCGGCGCAAGGCGGACGTCAGCGGTGTTTTGATCCCCTGGATCCGTGCTACTCGTCGCCAGCTGCGCGAGCGGTTTCAGCGGGACTTCCCAGTCCTGCGTCTGCACTCTGACAGGGGCGGTGAGTTCTCTTCTGACCTCCTTGCGGGGTTCTGTCGAGACGAGGGCATCCGCCAGTCGTTCACGCTTCCGGCCTCTCCTCAGCAAAATGGGATTGCTGAGCGTCGCATTGGCTTGATCATGGAGGTTGCTCGCACCTCCATGATCCATGCGGCTGCTCCCCATTTTCTGTGGCCGTTTGTGGTCCCATACGCTGCGCATCAGCTCAACCTCTGGCCCCGTGTCTCTGAGCCAGAGACCTCGCCCACACTCCGGTGGACGGGGAAGGCTGGCGATGCATCAGTGTTTCGGGTTTGGGGCGCGCTCTCCCTTCTTCGCGATGCCAAAACGAGCAAGCTCTCCTCTTGCACTCTCTGCTGCGTCTTCCTTGGCTTCCCCACTTACGCCCCGCCGTGGCAGTTCTACCACCCGCCCTCGCGTCGAGTCTTCGCCTCCCAGGACGTCACCTTTGACGAGTCTATCTGCTTCTACCAGCTGCACCCGCACGCGTCCCACCCGGTCCCCCTTGCACCCCTCTTCATGGTACCAGTCCCCCCCCCAGTAGTCCCACTCCCCCCACAGGGTCCTGCTCCCTCAGGTGTGTCTCAGGTCGACCCACCCCCCTTGGATGAGCCAGTGGAGATCTCTTCTGACTCCTCTGGCCCAGCTGAGGGGGGTGACCCTGTTGCGGACGACACGGCGGCCACTCGCCGCCCTCCACGCTTGGACACCCCCCCGGGCTTTCCGCCTCGACCGTCTTCGCCCCCTCCACAGCCTGCTGCTGTGGACTCTGGAGCTGAGACTACTGGTGCTGAGCCTGGGGGTACTGTGCCTGAGGTTGCCCGCTCTCCTCACTTGGAGACCCCCCCTGGTTTTCCGTCTCGGCCGTCTTCGCCGCCTCAGGAGCCTGCTGCTGTGGACCCTGGAGCTGCTGTTGGTGGTGACACTGGGGGTGCGGGTTCTGGGGGTGCTGAGACCGAGGGTGAGGGTTCTGGGGGTGCTTCGACTGGAGGTGCTGACTCTGGGGGTGTTGCGAGTCCTAGTGGCGGTGGAGCTGTGGGTGACCCTGCTGGAGGACGTGGAGCTGGACAGTCTAGTCCACCTGAGGCGCCCTCGCCGGAGTGGATCCGTGCGTGGATCGTTCGGCGTGGCCGTCCTGGTGGTGGAGGGCTCGGTCGTGCTGGTGTTGGAGGTACTCCTGGACGTGCTGCTGGTGCTGGAGGTGCTGGAGCTGCTAGTCCTGGACGTACTGCTGGTGCTGGAGGTGCTGGAGCTGCTAGTCCTGGAGGTACTGCTGGAGGAGCTGCTTGTGCTGGAGGTGCTGGAGCTACTAGTTCTGGAGGTACTGGAGGTACTACAGGTGCTGCTGGTGCTGGAGGAGCTAGAGCTGCTGGTGCTGGAGGTGCTGGAGCTGCTAGTCCTGGAGGTACTGCTGGTGCTGGAGGACGTGGAGCTGCTGGTGCTGCCGGTGCTGGAGGTGCTGGAGCTGCTGGTCCTGCTGCTAGTGCTGGAGGTACTGGAGGTGCTGCTGGTGCTGGAGGACGTAGAGCTACTGGTGCTGCTGGTGCTGGAGGTGTTGGAGGTGCTGGAGCTGCTGGTCCTGCTGCTGGTGCAGGCGGTACTAGAGGTGCTGCTGGTGCTGGAGGACGTGGAGCTGCTCGAGCTGCTGGTGCTGGAGGTGCTGGAGCTGCTGGTCCTGCTGCTGGTGCTGGAGGTACTGGAGGTACTGCTGGTGCTGGAGGACGTGGAGCTGCTGGTGCTGCTGGTGCTGGAGGTGCTGGAGGTGCTGGAGCTGCTAGTCCTGCTGCTGGTGCTGGAGGTACTGGAGGTGCTGCTGGTGCTAGAGGACGCTGGTGCTGCTGGTGCTGGAGATGCTGGTCCTGCTGCTGGTACTGGAGGACCTGGAGCTACTGGTGCTGCTGGTGGTGGAGGTACTGGAGGTGCTGGTGCTACTGGTGCTGGAGGTGCTGCTAAAAGTACTGGTGGAGCTGCTCGTGCTGGAGGTACGGGAGCTGCTGGTGCTCTTTGCCACCTTCTCAGTCTTCCGCCAGGTGCTACTGACTTCCCTGTGGCAGGTACTACTCCTTCAAGGCGCGTTACGTTGCCCGAGGCTTCAGTCAGCGAGAGGGAGTTGACTTCTTCCAGACCTTCTCCCCTACCCCGAAGATGACCACTCTTCGGGTGCTGCTGCACGTCGCCGCTCAGCGTGACTACGAGCTTCACTCTCTTGACTTCAGCACTGCTTTCCTACAGGGTAGCCTGCACGAGGAGATCTGGCTGCGCCGCCCACCTGGCTTCACTGGGTCGTTTCCTGCTGGTACCCAGTGGAGCCTCCGGCGGCCAGTCTACGGTCTCCGCCAGGCGCCCCGTGAGTGGCACGACACACTGAGGACGACTCTTGCGGCCCTTGGGTTTGCTCCTTCCACTGCGGACCCGTCGCTGTTTCTACGCACCGACACCTCTCTGCCGCCGTTCTTCGTTCTTGTGTACGTCGACGACTTGGTCTTTGCTACTGCTGACACTGAGGGACTCGCCCACGTGAAGTCGGAGCTGCAGAAGAGACACACGTGCACAGACCTGGGTGAGCTGAGCAGCTATCTTGGCTTGCGGATCACCCGGGACAGAGCACAGCGCACCATTACCTTGACTCAGTCACACATGGTGTTACGATATGAATGAATTGATAGAAAATGTGAAGTACAACCCTAGATATAGCAAACCCTAATCATGCAAGTAAGTAGAAATGTAACACCTAGACCTACCTAAACAACACATATAAAATATATGTTGACACACCCCCATAGTCTAGGTGACGGAAGTCCTGTAGAAACAACAAGAGCAAGCAACGGTCACCAGTCCACAAGAACAAGACAAATCTCAGGGTGGAGCTCAAAGTCACCACACACTCCGAGAGCAAGCAAGGGGCCACAAGGCCAGTCCACATGCAGGTATATAGCAAATATAAAGAGATGCAAGAGTACAAGACATGCAGGACAAGGCATCTCTAAGCAAGCAAGTGAGGACGGGCAGGCACAAGGCCAAGCTGGGTGCAGAAACGCTGGTGGTCACAAGGCGGCAACGCCTTGGTGAAGATATCTGCCGTGTTGGCCTCAGAGGCCACACGTCGAACGAGTGCCTGTCCACGCTGCTGCAACTCACGCAGAAGGAAGTAACGAAGCTGGATGTGCTTCGCCTTCCCAACCAGTCGGGGCTCCTCACACAACAGGACAGCAGACCTGTTGTCGGCGAACAAGACTGGGGGAGAGCGAGGCCGCTCACCAAGGTCGGTGAGAAGGAAAGACAGCCAGCGAAGCTCCTGAGCGGCCATGGCCGCAGCGTACACCTCTGCCTCACAGCTGGAACCGGCGACCGACGACGCCCAAGTCGACCGCCACGAAACAGCACCTGCCCCGAGGCTAAAGGAGTACCCCTGTGTAGACCGACGTGTCTCCGCGTCGTCGGCCCACGACGAGTCCGAGTAACCTGTGAGTGTAACTGGCTGCTTCCCTCCAAGGACAAGTCCCATGCCTGATGTACTCGCCACATACTTCGCCACCCTCTTAGCAGCGTACCAGTGGGAAGGTCGGTGTCTCCCAGGCGCAACAAAGCGCGCAAGGACGCTAAGAGGGTAAGCTAGGTCTGGGCGAGTACAGGTCATCAGGTACATGAGACAACCCACCAGCTCAGGATATGGACCACTGGACTCAAATGACTCGTCCGAAGGTGGAGCCGTGAGCCCATGATCCACACCAAGAGGGGTGAGCTGTACCTTGGAGAACGGGAAGCGAAACCGCGTGAGGATCTGCTCGACCATATGCGACTGAGTCAGCGTAATGGTGCGAGCTGCCCTGTCCCTGGTGATCTGCAGGCCAAGGTAGTGCTGCAGCTCACCAAGGTCAGTGCAAGTGTGTCTCCTCTGCAGTTCCTCCTTCACGGAGGCCAGCGCGCGTCGGTCGGGAGTGGCGAACACCAGGTCGTCGACGTAGACCAGGACAAAGAACGGGGTCGAGCCATGGCGAATGAACAGTGACGGGTCAGCAGACGACGGAAAGAAGTCAAGAGCTGCAAGGGTCGAGCGAAGTGTGTCGTGCCACTCACGTGGGGCCTGACGCAGGCCGTAGACTGGTCGACGCAGCTGCCACTGGGTCCCAGGAGGGAAAGAGCGAGTGAAGCCAGGCGGGCGACGCAGCCAGATCTGCTCGTGCAGGCTCCCCTGAAGGAACGCGGTGGAAAAGTCCAAGGAGTGCAACTCGTAGTCGCGCTGGGCTGCAATATGCAGCAACACCCAAAGAGTACTCATCTTCGGGGTGGGAGCGAAGGTCTAGAAGAAGTCCACCCCCTCTCGCTGACTGAAGCCTCTCGCAACATAGCGCGCCTTGAACACAGGTGGTGATCCAGGCGGCCGCTTCACCTTGTAGAGCCATCGGCCACTGACGACATTCGTCCCAGGTGGTGGGACTGCGTCGACGTAAGTGCCTGTGGACCTATAAGATGCCATCTCTGCCTCCTCAGCTGCTATCCAGTACGAAGCCCAGGGTCCCGAGACCGCCTCGGCGTGAGTGCGAGGGATCGGGATGTCAAGGGCGTCTGGATCCCCCTCAGGGGCAAGCAGCATGGCGCAGAGATGAGGAACAGCGGCCGCAAGGAAACCAAGCTCGAACTGCCTGTCCTCTAGGACCTCCAGGGGAAAGACAGGAGCACCCCCAGAGGACGGAGAACGTGCAGGGCCACTCACCAAGTGAGCGGCGTAGTCAAGGCGGTGGGAAGAGCCAAAGCCAGAGACAGTGGTAACAAGTGCTGAGACAGACGACAGAGGTGCAGTCGGGTGAGTGACCAACGCGGACAAAACACGGGAGACGACAGGACGGGAGGCACGGAGGTAGTCGGACAACGGGTCGTGAAGCACAGTGAGGGACGACTCAGGGGGCTGTGGAAGGACAGGAGGAGGTGGAACACGAGAGCGGAGAACAAGGTGAAACGGACCGTCTGCACGGTAACGGGACCGACGGGGCTGTGGAGACACAGCACGACTGAGGGGAGGACGACGAGTCCACTGGGAGGAGGAAAGGGACTCAACAGGGGGAACAGGAGGGGACGGTAGGGGACCACGAACAAAGCGTGCAGGTGCTGGGTCGGGGAGGTCGCGTAGTCGCAGTCGCTGCTGCTCCGCCTCCTCTGGCGTCTGCTGCGACGGTACCGGCCCCTGCTGCTGCTCCTGTGGCCCCGCCTCTGCCCTCTCCTGCTGCGGCTGCAGCTGCACCCGCTGCTGCGACCGGGACTCCTGCGCTACCCTCTCCTGCTGCTGCTGTGACTCCTCCTCTACTCTCTCCTGCTGGGTCTGTAACTGCACCTGCTGCTGCGGGTGGGACTCCTGCTCTACCCTCTCCTGGTGCAGCCGTGAATGCTCCTCTACTCTCTCCTGTTGTGTCTGTAACTGCACCTGCTGCTGCGGGCGGGACTCCTGCTCTACCCTCTCCTGGTGCGGCCGTGACTCCTCCTCTACCCTCTCCTGCTGCGGCTGCAGCTGCACCCGCTGCTGCGACCGGGACTCCTGCGCTACCCTCTCGTGCTGCTGCTGTGACTCCTCCCCTACTCTCTCCTGCTGCTGCTGCTGCTGCTGCTGCTGCTGCTGCTGCTGCTGCTGCTACAGCTGCTGCTGTGCCCTCTCAAATCGCTCACGCTCCTCCCTCTCCAACCGGAGGAGACGCTGCTCTCGGGTCAGGAAACGTACAGTGCGCGGTGTAGGCGCCACAGTGCCAGTGCCTCCAGCTCCAGCACCCCCAGAACCAGCAGCTCCACCACCGACACCCCCGGGGCCTCCAGTACCTCCCGCAGGAACACCCCCAGGCTCCGCAGCAACCGGCCGTAGAGAAGAACGAGGAGGAAACTGCGGGACGGACGGGAAGCCAGGGGGTGAGGCAGGGCGAGGCCGCCGACTCGAGGCTGCCGTGTCCTCCACAGGAGTGACCTCCACGCCCACAACCCCTGCACCCCCAGAGCCGACACCACCAGCTCCTGCAGCCCCAGTACCCTCACCCTCCGCAACTGCACCTCCCGCACCCCCAGACACGACAGGGACTGGACGCTGCGGGGGGGACGACTGCGGAGTGACGTGCGACACACCTGACGGGGCAGGACGCGAAGGGGGGGGGGCTACCGGGGCGACTGGTGGGGGCTCAAGGGTGAGGAACAGCGGGGGGGAAAAGACCTCAGTACCTCGGTGGGGGCGACTCCTGTAGTAACAGACAGACTCGTCGAACGTGACGTCCTGAGAGGCGAAGAACTGGTAGGTGACCGGGTCGTAGAACACCCAGCCGGAGGCGTCCAGAGGGAAGCCAAGAAAGACGCAGGCACGAGTGCGCGGAGACAACTTGTTCGCGCCAGGGGCGCGAACGTGAGCCAGAGAACCCCAAACACGGAAGTCAGCTGCTACGCCTGGAGAACCTGTCCAAAGGGAGACCGGCGTCACCCGTGGCCGTGCGTCACTGGGCCACAGGTTCAGCTGGTGCGCGGCGTAGCGGACTGCCTGAGGCCACAAGAACTGGGGGGCACCGGCATGGCACATGGAGGTCCGGGCAACCTCCATGACCAGGCCGATGCGTCGCTTGGCTACCCCGTTCTGCTGCGGCGAGGCTGGTAGCGTGTAAGACTGGATAATCCCCCGACCCTGACAGAACGTCTCCAGGCGAGTGGAAGAAAACTCACCACCACGGTCCGAGTGTAGGCGAAGCCCACACAGGCCCTGGGCGCCACCCCACGCTAGTAGCCACGGCTCGAGGACGGTAGGCACGTCGGCCTTCCGTCGCAAAGGGAAAACTGTGGTGTAGCGGGAGTAGTCGTCCACCACAATCAGGAAGTAGCGCTCCTGACGTGGTCCAAGGACCGGGGAGGGGCCCCAGACGTCCAAGTGCAGGGTCTGGAAGGGAGCTGTGGTGGGGGGGAACGAGGAGGAGTGAGGGGCAGCGCGCTGCCGACCCTCGACGCAAGGAGTGCACAGCGGCGCAGGCGAGCGAGGAAGCGGGGCAAGCGACTCTGGGAGACCTGAGACCAGACGGTAACGTGCCATCCTACTGAGATGTGGGAACGACGGGTGACCTAGACGGTGGTGCCAGAGGACAGACGGGTGGGCGAGGGAGCGACAGTCGCACGACACAGCAGCTACCTGACCTGACCTGACCTGGCCTGACCCAGTGCGGTGGGACCCTGTGTGTAGTGAGTACAGACCAGAGCCCGGCTCCCGGTGAAAAGTGGCCAGAGGGGCCCCAGTGGTACCGACTGTGCAGGAGGCAACAGGCTCGTCCAGTGGGAAAGTGGTGACTACACCTAGGTCGTGGAGGTGACTGACACCCACCAGGTTCCTAGAGAACGAGGGGGTGTAGTAACCTGTAAGAAAACCTGAGGGAGCCGCCGGACACGGGAGAGTGGTGGTGATGCGAGCAACTACAGGTCCCACAGAGGGGTCAGCCAAGGCGACAGTGACTGGAGTGCGCAGTGGTGTGAGGTCAGTACAGTCGCGAAAGAAACAGCTGGACGCTCCAGAGTCTAGGGTGAAGGAAAGGTGTGCAGTCTGTGAGGTCGCTCCCCAACCAGCTACAAAGGCTGGTGCAGGACTAGTGGTAGCTGCAGCTCCTACACAAAGACCCTCAGAGGCGCCTGGACTGGAAACAACACACGCACCAAGACTGGAAACACAGGTCTCTACTCGTGCAGCCGGGAACGGTCCTAGACCAGGCAGGTGGGACTCAACTGGTGCAGCAGTGCGCTGGCGAAGACACGAGGGCCAGTGCGGTGTAATAGCGTGAGAACCAAAACGCTCACGGTGGAGGTCGTCGAGTCGACGGTAGCAGCTGGACGCAGAGTGGCCAGGACTCCAGCAGGTGGTGCCAGCACCAGGGCCTGTCAGGGCCCGGTACCCGCAGGGGCCGACGTCTCGCCCACTGCTAGCTGAGCCACTGCTGGGGGCTCCACCCTGTGGACCCGCAGGTCCCCACTGCCAGGAGTGCTGCGGCTGGCCCTGCTGCTGTAGAACTCTGGTACACGCCATGTGGGCCTAAGCTGCTGCTGGTTCTGCTGGGGGCAGCCTAAGCTGCTGCTGGTGCGCTGGCGGCAGCCTAAAGTGCTACTGGTGCACTGGGGGCAGCCTATGCTGCTGCTGGTTCTGCTGGGGGCAGCCTAAGCTGCTGCTGGTGCGCTGGCGGCAGCCTAAAGTGCTACTGGTGCGTTGGGGGCAGCCTATGCTGCTGCTGGTTCTGCTGGGGGCAGCCTTAGCTGCTACTGGTTTTGCTGGGGGCAGCCTACCCTGCTGCTGGTGCGCTGGGGGCAGCCTATGCTGCTGCTGGTGCTGCTGGCGGTAGCCTAAGCTGCTGCTGGTTCGCTAGGGGCAGCCTATGCTGCTTCTGGCTCTGCTGGGGGCAGCCTATGCTGCTGCTGGTGCTGGTGTAATCGGCTGGGGCTACTGGCGGCGGGTGTGGCAGCTCGTGAGGAGGCGGGTTTCAGGTGGGGAAGTTGTTAAGGCAGCGGGCTACGGGTGGGGAAGGTGAGGCGGCGGTTCTGTGCGGTTATGTGCAGTTCTGTGCGGTTCTGTGCGGTTCTGTGCGGTTCAACGCGGTGGAGAGTACTGGGTGGGGCGGCTGAATCCGGGTGAGGTGCCTGGAACGGGTGGGGCGGCGGTTGTCAGGTCTGGGGCGGCGGTTTTCAGGTCTGGGGCGGCGGGTTTCCAGGTTCGGCGGCGGATTTCAGGTCTGTAATGGCGGGTTTTCAGGTCTGGGGGCGGTTAAGACGGTGGGCTGCACGTGCGCGCGGCTGCTGCTGCACGTGCGTGCGGTCGCGACGTACTAGCGCGGAGCTGCGGGTGCGACTAAGGCTGCGCGCGCAGCTACGCGCGTTCGTCTGCTGCGCGCTAGAGGGCTGGGGGGCAACGCACGGGGTAAAACGAGTGGGGCGCGGGGCAGAAAACCGAGTGACGCACGGCAAAAACGGGTGGGGCGCAGGGCAGAAACGGGTGACGCGCGATGGCGACGGGGGGCGCGGCCTACTCGGGCTCTACGGGGCAGGGTGCTTCGCGCTACGGGTCGCTACGAGGCGCGCGGGTGGTGGGCCCATAGACTATCGAGAGAAATTTCGCCTAGGGGAAAAAATCGCCTAGGGGAAAAATCGCCTAGGGGAAACCTAGCTCTATACCATGTTACGATATGAATGAATTGATAGAAAATGTGAAGTACAACCCTAGATATAGCAAACCCTAATCATGCAAGTAAGTAGAAATGTAACACCTAGACTAACCTAAACAACACATATAAAATATATGTTGACACATGGTGCAGCAGGTCCTTCAGCGCTTCGGCTTCACGTTCTCCTCGCCACAGCACACTCCTCTGCCTACTCGCCACTCGCTCTCAGCTCCACCTTCGGACGAGTCCGTAGAGCCGAGTGGTCCGTACCCAGAGCTTGTGGGCTGCCTCATGTACCTGATGACCTGCACTCGACCTGACCTTGCCTACCCTCTTAGCATTCTGGCATGCTATGTCGCTCCTGGGAGACACAGGAAGGAGCACATGGATGCCGCTAAGAGGGTGTTGCGTGTCAGAATGTATTTGCTGTCTAGCCTGCAGTGGGGTACTCTGTAATGAGTACAACCCAATTTAGGGTGTTGTACTTGTATCCCAACTCTTGCTAGTGAAACCCCATTCCCCTCCTTCTTCATTCTCGTTTTTCTTCACATTGCGCTACTTGTGCAGTACGTCAGGCATGGGGCTCGTGCTTGGAGGACGGGCTCGAGTTGTCCTCACTGGTCACGCAGACGCTTCCTGGGCTGACGACTTGGCTACGCAGCGGTCGTCACAGGGTTACACCTTCAGTCTTGGCTCCGGCTCTGTTTCTTGGCGGTCTACCCGCTCGTCTTCTAGCTCCAGCTGTGAGGCTGAGATCTACGCAGGGGCCATGGCTGCACAGGAGTTACGCTGGCTCACCTACCTACTGACCGACCTGGGAGAGCCGCCTCGTTCTCCTCCAGTGCTGTACGTCGACAACAAGGCCATGATTGCCTTGTGTCAGGAGCACAGACTGGAGCACAGAACGAAGCACATTTCTCTGCGCTACTTCCTTGCTCGAGAGTTGCAGCAGCGTGGTCAGCTTCGTCTTGCTTACGTGGCCACTCGGGCCAACACTGCTGATGTCTTCACCAAGGCACTTCAGCCTTGTGATCATCAGCGTTTCTGTACTGTTCTAGGCCTTGTGCCTACTGTGCCTCACTTGCTTACTTCTTGACTCTGCTTGTACTGTGATCTCTATATATATACCTGCATGCTTACACTTGCTAGGTCGTGATCACTGTAATGCTTGTTCTCCTTTATATAACTCTGCATGTGAACTGGCCTTGTGGCCATTTGCTTGTGCTCAGAATGCGTGGTGACGTCGTGATCCATCCTGAGCTTGCTTTGCCTTTCTTGACTGGTCTTGTGACCTCTTGTTCTCCTCCACTTTGCCTGTGGGGGTGTGTCAAACTTATATGCTATAGTCTGTGTAGGCTGTAGTGGGGTAGCTCATATGGGGTACAACACTTTAGGGTTTCCTACTTGTACTCCTCATGCTGCTCAATGCAATCATTCCTCGTTCTATCTTTCACAAGAACCGCCAACTGATTAAAGCTTCAAAATGCGAGTTTCTACATGAAAGACTGGAGTTTTTAGGCCATATTATTTCGGCCAACGGCGTGGAAATAGACCCGAAGGAGATCGCAATAATTCAGGCATGGCACGCACCGACAATCCTGACCGAGTTGCAGAGTTTTCTGGGGTTCGACAACTACGTGCGTCGGTTCGTCACCGACATGGCGAAGTTGACTTCCCCCCCCTGACCGACCTGCTGAGGAAGGGGGTTGAGTACACGTGGGGGGGGGGGAGAGCAAGCTGCCTTCTCGGCCCTCAAAAATATTTTGTGCTCGCCGCCCGTTCTGCACATCGCCGCCCCTCACCGTCCGTTCGAGCTCGTCACCGATGCAAGTGACATCGCCATCGGAGCTGTACTGTTGCAGGACTTCGGGAATGGCCTTTAGCCAATCGCGTACGAGTCCTGCAAACTTCACCCGCCCGAGCGCAACTACCCGATACACGACCGCGAGATGTTGGAGATTGTGCACGCGTTCAAGGTGTGGCGGTGATATCTGACAGGAGCAGACGTGACAGTACGGACGGACCATCGCTCGCTACAGTACCTTCGAGCCCAACCGAATTTCAATCCACGACAAATACGGTGTTTGACTAAATGGAGTCCAACTTCCACTATACGGTAACGTACATAAAAGGCGCCTCAAATATCGCCGACGCCCTCACCCGCCCCACAACCCAACTGCATGCCATCCTACTCGCCCAAACCAACCCGCTACTGACCGGACTATTTACACATGGCTACAGCACCGACCCATTTTTCACCACTGGTAATTCGCAGCAGCTGACAGAGGCTAAGGGGGTTTATTACGTAAAAACTGGGACCAACCGCATCTGGGTACCCGCATATTAATTGCTACGGGAACTGCTACTACAAGAGGCACATGACGGAATTACATTGGGTCACTTCGGGGTTGAAAAAACGCGACATCAACTGCAGCGGTATTACTACTGGCCGGAGCTGTTGACCGATGTACAGCACCACGTGGGATCATGGCCCATGTGTCAGGTGATGAAGAGCACGCGCAAAAGAGAGCGGGCCAACTGCAGCCAATCCCGCCGCCCGAGCGCGCCTGGCAGCAAGTAACAATGGACTTCGTCGCGGGGTTACATGCGAGCCCCGGTGGTAATGACGCGGTCATGGTTGTCGTTGACCGACTGACGAAAATGGCTCACTTCGCAGCGTGCAGGAAATCGATCTCAGTCGAAGAAACCGCTCGCATGTTCATCGCGACCGTCGTTCGCCTGCACGGGATACCAGCCGCGATCATCATCGACCGCGACACGAATTTCACCAGCAACTTTTGGAAAAAAAAGTGGGAGCAGTTCGGGACCCGTCTACAGTTTATCTCGTGGTACCACCCCGAGACCGACGGTCAAATGGAGAGAACGAACCGGATGATGGAGCAGTTTATTCGCGCCACGTGTGACGACCCGGCACCTAGGAGCAACAGTTGCCGCTGATTGAGTTCGCCTACAGAAATGTTACGTCAGCCACGACGCAGCAGTCGCCATTCTACCTCAATTATGGGCAAAACCCCATGGTACTCATGACGCCGAACCCCGACAACCCGACACCACGTGCGCAACAGTTTGCCGAAATCCTAAAAGAAGCGAATGTGATCGCTAAAAGAAACGCAGATCGCCACTGCCTCCCCGTGACGTACCAGTCAGGAGACTACGTGCTACTTGACACCCATAATTTACGACTGCCCATAGTACCGAAACTTCACCCGCACTACTGTGGCCCGTTTCAAACCAGTTACATGATCACGCCCGTCACCGCCCATCTCCTGCTACCCACCGACTGGTACATCAGCCCATCGTTCCACGCTAGCCTACTTCGCCCATACATCCCAACCACGAGCCAACTGCCACGCCATCGCCCACCATCAATGACGCGTACTTTATTGGAGTCGATCGTCAACCCCGGGAAATCCGGAGCCATCGAATTCGCCACCCCACGGGAGTCCGGAGGACTGAATTCCTAGTTCGCTGGAAGGACCGCACCCCCACGGAAGATAGCTGGGTGCCCCTTGCCAACATTATAAACCACCCTGTCCTCCAAGTGTACATGCGAAGCCGGGGATTCCGCGATATACACGCACTCGCATAGCGGAGGGGCTCCTTGGGGAAGGGGGTAGTGTAAGGAATTTTTCGGCATTCCTTCCTGCGAACCTCAACATCGCGTACAGGACCGACCGTTTCTTTGCCCGTTACTGCTAATGGTGTTTCGCCGCCGTCGCGCGCCACATTTGCCAAGCCATGCATCGCTGGCCTGGCCCGAGTCGGCCTACGCTTCGGGGCTAGCCCGAACCTCGCTGCCAGCATCGCACTAGCTAGCTCGCACGCACCGCGTAACCGTTTGCTTGTTTTCGCTATAAATGCTCGCTCATGCCTTCGCTCAGATTTGTACTCGTTTGCCAACTCAGTGCAATCCTCGCTACCTCGACACATTGCACTTAGCCTGTCCAGCCAAGCACCTCGTCGCGCGCCCCGTAGGCTTCGTCGTACACCCCGTAGGCCCCGTCGCGCGGCCCTGTAGGTTCCGTCCCCTGCCTTGCAGGCCCCGTTTCGCGCCCCTACAGGCCCAGCTCCACGCCCTGCAAGATGGTCCTGTGACACATGCTCAAGCCGCTCGAGCACGGGCACAGGAGGGGGCAGGGAGTGACTGAGGCAGAGCAACATAGAGAAGGGAGTAAGCCATGGTGACAACAAGAAGAGCAGGTGCTAGAAGGAAGGGTGTTCTCCGACAGCTGTCACCGCATATGCACTTTGTGCATATACGATAACAGAAGGATGCAGGTGTAGACTGTAGTGTAGTGACTGTTGTATTAGGAGTAGAGGGCGGGAAAGGGGAAAGTGACGTTAGGGAATGCGGGGGAAAGTACCGAGGGGCAAAATGCGAGAATCAAATTGAAACCAAAGAACCCAAGCCCGAGCAGCAGGAATGATTGAACTATGAAAGTATTGGGTACAAATATGAAACCCTAAAAGGGGCTGTACCCCATATTGGCTACCCCACTACAGCCTACACATATATAACATGCATATATACTTTGACACACCCCCATAGGCAAAGTGGGGGAGAGCAAGGGGTCACAAGACCAGTCAAGAGAAGCAAAGCAAGCTCAGGGTGGATCACAACGTCACCACACACACGGAGCACAAGCAAAGGGCCACAAGGCCAGTTCACATGCAGAGGTATATATGCAACAACAACAGCACAGTGATCTCTACCTAGCAGAGCAAGCATGCAGGTATGTATATAGATCACAGTACAAGCAAAGTCTACAGCAAGTGAGGAAGCGTGGGCACAAGGCCTAACAGAGTGCAGAAACGCTGATGATCACCAGACGGAAGCGCCTTGGTGAATATATCAGCAGTGTTGGCCCGAGTGGCCACGTGAGCAAGACGAAGCTGACCACGCTGCTGCAACTCTCGAGCCAGGAAGTAACGCAGAGCGATGTGCTTCGTTCTGTGCTCCAGTCTGTGCTCCTGACACAAGGCAATGGCGGCCTTGTTGTCGACGTACAGCACTGGAGGAGAACGAGGCCGCTCTCCCAAGTCGGTCAACAGGTAAGTGAGCCAGCGTAACTCCTGTGCAGCCATGGCTGTGGCGTAGATCTCAGCCTCACAACTGGAGCTGAGAACTGAAGACGAGCGTGTAGAACGCCAAGAAACCGAACCAGAGCCAAGGCTGAAGGTGTAACCCTGTGACGACCGCTGCGTAGCCAAGTCGTCAACCCAAGAAGCGTCCAAGTGCCCAGTGAGGACAACGTCGCCCCGTCCTCCAAGCACGAGCCCCATGCCCGATGTACTGCACAAGTAGCGCAGTACCCTCTTAGCAGCATCCACGTGCACCTTTCGGTGTCGACCAGGAGCCACGTAGCGAGCCAGAAGGCCAAGAGGGTACGCAAGGTCAGGACGAGTGCAGGTCATCAGGTACATGAGGCAGCCCACTAGCTCTGGGTAAGGACCACTCGGCTCTACGGACTCGTCCGAAGGTGGAGCTGAGAGCGAGTGACCTGTAGGCAGAGGAGTGGCCTGTGCCGAGGACCAGGTGAAGCCGAAGCGCTGAAGGACCTGCTGCACCATGTGTGACTGAGTCAGTGTGATGGTGCGGCGTGCTCTGTCCCGGGTGATCTGCAAGCCAAGGTAACTGCGCAGCTCACCCAGGTCTGTGCACGTGTGTCTCTTCTGCAGCTCCGACTTCACCAGGGCGAGAGCCTCAGTGTCAGCAGTGGCAAAGACCAAGTCGTCGACGTACACGAGGATGTAGAACGGTGGCAGCGAAGTGTCGGTGCGCAGAAACAGCGACGGGTCAGCAGTCGACGGAGCAAACCCAAGAGCCGCAAGTGTCGTCCTCAGTGTGTCGTGCCACTCACGTGGCGCCTGGCGGAGACCGTAGACCGGCCGCCGGAGGCTCCACTGGGTACCAGGAGGGAACGACCCAGTGAAGCCAGGTGGGCGACGCAGCCAGATCTCCTCGTGCAGGCTGCCCTGTAAGAAGGCTGTGCTGAAGTCAAGAGAGTGAAGCTCGTAGTCACGCTGAGCGGCAACGTGCAGCAGTACCTGAAGAGTGGTCATCTTCGGGGTGGGGGAGAAGGTCTGGAAGAAGTCTACTCCCTCTCGCTGACTGAAACCTCGTGCAACGTAACGCGCCTTGAAGACAGGCGGAGAACCCGGCGGCCGCTTCACCCTGAAAATCCACATGCCACTGACGATGTTCGCCCCAGGTGGGGGAACCTCGTCGACGTAAGTGCCTGTGGACTTCCAGGATGCCATCTCTGCGTCCATGGTTGTCTGCCACTGAGAGGAGTACTCACCCGCTATCGCCTCAGCGTAAGAGCGCGGGGTCGGGATGTCTGGAGCATCCGGGTCTCCCTCAGGGGCAAGCAGCATGGACACGAGATGAGGCGCAGCGGCTGCAAGACACTCAAGGTCCTCCTGCCTGTCCTCAAGGACGTCCGTGCCAAGAGCATACTCACCCCCGACGGACGGAGGACAGACAGACTCAGACTCAGCAACAAGACTAGCGGCGTAGTCTAGACGACAGGCAGCAGCAAAGTCAACAAGCTCATCGACTAAGGCAGACGCAGCAGCAGACTCAAACGACGGGTCAGTGACAACAGTGGCTAGCAGACGCGAGACAGTAGGGTGCTCAGCACGAAACCGGTCAGACTCAGGGTCCGCAACGACAGGCAGAGAAGACGCAGGAGGAGACGGCAGAGGAACACGCTGCGAAGGAGAGGAAGGACGACGGACTACGAGGTCCGGCTGACGCGGACAAGGAACACGACGACCGGACCAACCAGAACGGACAGGCGAGACAGGACGCGACGCAAGCTCACGATGCTCAGTAAGACCCCCTGTCTGCTCAGTGTAAGGAGAAGGAGCAGGCAGCGGTGAGCCAGGCTGTAACGGAAGACCAGTAGACGAAGGGAGACTAAGAACCTGGCGAAGCACAGAGTCAGGCGGTGGCTGAGACGACGGAGACGGTGGAGCGAAGAACAGGCGCGGCTGTGCAGTGACACCTGCACCAGCAGCTCCAGTACCCCCAGCAGCTCCAGCACCTCCAGCAGCTCCAGAACCCTCAGCGCCAGCTCCTCCAGCAGTAGCACCCCCAGAACCGGCACCTCCAGTCCCAGGGTCTCCAGCCTCCGTGTCTCCAGCAGCAGCACCCCCAGACCCAGGGTCTCCAGCAGCAGCACCCCCAGAACCGGCACCTCCAGTCCCAGGGTCTCCAGCCTCCGTGTCTCCAGCAGCAGCACCCCCAGACCCAGGGTCTCCAGCAGTAGCACCCTCAGGCTCAGCACCTCCAGCCCCAGCAGCTCCAGTACCTCCAGTACGAGCACCTCCGGGACCAGCACCACTCCCAGCTCCAGTGACGTCAGCAGTGTACCTCCAGCGGCAGAGCCCCGAGCTCAAGAAGCGCGACCCTGACGGCGACCGTACCAGTCGTGCAGCTGCTGTGAGGTGAGAGGCACACGCGCACGAAGGCGGCTACTCCAAGGAGACCGCGTAACAGGAGACTCAGAACCCTCAGCGCCAGCACCCGCAGCAGCTCCAGAACCTCCAGTGCCAGCACCCTCAGCAGCTCCAGAACCTCCAGCTCCAGCGCCACCAGCGCCAGCACCTCCAGCAGCTCCAGAACCTCCAGCTCCAGCACCCTCAGCAGCTCCAGAACCTCCAGCAGAAACAACTCCAGTAGCAGAGTCACCAGCTCCAGCGCCTCCCGCAGCAGGGCCCCTAGCTCCAGCAGCGCGACCCTGACGGCCAACGTACCACTCAAGCAGCTGCTGTGGGGAGAGAGGGAGTCGACGACAAGAGTGCAGCGGCGAGGTACCAGCGGAGCGACTACGGAGACGGCCGCTCCAGGGAGACTGCTCACCAGACGCCTCAGCGCCCCCAGGCTCAGCACCCCCAGACTCCTCACGCCCAGGCTCAGCACCTCCAGTCTCCACACCCCCAGGCTCCGCACCTCCAGGCTCCGCACCCCCAGGCTCAGCACCCCCAGGCTCAGCACCCCCAGGCTCCGCACCCCCAGGCTCAGCACCCCTAGAAGCAGCACCCCGAGCAGGACCACCCTCAGCAGGACCCGAGTCACCAGTGACCTCAACCGGCGCAGTCAAGGGAGGAGGGTCTACCTGAGACACACCTGAAGGAGTAGGACTGGGAGCGGGGAGGGGGTCTACCTGGGGAGCACCTGGAGCGAGGAAGAGCGGCGGGGGGGGGAGAGGGGCAGTGCGGTAGGGGAAGAGACGGTAAAAGGGAACCGACTCGTCGAACGTGACGTCCTGAGAGGGGAAGACACGGCGCGAGGTGGGGTGGTAAAACTGCCAACCAGGCGCGTCAGGGACAAAGCCAAGGAAGACACAGGGAACAGCGCGGGCAGAGAGCTTGTCCGCGGTGGTATCGCGGACAAAGGCACGAGCACCCCAGACCCGGAAACGCGACGCATCGCCAACCTTCCCCGTCCACAGCAGTGTGGGCGAGGTCTCCGGCAAGGAGACACGGGGCCAGAGGTTGAGCTGATGCGTGGCGTACCGGACCGCAAACGGCCACAAGAAAATGGGGGGCAGCCGCATGGATCATGGAGGTACGAGCGACCTCCATGACTAAGCCAATGTGGCGCTCAGCAACCCCATTCTGCTGCGGAGAGGTCGGAAGCGTGAACGTCTGGCGAATGCCGTGCTCCGCACAGAAGGCTGCCAAGAGGTCTGAGGAGAACTCACCACCTCTGTCAGAGTGCAGACGCAGGACAGGAAAGTCCGACTGGAACCGCTCGCGGAGCTGGAGACGAACAGCGCGGATCCAGGGGATCAAAACATCAGGGACATCCCCCTTGCGCTGCAAGGGGAAGACCGTGGTGTAACGCGTGTAGTCGTCGACGACCAGCAGGAAGTACCGCTCGTGGCCCTGTCCACGGACGCGGGCTGGGCCCCACACGTCCAGGTGGAGAGTCTGCAGGGGAGCCTCTGTGGGAGGGAACGAGGTGGAGTGAGGAGCGGCGCGCTGCCGCCCCTTGACACAGGGAAGACAGGGAGGAGCAGGCGAGGGTGGTAGAGGAGGCAGAGTCTCTGGAACTCCAGAGACAAGGAAACGGCGGTGCATGCTACGAAGGCGCTACACCGAGGGGTGACCAAGGCGGTGGTGCCAAAGGAGGGTCTGGTGCGACAAAGCGCGACACGAGCAGGGGGCCGCTAGCTGACCTGACGCAAACGCAGACGCAGACGCAGCTACCTGAGGGGACACAGTGGTCAGTGTGTACAGACTCGAGCCAGGCGCTCGGGTGAACGTGGCCAGGTGCCGACCAGTCCGGGAGCACGTACAATGGGTCACACGCTGACCTCCAGGGGTGAACTGGTCAACCCACACATCCTGTAGGTCAGCTCCACTCACCAAGTTCGTAGAGAACGAGGGGAGGTGAAGACCTGACAGGGAGCCAGACGGGACCGCCGGACACGGCAGGACCGTGGAGGAGTGCGCAAGGACTGGACCCCCAGAGGGGTCTGCTAGGGAGACTGCAATCGGCCGATGGAGCGGCGTGAGGGTGGTGCTGTCGCGAAAGAAGGAGCGGGAAGCACCTGAGTCAAGTGTGAAGGTGTACAAGGCCTCAGCAGGCGTAGTACCAGAGAGAGCAGACTCACTAGCACCTGGAGCAGCAGCCTCACCAGCACCTAGAGCAGGAGACGCACTAGCACCTAAAGCAGGAGCCTCACCGGCACCTAGAGCAGCAGGCTCTATACCTGGGTCAGGCGGTACGCACAGGTAACAGGCACGGTCAGCACTAGTAGGCAATGCATACATGGCAGTGAGAATAGCATCATAGTCAAGAGCAAAGATATCTACCCTCTGTCCAAGCAGCTCCAGCCAGGTGGGGAGCTCAGCCTCGTTGCCAAACTCGGTACGCCAGGCGTCGCTCAGACGGGCAAAGCAGCGGGACTGTGTGTGACCAAGCGTCCCGCAAGCCTGACCAGCCCGATCACCTGTGCGAATGACGTACGGGCAGCGAACGGTACTCAAAGACCCTCTACTCTGAGCGTACCACTAGTGAAGCTGCTGGGACGTAAGTGTCTCGCGCGGACGCCGCTGCAGCTGCAGCTGGCCACTGCCAGACGCTCCCGACTGACCAGCTCCAGGGCGACAGCCACGACGGCTACCGCCACTACCCCAACTAGCGTACCACTCACGAAGCTGCTGAGGCGTGAGAGACTCGCGCGGACGTCGCTGGAGCTGCATCTGGCCACCGCCAGTAGCAACAGTAGCAGTAGTAGCAGTAGCAGCGCGGGCAGGGCAGGCGCGGCAGGCAGGCAGGCAGGCAGGCAGGCAGGCGCGGCAGCGCGCGAACAAGGCAGGTGCTCACCAGTGGCGAGCATGGCCGACGCTCGGCGGGCGGCGGCAGGGTAGGCGCACGACGGCGGTGACGGCGGGGCCGAAAAGCGGCTGCAGAGTAGGGCCGCGGCAGCTGCAGGGCTGGCGGGGCCGCGTCGGCGTCTGGGCGGGGCCGCTTCGGCGGCAGGGCGTGGCCGCGTCAGAGGCAGGGCGGGGCCGCGTCGGTGGCAGGGCGCGGCCGCGTCAGAGGCAAGGCGCGGCCGCGTCAGAGGCAGGGCGCGGCCGCGTCAGAGGCAGGACGGGGCCGCGTCAGGGGCGGGGCGGGGCCGCGTCGGCAACAGGGCGCGGCCGCGTCAGAGGCAGGGCGCGGCCGCGTCAGAGGCAGGGCGGGGCCGCGTCAGGGGCGGGGCGGGGCTGCGTCGGCGACACGGCGCGGCCGCGTCAGAGGCAGGGCGGGGTCGCGTCGGCGGCAGGGCGCGGCCGCGTCAGAGGCAGGGCGGGGCCGCGTCGGCGGCAGGGCGCGGCCGCGTCGGCTGTAGGGCGCGGCTGCGTCAGAGGCAGGGCGCGGTCGCGTCAGAGGCAGGGCGCGGCCGCGTCAGAGGCAGGGCGGGGCCGCGTCAGCGGCCTGGCGGGGCGGCGCTCTGGCCTGACGGGCCTGCAGGGGCGGCTCGCGGGCCTGACGGGCCTGCAGGGGCGGCTCGTGGGCCTGACGGGCCTGCAGGGGCGGCGCGTGGGCCTTACGGGCCTGCAGGGGCGGCGCGCTGGCCTAGGGCAGCAGGAGGCAGCGCGAGGGCTGCAGGACGGCGCGCGCAGCGCAGCACGTCACAAGGCAGGGCAGGCAGGCAGGCAGGCAGGCGCAGGACAACACGCGGGGTAGCGCGGTAACCGCAACGGTAGGTGGGCCCGAAAAAAAAGACGGTCCTACGGACCTAGTGCTCTGAAACCATGTTAGAATCTAGCAGCAGGAATGATTGAACTATGAAAGTATTGGGTACAAATATGAAACCCTAAAAGGGGCTGTACCCCATATTGGCTACCCCACTACAGCCTACACATATATAACATGCATATATACTTTGACAGGTGTAGACTGTAGTGTAGTGACTGTTGTATTAGGAGTAGAGGGCGGGAAAGGGGAAAGTGACGTTAGGGAATGCGGGGGAAAGTACCGAGGGGCAAAATGCGAGAATCAAATTGAAACCAAAGAACCCAAGCCCGAGCAGCACATTGGGAAATGTGCGGCCCGAGCCTGGGCTAGGTAAATTCAGTCACACTCACACACTCGATTCTTGTGTTCTGTTATTCTCCCGTAATAGTGAAGGCTGACACTCTAGCTCTAGCACCCAGTGGCACACCACTAGGAGGGAACCTTCGGGGTGAGGGAGTGATCTCTTTTGTGTTCTCCGACATGTGTGTGTGTGTGTGTGTGTGTGTGTGTGTGTGTGTGTGTGTGTGTGTGTGTGTGTGTGTGTGTGTGTGTGTGTGTGTGTGTGTGTGTGTGTGTGTGTGTGTGTGTGTGTGTGTGTGTGTGTGTGTGTGTGTGTGTGTGTGTGTGTGTGTGTGTGTGTGTGTGTGTGTGTGTGTGTGTGTGTGTGTGTGTGTGTGTGTGTGTGTGTGTGTGTGTGTGTGTGTGTGTGTGTGTGTGTGTGTGTGTGTGTGTGTGTGTGTGTGTGTGTGTGTGTGTGTGTGTGTGTGTGTGTGTGTGTGTGTGTGTGTGTGTGTGTGTGTGTGTGTGTGTGTGTGTGTGTGTGTGTGTGTGTGTGTGTGTGTGTGTGTGTGTGTGTGTGTGTGTGTGTGTGTGTGTGTGTGTGTGTGTGTGTGTGTGTGTGTGTGTGTGTGTGTGTGTGTGTGTGTGTGTGTGTGTGTGTGTGTGTGTGTGTGTGTGTGTGTGTGTGTGTGTGTGTGTGTGTGTGTGTGTGTGTGTGTGTGTGTGTGTGTGTGTGTGTGTGTGTGTGTGTGTGTGTGTGTGTGTGTGTGTGTGTGTGTGTGTGTGTGTGTGTGTGTGTGTGTGTGTGTGTGTGTGTGTGTGTGTGTGTGTGTGTGTGTGTGTGTGTGTGTGTGTGTGTGTGTGTGTGTGTGTGTGTGTGTGTGTGTGTGTGTGTGTGTGTGTGTGTGTGTGTGTGTGTGTGTGTGTGTGTGTGTGTGTGTGTGTGTGTGTGTGTGTGTGTGTGTGTGTGTGTGTGTGTGTGTGTGTGTGTGTGTGTGTGTGTGTGTGTGTGTGTGTGTGTGTGTGTGTGTGTGTGTGTGTGTGTGTATGTGTGTGTGTGTGTGTGTGTGTGTGTGTGTATGTGTGTGTGTGTGTGTGTGTGTGTGTGTGTGTGTGTGTGTGTGTGTGTGTGTGTGTGTGTGTGTGTGTGTGTGTGTGTGTGTGTGTGTGTGTGTGTGTGTGTGTGTGTGTGTGTGTGTGTGCGCGCGTGTGCGTGCGTGCGTGTGTAGACGGTATAATGTCCCGGTTAGCATACCTATGAGAACAAACAAATGAATGAATCCAGGATATGGTAACATGACTTATTCTCATCAGTCCATCAGACTAGTCATTTGAGCCCTGATGCAAATAGCAAGCTCTCACATTAACTTGTCTAAGCACCTAAAAGGTGCTTCTTAAATTGATACCAACTCAATACGCACCCTGACACGTGCAAAGTAATTACACAACCAGTAAGACATTTCACTGGTGTATACAAACACTGCTTAAAGCGACGGGCAACTTTTGGCAGTGTTGGGTTCAGAAGTTTTTTTTTTGAACCAGGCTTGCCAGCGCGAAAGTGCTGGCTGGCGAAAACCAGGATTTCGTGCGGACACTTTCCATCCGCAGTAACAGTTCGCCAGGGTTCTGGGTTTTGGGTGGCAAATGTGCACCGTCGCTTTAAGATTCTTGAAGCGCCTCAATAATCAGCACAGCCATTGTGCCAATTTCCTAGTGTACCAGTGCGCCAGAAAGTCAGCATAAGCAGCGAGACGTTTCGATAATATTATACGAGGTAGTACACCACATGGCTTCTCCACATTCTTTCCTCTTAGCAACCGAAGTTGCATGCACTAGACGGCTGCACGGCCAACACGGACCGCACAGAGTGCCCCTTGTCCACCCACGTGAGGCTGCCGAACTTGAAAGACTGTGAAGCCCACTTCACCACCACGGTCACCGTGTACGTCTTTCGTTGTCCGGGTGCGATTGTAAATCTTGACGGCGACACTTTCACCTTCACTCCAGCAGGTTTCTTTATTCTCACAGTATACGTCGACGTGGTATCCGCGACATTCGTTACTGTCCGTGTAACTGAAATTTTCTTGTGCACTTGAGGCAGCGAGATAGCTGGCCGGTTCAAATTCTTCGCGGAAATAGCTCTGAGAGAAGCTGTGCCGAACTCACCCTACGCCCAGTTGTAGTCCTGCCCGGCGAGAAAGTTTCTGAAGTCCTTCTCCCCGGCATCATAGGTTAACCCAGGGTCAACCACCCTAGCAGGCACCACATGCCCCGCTCCAATCTCCCACGGAGTCGCAGCTCTCCCAAACTCGTTTTGGATCGCCCCGTTATTAGTATCAGTAGTGCGTGCTGTCGTCATCATTGCAGACATGATCTGCGAGGGCGTCCAATCAGGACGCTGCTGGATGATGAGAGCAGCAATGCCAGCGATGTGTGGTGTGGCCATGGAGGTCCCTGAAAGCGCTACAAACCATCCCCCAGAGCCAACAGTCTTGTCGGGAGCAGCAGCGAAGAGCTCAACCCCCGGGGCGATGATGTCTGGCTTGAGGATGGAGTTGGAGGGGTAGGCTGCTGGTGTGGCGCGTGATGGCTTGGCGAGCGGACCGGTGGAGGAGAAGTAGGCGATTACAGGGGCGGCGGTGGCTGCTGGGGAGATTCTGGCTGGGATGCGCGCTCCACTGAGCGTTGAGACTGCGGTGGCTGTGGTGTTGGAAGGGGTTTCAAGAGGTGATGTTGCTGCTGCTGTTGCTGTTGTTGTTGTTGTTGCTGCTGCTGTTAATGCCTTTGTGGAGGAGATGGATGCTCCGTTGCGAGAGATGGTGCTGCAGGGTGGGGCAGGGGGGAAGGGGAGGGCCACAGGGAAAGATGTCAGGGGTGAATGGGAGGAGCAGGAGAGGAATATTTGAAGTTGCAGAGCGTGCGATAGCCGGTGGGTGCGAAGTCAATTCTAGCATCACATCCTTCTCCCACTTCTCACCCTCGTCTCACCGTGCCCGCACCGCACCTTGCGCCCACAGTCGTGTATCTGCAGCGGACCTTGGAGACCCAAAGCTCAACCTCACCCCACCACTCGCCTTCTTACCCCCCCAAACACATATCCCATCCTCACCTGGCGCCCACAGTCATGTAGCAGGGCGAGAAGTTGCAGAGCGTGTGATAGCCCGTGGGTGCAAAGACGATTCTAGCATCACAGCCTCCTTCTTTACACCCTCGTCTCACCCTGCCCTCACCTCCTTCCTCCCCTTCCTCACCTGGCGCCCACCGTCATGTAGTAGGGTGCGAAGTTGCCGAACGTGCGATGGCCCTCGCCTCTGTCATTTGAGAATTCTCAAAAAACACATCCCTCGCCTCTGTCCCCCCTCCTCACCTGGCGCCCACAGTCATGTAGTAGGGTGCGAAGTTGCAAAGCGTGCGATTGGTTGTAGGGGAGAATGGGCGGCCCTCGTTGCCCGCTGCAAAGGCCACGAACACCCCCGCCTGATGGGCGGAGGGAAAGGAGAAAGGCGAGAGAGAAGAGAGAGAGGGAGACGAGAGAAGGCGAGCGACAGGAGATGAGGATGAGTGAAGGAATCTAGGTGGTTAAACCTGTACGCACTCGAATAAGGAGAGGAGATATAGGTACGAAGGAGCACTCACCGCATTGCCACTCACCGCATTGCATAAGGAGATACAGGGAAGACTCATATTGCACGAGCACTCACCGCGTTGACGCTGATGAAAGGCACGTCGTCAACGATAGCACTGGAATAATGGGATACATACAGGTACAACAAGCACTCACCGCATTGACGCTGATGAAGGGCACGTCGTCAAAGTAGGTGTCGGTGGGACTGGCTCCGCCCAGCGACAAGCTCAGCACATCCACACCGTCGGCGACGGCCTGATCAATGGCTGAGAAGATGTCAGGGCTGGTGGCGTACAGGTAACCCCCCGACTGCCAGAAGACCTTGTACATGGCCAGGCGCGCCCCTGGTGCCATGCCACTGGCTGTTCCGATGTTGGAGATCTGCACGTTGCTGTTGCCTGCTGCCGCCCTGGAGAGGGAGAGAGAGGGAAAGGGAGAGAGAAGAAGGGGGGCACACACGTGTGGAAGGAAAATGAGGGGAATGCCTTCAACGCCACACATCGTGCCGCCTGCAACGTTCACCATGCCCTATGCACCATGTCTCATGCACCATGCCCCATGCACCTTGCACCATGCACCATTCACCATGCACCATACCCCATGCACCATTCCCCATGCCCCATTCCCCATGCACCAACCCCCATGCACCATGAACTCACCCCGCACACCAGGTGCCGTGCCCGAAAGAATCACGCGGCGAGTCCCAGTCAGCCGAGAGGTCAATTGTGGTGCCGCCACTCTCAAACCCCGCGTGGAACACGCCCCCCCCGATGATCTTGTTGTTGCATGCGAAGTCGCTTGTAGTGGGACACGTGCCCGCCCACCCGGAAGGGAGTGTGCTGCTGTAGCCCTGGCAGGGACGAGGAGGGGTGGAGGGGGGTGGAGGGGCGAAGGGGAGGATAGGTAGTGGGTCAGTGGGGTGCCGGGCATGTGCCCAACCTTAGTTGGCGCCTTACGTTTACGTATATGTTCACGTACGTAGTCTTAAAAACGGGTTTACATTTACAGTCACACATAAGTTTTTCCCAGGCTGCACTTTTCATTACAAAAGTAGGAATATCGAAGCGAAATTTGACGACACGTTGCAGGTGGAGGAAACGAGAAGGGAGAAGCGCGGATGGTGAGGCGCGTACCGTGTCGGCAAAGGAGGCGTGTTCGGGCCATATGCCGGTGTCCACGATGCCAATCACCGTGCCGTCGCCTGCGCTGCTGGGCCCGCCCGCGTCGGCCCAGAGCGACCCGGGCAGGCCGAGGAACTTGTACGAGTGGGTGGTGGCAGGGCGCAGCACGCGCGCCTGCGTCACGGAGGCGACAGATGGATGCCTCTTTATCCGCTGCACCTGCGCCGGCGTGAGAGTCGCTGAGAAGCCGTTCGACGCGTGCATGTAGCTGAGACGGGCGGAGAGGGGAAAAGGGGGAGAGGGGAAAGTGCGGAGAGGGGGAGTGGGGAAGATGGGATGGGAGGGAGATGGGGAGGTGAGGAACTTGTACGAGTGGGTGGTGGCGGGGCGCTGCACGCGCGCCTGCGTCACGAACCCCACGGACGCCACGGACGGGTGCCGCCTCATGCGCTGCACCTGCGCTGGCGTGAGCGTCGCTGAGAAGCCGCCGTTTGAGCGGCACGTGCACGTAGCTGAGAAGGGAGGGCGGGCATACTGGGGAAGAGGAAGAAAAGCACGTTAAGGGAAACGAGGGGCGTGAGCGTCGCGGAGAAGCTGTTCGACGCGTGCGTGTAGCTGGCGCGGCGTGGAGGGGACGGGGGGAGCGGGGGAGGGGATGGGGTGGGTGGGAGTGTGGAGGAAACGGAGGGGAGATGAAGCAGTGGAAAGGAAGGGGACGGTGGGAGAAAGGGGAAGCCCGTGCAAATCCTTCGGGAAGCCCGTGCGAATCCTTCGTCAGAAATAACCCCTCATTCCCCTCACCTGTAGACCATCTTCCCGGCGCCCACCCTGCTGTCCCGCAGCACGGCCTGCTGCATGCGCTGCAGCAGTTGCTTGAACGCCCTCACGCCCGGCGCCCTCACGTTCACCCGCGGCCGCCGCAGCCGACGACCAAGCCGTCCTAAACCACTGGTAGTAGCCGCACCAGCGGCGGAGGCGGAGGAGGAAACAGAGGCGGTACCAACGGCAACGGAACCGTGGGCGGCGCCGTCTGACGTCGAGTCTCTCGCGTTGCCGTTCGGGTCGCTGTCCCAGACGGCCGTTGCCGGGAACCCCGGAAATCCGCCGCGGTACGAGGCGACCGGCGGCGCGGAACGTAGGCGGACGATGTAGAGCGACGAGACGTCGGGGGGGGAGGCTGCGGGGGATGGGGGAAAGGGGCGAGAGAAGGCAGGTGAGCGGCGCAGCATTTCAACACGGCTGAATGCCCCACCTGAAAGGTACTCGGTAAAAAGCTACTCGACAGCAGCGAAATTGCCGCGGTTTACAACTGTCATTGAGTCAACAGCCGAATCGTAGCAGCTTCTAAGTTACCACGAGAGTTGATCACTCGTGCGGCTGTGTGCGTACCGTTGGTCGGGCGGAGCAGCGGCGCTGCCAATAGCGAGACGACGATCAGGAGGAGGAGGAGATACGGGGTTCGTGTTTCGTGGCGGGTCTGTACAAGGCTGCAGTGTGAGCGGCAGTGTGAGCGGTAGTGCGAGCGATGCGATAGAAGTGGTTGTCTTTGAGAATGGACGAGCGGGAATGGAGGCCCAGGAAGGAGACTAAGCGAGCCAGAGTGTCTTTTCCGTGAGGCCATTTTCAAGCTCTATATTGGTCGCGCTTTGGTATTCAGACGCTCTATGATCGTACGAGGCAGGGGACGGGATTGCACGCAAATCTGGTGTGGTGTGCGTGTCGGCTACTGAGACCTCTGCGAGTTCAATACCCGAATCCTCTTCGTAAGCCAGGCCTCGTGCTGTGCTATGATGGATCGTGGAACGGGAAATATGCTGACTGCAGTCACTTCACGGTGTGGCAAGCAAACCACGAAACAGAAACACGGCTTGTTTTGAGTCCAATCATTATCCCTTGCTCGCCTGCTTCTTTCTTTTCTTCAGAACAGAACATGTTTCTGATGCTGCTGGGGGCGGGTCCAGGAATGCACGTATTCGCAGAAGACCCTACCCAACCATTCTCGTGTTTAACTAGACCGTTCAGGATCAAATCAAAACATTTTTCAACCGCCTCGTATTCGGACGTACTCTCCAGACACGCGCTGAGTTTCGGTGGGAAGGGATGAAAGGGAAGGGCGACTACACGAATACCCGGTTACCCGATCGTCAGTCACAGCTCTCGTTCCCAGCGATTCAATGCTGGGCTGGGAGCTCGCTCACACACACACGATTCAATGCTGGGCTGCGGCGGCTGCGCCTGACCGGGTCGCGGGGAATTGGCGGAATGGAGAACGAGGAAGGGGGGGAAGAATGAGGGATCAAAATATCGTTGTGCGGTGGTGACCGAGGAAGAGCAGAGTGGGTTGGGGGTTATCGATGGAGGGAGCTGTGGTCAATTCACGCGATTGTTGGAGGTTGCGCGGTGGTGGTGTGGCAGCGGTACGGGACCAGGTTGGGTGTTTGTACAAAAGTTTGGTTCGGGGAGATCAGATGGGGGAAAAAAGCAAGCTGGCTTTGGGGTGATTGATTGGGTAGGGAGAACTGGGGGAACGAAAACGAGGCTTCGAAAGAAACTCGCTTTTGCGGCGCGACTTGACGCAGATCCAGAGGACAAACAGCCTTGATCTGGCGGACAATGGTCCACCACTTGGGACAGCAGAAAACGACACATTCCCACTCAAAGCCTGACAGCTGGTCCTTCGGTGACTCTTAGGACGCATATTGTTTGGAGCAAGGAACACTTCCTTCTCTAAAGGATGGTCAGGTAGTAACGAGTTTCAATATACGTAGATGAATCTGGACGGTTGGCTTCTGGTTTCCATATTTTCCAGATCCCTCGAGGTTTTGTAGAGGAAGACGATTTCGCTTTGGAATTGCTTGTAGTCAACAATCATTCGGAACACTCCCTGGGCTTGTACAGTTGCCACCAGCAAGCAGGGACATAGGGCAGGTTGTAAATCTGATACGCATCGAAGCTGGTGGATGTGTCTGTTGAACGTGTACAGTACACATTGACGGTAAATGCTCGTTCTTGACTGAAAATCCACGTTGCTGTGCGTCAGACTCTGAGCGCCAGCCGTCACTGCTATTTGCTGCAGGCGAAATTCTCTGTAGCATAGCGTAGTGTTGTTTATAGGTTACAACTCGGGAAATTATGTCATTCTTAATAAACAAGGGGTGTGGTGAAACAAAATCGCGTACGATCTGTTGATATACCGTATGGCCCCGGATATAGGCGCCGTCCGATTAAAGGCGCCGGCGCCTATATCTGGAGCATGGCGCTTATGGCCGTTCCTCGATTATAAGTGCCCCCCCCTGTAAAACCCTGATTTATTATAAGCGCATGCATAATTTTATTCTTTCAATCCTTATCAAAACAGTAACGAATTTCGAATTTCAAGCGAGTCAGCACCCATTTTCACTTTGTTTGACTTTCGAGGTCCTGACTGGTTTCGCGTCCAGTCAGGATGAGGTGGCACGCGGGCAAATTGACGTGCGAAAAGCTATGTGCAGCGTCAGAGATTCGCCCTCACGCGATTCAAATTCAGGACGCTATAAGATGTCGACTCGATTGAACTTACGAGACGGAAATGTACAATTTGATGCGTTTAAGTTGTATTTCTTTATTTGTCATTATATAAGCGCCGGCGCTTATGGCCGATACTCAATTAAAAGCGCCCCAAAAAAAAAAAAACGGATTTTATTATAAACGCATATGCGCTACTATCCGGGGTAATACGGTAACCAAGGAATCGAAGGATAGGATAAAGCTAGCCCAGTAGAATAGGAGACAATGAAGTCTTTGAGTGACAGTTGAAAAGGATAGCATTACAAGGGGTTTATATAGCATTCCTAGCTAGCCATGTATTCTGAGAGGTACATTCCATTCTTAGTAGTTTTACAGGCATCGCTACAGTAACGGTGACTATTGCGATCCTTTACGGTTACCCTGTTGCAATGCGTAACCTCCGATTACGGTTACGGGATAGTCAACAGTCGCGACCATTGACTTTCCGGCAATTGTTGACCTTCGCGTGACTATTGATCTTCGCGTGCTCTATACGAGCTTACGCAGTACTGGTACAAGTGCGCTGCTTCGCTATGAAGCGGTGCGCTAAGAGGGAACCTTTGGGAATGTTATAACAACATGTTGGTTATTACAACACTCCCCTTCATTCCTGAAGGTGAGCCACGTGGGATTTTTTCACGATCTCGCAGAGGTTGGCGAAGTGCTGAAACTTCTGACGTGGCAGCTTCTTCGTCAGAAAATCTGCTGCCATGTCACCAGTTGGGCAATAGGTGAGTTTGACTTTTCCTTTATCGATCTCACCCTTGACGAAGAAGTAACGGAGTGCGATATGCTTCCTGCGATTCACGAATCCATGTTTGTTCGCGATTTTTATCGCGCTCTGGTTGTCGCAGAGTAACTTGAAGTGCCCGTTCATCGTCACTTTCGCTTCCTGCAGGAGCTCCATCAGGTACAGTCCTTCGCGAACAGCTGCGCTAGCAGCGATGAATTCGGCTTCAGTTGACGAAAGGGCAATGAGCTCTTGCTTCTGCGAGTTCCATGAAATAAGTCCAGCAGGTTCGAGTTAACAAAGCCTGTGCGGGAGCGTCTGTTGTCTGCATCTTCCGCATGGTCCGCATCCACGTAGCCGCATAGCTGAAGAGTAGACGTTAGGTTAGCCGTGTAGGTGAGTCCGACGTCAGGAGTAGATCTGAAGTATTGAAGTGTCTGGCGTAGGTCTAGCATATTCTCCCCTTCAGGTCGGCGCAGGTACTGTGCGAGCTGGTTTGCAACATAGGAGAGATCCGGCCGGCACGTGACGGTGGCGAATAGGAGGCACTCAGCTGCTGCTGATAGAGACGGCGGTCGTCGTTGGAGAGATGCGTGGTGTCGGCTTCGTGATTGGGAGGAGGAGTGCGTAAAAGAGTGGTGAGGTTGATTGGTGCGATTGCGAATTTAATTGCGAGAGTTTCGGCGTACTTCGTTGCCGAGAGATGGATAGAAGTGGTGGAGTGGGTGATGTTCAGTCCCAGAAACTGAGTGACATTGTGGTTGATAGTCACTTCGAGCTTCTATAAACATTCTTCTTCGAATCGGTCGAGGAGTTCCTTGTCGTCACCGGCATAGAGCAGGTCGTCCACGTAGGCGACAAGTAGGATGAATTTTCCGCGCAAATCCTCGTGTGGCAGCTGAGCGAAGCCGAGCTCAATGAGGACCGTCCGTAGGTACTGCTGCCACAGATGTGTGTCAGAATAACGAACGGGGATGAATGAACTAGCAGCAAGATGGGTACAAGTAGCAAACCCTAATTGGGTTGTACCCCATATGGGCTACACCACTATAGCCTACACAATAAGCAGCATATAAGTTTGACACACCCCCATAGGCATTGTGGGGGAGAACAAGAGGTCACAAGACCGGTCAAGAAAAGCAAAGCAAGCTCAGGGTGGATCACGAAGTCACCACGCATTTTGAGCACAAACAAATGGCCACAAGGCCAGTTCATATGCAGAGTTATATAAAGGAGAACAAGCAGTACAGTGATCACAACCTAGCAAGTGAAAGCATGCAGGTATATGTATATAGATCACAGTACAAGCAAAGTCAAGAAGTGAGCAAGTAAGACCAAGTGGGCACAAGGCCTAGAACAGTACAGAAAGGCTGATGATCACAAGGCTGAAGTGCCTTGGTGAAGATATCAGCAGTGTTGGCCCGAGAGGCCACGTAAGCAAGACGAAGCTGACCACGCTGCTGCAACTCTCGAGCAAGGAAGTAGCGCAGAGCGATGTGCTTCGTTCTGTGCTCCAGTCTGTGCTCCTGACACAAGGCAATCATGGCCTTGTTGTCGACGTACAGAACTGGAGGAGAACGAGGCGGCTCTCCCAAGTCGGTCAGCAGGTAGGTGAGCCAGCGTAACTCCTGTGCAGCCATGGCCCCTGCGTAGATCTCAGCCTCACAACTGGAACTGAGAAGAGGAGACGAGCGGGTAGATCGCCACGAAACAGAGCCGGAGCCAAGGCTGAAAGTGTAACCCTGTGACGACCGCTGCGTAGCCAAGTCGTCAACCCAAGAAGCGTCTGCGTGACCAGTGAGGACAACTCGAGCCCGTCCTCCAAGCACGAGCCCGATGCGCGACGTACTGCACAAGTAGCGCAACACCCTCTTAGCGGCCTCCCAGTGCTCTGGTCGGTGTCTCCCGGGCGCAACGTAACGTGCCAGGATGCTAAGAGGGTAGGCAAGGTCAGGTTGAGTGCAGGTCATCAGGTACATGAGGCAGCCCACAAGCTCTGGATACGGGCCACTCGGCTCTACGGACTCATCCGAAGGCAGAGCTGAGAGCGAGTGACCGGTAGGCAGAGGAGTGGACTGTGGCGAGGAGTACGTGAAGCGGAAGTGCTGAAGGACCTGCTACACCATGTGTGACTGATTCAAGGTAATGGTGCGCTGTGCTCTGTCCCGGGTGATCTGCAAGCCAAGATAGCTGCGCAGCTCACCCAGGTCTGTGCACGTGTGTCTCTTCTGCAGCTCCGACTTCACAAAGGCCAGTCCAGCAGTGTCAACAGTGGCAAAGACCTAGTCGTCGACGTACACGAGGATGTAGAACGGCGGCAGAGAAGTGTCGGTGAGAAGAAACAGCGACGGGTCAGAAGTCGAAGGAGCAAACCCAAGAGCCGCAAGCGTCGTCCTCAGTGTGTCGTGCCACTCGCGAGGCGCCTGGCGGAGACCGTAGACTGGCCGCCGGAGGCTCCACTGGGTACCTGCAGGAAACGACCCAGGGCGGCGCAGCCAGATCTCCTCGTGCAGGCTGCCGTATAGGAAGGCTGTGCTGAAGTCAAGAGAGTGAAGCTCGTAGTCACGCTGAGCGGCGACGTGCAGCAGCACCCGAAGAGTGGTCATCTTCGGGGTAGGGGAGAAGGTCTGGAAGAAGTCAACTCCCTGTCGCTGACTGAAGCCTCGAGCAACGTAACGCGCCTTGAAGACAGGCGGAGAACCTGGCGGCCGCTTCACCCTGAAAATCCACATGCCACTGACGATGTTCGCCCCAGGTGGGGGAACCTCGTCGACGTAGGTGCCTGTGGACTTCCAGGAAGCCATCTCTGCGTCCATGGCTGTCTCCCACTGAGAGGAGTAGGGACCCTCAACCGCCTCTGCGTTAGAGCGCGGGGTCGGGATGTCTGGTGCATCCGGGTCTCCCTCAGGTGCAATCAGCATGGATACGAGATGAGGTACAGCAGCTGCAAAACACTCAAAGTCCTCCTGCCTGTCCCCAAGGATGTCCGTGCCAAGAGCACACTCACCCCCGACGGACGGAGGACAGACAGACTCAGACTCAGCAACAAGACTAGCGGCGTAGTCGAGGCGACAGGCGGCAGCAAAGTCAACAAGCTCAGCAACTAGGGCAGACGCAGCAGTGGACTCAAACGAAGGGTCAGTGACAACAGTGGCTAGAAGACGTGTGACAGTAGGACTGGCAGCACGAGCAAGGTCTGACGGCGGGTCAGCAACGTCAGGAAGAGAGGACGCAGGAGGAGACGGCAGAGAGACACGCTGTGGACCAGAGGAAGGACGAAGTGCCATCTGGTGCGTGCCTGGGACAGGAGGAGGACGCGGACGTGGAACACGACGACCAGTGCGAACAGCGCGAGCAGGCGACGCAGGACGAGACGCAGGCTCACGACGCTCTGTAAGGGAGTCTGTCTGCTCAGTGTAAGGAGAAGGAGCAGGCAGTGGGGAGGCTGGCTGTAACTGCGGCTGAGACTGGTCAGGCGGTGGACACAGTAAGGGAGGAGTAGAAAGCGGGAGACCAAGAACCTGCTGAAGCTGTGGAACGAAGTACGGTCGCGGCCGCACAGTGCCTCTAGAACCAGCACCGACAGCACCAGCACCCCCAGCTCCAGGGTCTCCAGCTCCAACGCCTGCAGTACCACCAGGTCCAGCAGCTCCAGTACCTCCAGTACGAGCACCTCCGGGACCAGCGGCTCCAGCACCTCCAGCAGCTCCAGCTCCAACGTCTCCAGCTCCAACGCCTGCAGTACCTCCAGCAGCTCCAGCTCCAACGCCTCCAGCTCCAAATCCTGCAGCACCTCCAGCTCCAGTAGCTCCAGTACCTCCAGTACGAGCACCTCCGGGACCAGCGACTTCAGCACCTCCAGCAGCTCCAACTCCAGCGCCTCCTGCTCCAACTCCTGTAGCTCCTCTAGCTCCAGCAGCTCCAGTACATCCTGTACGAGCAACTCCGGGACCAGCGGCTCCAGTACCTCCAGCACCTCCAGGACCAGTAGCTCCAGCACCTCCGGCTCCAACGCCTGCAGCACCACCAGCTCCAGCAGCTCCAGTACCTCCAGTACGAGCACCTCCGGGACCAGCGGCTCCAGCACCTCCAGCACCTCCAGGACCAGGGCCTCCAGTGGCAGGCCCCCCAGCTCCAGCAGCGCCACTCTGAAGACTCCAGCGCCGAGCAAACCACTCGCGCAGCTGCGGTGGAGAGAGAGGCTCCCGCTGTGACGAGGCACCCGGAGAACCTCCAGTACCTCCAGTACCTCCAGGACCAGCAGCTCCAACACCTCCAGTACCTCCAGGACCAGCAGCTCCAGTGCCTCCAGCTCCAGGGCCTCCAGCTCTAGCAGCGTCACTCCGAAGGCTCCAGCGCCGAGCAAACCACTCGCGCAGCTGCGGTGGAGAGAGAGTCTCCCGTCGTGAAGAGGCACCAGGAGAACCTCCAGCAGACAAAGTACCTCCAGGCACAGCACGCTCAGGCTCAGCACCCCCAGGTTCCTGGTATTAGACAAGGAACTACTGCTGGACAAGCTGTAGAAGGTATTGCAAGACAACCAGAAGCCGAAGGTAAGGTCATTTTTTATTTGTACATATGAGAAATGCTTCGCAACCCTAAGACGATTTCGTCGCCTCTTGTTTTTGTGTTTTTTTTTTTAACGTCATGCTGCACACCATGCTGGCTGGCGCCCTCCCCTCCTGGCCGACGCTACTAGCCGTTTTCAAAGAGCAAGCTGAAAGCAAGGGCGGGGGCAGCAGGAAGGGAAAGGGGAAGTTGATGTTAGAGGGTATTGCACGGAATGAGCTGACTCTGAAGAGCTGGGTGTGGAGGGGTGTGTCTGAGGAGGCTAAGCATCTGCTGAGAGCCGTGCTGAGGAAGGACCCGGAAGAAAGGCCCTCAGCTTTGGAGGCATTGGGTGAGTGCGGTGCTAGTGAAGGCGTTAGGGCAGCTTTCTGAATGATATGTGTGCATGACAGCGTGCAGTTTTTGCCTGAATTTACTGTGAGGCTTTGTTGCTGGCACGAGTTGCGGCTTGCTATGTTTTGTTCTTCTCGAGAATCGGTCTTGTGTTGCTGCTCATGCTGGCCATAGTGGGCTTATGCTTCTGCATATTCAACGAGCTTCTTAGTGTGTGGTTTCTGGTTTGTTTTTATTTGTTTGCATGATCATGGTGTCGTGCTTTCATGCAACTGCGTTGTGTTTTCTCTGTTGCTGGGGAAGATCTGGGGTGGAATGGTTACCAGCTTTATGATGGTTGCAGCTATACACAAATGACAACCAAGAGAACCTCCCTCTATACTTACTCCAATGCAGGTCATCCATGGTTCAACAATATGACAAGGTGCCAAAACTTTGAAAAATATGGAGTAATCAGCTGAACCCCGCGACACCCATGCAGCATATGCTAATAGGTATTGAAAAAAATGCCACTCACAATAACAACAACTAGGCGTAAATCATACCATAGTGTAGATGCCAGGGCTCTTGCTAGGATTTAGGCCCGTATGAACATATAAAAAATAAAATATTTTCGTCTGACGTTCAGACGAGGGAAAAAAAATAGTATGATTTTTCAGACGAATGCCAAACCCATGTCTGTTTTTTCAGATGAAACATAAGGTGTTGTCTGATGTTTAAAATTTGAAGTATTGTAGTGTTTTTCTTTTATCAGAGTGACACGACATGATCGATGGGAGGGAAGGGGGGAGGTGTTGGCCTGTGAGAGGAGGGAGGGGGGCAGGGCAGGTGTTGGGCTGCGAGAGGGATGAGGAAGTTGGGCTGCGCTGGGATAGGGTGGTAGTACACTGGGCTGCGCTGGGCTGCGCTGGGTTAGAGGGACTCGGTGTTTGGGGTGCAGGGCTGCGCTGCGAGGTACAAGGGGATATTGGGGCTGGGGCTATTTCGGTCGGTTTAACTAAGAAATTCCCCTTAAGTTCTATCTTTGTACAGTGATATCCCCTTGCACCCCCAGGCTCAGCACCCCCAGGCTCTGCACCCTCAGACTCAGCAACCCCAGGCTCAGCACCCCCAGGCTCCGCACGCTCAGGCTCAGCACCCCCCGGCTCCGCACGCTCAGGCTCAGCACCCCCAGACGCAGCACCCCTAGTAGCACCACCCCCAGCAGCACCAGAGTCGACAGCGACCTCGACAGGCTCGACAGGGTCTACATGAGACACACCTGAGGGAGCAGGACCCTGAGGGGGGAGGGGGTCTACCGGAGGAGAACCTGGTGCGAGGAAGAGCGGCGGGGGGGGGGGGAGAGGGGCAGTGCGGTAGGGGAAGAGTCGGTAAAAGGGAACCGACTCGTCAAACATGATGTCCTGAGAGGGCAGGACACGGCGCGTGGTGGGGTGGTAAAACTGCCAGCCAGGCGCGTCAGGGGGAAAGCCAAGGAAGACGCAGGGAATGGCGCGGGAGGAGAGCTTGTCCGCGGACGTATCGCGGACAAAGGCACGAGAGCCCCAGACCCGGAACACTGACGCATCGCCAACCTTCCCCGTCCAACGCAGTGTAGGCGAGGTCTTCGGGAAGGAGACACGGGGCCAGAGGTTGAGCTGATGCGCAGCGTACCGGACCGCAAACGGCCACAGAAAATGGGGGGCCGCATGGATCATGGAGGTACGAGCGACCTGCATGACTAAGTCAATGCGGCGCTCAACAACCCCATTCTGCTGAGGAGAGGCCGGAAGCGTGAACGACTGGAGAATGCCCTCCCCACGACAAAAGTCCCGCAAGAGGTCGGAGGAAAACTCCCCACCTCTGTCAGAGTGCAGACGCAGGACTGGAAGGTCCGTGTGGAACCGCTCGCGGAGCTGGAGACGGACAGCGCGGATCCAAGGGATCAAAACATCAGGGACCTCCCCCTTGCTGCGCAAGGGGAAGACCGTGGTGTAACGCGAGTAGTCGTCAACAACCAGCAGAAAGTAGCGCTCGCGGCCCTGTCCACGGACGCGAGCTGGGCCCCACACGTACATGTGGAGAGTCTGCAGGGGAGCTGTCGTCGGGGGAAACGAGGAGGAGTGAGGAGCGGCGCGCTGCCGCCCCTCGACACAGGGAAGGCAGGGAGGGGCAGGCGAGGGTGGGAGGGGAGGCAGAGACTCGGGAAGACCAGAGACAAGGAGACGGGAGTGCATGCCACGGAGGCGCTGCACTCAGGGTTGACCAAGGCGGTGGTGCCAAAGGAGGGTCCGGTGCGACAGGGCGCGACACGAGCAGGGGGCCGCTAGCTGACCTGACGCAGACGCAGACGTAGCTACCTGAGGAGACACAGTAGTCAGTGTGTACAGACTCGATCCAGGCCGACGGGTGAACGTGGCCAGGTGCCGGCCAGTCCGGGAGCACGTACAGATCGCCACACGCTGCCCTCCTGGAGTAAAGGTGTCAACCCATACATCCTGAAGGACGGCGTTGCTCACCAAGTTCATACAGAACGAGGGGAGGTGAAGATCTGACAGTGAGCCAGACGGAACCGCCGGACACGGGAGAACAGTGGAGGAGGGGTCAGCCAGAGAGACTGCAACAGGTGCAGGGAGCGGTGTGACTGTGGTACTGTCGCGAAAGAAACAGCGGGAAGCACCTGAGTCAAGCGTGAAAGTGTGCAAGGCCGTAGCAGGCGCAGTACCAGAGAGAGCAGACTCACAAGCACCTAGAGCAGCAGACTCACTAGCACCTAGAGCAGCAGACTCACTAGCACCTAGAGCAGCAGCCTCTATACCTGGGTCGGGCGGCACACACAGGTAACAGTCACCCTCAGCACTAACAGTCAATGCATACATGGCAGTGAGGATAGCATCATAGTCAAGAGCAAAGATATCCACCCTCTGCCTAAGCAGCTCCAGCCAGCGGGGGAGCTCAGCCGCGTCGCCAAACTCTGCACGCCAGGCGTCGCTCAGACAGGCGAAGCAGCGGGACTGTGTGTGACCAACTGTCCCGCAAGTCTGACCAGCCCAATCACCTGTGCGAATGACGTACGAGCAGCGAGCAGTACTCCGAGACCCCCCACTCTGAGCGTACCACTCACGAAGCTGCTGGAGCGTAAGGGTTTAGGGTTTGGGGTTTAGGGTTTGGCCAAGGTAGTGCTGCAGCTCACCAAGGTCAGTGAAAGTGTGTCTCCTCTGCAGTTCCTCCTTCACGGAGGCCAGCGCGCGTTGGTCGGGAGTGGCGAACACCAGGTCGTCGACGTAGACCAGGACAAAGAACGGGGTCGAGCCACGGCGAACGAACAGTTGTTGGTGCAACCCTACGGTTTGCACTCGGCTTGTTGTCCGTGTGCGTGAATGTGTGTGTGTATGGAATGGTATGAGGGCATGGGATAATATATATTTCATGCTTATAATTGTGTGTGAATGTTGAGTCATGATGTCGAGTGTGTGTGTCGAGTCAATAGCGAGTTATCGCTAGACGCGTGTTACGCGGTCGTTTGTGTCTCGCGCGCGGTTTCTATTTTGTCTTGCGCGGTTTCTATTTTGTCCTGTGTCGAACGTTCGGTGTGTCGCAGGTGTGTGCAGCAGACCCATCAAGAACTCAAGGATGAGTTTGTGATGAAGAGCCCGAGCCTTGGTGTCAAGCCTCAAGTGATTTCGAAGCTCGCCAAAAGGGTACACCTCAAGATATTGAAGATAGTTACATTACTTTGTGTAGTGTAACATTTCACTTGGTGTAGGCCCTAGTGAAGGGTAGTTTCGAGACCCTTCGTGGTTGGGGACAGTGTGGCACTGTTCCACATCACTGTACCTCGGCTCTTGGGGTTTGTAGGAGCTGGGAGTCATTCCCAACTCGTAACTCTTCCTATCTTGTGTTCTAAGACTATAGTGGCTGCCATAGTACCGTTCGTTCAAACCGACGCTGTGTCGTCAATTCTTTATCAAATCGTGCAATCTAAATTGATAATTGTAGACGACGTGAAGACGCTCCAGATCCAATTTGAATCAAGTCATTTGCAGCTGTGAGAAGAACGCTATCAACGTTTGAACCCGCTGTGCAGAAATCCGTCTGTGCTCTCTATCTTTCGTTTTAGGCACATTCAAGCCTATTGTGACTATAACAAGTGGTATCAGAGCCCCTTGGAGCAGTTTCGACAATGTCTGGACCTGAGGAAAGGGGTGGCAGAGGTGCTGGTGGCAGTGGAGAAGCTCAAGCTCAAGGCCAACCCCGTGATTCAGCCATGGCGCCCATGCAACCAAGTCTTGGCCCACCTAGGGATGAGCCTAGGGTGTTTGGGCTTGACAAGTTCAACGGTGACAACTTTGCTGAATGGTCCTTCAAGATGGAGAACATCTTTGACCACTATGACCTGCTGGAGGTGATGGAAGGAACGGAGAAGCGCCCCGAGAACGACCCGGAGAAGAGCCCGTGGGTGCGGAAGAGCGCACAAGGCTATCTCTTACTTGGGCAAGCGTTGGGGAGCAGTCAGATCCGTCACATCAAGCCATTCCAGCGTGAACCAGAGAAAGGACCAAAGACATGGGCTGCTCTCAAGGGTGTACATGCTCCTGCAACAGCGGCGGTAGCGGTGGTGTTGGAACGGCAAATGGCGGCACTACGAATTGAAGAAGACGAAGCGGTTGAAGAAGGGGTGCAGAAATTCTTCGACTTGTTGACGCGGCTTGAGGGAGCTGATTTGAACTACAGTGAGCTCCAAAAGAAGACCAAGTTGCTGGCCTTACTCCCAGAGTCATGGTCCTCGCTCATCATCAACCTTAATCGCGACTTGCCCCGCCTCTCGCTTGAAGACGTGAAGCGAGCTATCCTTCAAGAGGATTTCCGCCGCCGTGAGTTGGCGAGTGCGGATGGCGCTGGGGCAGCGAGCATCGGCCGTGGATATGGTCGAGGAAGAGGCAGAGGACGAGGGGGAGGAAGGTTTGGTGGCAGCAACTTCTACGGAGGCCGCAGGAGTGGCGGTTACGGCAGCGACGACAAGAGCTACGGACGCGGTCGCGGCCGATTCGACGGCGAGTGTCACTATTGCCACAAGAGCGGACACATGTGGCGCGACTGCTACAAACTCCCTGATGGTTGGACCCCTACTCAAGGCCAAGAGGGTAGAGGAGCAGGAGGAGGGAGAGGACGAGGCCGTGGAGGCCGTGGCGGTCGCGGTGGCGGAGCTGCAAACATGAAGAGCGGAGACAACGACAAGGACCCGAGCGACGATCGATACCCGGGTCTATTCTACTTCGTGTCGACGCAAGTACCGGCTGGTCCAGAGAAGGATGAAGGCTTTGAGGAGCCAGCAGCTGTGGGGAAGGTGAACCTACACCCCCTGGACTATTGGGTGATTGATAGTGGCGCTACCTATAGCATGACACCTCGCCCGGACTTGCTCACCGAACTCGAGCCGTCACCGGTGAAGCATGTCACTTCGGCTTTGGGGCAGCGAGCAGAGGTGAAAGGCATGGGCAAGGCCATGTTCAAGGGTGCTGATGGGAAGATGGTGGGCCTCAAGAACGTGATTTGGGTGCCCAGCCTTGCTGCAAACCTGATTTCCGTGCGGCGGTTGGCAAAGGCCGGCATGGACACGAACTCGAAGGGAGCCAAGACCTACACCGCAAGGCTTGGCGATCGAATTCTTTGGGACCTTCATGAGGACAGGGATGTCTACAACGAGATGTGGCAGATCCCAGTGGTCCCTATGCCTAAGGAGAGGCAAGTGGCAGCAAGCATCAGCACCAAGGATGGAGCGGTCGGTAGCGACGATGGCGCGAACGGTCGCGCTAAGGAGAATGAGCTCAAGAAGAGCAAACCTGGAGGGACCAGCAAGTTCAGTGAACCTAAGGAGAGTGATGCAGCAACCAAGGAGCAGCAAAAGGGTGAGGAGAACCCAGAGGCAGCAGCGGAGGAGGATTACGGAGAGAGTATGTAGGGCGCTATTGCGAGCGCGGCATTCTCCAATCCAACTTCGGCTACGGGGGAGTGTGATTGGCTCACCTTGCATCGGCGCATGGGGCATGTGGCCCTGCCCATCTTGCAGCAGCTAGTGAAGAATGAGATGGTTGCTGGCATACGTGTGAAGGGGGAGCCCGATGAGGTGCTTGGCTGCCCGACGTGCATTCAAGCCAAGTTCACCCGGTTTCCGTTCCCTAGTTCGGAGGCAACGGCAAAGGCACCGCTTGATGAGGTGGTGATGGACGTGGTGGGCCCCCTAAAGCTTGGAGCTGCTGGAGCTGAGTATTTTCTCACCATTGTCGACGTCTACACCCGCATGACTTGGGTGTACGTGCTGGCCAAGAAGAGCGACGTGGCTGAAACGTTGAAGACGGATTGGTTCCCGATGGTGGAGCGGCAACAAGACCGTCTAGTCAAGTCAATCCGCACCGATCGAGGGGGAGAGTTCCTGAGCAAGGAGTTTGGGTTGTGGCTGAAGAAGAATGGTATTCGGCACTCCCTCACCATGCCATACTCCCCTGCAATGAACGGCATCGCCGAGCGAGCGAACCGCACAATCACGGAGGCGGCACGCGGGTTGCTCATTGAAGCCGGGCTACCCGACTATTTCTGGCCTGATGCGGTGCGGAGCGCGTGTGTGGCCAAGAACAGAGCCTTGACTCATGCGGGAGCAGACAAATGGGTGCCCTATGTGGAGTGGCTAGGAAGGAAGCCAAAGGTGGATATGCTTCGGGTGTTCGGGTGCATGTGCATGGCGCTCGTGCCTAAGCATCTTCGGCACAACAAGCTTGGTGCCAAGGCGGTGTGGGCCGTGCACTTGGGCATGGCTCAAAACAGCAAGGGATGGCTTCTTTGGGACCCATTCACCAAGAAGTTCTTGGTGAGCAGGGACTGCAAGTTCATGGAGAACTTCATGTACAAGGATTGGAAGGCGGAGAATGAGGCGAAGATAGGCGTGCGGTTTGGGGAGGTGAAGAGTTCCGGTTTGGAGCATGTGGAGTTGCCTTTGGAACTGAGCAGCGGCAGCACAACCACAAGGCAATCCTCCCTTGTGAATGGGGGAGAGGAGGCCAATGATGCAGAGGAAGAAGAGGAGGAGGTGCAGCAAGTGAGCGAGCGTGCACCGTCACTTCCTTCCCGTACTACGAGTGCTCCACGGATTCGAGCCACACCGCAGCAACGCCAAGGCCTTCAAGTCCCTGTAGCTGAGGAGGAAGGAAGGGGGAAGAGGAGAGTTCAACCCCCTAATAGGCTGACCTATGATGCGCCGGGAAAGCAGGGCAAGACAGCCCTGGCCGGAGCGGCAATGATGGTCGGAGACGACGAGGAGAGTGACTACGAGGAGTGTGCCTTCGCGTTCTTCTCTCCGGTGGAGATGCCGGGAGAACCAGCAACTCTCAAGGAGGCTTTGGAGAGTAGTGATGCTGAGGAGTGGAAGAAGGCCATGGAGAGTGAGCTGAAGAGCATCGAGGAGAATGACACGTTTGAATTGGTGGAGCTACCGGAGGGGCGTACGGCGATAACGTCCAAGTGGCTCTTCAAAATCAAGTCGGATGCCGACGGCAAGATCGAGCGCTACAAGTCTAGGCTTGTAGCCAAGGGGTACCAGCAGAAGGAGAAGGTGGACTTCAAGGAGCTGTTTGCCCCTGTGGTGAAGCCGACGACGCTGCGAACCCTATTCGCGGGAGCCGCCATCAAAGGATGGGTAGTAAAGCAAATGGACATCGTAACGGCATTCCTTAACGGCATCCTTGAGGAGGAGATTTTTATGGCGCAGCCAGAGGGGTTTGATGATGGTAGTGGCAGAGTGTGGAAGCTGAAGAAGGCCCTCTATGGGCTGAAGCAGGCCCCTAGGCAATGGTATATGAAGCTGCGCGAAGTGTTGGAGGGGATCGGCTTCACTCCCTCAACGGCCGATCACTCCTTGTTCATGCTTGGCGAGGGGGAGCAGAGGAGTTTCATGGTGGTTTATGTGGATGACATCCTCATTTTCTCACCCTCTTCTGACCTTGTGAAGGAGGTGATGCTGAAGCTTCAAGACAAGTTCAAGTGCAAGGCCCTTGGTGACGTGAGCTTCTACCTTGGGCTCCACATCGAACGAGATGTGGAGAAGCGGTGCATGCGGGTGCATCAACGAAAGTACCTGGAGGCATTGGCTGCCAACTTTGGGCAGAGTGAAGGCCATGTGGCTACACCCTTTCCCTCTGGGTTCAAGTGTGTGAAGGGACCAGAGGAGGAGAGCGTTGGTGAAGAGGAGAGGCGCCGATTTCACTCGTTGGTGGGCAGCCTCATGTATGCGGCGGTAAACACCCGACCGGACGTCGCGTTTGCTACCGGGCAGCTGGCTAGGGTTGTGCAATGCCCTAATGAGGAGCAGGTAGCAGCTGGAATGAGGGTGGCCAAGTATCTTGGCCAAACACCGACCGTTGGGCTGCAATACTCGGCGGCGGCACAAAGGCGCCAAAAGGGCGCGGATGGTGTTGAACCCGGGCGTTTGTTCCTCACCGCCTACTCGGATGCTTCATATGCATCAGAACCAGAGGACATGACAAGTGTGGGAGGCTTCATATGCTGTGTTGGTGGAGGCCCAACTGCTTGGGAGAGCAAGAAGCAGCTTGACCAAGCTTTGAGCTCGGTGGAGTCCGAGTACATGGCACTCTTCCGTGCCGTACGGGAGATTGTGTGGCAGCGGCGTTTGTTGGCTGAATTGGGGGAGGAGCAGCAAGGACCTACCCCACTGTACTGTGACAGCCAGGGTGCCATTGCTCTTGCTAAGAACCCTGTGTTGCATGGACTCACGAAGCACATGAGGGTGAAGTGGCATTGGACGAGGAGCATGGTAACCGCGGGTGAAGTTGAGTTGCGCTACGTGAAGACCACGGGGCAGCCGGCTGACATGATGACCAAGAGGCTGGTGGAGCAGCAGCATTGGAAGTGTTGCAAGCTGGCTGGGATGGCTCTGAACTGAGAGAGCAACATATCCTAAGGCCAACAATCCGAGGGGGAGTTTGTTGGTGCAACCCTACGGTTTGCACTCGGCTTGTTGTCCGTGTGCGTGAATGTGTGTGTGTATGGAATGGTATGAGGGCATGGGATAATATATATTTCATGCTTATAATTGTGTGTGAATGTTGAGTCATGATGTCGAGTGTGTGTGTCGAGTTAATAGCGAGTTATCGCTAGACGCGTGTTACGCGGTCGTTTGTGTCTCGCACGCGGTTTCTATTTTGTCGTGCGCGGTTTCTATTTTGTCCTGTGTCGAACGTTCGGCGTGTCGCAGGTGTGTGCAGCAGACCCATCAAGAACTCAAGGATGAGTTTGTGATGAAGAGCCCGAGCCTTGGTGTCAAGCCTCAAGTGATTTCGAAGCTTGCCAAAAGGGTACACCTCAAGATATTGAAGATAGTTACATTACTTTGTGTAGTGTAACATTTCACTTGGTGTAGGCCCTAGTGAAGGGTAGTTTCGAGACCCTTCGTGGTTGGGGACAGTGTGGCACTGTTCCACATCACTGTACCTCGGCTCTTGGGGTTTGTAGGAGCTGGGAGTCATTCCCAATTCGTAACTCTTCCTATCTTGTGTTCTAAGACTATAGTGGCTGCCATAGTACCGTTCGTTCAAACCGACGCTGTGTCGTCAATTCTTTATCAAATCGTGCAATCTAAATTGATAATTGTAGACGACGTGAAGACGCTCCAGATCCAATTTGAATCAAGTCATTTGCAGCTGTGAGAAGAACGCTATGAACGTTTGAAGCCGCTGTGCAGAAATCCGTCTGTGCTCTCTATCTTTCGTTTTAGGCACATTCAAGCCTATTGTGACTATAACACCGACCACTGCGAAGCCGACTTCACCGAATGGCAAAACAACTTTGTTCTCCGGCGTGCAAGGTGTGCAGACGGCCAGGCTTCTTGGACGTCGCCCAATTGGAGGAGCAAGTCGGCAGATCTGCCGCGAGCGCGAGCACCGTGCGTGCGGGTGGGGCAGTGCGCAGTATGGAACGGGGCGGGGCGGGACAGTGAGCGAGTGCGGCGCGCGGAACGGGGCGGCCTTTGGCACTGGCGACCACAACAAGGCTGAAATGAAACCTGCGCATGAATAAAGAGTTCAATGTTTGAGAATCCGTGTGGTGCACTCTCTCGCATGGTTTCACCCTACATCTAAGACTCACCTTCCTGTAACAATAATCGCGACGTGGTCGTAGTCCAGAAACGACCTCTTCGCTGGGCAGTAGGAAATGAGTTTCCCATGCTTCGACATGTACTCGAAAGCCTTCGAATCGAGAGCGATCCATGTTTTGCCGTTTCGCAGCCTTGGGTGACGTATGTCCAGCAAGCTGTTTGGTACGAACGAGCGACGTTATACTCCACTGGTTCTAATATCATACAATCAAGGGACCAAAGTGTACGTACATATTATGTAAGTCGGGTATGTTGTCGTTCACCGCCAGTTTGGAGGATATGCGATAAATGTCAGCCCCAGAGACCGTGATACCGAATAATGCCAATTGTAGATTGCGCTCCTCTTACGCTGCAAGTGTGCTACGTCGTGGTAGGGAATGGCGTTCAATCTCCCGTCCATCACGTCGTTCAGAACATCAGTGCATGAGTCACTGCATTCTGGAGTCGTACTCATCATTGCGCCTAGTGCTGATGAGCGGGAAGTAGTATTAGCCATGGTTCAGGTAACGTTAATCTTGTAGCTACGCAATAATTTTCGGTCTGTCAGAGTAGTCGCGTAATGACTCGTGCATGAAGTTTGGGAAAGCTTGTTGTGCACCGTTTACGTGGGGTCATAGCTCAATCAGTTTTGGGACGAGGCTATACTACATCCCGATCCGTAAACTACTCCCTTTTGATTTCGCGCTCAAGTTCAATCAGCTGACGTGTCTCAACCGGACTTTTTGGGACGTGTCCGTTTTCAAACATGTAGGATCATATGGAACCGCGTTATAAATATGATCGTGGCAAGGCTACAGAGTTTATTTTCAGTATCAATCAGCCGGTTTTCGACAGGGTTTTGCACAAATCGTCAACTGCTTGGGCGACTTGTTCATTATCGTGCGATCAAGGGGGTTTGACATTCGACCCTTGGGAGTCGTCGATTCGGTTCACAGACTCAGCAATTTGTGTTCGCGCTACGAGATCGTTGTTGCTCAAACCAACAAACATCGATTGCACTGATTGGGTAAAGTTCGCGCCGCGAGTTCGTTGTTCAGAACACGCAGCGCGAACAGGTTCCGAACCGCTGTCGCGGCTTATTCACTGCACACGAGGCGCGAGCGGGACTACTCCCTGAATGTTGAAGGTTTGCTGCTAAAAAACGCTGGTATGATCTTTATCTTATCGTGTGGCCACTGTTCGCGTCGTGGTAGACCAATGAAAACGCGCACACGTCGATTGTTCAGCATCGTTTCTCTCATCGTAACCGTTACGAACATCAAACTGGGCTATAAAACGGCCATGTTTAGTGCACATTCTTTAAACTATCACAGCATCAACGCATCTTGTTTGCACAAAAAAAGCCAGGCAGACACAGACCGTTTGTTACCCTATCAAAGCAAGCACAACGGTATAACAACACACTAAGTTGCTAGCATGGAGAGGGCTAAACACACAAGAAACACGGAGGAGGAGGGAGCTCATGCAAATCAGCGTATGACCCATGCGTTATACACACACAACAAACACGGACATTCGTGAAGATGAATAGTCGAAAGACTAATCGCAAATCATTGTACCTTAGTTGTAGTGCTGATGCCCTTCCGTGTAAAGCTGGCGACCACCATGGACACGCGAATGGCTCATGCCCGGAGGGTTATATCTTGAACAAACAAACACAAACAGATTTATACCTAGCCTAGTATATATAGATTTTCCGATCCTGTTCTACTTTTCCTGTTTCATTTCACGTAGTGCGTGCACATATAGAATTTCCCTCAAATTCCTCCTGACCTGGCACGCGCGTCGCCAAAACATTTCGAAATTTGCGCGTCAACAAACTCGACGGTGCCGATCCGAGAAATATGCTTTGCGCCAAATCTGAACGGTTGCGATGAGGCCCGTTCGAAAGTTGGTCGCGAGTAGTTCCGAGCTCACGCTTTCAGCAAATTGTGACTCGCCACACGGGCCTCTCTCTCGAGGCGCGAACATCCTTTTGATCCGAACTGTCAGTGCTGTTCAGAACATAACTTACTCGAACGTCTCGCTGGTTTCGCCACCAGCACTGAAAACGATTCGCGAGCGGGTAACAATCGCGTCACTACCCACATGGCACGATCAGCTGCTCGCTCAGTGAAAAAACGAACACGCCGCATGAATCATATCCTCCCGAAAGTGGCAGCGCAAACTGCTGCTCGCTCGAACACTTGAGCAACTGCCAACTCGATCACCAGCCAATCCGAACACCCAAAAAGTAGCAGCGCCAGTAGCTGCTCGCTCTGTGATGAACACTTCGCGTGAACAGCAGCCAATCATAGCTGCAAAAACAATAACGCATCGCGAACAGCTGCAGACTCAAAGTCAAAGTTCCTTTTTGAACATCAACCCCTCCTATTGGTTAATGTTAATTTCGCCCCTCCAACTCAGAACACCACGTTTTTTATCCGCTCCTTGCTCCCACTGGTCGAAATCAAGAGGCTGAAGTGAATTTCGCCTCTCCTACTCAGAACACCACATTCTCCTCCGTGCTTCACTCCGATTGGTCGATTCCACACCCAGCTTTTTAGAGATTCGCCTTTTGCCTCAGCTGCCATTTATATTTCTTGATAAAAGCCAGTACGTTGACAAGTACAATAAGGAATGTATGAATTCTTGATCGTACCCAACATGACACACCCCCATAGGCTAAGTGATGGATAGCAGGAACAACAAATGGTCACAAGACCAATCAAGAGAAGAAACAAAACAAGCTCAGGGTGGATCTCAAGATCACCACACAGTCCGAGCACAAGCAAGTGGCCACAAGGCCACTTCACATGCAGTGTTATAACAGCAACGGCAGTACAATGATCACAACCTATTAAGTGTACGCATGCAGGTATAGATATATAGCAGAGCTCAGCAAGTACAAAAGCGAGATCAACAGCCAAGAAAGTGAGGCAGAATAGGCACAAGGCCAAGAGCAGTTCAGAAACACTGATGATCACCAGACCCAAGGGCCTTGGTGAAGATATCAGCAGTGTTGGCCTGGGAGGCCACGTAAGAAAGGCGAAGCTGACCACGCTGCTGCAACTCTCGCACAAGAAAGTAACGAAGAGGAATGTGCTTTGTTCTGCTCTCAAGTCTCTACTCCTGACACAAGGCAATCATGGCCTTGTTGTCAACGAACAGATTCGGTGCCGAATGAGGCCGCTCACCCAAGTCGGTGAGCAAGTAGGTCAGCCAGCGTAACTCCTACGCAGCCATAGCCCCAGCGTATGTCTCGGCCTCACAGCTGGAACTGAGCACAGAAGACGAGCGAGTGGACCTCCACGAGACAGAACCAGTGCCGAGGTTGAAAGTGTAGCTCTGTGAAGACCAGGAAGTCTCCTGGTCGTTGGCCCACGAAGCGTCTGAGTGCCCCAAGCACAAGCCCCAAGCCTAATGTACTAGCCTATTACCGCAACACCCTCCTAGCAGCCCGTCAGTGCTCAGGGCAGTGTCTTCCGAGCGCAACGCAGTGCGGCATGATGCTGAGAGGGTACACGGGGTCACGTCGAGTGCACGTCATCAGGTACATGAGGCAACCCACAAGCTCTGGATACAGACCACTAGGATCTACTGACTCGTCCGAAGGTGGAGCTGAGAGCGTGTGGCCCTTAGGCAGAGGAGTGGACTGTGCCGAGGAGAACTGAAAGCCGAAGCGGAGAAGGACCTGCTGCACCATGTGTGATTGAGTCAGAGTGATGATGCGCACTGCTCTATTCCGGGCGATATGCAAGCCAAGACAACTTCGCAGCTCACCCATATCAGTGCAGGTGTATCTCTTCTGCAGCTCGGCCTTCACAAGGGCCAGTGCCTCACTGTCAGAAGTTGTGAAGACCAAGTCGTCGACGTACACGAGGATGTAGAACGGCGGAAAAGTAGGGTCAGTGCGCAGAATCAGGGATGGGTCAGCAGTCGAAGGAGCGAAGCCAAGAGAAGACAGTGTCGTCCTCAGTGTGTCGTGCCACTCGCGGGGCGCCTGACGGAGACCGTAGATTGGCCGCCTGAGACTCCACTGGGTACCCTCAGGAAAAGACCCAGTGAAGCGAAGTGGGCGGCGCAGCCAGATCTCCTCGTGGAGACTGCCCTGCAAAAAAGTTGTGGAGAAGTCGAGCGAGTGCAGCTCGTAGTCATGCTGTGCCACAACGTGCAGTAACACCCAAAGAGTCGCTATCTTTGGGGTGGGGGAGAAGGTCTGAAAGAAGTTGACCCCCTCACGCTGACTAAAACCTCGTGCAACGTTACGCGCCTTGAAGAGATGCTGAGAACCCGGCGGCCGCTTCACCCTGAAAATCCGCATGCCATCGACTATGTTCGCCTTAGGAGGGGGAGTTCCGTCGACGTAGGTGCCAGTGGACTTCCAGGATGCTATCTCTGATTCCATAGCTTTCTGCCACTGAGAGGAGTAAGGACCCGTGATCGCCTCTGCGTAAGAGTGTGGGGTCGGGATGTCCAGTGCATCCGGGTCTCCCTCAGGGGCAACCAGCATGGCAGCGACATGAGGTACAGCAGCCGCGAGGTACGCCAGCTCAAACTGCCTGTCCTCAAGGACGTCACAGCCAAGGGCAAGCTCACCCCCAACGGACGCAGGACATGGAGAGTCATACACGAGACTCGCGAGGTAGTCAAGGCGGCAAGTAGCAGCAATGTCAGTGAGCTCAGGGACCAAGGCAGACGCAATAGTAGACAAGAAGGTAGGGTCAGTCACAAGTGTGGCAAGACAACGAGTGACAGTCGGACTGGCAGCACGAGCACGGTCAGACACAGGGTCAGGAACGACAGGAAGAGACGACGGGGGTAGTAACGGCAGGACAGCATGATGGGAAACCAAGGAAGGACGAAGTGCCATAGTGTGCGTATTGGGAATAGGAGGAGGGAAAACACGTCGAGCACGACGAACACGAGCAACAGGTGAGGAAACAGGTGAGGTAACAGGTGAGGTAGCACGAGACGTGGGCTCCCGACGCTCAGTTAGGGAGTCGGTCAACGGAGAGTAACGAGGAGGAACAGGCAGAGGGGAGCCAGGCGGTAACTGTGCCTGTGACAAGTCAGGTGGCGGAAACAGTAGAGGAGGAATAGTATCAGTGGTAGACGGCTCTGCAGAGGTAGGCGGAAGACTGAGAAGGTGGCAAAGCGCGGACCCAGGTAGCGGCATTGACGACTGCGGCTGCTCCCAGAACAACGACCGCTGCTGCAGCGGCTACGACGCACCCTCGGAACTAGCTCCTCCAGTACTAACACCAGAAACGCCTCTAGCTCCAGCACGGCCAACACCCTCAGTGGCTGTACCTCCAGCTCCAGTACCTCCAGCTCCTCCAGCTCCAGTATCTCTAGCTCCAGCACCTCCAGCTCCAGTATCTCCAGCGCCAGTACCTCCAGCACCTCCAGATCCAGTGCCTCCAGCTCCAGGAACTAAACCTCCAGCATCCCCAGGGGCAGGACCCCCAGAGACAGCACCCCCAGAAGCTCCAGTAGTAGACCCAGGTAGTGGAAGCGGCGACTGCTGCTGCTCTCAGAACAAGGGCCACCGCGGCAGTGGCTGCAGCGTACCCGCAGAACCTCCAGTAGCAGCACCCATAACTCCGCCAACACGAGGACCCTTAGCACCCCCAGAACCAGCATCCCTAGAGCCCGCACTGTCAAACATTGTATATGTTTGTGCTTTGTAGGCTGTAGTGGGTTTAGCCTTAGGGGGTACAATCTCTAGGGTTTCATACTTGTACTCCCAACTTTCCTAGTTCAATCATCCTTGTTCTCTCTAAGTTTTTAACATGGTATTACGTGCCTAGGTCGTAACCTAGGACCGAACGATAGGGCCCACCGTTTCCGCATAGTCGCGCCCTAGCGCGCCTCGCCTAGTCGCGCCCTCGTGCGCTCTCCTCTCTCACTCACTATCGCGCGCCCAAGCGCGCCTATCGCGATCGGCCCCGCCTAGCCCGCACGCCCTAGCGTGCCCCGTGCGATCGGCCCCGCCCACCTCGTACGCCCTAGCGTGCGACCCCCGCAGCACCACGCGCGTCGCCTGCCCCGCGCGCCCTTACGTGCCCCGTGCGGCCCCGCGCGCTCGCTGCCCCGCGCGCCCGTGCGCGCCCCTTACGGACCGGCCCCGCCCCTTCTCGCGCGCCCTCGCGTGCCCCGTGCGACCGGCCCACACCCACCCGCGCGCCCTTGCGTGCCCCTAGCGTACCGGCCCCGCTCAGCTAGCCCGCCCTTGCGTGCCTCGTGCGGCCAGGTCCCACCCCACTAGCCCGCCCTTGCGTGCCCCGTGCGACCAGGCCCCGCCCTCGCTAGCCCGCCATTTCGTGCCCCGTGCGGACCGGCACCGCTCTGACCTGCACGCCCTCGCGTGCCCCACCTCGAGTAGCGCCGCCCTACCGAGCCGTGCCGCCCTACCGAGCCGCGCCGCCCTACCGAGCCGCGCCACTGCTGCCCTCACTGCTACTGACGCTACTGCTGTTCCTGCTGCTACTACTGCTACTGCTCTTACTGCAACTATGGCTAGCCCTGCTGTGCTCGTTTTCGATGCTGAGGGCCGCCCGCTGAAGTTTGACACCTGGCTAGATGACTTGCACCTGTTCCTCCAGCTCACTGCCAAGGAGGATATCTCGCTGTACGATCACGCACTAGGACTCGCTGCTGCCCCTGCTGCTACTGCTGACAGTACTGCCCGCTCACAGTGGCAGACTCGTGACGCCCACGCTCGCTTCGCTATTCGCAACTCCCTGCCGGTAGATGAGCGCGAGCACTTTGGCCAGCACAAAACTGCGCAGGCACTGTACACTGCTGTAGTTGCACGCTACTCCTCACCTGCCTCTGCTGCGCTAGGCCGTCTCTCGCTCCCCTACCTGTTCCCAGACCTGTCTGCTTTCTCCACAGTCGCTGACCTCATCACGCACCTCCGCACTAGTGAGGCCCGCTTCCGTGCCGCCATGCCCGCTGAGTTTCTTGCCACCCACCCCCCCCCGCTCTGGCTCACTCTCTACCACCTTGTCACCCGTCTCCCTGACTCTCTTCTTGCGGTCAGGGACCACTTCCTCGCTCGCTGCCCCACTGAGCTCACCGTTGACCTGCTCGAGAAGGAACTGCTTGCAGCTGAGACTAGCATAGTCGCTGTAGGTGCCTCTCGTGGCGACCCCCGCACCCCTTTCTTCGAGGGGTGTTCCCCTTCCCCCCTTCTCCCCTCTGTCGCCTCTGTTGCTGCTGTCAACCTAGTTGGTACTGAGCAGGTCGGGACTGTGTCCACTCCGAGTTGGCGCCGCAGCGGCAAGGGCAAAGGGGGCAAGGGAGGTGGAGGTGACGGCGGGGGAGGCGGTGGTGGGGGCGGTGGCGGCAGTGGGGGTGGTGGCGGGGTTGGAGGGGCTAGTGGCAGCGGTGGGGGTGGTGGCGGCAGCGGCGGAGGAGGTGGCCGGGGTGGAGGCGGTGGTTGGGGCGGCGGTGGACGCGGCGGCGGCAAGGGCGGTGGTGGTCGAGGTGGTGGCGGCGGAGGTGGTGGTCGTGGAGGCGCTGGCGGTGGCCAGAGCCAACAGCAGACTCCGTCGTCCCAGGAGCTTCGTGAGTGGTACTCTCAGCACGGGGGGGGGGGGGGGTGGCCTTAGCTGCACTTACGTCATCCGCACTGGTGACCGCACTGGCCAGACGTGTGGGAGGGCGCACACCGCGCAGCGCTGCTTCTCGCGCCTCGACGACGCTTGGCGCACTCAGTTCCCTGCTGCCACTGAGCTGCCCCGCTGGGCTGATCTGATGAGGAAGAACATTGATATCTATGCTCTTGACTTTGATGCTATTCTCACTGCCATGTATGTGTTGTCTACTAGTGGAGAGGGTGCTCAGTACCTGCGTGTTCCGTCCGACCCGGGCATTCGGACCAGTGAGGCTGCCGCTCTAGGTGCTAGTGCGTCTGTTGCCCTAGGTGCTGGTGAGGCTGCCGCTCCAGGTACTCGCGTGTCTGATGCCCCAGGTGCTGGTGAGGCTGCTGCTCTAGGTGCTCGTGAGTCTGCGCCCCCTGGTACTGAGTCTACTGAGGCACTGCACACCTTTACACTGGACTCAGGTGCTTCTCGCTGTTTCTTTCGTGACCGCACTGCCCTTGAGCAGCTTGCTCGGCTAGTTGCTGTCTCCCTCGCTGACCCCTCTGGGGGTCCGGTCATTGCGACCTCCTCCACTGTCCTTCCTTGTCCTGCGGTTCCGTCGGGCACACTGTCAGGTCTCCACCTCCCCTCGTTCTCTACGAACTTGGTGGCGGGTTGTGCGCTCCAGGACGGGGGTGTCCACCAGTTCACCCCTGCCTACGAGCGCGTGACACACTGCACGTGTGCTCGGACGGGCCGTCACCTGGCTACTTTCACTAGGCAGCCGGGGTCGGACCTGTACACACTGACCACTGAGTCCCCTTAGGTAGCTGCGCCTGCGTCTGCGTCAGGTCAGCTATCGGCCCCCTGCTCGTGTCGCTCTCTAGCGCACGAGACCGTCCTCTGGCACCACCGCCTTGGTCACCCGTCCGTGCAGCGCCTTCGTGGCATGCACAAACGGTACCTTGTCTCTGGTCTTCCCAGGGTTCTCCCTCCCCTCCCACCCTCGCCTGCTCCTCCTTGTCTTCCCTGTGTCGAGGGGCGGCAGCGCGCTGCTCCTCACTCCTCCTTGTTTCCCCCGACGACTGCTCCCCTGCAGACGCTCCACATGGACGTGTGGGGCCCAGCCCGCGTCCGTGGACAGGGTCACGAGAGGTACTTCTTGATAGTTGTTGACGACTACTCGCGCTACACCACGGTCTTCCCCTTGCGCACCAAGGGTGAAGTCCCTGATGTTTTGATCCCTTGGATCCGCGCTGCCCGTCTCCAGCTCAGCGAGAGGTTCCACTCGGACTTTCCTGTCCTGCGTCTGCACTCTGACAGAGGTGGGGAGTTTTCCTCCGACCTCTTGAGGGCCTTCTGTCAGGGGGAGGGCATTGAGCAGTCGTTCACGCTTCCGGCCTCTCCACAGCAGAATGGGGTTGCTGAGCGCCGCATTGGCTTGGTCATGGAGGTCGCTCGTACCTCCTTGATCCATGCGGCTGTCCCCCACTTTCTGTGGCCGTTTGCGGTCCGGTACGCTGCGCATCAGCTCAACCTCTGGCCCCGTGTCTCCTTGCCGGAGACCTCGCCCACACTGCTGTGGACGGGGAAGGTTGGCGATGCGTCGCGTTTCCAGGTCTGGGGATCTCGAGCTTTTGTCCGCGATACGTCCGCGGACAAGCTCTCCTCCCGCGCTGTTCCTGGTGTCTTCCTTGGCTTTGTCCCGGACGCGTCTGGTTGGCAGTTTTACCACGCCACCTCGCGCCGTGTCCTGCCCTCTCAGGACGTCACTTTTGACGAGTCGGTGCCCTACTACCGCCTCTTCCCCTACCGCACTGCCCCGCTCCCCCCCCCGCCTCTCTTCCTCGCGCCAGGTGCTGCTGTGGTAGACCCCCTCCCCCCTCAGGGTGCCGCTCCCTCAGGTGTGTCCCAGGTAGACCCGGTTGAGCCTATCGAGGTAGCTGTCGACTCTCGTCCTGCTAGGGGTGCTGAGCCTGAGCGTGCGGAGCCTGGGGGTGCGGAGCCTGGGGGTGCGGAGCCTGGGGTTGCGGAGTCTGGGGGTGCGGAGCCTGCGGGTGTTGAGTCTGGGGGTGCTGAGTCTGGGGGTGCTGAGCCTGGGAGTGCTACGTCTGAGGGTACTGAGCCGGAGGGTGCTGCGACTGAGAGTACTACACCTGGAGGCGCTCTTTCCTCACAGCAACTGCGTGAGTGGTACTTACAGTACTGCAGCCTCAGAAGAGGTGCTGCTGGAGCTCGTGCTCGTGCTTCCCCTCCTAGGCGGGAGCTGCCCTCTCCCCAGCGGCTCCGAGAGTGGTACGCTCGTCGCTGCAGTCTCCGGAGTGGCGCTACTAGTGCTGCTGGTGCTGGAGCTGCTGGAGGTGCTACTGGTGCTGGTGCTGCTGGAGCTACTGGAGGTGCTGGTGCTGCTGGCGGTGCTGCTGGCGCTGCTGGAGGTGCTGCTGGTGGTGGTGCTGCTGGAGCTGCTGGAGGTGCTGCTGCTGCTGGCGGTGCTGCTGGAGCTGCTGGAGGTGCTGCTGGAGCTGCTGGAGGTGCTGTTGGTACTGGTGCTGCTGGTGCTGGTACTGCTGGAGCTGCTGGAGGTGCTGCTGGTGCTGGATCTGCTGGAGGCACTGCTGCTGCTGGTGGTGCTGCTGGAGCTGCTGGACGTGCTGGTGCTGCTGGTGGTGCTGCTGGTGCTGGAGCTGCTGGTCCTGGAGGTGCTCGTACTGGAGGTACTGGAGCTGCTGGGACTGGAGCTGCTGAGGGGGTTGGAGCTGGAGTTGCTGAGCGGCCGCGGCCGTACTACGTTCCGCTCCTTCAGCAGGTTCTTGGTCTCCCGCCCTCTACTGGTCCTACTCCTCCCCTACTGAGTCCACCGCCTGTCCAGTCACAGTCACAGTTACAGCCTGCCTCTCCGCTGCCTGGTCCTTCTCCTTACACTGCGCCGACGGGTAGTCTTACTGAGCGTCGTGAGCCTGAGTCTCGTCCTCCGTCGCCTGAGTCTAGTCCAGAGTCGCCTGAGTCGCGTTCAGAGTCGCCTGTCCGCGCTGTCCGCGCTGGTCGTCGTGCTCCGCGTCAGCGTCCTCCTCCTGTCCTTGGCACTCACTATATTACCCTGCGTCCTTCCACTGCTCCACAGCGTGTCCCTCTGCCGTCTCCTCCTGCGTCCTCTCTTCCTGACGTTGCTGACCCGCCGTCAGACCTTACTCGTGCTGCCAGTCCTACTGTCGCGCGTCTCCTTGCCACTGTTGTCACTGACCCTACCTTTGAGTCCTCTGCTGCGTCTGCTCTAGTCGCTGAGCTTGTTGACTTTGCTGCCGCCTGTCGTCTAGACTACGCCGCTAGCCTTGTTGCTGAGTCTGAGTCTGTCTGTCCTCCGTTCGTCGGGGGTGAGTGTGCTCTTGGCACGGACGTCCTTGAGGACAGACAGGAGGAGTTTGAGTGCTTTGCCGCTGCTTTACCTCATCTCGTGTCCATGCTGATTGCCCCTGAGGGAGACCCGGATGCACCAGACATCCCGACCCCACGCTCTTACGCAGAGGCGATGGAGGGTCTCTACTCCTCTCAGTGGCAGACAGCCATGGACGCAGAGATGGCTTCCTGGAAGTCCACAGGCACCTACGTCGACGACGTTCCCCCACCTGGGGCGAACATCGTCAGTGGCATGTGGATTTTCAGGGTGAAGCGGCCGCCGGGTTCTTCGCCTGTCTTCAAGGCGCGTTACGTTGCACGAGGCTTCAGTCAGCGAGAGGGAGTTGACTTCTTCCAGACCTTCTCCCCGACCCCGAAGATGACCACTCTTCGGGTTCTGCTGCACGTCGCTGCTCAGCGTGACTACGAGCTCCACTCTCTTGACTTCAGCACTGCTTTCCTACAGGGCAGCCTGCACGAGGAGATCTGGCTGCGCCGCCCACCTGGCTTCACTGGGTCGTTCCCTCCTGGTACCCAGTGGAGCCTCCGGCGGCCAGTCTACGGTCTCCGCCAGGCACCCCGTGAGTGGCACGACACACTGAGGACTACTCTTGCTGCTCTTGGGTTTGCTCCTTCTACTGCTGACCCGTCGCTGTTTCTACGCACCGACACCACTCTGCCACCGTTCTACATTCTAGTGTACGTAGACGACTTGGTCTTTGCTACTGCTGACACTGAGGCACTCGCCCACGTGAAGTCGGAGCTGCAGAAGAGACACACGTGCACAGACCTGGGTGAGCTGACAAGCTATCTTGGCTTGCGTATCACCCGAGACAGAGCACAGCGCACCATCACCTTGACTCAGTCACACATGGTGCAGCAGGTCCTTCAGCGCTTCCGCTTCACGTACTCCTCGCCTCAGCCCACTCCTCTGCCTACCGGTCACTCGCTCTCAGCTCTGCCTTCGGATGAGTCCGTAGAGCCGAGTGGCCCGTATCCAGAGCTTGTGGGCTGCCTCATGTACCTGATGACTTGCACTTGACCTGACCTTGCATACCCTCTTAGCATCCTAGCACGCTATGTCGCTCCTAGCCGTCACCGGAAGGAGCACATGGATGCCGCTAAGAGGGTGTTGCACTACTTGTGCAGTACGTCGGGCATGGGGCTTGTGCTTGGAGGACGGCGCGACGTTGTCCTCACTGGACACTCAGACGCTTCTTGGGCTGACGACCAGGCTACTCAGCGGTCGTCTCAGGGTTACACCTTCAGCCTTGGCTCTGGCTCAGTTTCTTGGCGTTCTACACGCTCGTCTTCCGTTCTCAGCTCCAGTTGTGAGGCTGAGATCTACGCCACAGCCATGGCTGCCCAGGAGCTACGCTGGCTCACCTACCTGCTGACCGACCTGGGAGAGCGGCCTCATTCTCCTCCAGTGCTGTACGTCGACAACAAGGCCGCCCTTGCCTTGTGTCAGGAGCACAGACTGGAGCACAGAACGAAGCACATCGCTCTTCGCTACTTCCTTGCTCGAGAGCTGCAGCAGCGTGGTCAGCTTTGTCTTACCTACGTGGCCACTCGGGCCAATACTGCTGATGTGTTCACCAAGGTGCTTCAGCCTTGTGATCATCAGCGTTTCTGTACTGTTCTAGGCCTAGTGCCTACTGTCCCTCACTTGCTCACTTCTTGACTCTGCTTGTACTGTGATCTCTATATATATACCTGCATGCTTAAACTTGCTAGGTTGTGATCACTGTACCTCTTGTTATATTATCAAACTGCATGTGAACTGGTCTTGTGACCGCTTGCTTGTGCTCGGAATTTGTGTGGTATCCTTGAGATCCACCCTGAGCTTGTTTTGATTTGCTTTGCCTTGACTGGTCTTGTGACCATCTGGTTGTCTCCCACTTTGCCTATGGGGGTGTGTCAAACATTGTATATGTTTGTGCTTTGTAGGCTGTAGTGGGTTTAGCCTTAGGGGGTACAATCTCTAGGGTTTCATACTTGTACTCCCAACTTTCCTAGTTCAATCATCCTTGTTCTCTCTAAGTTTTTAACACGCACCTACAGGGTCACCACCCCCAAAACCAGCACCCTTAGAGATCGCACCTCCAGAGTCACCACCCCCAACAGCACCGGGGTCAACAGCGCCATGCTGCAGAGGAGGCGAAGACGACCGGGGAGGAAAACCAGGAGGCGTCTCCAAGCGTGGCGAGCGGTGAGAGGCTGCTGTGTCGTTAGCAGCAAGGTCACCCCCCTCAGCTGGGCCAGAAGGGTCTGAGGAGACCTCCAAAGGCATAACCGAGGGGAGTGGGGTGACTTGAGACACACCTGAGTGAGCAGGACGAGGGGGGAGGGGGGGGCGGGGGGGTCTACCTGGGGGGGGCCTGGAACCAAGAAGAGGGGTGGGGGGGGCACGGGGGAACTGCGGTGGGGGTAGAGACAATAGTAGCAAACCGACTCGTCAAAGGTGAAGTCGCGGGAGGACAGGACGCGGCGAGTGGCTGGGTGGTAAAACTGCCAGTCAGGGGCGTCGGTGGGAAAACCAAGTAAGACGCAGCGAACAGTGCGCGGAGAGAGCTTGCCCGCGGTAAGATCGCGGACAAGGGCAAGCAAACCCCAGACCCGAAACCCGGATGCATCGCCGACCTCCCCCGTCCAAAGGAGGGTAGGCGAGGTCTCTGGATGTGAGACACGGGGCCAGAGGTTAAGCTGATGCGTGGCATATCGGACCGCAAACGGCCACAGAAAATGGGGAGCAGCCGCGTGGATCATGGAGGTGCGAGAAACCTCCATGATCAAGCCAATGCGGCGCTCAGCGATCCCATTGTGCTGTGGAGAGGCCTGGGTGATGCCTTCCTCACGGCAAAAATCCTCAAGGTGACCGGAGGCAAACTCGCCACCACGGTCAGAGTGCAGACGGAGCACCAGGAGGTCCTGCTGGAACCGTGCCCTCAGCTGAAGACGAACAGCACGGATCCAAGGGATCAGTACACCTCGAACGTTGCCCTTATGCTCTAAGGGAAACACCGTGGTGTAGCACGTGAAGTCATCGACGACCAGCAGAAAGTAGCGCTCCCGGCGCGGCCCACTGACAGGGGCGGGGCCCCACACGTCCATGTGCAGCGTCAGAGAGAAGCACTGGTCGGAGGAAACGAGGAGGAGTGAGGAGTGGCACGCTGCCGCCCCTCGATGTAGGGAGTGCACGGCGGTGCAAGCGACGGTGGGAGTGCATGCAGGGACTGTGGGAGCCCAGAGACAAGGCGACGCGAGTGCATGCGACGGAGACGCTAGAGGGAGGGGTGACCAAGACGGTGGTGCCAGAGGAGGGACTGGTGCGTGAGCAACCAACACGAGCAAGACGCAGCTACCTGACCTGACGCAGCCACCTTGGTGGACTCATTGTACAGTGTGAACAGTCCAGACCCAGGCCTTCGTGTGAACGTGGCTAGGTGAGCTCCAGTCGTTGTGTCCGTACTGATCGCAACTCGCTCACCTCCAAGAATCGTGGTGGTCACGAGATGATCATAGAGGTGGCCTACACTCACCAAGTTCGTAGCGAACGAGGGGAGGTGCATGCCTGTGAGAGAGCCAGAGGGAACTGCCGGACATGGGAGAACAGTGGAGCTACGAGCGTCTACGGGACTGGAGGTGGGGTCGGTCAGAATGACAGGGACATGAGCCAAGAGGGGTGTGACGGTGGTGCTGTCGCAGAAAAAGCAACGAGTCGCACCGGAGTCCAGTGTGAACGTGAGCGAAGCCTCCGCAAGAACTGCACACGGTTGGAGACGGTTGAGGGGGTGATACACATCAGACAATGTAAGGAGGGAATGAAGGGGGCTATCAAGGCAAATATGGAAGCACCACGTCAACGGGGAGAAGGCACGGCTCAAATCAGACGGTTTTTTCTGAGATACAGCACACGATTCAGGATTGAGAGACGAGGAACTTTGGGTATACTGGGAAGGATGGGTTGAGAAAAGGGGAAGCGGGAAAGGGAGGTCAGAGGGGGGATTCTCAGGGCATCATGGGCATGTAGTGAGGGATTGGGGGAAGAAGAGAGGAAGGTGGGAAGGTGGGGAGGGAGGGAGAAAGGGTGGAAGTAGGGACAGGAGGGAGAAAAAACATTATGTATGAACACAACGCCCGAGGTGAGGTAACTAGTATCGAGTGAGCCGAGCGCGTGAGGAGAGCGCAACACGTGTAGCGAGGACAATTGTGAGTGTGCGTAGTGTGATGGATATGTATGAATTGCAGGCCATGCACAGGATATGACGAGACGGTTTGAACTAAAGAGCGAGCTGGAGGGAGCATTTGTATGGAAAGTGAAGGATGGAGGAGGCTTGGGTGGTCCCAGATTCGGTTCGGTGTGAGAGATGGGTGGATAAAGGAAGATGTTGGTTTTGTTTTTGTGCTCTGCAATGATTGGTTTTAAGCATTATTGAACTGTGCCGACACAAGAAAAGGGCACAGCAACTCTCTAATCACAAAATTCATTATCACAAATGATTCATACATCCATTGAGTCCGTGATGAAAACAAAGTGGCTGGACGAAGACATATGAAGCCTGAAGCACTGGGTTAACCGAGCATGAGCATCTGGCTCCCTCTCACTTGTGGTGCGCAGCGTAACCGTCTCTTAACCACGATCAGCGACATGCATACGTCCACGGCTCAATATTTGAAGCTCGTGAAAATGAGCTTATATGCCATCTCGTTGACCGATGATTCTGACCGCGGTAAAACTGACACTTTTCCAAAACGCATTCCCACGACGCGTTCCCATGATGCTTTCCCACGACGATTTTCCAAAATGATTTCCCAACAGACCTTCCGATTCATATAGTACGATTGCATGTCTGCTCAAGCTATCGACGTAAGCAATATGATGTAGTCGCACGTGTCACACGTGTCGCGCGTTTCGCGGCGAATCTAATCGAACGATCCGTCCATTGACGACAGCGCCTGACTGACCTCAAGTCGTGCTGACGTCGGAGCGATCGGAACGCAGACCGGCAAAGATGCCAGCCAATGCGAACGCGGTGTTGCGACGCCAATGTTTCGGGTCGCAGTACCACCCACCGGTTAACGCCCAGACGTTAGGGTAACCGCCAGCAGCAGCGCCGCCTCCTCCCATGCTGTGCGAGATTTAGGAGTGTTAACGAAAGCAAGCGCGATCGGAACGGTTGATGGGAAGGGGAGCTGGATCAGTGGTGGCGGCGAACAGCAATGGCGACAGATGCAGCGGGAATGACGGGAGCCTGGAGCAGGACTTTTGGGTAATATGGCTGTATGTTGAAGTGATGGAGACGCGTTACAAGCTGGAAGGAGCAGACTAAAACCGAATCTTGATGGCAAAAGGCAGTTGGCATTTGGAACGCAGCTACCGACCACACTAGAAAATTTGAAGATTCACAGTGAAATGAATTTCCATAACTTCAACGTTAATGTGCAACGCGTTCATTGATATGCAATGCTACGACAGTTCATGAATCAGAATATAATTATATATTACCGTATTCTCCCAGACATAACACCCTAGGGTATTATGATAAATACAGGGAAAACATGGGGGGGGTCTTCTCATCGGAAAAAGCTACATACCACCCGGGTCTACTGATATGACATTTTTTAGTATAAGGATTTTGATAAATGGACAGTTTGGGTGTTTTCAAAATTGGTTTAACATCACAGTCAGAGGCGAGAACGCGAGTTTCGGCTCCAACATTCTCACCCCCTCAAAATTGCCATGTGGCACCTCTTTGGCCACTTGTTAGCGAATGATCTACCAGCGTGGCAACAGCGAAAAGGGTAGGAGGGAGGTGATTCCGACAGATTCTTTCGAAATTGCCATGGAATTTCATCGAGGAAGTGATGGTCGCAAAGTCCTCCCGTATTTGCACCTACTCCTTACTAGCTATAATAACGAATCTTGTAAGAAAAGGGGGGTGTTATACATAATCACCCCAAAAGGGGGGGTATCATACAAACGAGGTTGCCTATAACTGTCAAATGTTGATGTTTGTGATAGGCTGTAGTGAGGTGCTCCTTAGTGAGTACAACTCAGTTAGGGTTTGCTATTTTTATCACCCACATTCCTAATCTCATCATTCCGTTGCATTCTATTTCTGAGATGGTATCACGAGTAGGTTTAGAATCCTTGCCTAGCCTAGCCTAGCTCGCGCCCTCGAGCCCTCCGCACCCTAGCGCGCCTCCGCGCCTTACGCGCCCTCCGTCACGCGCCCTAGCGCCCTCCGTCACGCGCCCTAGCGCCCTCCGCACCTTACGCGCCCTCCGTCCCGCGCCCTAGCGCGCCTCCGCGCCCTAGCGCCCTCCGCGCCTTACGCGCCCTCCGTCACGCGCCCTAGCGCCCTCCGCACCCTAGCGCCCTCTGCGCCCTCCCTAACGCGTCCTCCGAGCCGTCCGTAACGTGCCCTCCGCGCCTTCGCGCCTAGCCCTCCCCTACGCGCCCTCCACGCCCTCCGTATCGCGCCTCCGCCCCAGCCCGTCACGTAGCCCGTGCGTCCTACCCTTGCCCGTCGCGTAGCCCGTGCGCCCTGCCCCAGCCCGTCGCGTGGCCCGTGGCCCCTGCCCCAGCCCGTCGCGTTGCCCGTGCGCCCTGCCCTACCCGTCGCGTAGCCCGTGCGCCCTGCCCTAGCCCGTCGCGTAGCCCGTGCGCCCTGCCCCAGCCTGTCACGTCGCCCATGCGCCCTGCCCCAGCCCGTCATGTCGTCCGTGCGCACTGCCCCTAGCCCGTGTGCGCCCGTGCGCCCTGCCCCTAGCCCGCGCGTCGCCCTGCCCCTAGGCTGCGCGCCCCCGCAGGTATCGTGCCCCGCAGGTAGCGCGCCCCGCGGGTTGCGCGCCCCGCAGGCAGCGCGCCGCGCGGGTAGCGCGCCCCGCGGGTAGCGCGCCCCGCAGGCAGCGCGCCACGCGGGTAGCGCGCCCCGCAGGCAGCGCACTCTGCAGGAAGCGCGCCCCGCAGCGCTTTAGTGCCATAAAATAAATAAATTAATTAAACCCTAAAAAGAAAAAAGAAAAAAAGAGGGGTTCAGGGTGTTGGGCTGCAACTGTCGCCCGCGTTCCTGCTTGCCGGACGACCTGCACAGTTCCCTACATACCGTAGCCGTCAGTACTGCAGCCCCTACTGTCGCACGTACTTTCCACTGCCAGTGGCTCTACTAGCGGCAGCCGATAGCCGCACTTACAGTCTCTAGCTCGAGCCGTTCTAGCTCCAGCCACTCCTAGCTCCAGCCGTGTCTAGCTCCAGCCGTTCTCACTCCAGCCGTTCTGGCTCCAGCCGTTTCAGCTCCAGCCGTTCTAGCTCCAGTCATTTTCGCTCCTCGCTCCTAGCTCAGTTTTCTCCGTGCTCCAGTCGTTCCTCGCCTAGTTTCACCTGGCGCTCCTAGTTGTTCTCGTTGTTTCACTGCAGCCGTCCCTAGCTCCTGACGCTCCTAGCCTTTATCATGGCGTCCACTAGGGTTCTCCAGCAGCAGGGACAGCAGCAGCGGCAGTTTCAGCAGTGGCACCCGCAGCAGCAGTGGCGCCCTCAGCAGCAGCTCCGCCCTCAGCAGCTGTGGCGCCCTCAGCAGCCGTGGGAGCCTGGTGGTTCGGGTAGCGTTGGCTGCAGCAGCGGCTCAGCCAGCTTGGGGGCTCGTCGCGGTGGGCGCGACATCGGCCCCTGCCAGTACCGGATCCTGACCGGCCCTGGTGCTGGCACTACCTGCTGGCGTCCTGACCACTCTGCATAGCGCTGCTACAGTCGCCTCGACGACCTCTACCGTGAGCGTTTTGGGCCTGAGTCAGCTCCCCCGATCTGGCCCGGTCTGTTTCGTAGTGGTTACCCTGTGTTTGATATGTCTATGGAAGCTGTTTATTCTGTCACGTACGGATCTCTTGGCTTACGTGTACCTAGCTTAGGACCTTTGCCTGTTGCTAGTGTCGGTACTTGTGCTTTTAGTGTAGGTGCTTGTGTAGTCACTAGCCCAGCCGTGACGACTGCTGTTGCGTCGCTCTCCTTCACGCTGGACTCCGGCGCGTCTCGGTGCTTCTTCCGCGACCACACCACTGTCACACCTCTTTCGGCTCCAGTCCCAGTTGCCCTGGCTGATCCTACTTCAGGACCAGCAGTTGCTCGCAGCTCGACCACTCTCCCGTGCCCAGCTGTCCCCTCTGGTTTCCTCACTGGTCTATACATCCCCTCGTTCTCTAGGAACTTGGTGGGTGTTGGATACCTTCAGGACCGGGGGATCACAGTCACTTTTCCTGCGTACGGGAGGACTGCGATCTGTACGGACTCTTCCACCGGGGCAGTTCTTGCCACTTTCACCAGAGAGCTCCACTCAGGTCTCTTCGTCCTGCACACTCCGCCCCCGCAGGTAGCTGCGTCTGGTCAGGTTGCTTCGCCCCCCCCGGTAGCAGAGTCCGGTCAGGTTACTGCGTCCCCACCGGTTGCTGTGTCCTGTCAGGTTGCTGGGTCCGGTCAGGTTGCTGTGTCCGGTCTTGTTGCTGCGTCTTGCTCGTGTCGGTCTTTCACCCACCGGACCGTCTTGTGGCACCACCGTCTTGGCCACCCGTCGATCCCCCGCCTCCGCACTATGGCTAGTCACCGTCTTGTCTCAGGTCTCCCTCGCGTCTTCCCGTCGCTCCCTCCCTCGCCTGCGCCGCCGTGCACTCCTTGCGTCGCCGACCGTCTTCATGCCACTCCGCACTCCTCCTCCCTTCGTCCGGCCACTGCTCCCTTCCAGACACTCCACTTGGATGTCTGGGGCCCTGCACCTACGCAGGGACCTGAGAGGGAGCGCTACTTTCTGGTGGTCGTCGACGACTTCTCCAGGTACACCACGGTGTTTCCTCTCGCGAAGAAGTCCGAGGTGACTTCTACGCTGATCCGGTGGCTTCTAGCCACTGAGGGCACTCGTGGCCGTCGTGTCTCCTGTCTCCACTCTGACCGTGGGGGTGAGTTTCGCTCAGGCATTCTTGCCGGATTCTGCGGCGAGAAGGGCATCGTACAGTCCTGGACGCTGCCGGAGTCCCCACAGCAGAATGGGGTTGTTGAGCGCCGCATTGGCTTGGTCATGGACATCGCCCGCACGTCCATGATTCATGCCCGTGCGCCCCATTTTCTGTGGCCTACGCGGTTCGCTACGCCGCTCACCAGCTGAACCTCCAGCCGCACGTCTCGCGGCCAGAGGCTTCACCGACCAGTCTTTGGACCGGGTCCCCTGGTGTTGGGTCAGCTTTTCGTGTCTGGGGCTGCCTTGCGCTTGTCCGCGACACCTCTGCGGACAAGCTCTCGGCTCGCGCCGTCCCCTGTGTCTTCCTTGGTTTCCCGGTAGCCTCGGCCGACTGGTCCTTCTACCACCCGCCCCTCCACCAGTTCCTAGACTCCCGTGACGTCCGATTCGACGAGTCAGTGTCCTACTGCACCCGGTACCCCTGTCGAGGTCTCCCAGTTCCCCCTACCCCCCTTTTCCTCGCACCCTCTCTTCTCCCTGCTCCCGCTCCTCCGGTACCCCCACCCCCCCCTGGTCCTGCCCTGTCAGGTGTGTCTCACGCTACCCCTCTACCCCCGGTCGCGCGTCAGGTAGCGTCTCCCTCCCCGCAGTCCTCCGCACAGTCCCCTCAGCAGCCTTCGGTACTTCCGCGACAGGTTATTGTGGACTCGGTTGGTGTTGGAGCTGGAGGTGCAGCCACTGGCGGTACTCGGTCTGGGGGTGCTCGTTCGAGGGGTGCTGGAGTTGGAGGTGCTGGCGCAGGTGGCGCTAGCCCTGGGGGTGCTGGAGCTGGAGGTTCTGGCACTGGAGGTGCTAGTTCTGGGGGTGCTGGAGCTGGAGGTGCTGGCACTGGAGGTGCTAGTTCAGGGGGTGCTGGAGCTGGAGATGCTGGCACGGGAGGTGCTAGTTCTGGGGGTGCTGGAGTTGGAGGTCCTGGCACTGGGGGTGCTAGGACAGGGGGCGCTGGAGCTGGACCCTGACCCTGTTGGTACCCCTTCTGGGGACACTGGTACTGGGGGTGCTAGTTCTGAGGAGACTGGAGCTGGGGGCACTACGTCTGCGGAGAGCACTCCGCCTCCCCACCGCCACGACACGCGTTACCAGGCGGCCTGCCGGCGTGCGCGCGAGGAGCAGGAGCGGTTGGAGCGGGAGCGGCAGGAGTTGCGACAGTTGGACCTGCTGGAGCAGCAGCAGCGGCGGCAGCAGCAGCGGCGGCAGCAGCAGCGGCGGCAGCAGCAGCAGCAGCAGCAGCAGCAGCAGCAGCAGCAGTAGCAGCAGCAGCAGCAGCGGCAGCCACAGCAGCAGCCGCCACAGCCACAACAGCAGCAGCAGCAGCAGCCGCCGCAGCCACAGCAGCAGCAGCTCCCTCTGGAGCGGCAGTTGTTCCCGCCCGTGAGTGGCCTTCGGGCCCTTGGTCTTCCCTCCTCTCCTCCTGTTCGCTCTCAGTCTCCCCCTGCATTTGGTCCCACGTTTCCTCCTCCTGACGACCGTCCGACGGTCTGGTCTTCCCCTCCACCGCAGTCTCCTCCTCCTGTTGTCCGTCACTACCGTTCCCGTCCTTGTCCTCCGGGTACTCGTCCCTCGTCCCCCGTTACCGACCTTCTCACTGCCCTCCTTTGTACTTCTCTTCGTCGTTCTCCTCCTTCGGTGTCCATTCTCCCGTCTCCTCCTCCGTCTTCTCTTCCTGTCTCCCCTACTCCTATCTCCGACTACTACCGTGCTGTTCGCCCTGTTGTCTCCCGCGTTCTAGCCACTGTTGTCACCGACCCTCGTTTCTCTCCGTCGTCTGTCTCGGCTCTCACTGCCGCTGTCGGTGACTTTGCCGCCGCCAGCCACCTTGACTACCGCACTCGTGTGGTGCCCGCTCCGCCTACCCGTCCTCTGTCCGTCGGGAGTGAGTTTGCCCTTGGCTCTGACGTCCTATGTGGCGAGAGGCTTCAGTCAGCGCGAGGGAGTTGACTTCTTTCAGACCTTCGCTCCGACCCCGAAGATGACTACACTTCGGGTGTTACTACACGTAGCAGCACAGCGTGACTACGAGCTCCACTCCCTCGACTTCTCCACTGCCTTTCTCCAGGGACGACTGCACGAGGAGATCTTGCTGCGCCGTCCTCCCGGTTTCACTGGTACTTTCCCTCCTGGGACCCAGTGGAGCCTGAGGCGACCAGTCTACGGTCTCCGCCAGTCGCCCAGTGAGTGGCACGACACTCTTCGCTCCACGCTTCGTGACCTAGGGTTTCGCCCTTCCTCTGCTGACCCGTCACTGTTTGTTCGTGCCGGCTCCACTCCTTTCTTTATACTCGTCTACGTCGACGACTTGGTCTTTGCTACACCAGACAGGGCAGCTCTGGCTGAGGTGAAGTCCGAACTGCAGAAGAGACACACGTGCACTGACCTTGGTGAACTGCAGCGCTACCTTGGCCTGCAGATCACCAGGGACAGAGCCGCTCGCACCATCACGTTGACGCAGTCACATATGGTGCAGCAGGTCCTTCAGCGGTTCGGGCTTCAGCACTCCACCACACAGCCCACTCCTCTTGTTGTAAACCACAGACTCACCGGCCCCTTCCCCGACGAGCCTTTTGAGCCCAGTGGTCCCTACCCAGAGCTTGTTGGCTGCCTCATGTACCTGATGACCTGTACTCGCCCGGACCTCGCCTACCCTCTTAGTGTCCTCTCTCGCTTTGTTGGACCTGGGAGGCACCGTCCTGTTTACTGGACGGCTGCCGTGAGGGTGGCGAAGTACCTGGCGACTACATCAGGCATGGGGCTTGTGCTTGGAGGGACTCGACCAGTTGAGATGACTGGCCTCTGTGACTCTTCTTACGCTGACGACGTGGAGACTCAGCGCTCGAACCAGGGTTACTGTTTCAGTCTGGGAGCTGGGGCTGTGTCGCGGAGGTCCACACGGTCGTCGTCGGTGGCTTCGTCCAGTGCAGAGGCAGAGATCTACGCCGGTGCTATGGCTGCTCAGGAGCTTCGCTGGTTGACCTTCTTGCTCGCTGACCTTGGTGAGCGACCTCGCACTGCTCCGACCTTGTTCGCTGACAACAAGGCCATGATTCTCTTGTGTCGCGAGCCTCGACTGGAGACCAGGGTGAAGCACATCGACGTCCGGTACTTCCTCCTGCGTGAGCTACAGCGACGCGGCCAGGTGCGCCTGGACTTTGTGGCCTCAGAGGCCAACACTGCTGACCTCTTCACCAAGGCCTTGGCGCCTGGTGATCACCATCGGTTCAGTGTGCAGTTAGGGCTTGTTGAGGCAGGTCCTCGGTTGCTGTAGCCTTGTTGCTTGCTCTGCTTGTGCTTTGCTATTATATATCATAGTGAACTCTTGAACTGGCCTTGTGGCCGCTTGCTTGTGCTCGGAATTTGTGTGGTGTCCTTGAGATCCACCCTGAGCTTGCTTTGCTTCTTGCATTGACTGGTCTTGTGACCGTTTGTTCACCCTGCTTGCTTTGATGCCCCTCACTTAGCCTATGGGGGTGTGTCAAATGTTGATGTTTGTGATAGGCTGTAGTGAGGTGCTCCTTAGTGAGTACAACTCAGTTAGGGTTTGCTATTGTATCACCCACATTCCTAATCTCATCATTCCGTTGCATTCTATTTCTGAGAATAACACCCACCCCGCACAAGCTACCCAGGGGGTGTACAATTTCGGCGGGTGTTATGTCCGGGAGAATACGGGTATGTTCTGTAACTGCCTGTAGGATTTACCCTAGTGTAGTTATCTTATCCTGTTGGTGGTGCACCTTCTTGCATGTGTCTTTAATCAATTTGTACTCTGCAATTCACTAATTTCGCTCCTCGTACTTTCGCAGGTGCAGTGCAGCGCGCTGGGTTGAATCCCGGGTAACCCAATGCAGATTATGAAATTTCGGGTACAGAAGGAAATCTGGTACACCCATGCAATTAGAAGGTCAGATGGCTGTATTGAGTGTGAAATGTGAGCCGCTCATATATTGCACCAATCAAACGGATCAAAGGGCTCTCCATTCCTTCGCACTGCAAGCACAAGGAGACAAGGTGCACGCACAAATCCATGGCTACCCTCTTAAAATATTCCTCTTAGAACAACATCCTGCCCTGCACACTGCGACCACGGGGAGGTGCCGTGACTTGCATGCACAAACAGCATTGGAGCACCCATTCATACAACGGGGACCCTGAATGGGATAGACACGGACGGAATCCATGTAGAGCAATCATCCCAAACTCAGAGCAACTTGAAGTGCCTTTATGACGGCCGAGGGGAGGAGTGAAAAGGAGAAGGGGGGGGGGGGAGGGGGGGAGGGGGGGTGGGGGTGGGGAGAGGCGACATGGCAAGGTCGCATGTTACAAGGCAGACGAGCAGAAACTCGTGTTCAACTTTTCAGCATGCTCACCTTCAGCATGCTCACCTTCGAAGTGCAGATGCGGCCCCATGGACCGCCCAGTGTTGCCCACCAGCGCCACCACCTGCCCTGTGTGCACCCTCTGGTGGGGAGAAAATGCAGAGTGCAGGGGGGAGAGAGTAGGGTTGGGTAGGGGGAAGGGCGTGTGGTGAGGGGTGCAAGGACCGGCCAGTGTTGCCCACCAGCGCCACCACCTGCCCTGCTCGCACCCTCTGCTGGGGTGAAGAGACGAGTGGAAATGAGAAGTGCACGGGGGAGGAGGATGGAGGCGGGTGGGTAGGGGGGGAAGAAAGGGTGTGTGATTCGATGCCACGGACTTGCAAGTGTTGCCCACCAGCGCCACCAGCGCCACCACCTGCCCTGCTTGCACCCTCTGGTGAAAATGAAGAGTGCAGGGAGGGGGAGAGGGGCGTGGAGTGAAGGCAGGCGAGTGGGGAGGCAGGAATAGAGTCTGAATGAACTGGCATAAGATCAGATCAGAGCGGAACTGCGAGTGTTGCCCACCGGTGCAGCCACCTGCCTCTCCCATCCTCACGGGCTGCAAGTGTATACACCTGACCAGGAACGCATGCACTTGGACTTGCAAGTTGAAAGCATGCCTTGTGGCACAAATTACGAGCATCTGACACAACGCTCCACCCGACAGATCACCCGATCATGTGAAGAGAGCGACCCACCTGCCCGGCTTGCACGAGCATCTTGGAGCAGTGTGACGGAGGAGCGAAGCATTTTGGTAACGGAGAGAGAGGGAGGGAAGGGTTTAGGTAACGGAATGGTAACATGCGCGTGACTGCTGCCACTGCCACTGCCACTGCCACTGCCACTGCCGCTGCCACTGCCGCTGCCACTGCCGCTGCCGCTGCCACTGCCACTGCCACTGCCGCTGCCACTGCCACTGCCACTGCCACTGCCACTGCCACTGCCGCTGCCGCTGCCGCTGCCACTGCCACTGCCACTGCCACTGCCACTGCCGCTGCCACTGCCGCTGCCGCTGCCGCTGCCACTGCCACTGCCGCTGCCACTGCCGCTGCCACTGCCGCTGCCGCTGCCACTGCCGCTGCCGCTGCCGCTGCCACTGCCACTGCCGCTGCCACTGCCGCTGCCACTGCCGCTGCCGCTGCCGCTGCCACTGCCACTGCCGCTGCCACTGCCGCTGCCACTGCCGCTGCCACTGCCGCTGCCACTGCCGCTGCCGCTGCCACTGCCGCTGCCCCTGCCGCTGCCACTGCCACTGCCGCTGCCACTGCCGCTGCCACTGCCACTGCCGCTGCCGCTGCCGCTGCCGCTGCCGCTGCCGCTGCCGGCTGCCACTGCCGCTGCCGCTGCCACTCGCCACTGCCGCTGCTGCCGCTGCCACTGCCGCTGCCGCTGCCACTGCCGCTGCCGCTGCCACTGCCGCTGCCGCTGCCGCTGCCGCTGCCCACCGCTGCCGCTGCCGCTGCCGCTGCCGCTGCCGCTGCCGCTGCCGCTGCCGCTGCCGCTGCCGCTGCCACTGCCGCTGCCGCTGCCGCTGCCGCTGCCGCTGCCGCTGCCACTGCCGCTGCCGCTGCCGCTGCCACTGCCGCTGCCGCTGCCGCTGCCGCTGCCGCTGCCGCTGCCACTGCCGCTGCCGCTGCCGCTGCCGCTGCCGCTGCCGCTGCCGCTGCCGCTGCCGCTGCCGCTGCCACTGCCGCTGCCGCTGCCGCTGCCGCTGCCGCTGCCGCTGCCACTGCCGCTGCCGCTGCCACTGCCGCTGCCGCTGCCGCTGCCGCTGCCGCTGCCGCTGCCGCTGCCGCTGCCGCTGCCGCTGCCGCTGCCACTGCCGCTGCCGCTGCCGCTGCCGCTGCCGCTGCCGCTGCCGCTGCCACTGCCGCTGCCGCTGCCGCTGCCACTGCCGCTGCCGCTGCCGCTGCCGCTGCCGCTGCCACTGCCGCTGCCGCTGCCGCTGCCGCTGCCGCTGCCGCTGCCACTGCCGCTGCCGCTGCCGCTGCCACTGCCGCTGCCGCTGCCACTGCCGCTGCCGCTGCCGCTGCCGCTGCCACTGCCGCTGCCGCTGCCACTGCCGCTGCGCTGCCCTGGCCGCTGCCACTGCCGCTGCCGCTGCCAGCTGCCTGCCGCTGCCGCTGCCGCTGCCACTGCCGCTGCCGCTGCCACTGCCGCTGCCGCTGCCGCTGCCACTGCCGCTGCCGCTGCCACTGCCGCTGCCGCTGCGCTGCCACTGCCGCTGCCACTGCCGCTGCACTGCCGCTGCCGCTGCCGCTGCACTGCCGCTGCCGCTGCCGCTGCCACTGCCGCTGCCGCTGCCACTGCCGCTGCCGCTGCCACTGCCGCTGCCGCTGCCGCTGCCACTGCCGCTGCCGCTGCCACTGCCGGCTGCCGCTGCCGCTGCCACTGCCGCTGCCACTGCCGCTGCCTGCCGCTGCCAGCTGCCACTGCCGCTGCCGCTGCCGGCTGCCACTGCCGCTGCCGCTGCCACTGCCGCTGCCGCCTGCCGCTGCCACTGCCGCTGCCGCTGCCGCTGCCGCTGCCGCTGCCGCTGCCAGCTGCCGCTGCCACTGCCGCTGCCACTGCCGCTGCCGCTGCCGCTGCCGCTGCCACTGCCGCTGCCACTGCCGCTGCCGCTGCCGCTGCCACTGCCGCTGCCGCTGCCGCTGCCACTGCCGCTGCCGCTGCCGCTGCCACTGCCGCTGCCGCTGCCACTGCCGCTGCCGCTGCCGCTGCCACTGCCGCTGCCGCTGCCACTGCCGCTGCCGCTGCCGCTGCCACTGCCGCTGCCGCTGCCACTGCCGCTGCCGCTGCCGCTGCCACTGCCGCTGCCACTGCCGCTGCCACTGCCGCTGCCACTGCCGCTGCCGCTGCCACTGCCGCTGCCACTGCCGCTGCCACTGCCGCTGCCACTGCCGCTGCCACTGCCGCTGCCACTGCCGCTGCCACTGCCGCTGCCACTGCCGCTGCCACTGCCGCTGCCACTGCCGCTGCCGCTGCCACTGCCGCTGCCGCTGCCACTGCCGCTGCCACTGCCGCTGCCGCTGCCACTGCCGCTGCCACTGCCGCTGCCACTGCCGCTGCCACTGCCACTGGGCAGCACAGATCACATACGTTTCCCAGCATTATGCACATCCATACGACCCCCCACCCATACACCCACACACCCATAGATGCCCATCTCCCCCCCATGCGCCACCCACACGCCCATCCCTCCCCCTCAAGCCACTCACACATCCATCTCCCCCACATGAGTCACAACACCACTGCGAGCAGCTCTGATTGGCTCGCCCTCTTCTGCCACCACGTCAACGCCCTAAGAAAGGAGGAGCGAGGGGAGGGAGAGGGGGGGTAGGGGCGAGAGGAGGGGGGAGAGAGAGGAAGGAGTAAGAAGTGGTTCGCCCTGCTCTGCTGCGAGGATGGGGGGAAGAGGAGAGAGCGGAGGGAGAAGAGATGAGTCGCAATGCACCCCTGCCAGTATATGGGAAGAAGAGATTGCTGCCAGGTGCCGAGGGCATGGTTGAGTGAATGCCTGCTTGGGCGTTACTGAGTGAGCTTCGAGGTGCATTCTGAGTGCCTCGTTGGGTGCTGCTGAGTCAAGTCAGTGACGGCGAGGCGAGAGAGCAACAGGCGGGAACGGGGAGCAAGGTGGGAAGACAAAGAGCGGCACGGAGTGAGGCGCAGATGAGAGAATGCAGGTGCGGCTATCTGCCCGCCCTTATGTTGCGGGAATGAGGCGCAGCACTCACCCGATGAAAGGAACCCCATCTGGGCCCAAAGGGGCTGCTCACAAAGCTGTGCATGGAGACGAGTGGGGGACAGGGGGGAATGGGAGGGGGAGACATGGAGCGGGGGAGGGAATGAGCCACACCGCACAGCACCTCGGCCTTCCATGAGAGATAGAGACGGCAATCGCTCATGCAGCAGGCGATGAAAGCCCTTGTGAACCTCGCGGCAGGTGCCAGCTTGCATGCCCCTTTCAGGTGCCAGCACATCCCTCCACCAAAAACAGCACCCACTCAAACACTATCCCAGCCTCACCAGTCAGAGCAACCTTTCACCCGCCCAGCCTCACCAGTCAGAGCAGCCATCCATGGGGGATCGCAGAGGCAGCCACCCCTGCAGCAGCCGGTGGAACCCCTTCCTCCGCACCTCATCCCACCGCGCTGCACCCATTTGCAGCACGGCGAGAGAAATGCAGGAGGCAGGAGGGCGGAATGGATTGGGTTTGCTGGCGGACAGGACAGCAAGGCTAAAAGGTGGAAAGTTAAGTTGAACCAGCTTTGAGGGGCCCTAATAGACCGCAATACGGCCCTAATAGAGGGGCAATCTATTCATTCTAATAGAATGATAAAGGCTGGGGTGGGGTTGCTGCCGGACAGCAAGCAAGCGCTTCCGTGCACAGAAGGCACAAGTGCCTGTACTGAAGTGACACGTCAGCTATATTGGAGTCACTTTTAACAGATCAAGTAGCCTCAGGGGAACCGTGGAAAGGCGATTCCTGATAACACAGGAAGGCAATTCCATAGGTCTAAGCTTCACAAGAATTGATGCCCTTACGTGGTCACAGAAACCAGATGAAGTGCATTCCATTCCATTCCATTCTACCCCTTCCTGCCTGCCCTACACCCCATGCCTGGAAGGGCGGGGAAGACAGTACAGTAAGATTTTGCCATCCCCCAGGGATCATGGGCTTGGCTGAAGCCAGCAGCCACACAGATGGATGGTTCCTGCTGATAACATGTGCATACCCCATCATCCCATCATCACTGCAAGCTTAACGAAGTATTTTCATTCCCATCCACCTCTCCACCGTTCCCAACCATCCATGCCCCCTCTGCCTGCCTTTTGCCTGGTTAAGCCGGTGCCGTGTGCCAGGGTGGAAGCGCCACGTGTCGCGCTGTGGTTGGCCGAGGGCTGGTGGGCGGACCCACGGGCGCGAGAAGAGCAGGCGGTTGGTGCGGCGGAGGCTCGGGCGCACGTCAGGGGAAGGGGGGGTGATGGCGCCTGGAGGGGGGGAGGGGGAGGAAGCAGAAGATTGGAAGAAGAAAGGGTGGAAGGGGTAAGGGGATAGGGAATGAGCGGGCTGGTAGGGGATGGGCGTGAGAAGAGCGAATTGCTAGGGGAAATGGAATAGAAGAGCAGGCGGTTGGTGCGGCGGAGGCCAGGGCGCACACCAGGCGGAGGGGGGGTGATGTCACCTGGAGAGAAGGGGGGGGGAGAGGGGGGGAAAGTGAAGGGTGGTGAAGTGGGGGAAAGTGAGGGGGAAAGGGAAGTGGATAGGGGATGGGAGATAGAAGCAGAGGCGGTTGGCGTGGCGGAGACCAGGGCACACGTCCGCGGGAAGGGGTGATGACGCCCTGAGCGGGAAGGGGTGATGACGCCTGAGCGGGAAGGGGTGATGACGCCTGAGCGGGAGAAGTGGGGGGAGGGGGAGGGGTGTTGAGGGGCAAATGGAGTGGAGTGGATGGGGGATGACTGGGTTGGTAGAGGTTGGACAACAGAAGACGAGGCGGTTGGTGCGGTGGAAACCTGGAGGCACGTCACGGGGCAAGGGGTTGATGGCGTGAAGCGGCCGTGCCTTGCACAAAGAAGGGGGTGGTGGTGAGAGGAAGGCGAGAGGGTGGGGCCAAGTGGTGGATGGCATCATGGCTGGTAGTTTTGAAGGCGTTTGGTGCGGTTGGTGGCGACCAGTGTGAGGTGACGGGAGGAAGGGGGGTGTGGAAATGGAAACGGGAGGGGGAGCGAAGAGGAGAGTTATGATGTTATACTGTAGCTGTGGGTTTCCGGTCAGCATCATATACATACTGTTAGAAATAGTCCGTCAACACTTTGTACTATATTCTATATCGGTTAGGTTACTTTGTAGGTTGGGTGTAATCCCAACCCTATCTGGTTGGGATTCCCTCGTAATCCTGCAAATCTGCCAACTCACCAATTGGAGATTTGCTAGGATTCCCATCCCATCCTTTCCCTAGCTTTGCTCAACCCAACCGTGTTTGTACTTAAGGCCTCGTGCCTTCCTTATCAATCAATCAGTTCAGTTCCAATTCTATCATGGTATCGAGCTAGTAAATTCCGCTCACGCGGAATTCGATCCTTGGCGTCCCGATGGTTCTCTCCTTCTAGGCTATGCCTATTTCTGCTCCCGGCTCCTACGCTTAGCATTTTTCAGAAACTTCACATCGTCGCTCCGGTCAAGCGCGCATTCGGCTTCCTTCATTGTGCTTCTCGTTTTTCAACGGCGACATTTTCAGCCTTCGACTTCCTTCATCGTAAGCATCTGGTTTTTAAATTCTCTGTGGAAATTTTCGCATCTCCTTAACTTCGAACAGGTTTTCAGCGACGCAGCAGAACAGGTTCAGCGGCGCAGCGGAACAGGTTCAGCGGCGCAGCAGAACAGGTTCAGCGGCGCAGCTGAACAGGTTCAGCGGCGCAGCGGAACAGGTTCAGCGGCGCAGCGGAACAGGTTCAGCGGCGCAGCGGAACAGGTCCAGCGGCGCAGCGGAACAGGTCCAGCGGCGCAGCGGAACAGGTCCAGCGGCGCAGCGGAACAGGTCCAGCGGCGCAGCGGAACAGGTCCAGCGGCGCAGCGGAACAGGTCCAGCGGCGCAGCGGAACAGGTCCAGCGGCGCAGCAGAACAGGTCAGCGGCGCAGCAGAACAGGTCAGCGGCGCAGCAGAACAGGTCAGCGGCGCAGCAGAACAGGTCAGCGGCGCAGCAGAACAGGTCAGCGGCGCAGCAGAGAAGCGGAACAGGGGCAGCAGGGAAGCAGTACAGGGGGCATCGGCGAAGCAGTATAGCAGGGTATATTACGGGCATTCTATTGCCGAAATCGCGTTTCGGACTTCCTCAATTTCCAGAATCGTCTCGCTCCGCTACGTATCGGAGACTTTAGCGCTGCGCTCCGCGCGAAATGGCAACTTCCACTTCCACTCTCGTCGGAAACCTCATCATCCTTAACCTCGCTCCCAACGGCACGAGCACCAATTTCGGGGAGTGGTGCTATGGAGTGGAGAAGCACCTCCTTAGCTCGGAGCTCAAGGGGATTTGCCTAAAAGATATCCTCCTCAACCGCGGCAAGGGGAAGATGCCTCTCCCTCCCGATCCTCTCGGCGAAGGCGCCACTGCCACAGCCAAGAGCATTTTCGATGCTAAGGCCACCAAGTATGAGACGGACTTCAGTCTCTGGGAGCAGGCGGATGCGGCAGTGATTAGGGTTTTCATCACCACCACGCCAGTTGAGTTAGTCAAGTCCTACCGCACCTTCCGCTCTGCGCATGACATTTGGAAGTACCTCCAGGATCGTTTTCATGACAAAACTGCCGTGGGAGTTGCAATTCTCATTCCTCGCATGTTCCAAACCCGCCTTGAGGAATGCCCGGGCATGGCGGACTACATCTCTGAAATCCGCAACATCCATGAGGAGCTCAAGGACATTGGGATCACCTTCCCCGAACAGGCACCTGCTGCTGGGCTTCTCGTTGGACTCACCCCGGCCTACAACGTCACCAGTTCCATGCTCAAGCAGCTCCCCACCAAGGAACTCACCTTCGAGAAAGTCGCTTCGGCCCTTCTCTCTGCGGAAAAGGACCTTGCAGCCCAGGCATCAGTCAATGCTGTGCGCTACTCCCCTGGCATTCCATTTCGTTCCCAGCAGGGCCAGAGGCGCAACTCGTTTCCCCCATGCCAGTACCTCATTAGGAAGGGTCCACGTGCGGGGCAGAAATGCAACGGCACCAACCACCCTGAGGCCACTTGCTTCAAGAAGCGAGATGACGAGTGGTATGACGTCCATGGTGTCTCCAAGGACAAGCGCCCTCCCAACTGGGCACCACCCCGTCGCGTGAACCAGGTCGAGGCAGTGGAGGAACCTGCTCAGGCATTTGCTAGCGCCCCATCTGATGTTCGCCTTAACCTGTTGTTCTCTGGTGCTGGTCTTATTAATGAGAAGGGGTCGCAGTACATCGGTGTTTCAACCACACAGGGAATCGAGTTCATACTAGACAGTGGTGCCACCCACACAGTGCTTAAAGACCAAACCACCTTCGTTCCCTACCAGGCTCCCACCTCACTCCTTGGAGCAGATTCTAGCTTCTCCATCCAATGCCATGGCTCCTCCACAGTTTCCTGTCCCGCTTTCCCATCCGGCACAGTCACTGGCATCTGTGCCCCAACCCTCCGCTACAACCTTCTTGCACAGCGGGAAATCCAACACGCAGGCGTCATCACCATCTTTCCCAATGATGTTGACTACTGTGACATGTTTGACGCCAAAACCGGACTCCATCTTGCCCGCTTCACCCTCAACTCCAACAACCTGTACACACTAGTTGTCCCTCCCGTTCAAACATGCTCTCTCACCAACCTTCCGCTACCATCCTCAGACTCCCCCTCATGTCACTGCCGCCTCCTCACTGACAAGACTATGCTATTTCATAACCGCCTAGGCCACATCAACTTCCGCGCACTTTCAGACCTTGCCACCAAGCAACTCCTTCATGGGCTGCCCGCCTCACTTCCACAACCCCCCTCTCTTTCTGGACCGCCTTGCCTTGACTGTGCACAGAGCAAGCTTCGGGAACAGCCCCATCCTCCCACTGAGTCCATCTCTACCGCACCTCTCGATCGCGTACACATGGACCTTTGGGGTCCAGCTCCTGTTCGTTCCCGTGGCGGACACTTCTACTTCCTTGTCATCGTTGATGACTATTCCCGCTATGTGTCCGTTCATCTTCTCACCACCAAGTCGGAAGCCCCAGCCATCATCATGGAATGGGCCAAGCAGGCTCATTCACACTTCAAAACCAAAATCAAGATCCTTCACTCTGACGGTGGCGGTGAATTCCGCAACAACACTCTCAAAGCTTTCTGCTCTACTGAGGGTATTCGTCAGACCTTCACTCTCCCAGACAGCCCTCAACAGAACGGTGTTGCTGAAAGCCGAAACCGCATCCTGGTGCAGATTGCTCGCTGCCTCCTCACTCATGCTTCCGCCCCTCCCTCTCTTTGGGGATACGCCATGCTCCATGCTGCCGCCCTCCACAACCTCCATCCTCATCCTCACCACACCCACACCACCCCCGCAGAGCTGTGGACGGGTCAAAAGCCGTCCGTCCGCCCTCTTCGTGTATGGGGGTGCACTTCCTATGTCCTCCTCAACTCCCAAGCCCGTCGTGCAGCTGGCGGCAAGCTTGCTCCGAAAACCATCACGTGTGTGTACCTCGGGCACAACTTGGACTCGCCAGACTACCTCTTCCTCCATCCTACCACCAACAAACTCTATCGCAGCCGAGATGTTTTCTTCGATGAATCCCACCCATTCTACCCCTCCTCCACAGTCTCTCCTTCTCCTCCGCCTCCTTCTCTTACTTGGGCTGACTTTGACAGCCTTCCTCCTGCCACCACTCCCTCTCCTCCTCTTCCCTCTCCCTCCACAGTTTCCGACCCCCCATCACCCGCTTCCCCATCCAGCACCACGCAGTCTCCCCCGCTCCTTCCCGCCCCCGAGCCCATTCCTCTCAAAACCTACCAACGCCGTCCTCCCGCTACTGCTCCTACTCCTGATCCAGCTCCTGCTCCTGATCCTGCTGCTGTTCCTGATGCTGCCACTACACCTCCTGATCCAGGAGCTGATGCTCCTGATCCTGCTTCTCCTCCTCCGGCTCCGCCTCCCTCCCCCATCGCTAGTCGCACCCGCTCGCACAAAGCTCCCAAGCCTCTTTCCCTTTCCATTCGTGTCTCTCTCAATCCTCCTCCTGTCGGGGGTGATTATTCGCTCATGCCCTCCCTTCTTGAGGACAGACATGAGGAGTTGATTGACATTGACTCAGCCATACACGCGCTCTGCTCTCTCTTTCCAGATATCGCAGAATCTCCCACCCTCAACTTCTCAGACAACCCCTCCATCCCCACACCTCTCACCTATGCTGAAGCAGTTTCTGGTCCTAACGCCGCTCAGTGGATAGGGGCCATTATCGCAGAGTGTGAAGCCTTCATTCACACAGGGACTTTCACAGATATCATTCCTCCCTCCGGCGTCAACATTGTGAAGGGAAAATGGGTTTTCCGGGTGAAACAACTTCCAGGCGAATTTCCTGTCTTCAAAGCCCGGTACTGTGCCAAGGGATTTACCCAAAAGCGTGGACTGGACTTCTTTGAGACATTCTCTCCCACTGCCAAACCTCCCACACTGCGCACCCTTCTCGATGTGGCCGCTCGAGATGACATGGAGGTTGACTGCATGGATGTGTCTTCTGCGTTTCTGCAAGGGATCCTTCGAGAGGAAATCTACATGGAGCGGCCCGAAGGATTTCCAGCTCCTTTTCCACCAGGCACTGTATGGAAGCTGAATCGACCAGTATATGGCCTCAAGCAAGCACCCCGGGAATGGCACAACAAGCTCAAGAGCACCTTAGGGTCCCTCGACTTTCACCCATCCACCTCTGTCCCCAGCCTCTTCATCCGAGCAACGCCATCCCGCTTCTTCATCTTGGTTTATGTCGATGACATGATCCTTGTCACCAAGGATCAGACAGAGCTGGCAGCAGTCAAGACCGCACTTGGTGAGAAGCTGGCCATGAAGGATCTTGGGAAGCTGACGAACTATCTGGGCATGGAAATCACACGTGATCGCACGGCCCGCACCATCACCCTCTCGCAGAAGTTCTACATCAACAACGTTCTGACAAGGTTCAAGATGCAGGAAGCAGCTTCAATGCCCACCCCACTCTTTCTGCAGCACCAACTCACTGCACCCTCTGTTCCCTCACCTGAGCCCTGCGATGAGGCTTACCCCGAGCTCGTTGGTTCCCTCATGTACGCGATGATGTGCACTCGGCCAGACTTGGCCTATCCAGTCAGTGTCCTGTCTCGCTACGTTGCACCTGGTCGCTTCACGAGCCACCACTGGTCTGCCGCCAAGCGGGTCCTCCGCTATCTCAAAGGCACACAGGACTATGTGCTCACTCTTGGCGGCTCTTCCCCTGTTCGCCTTGAGGGATACAGTGACTCGTCCTATGCTGATGACCAGAGTGATCGGCGCTCTTCCCAAGGGTATTGCTTTACCCTTGGCAGTGGGGTTGTCAGTTGGCGCTCCACTCGGTCGTCCTCCGTCTCACTGTCGACCTGTGAGGCAGAGCTGTATGCAGGGACCATGGCTGCCCAGGAGGCCCGTTGGCTCTCCTTCTTGCTGGCAGAACTTGGGTATCCTCAACCAGCCCCAACGCTTTGGTGTGACAACGAGAGCACCATTCATCTCACCAAGGACCCAGTCTTTCACGGCCGCACCAAGCACATTGAAGTCCGTCACTACTTTCTTCGTGAGCTGGTGCAGCGCGAGCAGCTGAAGGCTGAACACATTGCCTCCGACTGCAACCTTGCTGACTTGTTTACCAAGTCTCTTGTTCGCCAAGACCACTACCGCCTCCTTTCGTCCATGGGTGTTGGACCTCCATGTGGCTGAAGTGTTGTCAGCCTAGGGGGTGTGTTAGAAATAGTCCGTCAACACTTTGTACTATATTCTATATCGGTTAGGTTACTTTGTAGGTTGGGTGTAATCCCAACCCTATCTGGTTGGGATTCCCTCGTAATCCTGCAAATCTGCCAACTCACCAATTGGAGATTTGCTAGGATTCCCATCCCATCCTTTCCCTAGCTTTGCTCAACCCAACCGTGTTTGTACTTAAGGCCTCGTGCCTTCCTTATCAATCAATCAGTTCAGTTCCAATTCTATCACATACAGCTGTACGGTACCTTTGGGTGCGAGACGTGCAGCATCATATACGTACAGCTGTACAGTACAGTACCTTTGGGTGCGAGAAGAATGGAGCCTTCATATAAGGCATCTGACTGCATCCCGTTTATTCTCTGCAGGTCGCGTATAGTCACACTGCACACAGTCACAGAAGAAGAGGTTTCTTCGAAAAAGGGCACACAGGCAAAAAGAATAGACAGTCCGACCGAGGTTCATTCTGAGCAGAGGGTGCACGGATAGGATACAGTATGTACTTCAGACACAGAACAAAAGCATTGCTCTTCAAGTGCAGCAGATGGTTCCATCCCCTTTAAAAGAATGCAGCAGAAGCCTTTACGAGAAACTCATCCCCATACATACGAGATGCTCTAGCAGACGGCTTTATCACATCACAAATGCCCAATTACTGAAATGTTACTGTGATTGGCGGCATGCGTCCCCGGTAAACGCAGCACCAGCAAACAAAAAACGCCTCCATCCGTCCAACACCACTTGCATCCCATTGCACCCCATTGCACCCACTTGCACCTCGCCAGAAATTCACAGAGAGGGCGACCATAGTGTCCCCATACCGCTCAACAGACAGCTTGCACCCATTCAGACCCACTTGCACCTCCCCTCCTTCACCTGAATCTCACGGCGAGGGCGGCCAGCGTGTCGCCATACCGCACCACAAACGGCTTCAGAGGAACCTTCCGCGCATCTACTCGGCTGCCCCACAGGTTGTACGGATCCACAACCAACTGCATTGCGCCACGTGGCAGCACTGGACGCTTCCCCGTCGATAGTGTCCCTGTCATGAGCCCTCTTCGCTCTGATTGGCTCGCCAACTGCACCTTGGGAACTACTTTTTTGGACTTTTCTGTTCGACTGCTCTTTTTTCTCCTCTGCTGCTCCGATTGACCGCTTTGACCGCCACGTGTCACGTTCTGAGGACTACTCTGCGAGCCGCGTCGGCTGACGGCGCGGATGGACATGGACGTGGGAGGCGAAGCCGATCCGGCAGTAGGAGGCTCCCGAATCGCCTCACTTGCCACGTCAGCGTCGTCAATCCTGGCAGCCGCATTTTCAGCTGCTGTGATAAAGACGACCGCGACATCCTCTGCGCATCCCCCGCCGCTTCCCCCGTCCCCCCCGCCGCTCCCCTCCCTCCCCTCACATTTCACGGCTGGCGCGGGCAACTTCTGGGTCATGCCGCGCCGCGCGGAGCCGAGGACAGCCGCCGCTGATTTAAACGGATAACCCACGGCTGGCGCGGATGGTAAGACGGTTCCTTTTTGTTCAGCCAATTCGCAAACGTTTCTGGAATGGAAGAGAATAGGGGTTTCAGGTAGGTGGCTCGGGTAGCGATTAGGAGGAATACAGGAGACGGCGTTCTCGAGGGAGGCATTCCGAAGGCGTCATGAGGGGCGCTGCGGGGTGACGCGAGGAGAGGCTGGATTGGCGGCCGTGGAAACAGGGGCGCCTGAGGAGAAGACAGTCGCGATAGAGCGTGACAACAAAAAATGCTTTCGGCAAAAAAAGGTCCAAAACCAGAAGAGATTTCTTCGAGCCAAATTACTGTAGTTGTGCGAAAAAAGAGACAACAATTTGTACGTCAGCCGGGAATCGAACCCGGATCTTTTGCTTGGAAGGCAAATATCCTAACCATTGGACTACTGACGTTGTCGACGATTTGGGTTTTATTATATTTCATGGTTTTCAAAATTGTTAGTTCCCGTTCTTCCCTTACATATGGAGTCACCTTGCGAAAACACCTTGCGAAGGATACCCTAACATATCACCTAAATCAGCTTTCGTTTTCTAGTTGGGTCATTGAGCGGCATAATGGGGTAACTTCGCGATGGATACTCCAACGGATCCTTCCATCTCGAGCTCATCTCGGCGTCGAGCTTATCTGGGATGTCAGTGACACCAGCAGCGTCGTTGAGGGTCATTGTGCGTTGTTGAAAGTCATTGTACCACTGTTGTTGTACTGCATGTGAACCACACGACCGAGCAGGAACCTCTACGACCATAGTCGTGCCAGCAAGGCAGAGAGCAAAGAGCCACGACGATGAGCAAACGCGGGAGGAAAGCGACGCAAGCGAAGGGAAAACTTTAGCTTCATCGCCCGTGCCGCTTACTATTGATTTCACGAGGTACCACCCTTTCTTCTGCAGTCGTAGTGACAGCAGCCAGAGTCTCGAGAATATATCTCCGAGTGCCTCGGCATTTTCTTTGTCATTTTCTTTTCAAATCTACCGCCGTTCCCCTGCTGTTGCTACAATCTCTCTATGGCTTTTCACAAACAACACTCGCATTCTGAGAAACAACATTCGTTGCGTTATGAGGAGCTGCCTTATCGATTATGGGCTTTTCTTCTCCTACCATTGCTCCTCCTCACTCTACCCGTAACGCTCTCCCGCCCCACCAACGCAGGTGAGCAAACGGCCATACGCCAATGCGCTTCCGTAGCATCCTATACCCTAGTATAGTATATTAGAGGTGCCGCAAAATCAGGCTAATTGCGTCCCTTTGTAATACATCCTCCGCCTACCTTCCCCCACTCACTCCCATTTCCACTTCTCTCCCTGGCCCTGCTCTCCCAGCCAACAGTCCGCAGCTGCCCGTAATGATGCCTGCGCGCTCTGATTTTGAGAATTCTCAAAAACCAAGTTTCGAGAATTCTCAAATAGCAGATTCACCATTTCTCTTCTCCCCCTGGCCCTGCTCTCCCAACCAACAATCCGCAGCTGCCCGTAATGATGCCTGCACGCTCTACATCTTCCGCCTACGTTCCCTCCCCCGTCCCTTGTCATTTCCAAATCTCTCGCAAGCTTCACCTCACCCCATATTTCCCTGCTCTGCCGCTTCGTGCCGCCTCTTTCCCTCATCCCCCTCTCGTCCTGGTCCCCCCATCCCCCGCAGCTTCCCCCCCCCCATGCCTCCGCGCTCTACATCGTCCGCCTGCGCTCTTTCCTCCTCTCACCCCCAACTCACATCTCATCTCCCCTCATCTTTTTGCCTTTCCCACCATCCCCCGCAGCTTCCCCCCCCCATGCCTCCGCGCTCTACATCGTCCGCCTGCGCTCTGCACCGCCCGTTGCCTCGTACCGCGGCGGAATCCCCGGCTTCCCGGCAACGGCCGTGTGGGACAGCGACCCTAACGGCTGCGCAACAGACGCGACGGCAGACGGCGCCACCAACGGTTCCGACGCCGCAGCTTCGTCAAACTCCTCAACGGCCGGCTGGGAGAGAAACCCTAACGGCAACGCGCCAGGCGCCGCGGCAGACGACGGCGCCAGCCATCCCACTGTGCCTCCCAACTCGTTTCCGTCCTCCGTGACTAGCAATGGTGGCGTTGGCACAGCTTCTGGTTCTCCTGTTGCTGCTACGGATACTGCCACTGCCAGCGGTTCAGGAGGCACCAGCCGTCGGCTGCGGCGGCCGCGGGTGAACGTGAGGGCGCCGGGCGTGAGGGCGTTCAAGCAGCTGCTGCAGCGCACGCAGCAGGCCATGCTGAGAGACAGCCGGGTGGACGCGGGGAAGATGGTCTACAGGTGAGGGGAAGATGGTGTACAGGTGAGGGGAAGATGGTGTACAGGTGAGCCAGAGGGAAATGAGGGGGGCAGTGGGGTGGCCGCCGGGAAGATGGTGTACAGGTGAGGGGAGTGAGGGGAATGTGGGGGACCTGATTTCTGTGCATGTGTTGCACGAAAAGCCCCTCCCCACCCAGCACCCCTTCCCAGCTCACGCATCAAACGCCGTTGATCGGCTCTTTAGCGACCCTCACGGCAGCACAGGTCCGAGCTCACGTGACAAACTGCATTGAGATGAGGTGTCACCTGTCCTGGTCCTTGAGTGCCCCTCATGGCTCACTTCATCACTCGTGCACCCCGCACCACCACCGCTGACTTATAAAGACTTCGCACCTGGCCCCCTCTTCCTTTCCTCTTCTTCCCCTTGTTCGCCTTTCCTCCCTCCCTCCCTCCCCCCTCAGCTACATGCACGCATCGAACGGCTTTGCAGCGATCCTCACGGCAGCGCAGGTGCAGCGCATGAGGCGGCACCCCTCTGTGGCATCCGTCACACCCTCTCGCACCATCACACGCCGCGCCACCTCCATTACCGACAGGCAAAAGTCTCTCAACCTGCCCCACGCCCTCTCTTCTGCTGCTTCCGCAGCTGCCACTCCTGCTGCCGCCACTCCTGCTGCAACCACTGCTGCTTCCGCAGCTGCCACTCCTGCTGCCGCCACTCCGGCTGGATCGCCGAGCGACGGTGGCGAGGGCACGGTGATTGGGATTGTGGACAGTGGCGTGTGGCCGGAGCACCCCTCCTTTGACGACACCGTACGTTGTCGGCCGAGCATTGCTGGGTCTCTTCGCCTCATGGGCTGCTGCTGCTGCTGCTGCTGAGCCCACCCTCACTGTTCTCATTATGAGCCCACCCTCACTGTTCTCATTATGAGCCCACCCTCACTTTCTCAGTATGAGCCCACCCTCACTTTCTCATTATGAGCCCACCCTCACTGTTCTCAGTATGAGCCCACCCTCACTTTCTCATTATGAGCCCACCCTCACTGTTCTCAGTATGAGCCCACCCTCACTTTCTCATTATGAGCCCACCCTCACTGTTCTCAGTATGAGCCCAACCTCACTTTCTCATTATGAGCCCACCCTCACTTTCTCATTATGAGCCCACCCTCACTGTTCTCAGTATGAGCCCACCCTCACTTTCTCAGTATGAGCCCACCCTCACTTTCTCATTATGAGCCCACCCTCACTGTTCTCAGTATGAGCCCACCCTCACTTTCTCAGTATGAGCCCAACCTCACTTTCTCATTATGAGCCCACCCTCACTTTCTCATTATGAGCCCACCCTCACTTTCTCATTATGAGCCCACCCTCACTTTCTCATTATGAGCCCACCCTCACTTTCTCATTATGAGCCCACCCTCACTGTTCTCACTGTACTCAAACCTATCTCCGAGCTCAGACCTTCTTTTTCCAACTTAGCCAACCCCCTACACCCCACCCCTCCTCGTCCCCACCCCACCAGGGCTACAGCAGCTCGCTCCCTGCCGGGTGGGCGGGCACGTGTCCGACGACAAGCGACTTCGCATGCAACAACAAGATCATCGGAGGGGGCATCTTCTACACAGGGTTTGAGAGCGAACATCATGAGAGCGTGAACCTCACCCTCAACTGGCTGTCCCCGCGGGACTCTAGTGGCCATGGCACGTGGTGTGCCGGGTGAGTGCAGGAACGTGAGGTGAGTGCAGGGATGTGCGGTGCATGTTGCGTGGTGCATGGTGTATGGTGTATTGTGGATGGCGGATTGTGCATGGTGGATGGTGGATGGTGTAAGGTGCATGGTGGATGGTGCATGGTGCATGGTGCATGGTAGATGGTGGATTGTGCATGGTGGATGGTGGATGATGGATGGTGCATGGTGCATGGTGCATGGTGGATGGTGCATGGTGGATGGTGCATGGTGCATGGTGCATGGTGCATGGTAGATGGTGGATTGTGCATGGTGGATGGTGGATGATGGATGGTGCATGGTGCATGGTGCATGGTGGATGGTGCATGGTGCATGGTGGATGGTGGATGGTGCATGGTGCATTGTGCATGGTGCATGGTGCATGGTGCATGGTGCAAGCATGGTGCAAGGTGCATGGTGCATGGTGCAAGGTGCATGGTGCATGGTGCATGGTGCAAGGTGCATGGTGCATGGTGCATGATGATGTTCTTACGTTGCAACTCCGACCACCCTCACTCTCAATCAGATCCCCCTACTCTCAAACGTATGGCATGGCTCTATTCAGTTCTGTTCATTATGGTTTAGCAGACATGGGAAAAGGAATGCACATGGCACGGCCATTCCCCTCATAGCCGCTTATAGCCGCTCATAGCCGCTCATAGCCGCTCATAGCCGCTCATAGCCGCTCATAGCCGCTCATAGCCGCTCATAGCCGCTCATAGCCACTCATAGCCATTCATAGCCGTTCATACCACTGTCAGCCCCTCATAGCAACGGTATGGCACACCCCTCATAGCCGCTCCTTCCCTGTCCCATGCGCCCCCACTTCAGAGCGGCAGCGGGCAACAGCGGCGTCAACGTGCCTGGCGGGGGCACCATCAGTGGTGTGGCTCCCAAGGCACGCCTGGCCATCTACAAGGTGTATTGGCGTCACGGTTTGGCACCTGACTTGTACATGGTCGCTACATACGCAGACGTCTTTGCAGCCGTTGATCAGGCCGTGGCGGACGGTGTGGATGTGCTGGCCGTGCATCTTATCGACGTAGCACAGTCGTACGGTCACAAACGGAATTACTTTGAAGACGTGCCTTTCATCGGCGCTCTTGCGGTGGGTTTTTTGGGAATGCGGTGGGTGTGAGGGGCATGAGGTGGGTGTGAGGGGCCATGAGGTGGGTGTGAGGGGCATGAGGTGGGTGTGAGGGGCCATGAGGTGGGTGTGAGGGACCTGCGGTGGGTGTGAGGGGCATGAGGTGGGTGTGAGGGACCTGCGGTATGTATGGCTTCGCTGGTTGGTCCAAACCGTTTTCATATTCACATACGTATGTCCCTACTAACGTGGTGGCTGTAACAACCACAAGTACAGATCGGTACTGTACTTGCACTCATATTTGCATACTATTGTAGCCCCTTGTCAGCCATCCCTCACGTTGCTGTCTCAATTACTCTGTGATCCTACTCTCTCTGACCCAGCACCCTCCGGTAACTTCCCATGCCCCACTTTTCACACTCCTTGTTCTCCCTCCCTCCCTCCCTCCCTCCCTCCCTCCCTCGCTCCCTCCCTCCCTCGCTCCCTCGCTCGCTCCCTCCCTTGCTCCCTCCCTCCCTCCCTCCCTCCCTCCCTCCCTCCCTCCCTCCCTCCCTCCCTCCCTCCCTCCCTCCCTCCCTCCCTCCCTCCCTCCCTCGCTCCCTCCCTCCCTCCCTTCCCTCCCTCCCTCCCTCCCTCCCTCCCTCCCTCCCTCCCTCCCTCCCTACCTCCCTCCCTCCCTCGCTCCCTCCCTCCCTCCCTCCCTCCCTCCCTCCCTCCCTCCCTCCCTCCCTCCCTCCCTCCCTCCCTCCCTCCCTCGCTCCCTCCCTCCCTCCCTCCCTCCCTCCCTCCCTCCCTCCCTCCCTCCCTCGCTCCCTCCCTCGCTCCCTCCCTCTCTCCCTCCCTCCCTCCCTCCCTCCTCCCTTCTTCAGGCAGGAGTGACTGTGGTTGTGGCAGCAGGCGACGAAGGGCCGTCCAAGTACTACGAATATTGGACCGGCCGATTAGAAGCCATCGACAACTTTTCACCCTACTATATCACCGTGGGGGCGAGGTGAGAATGGGGAGCACGCGCTAGAGAGTGACGGAGGTTGCAGCCCCAGGCTATGAAGACGGGCTATTACATGCTCTGCAGCAGCATTCTCGTTCTTAAGAATGACTTCCATTTCACATGCTGTGCTGCAACATGCACCCCATGACATACCTCGTTGAGTGCGCTATCATATGTTTGTAGGGCATGATTGAGTGTGCACTCGTTCTCTTCTGCACGCAAAGGCAGGAGCCTGCCTGTTTTCCGTGCTGCAGATTATAATATGATTCTTCCTCTTCTTCCGTCCTTGGTTCATGCACTTTTCCACACTCTCCTCCCTCGTCTCGCATCTCCTCCCTCATCCTGCGTCTCCTCTTGCCCTTCTCATGCTTGTCAACACCTTCCCTCTCTCACCATGCAGTACCGTTCCCCAAGGCTCTTTCATTTCAATGTCAACAACAACAGCAGCAGCTATACATGCAGCGTCAGAATCTCCTACAAACACCACAGGCCCAACAGCAACAACATCATGGCCATCAGCAACAGCATTTCCCCCTTCAGCATCCCCCCCTTCAATGTCAACACTGGTGGGATCCAGACTCCCTGCCACCACCACCCCTTCAGCATTTACCCACCCAAGGGTTCCCTATTGGTCCTCTTCCGGTCCAGTTATGGTGGCCCAGTGTACCATTTGCAAGCCATGGAAAAATTACCCCTCCAACGCCATTGTCAAGCCAGACATCATCGGCCCGGGAGTCAACATCCTTGCCGCTGCTCCCGGGGCAACCGTCGGCGAGACGGGGTCGTTCGTGACTGGTAACAGCACGGCCGTGGCAGCGGCAAATGTTGCTGGTGTGGCTGCTCTGATCATCCAGCAGCATCCTGATTGGACGCCCTCGCAGGTCATGTCTGCTATGATGACGACTGCGCGCCGCACAGACAACAGAAAGAAACTTATTAGAAATCTACATTTGAAGCCGGCATCACCGTGGCAAATGGGAGCGGGGCATGTGTTTCCCGCTAGTGCGCTTGACCCTGGGTTGACCTATGATGCCGGGGAGCAAGATTTCCGCAACTTTCTTGCTGGGGTGAGGATGGAGAGGGCTCGAAAGGCGTTCGGAGACGTGCCACTGACACCCGTTCCAGCTAGGAACCTGAATCGGCCTGCTATCTCGCTGGTCAACATAGTGAATAATTAAGTTACCGCTATACGGACAGTGACGAGCGTCTCAGACACCACATCGACCTACAGGGTGAGGATCAAGGCCCCCAAGTTTGTGAGTGTGAGAGTGGTGCCATCAAAGTTTACCATAGCTCCTGGGGAGCGAGTAAGATTCAAGGTGAAGGTTGTGGTGTGGATGAGGTTCAGATTGTTCAAGTATGGCAGCATCACGTGGAAGGATGACAAGGGGCATTCTGTGCGCTCGGTTCTAATTCTCCATTGCAAACCTACTTGCATGTACTTCTAAGGGCGTGTTCCTACGGCCTCATATCAGGAAACCTCGTATCAAGAATGTACCTTTTTGCCTGGTAAAACTAGCGAGAGGTTTTGGGTTTAGGGGAATTTTCAGTGCGAGCCTGATACGAGGTTGTCTTGATACGAGGATAGGAACACGCTCTAATTCTGATTTGGTGTCAATGAGTGAAGTGTTGTGCAATGTACTTCTCTCACCTTCTTGCTCTTTCGTACTACCGCGCTACATTTTCTGTCAATGAGTCGCTTGTTGTGGAATGTACCTCCTTTACACATCCCTACGAATAGGGACCCAGGACCCTAGTGGCTTTTGTCAGAATGTCGATGTTTGTCTAGCCTGCAGTGGGGTACTCTATGTCAGATTACGATTGTATCTCTAGGCTACAGTAGGGTCACTCCTTAGTGAGTACAACACTTTAGGGTTAGGTTTCCCCTACTTGTACTCACCTCTTGCCTAGTCCAATCCACCATTCCTAGTTCTATTCTTGACATGTTATCAGAGTAGGAACCGTTCCTACATGGGCCCACCGTTCCGCCTAGTGGTAGCGCCACGCCCTACACAGTAGCCAGCGCGCTGGCGCCCCTAGCTCTCACTGTCGCGACCCTTGCAGCCCGTGCGCTGCCCCTGCGACCGCGCTGCCCCTGCAGCCGTGCTCGCCCCTACGACCGTGCTGCCCCTTGCAGCCGTGCTCGCCCCTGCTACCGTGCTGCCCCTGCAGCCGCGCCTGCCCCTGTGGCCCACGCGCTGCTCCTCCAGCCCGTACGCTGCCCCTGCAGCCCGTTCACGCTGCCCCTGCAGCCGCGCGTCGCCTCTGCAGCCAGCCCACGCGTCGCCCATGGAGCCCGCGCGCCGCCTCTGCAGCCCGTCCTCGCGGACCCTGCAGCCCGCGCGTCGCCCCTGGAGCCTGCGCGCCGCCTCTGCAGCCCGTCCTCGCGGACCCTGCAGCCCGCGCGTCGCCCCTGGAGCCCGCGCGCCGCCTCTGCAGCCCGTCCGCGCGGCCCCTGCAGCCCGTACGAGCTGCCTTTGCAGCCAGCGCGGCGCCCCTGCAGCCCGCGCGTCCTGCCCCTGCAACCTGCGCCAGCGCCCTGCCCTGCGCGCGCTGACGCCCTGCCCTGCGCCAGCGCCCTGCCCTGCGCCCGCGCCCTGCCCTGCGCCAGCGCCCTGCCCTGCGCCAGCGCCCTGCTATACCCTAAATATAATTAAATTGTTTATTAAAAAAAAAAAAAAAAAAAAAAGAGGACCCTAGGTGCTTCTGCCCTAGGAGCTACTGCCTACTACTGCCCTGCTGTGGCCGCGCGCCGCCCTGCTCTGGCCGCGCGCCGCCCTGCTGCTGTTACTACTGCTGCTGCTCCTACTCGTGCTACTGGGAGTGGAGGAGGTGCTGCTGGGAGTGCAGGAGGTGCTGCTGGCGCTGTAGGAGCTGGAGGTGCTGGACCTACTCCTGACCGTCACTGTCTGTCATGGCCACTTCCGCGGCAGTTGCTGCGGCCAGGGGTGGACAGCAGCGGGCACTGCTTCTCCCGGACGACCCCACCCCTCAGCAGCTTCGTGAGTGGGTTATTCAGCGAGGTCGTCCTGGTGGTGGAGGTTATCGTTTTGTTAGGACTGCTGCTCTTGGTGTTAGTGAGTCTGCTGCCGCTCCAGGTGCTAGTAAGTCTGCTGCAGCTCTAGGTGCCCGTGAGTCTACCGACGCTCTAGGTGCTAGTGCGTCTACTACCACAGGTCCTGCCTCAGCTGAGGTCTTGCACACTTTCACGCTTGACTCAGGCGCGTCACGTTGCTTCTTCCGTGATTGCACCACAGTCACACCACTCACAGCACCTGTCCCAGTCTCACTGGCTGACCCCTCTGGGGGCCCAGTGGTTGCGAGAGCCTCCACGGTCCTCCCTTGTCCAGCACTCCCCTCTGGTTCTTTGTCAGGTCTCCACCTCCCCACGTTCTCGACGAACTTGGTGAGCAACGCTGCCATTCAGGATGTCTGGGTTGATACCTTTATTCCTGGAGGGCAGCGTGTGGCGATCTGTACGTGCTCCCGGACTGGCCGTCACCTGGCTACGTTCACTCGTCAGCCTGGGTCTAGTCTGTACACACTGACCACTGCGTCTGCACAGGTGGCTGAGTCAGGTCAGGTAGCTGCGTCGAGTCGAGCGTCTGCGTCAGGGCAGTTAGCTGCGTCTTGCTTGTGCAGAGTACTCACGCACGAGACTCAGCGCGGGCACCACCGTCTTGGTCACCCCTCCCTGCAGCGTCTGCGCGGCATGCACTCCCGGCTCCTGGTCTCTGGCCTCCCTGAGACCCTGCCCCCCCTCCCGCGCTCACTTGCGCCGCCGTGCCTTCCTTGCGTCGAGGGGCGGCAGCGCGCCGCTCTTCACTCCTCCGAGTTTCCTCCGACCACTGCTCCTCTGCAGACTCTCCACCTGGACGTGTGGGGCCCGGCCCCCGTCGATGGGACGGACCAGGAGCGCTACTTCCTGCTGGTTGTTGACGACTACACACGCTACACCACAGTCTTCCCCTTGCGTCGCAAGGCGGACGTCAGCGGTGTTTTGATCCCTTGGATCCGTGGTACTCGTCTCCAGCTACACGAGCGCTTTCATCAGGACTTCCCAGCCCTGCGTCTGCACTCTGACAGGGGTGGTGAGTTCTCTTCTGGCGTCCTTGAGACGTTCTGCCAGGATGAGGGCATCGCCCAGTCGTTCACGCTTCCGGCCTCTCCGCAGCAAAATGGGATCGCTGAGCGTCGCATTGGCCTGATCATGGAGGTTGCTCGTACCTCCATGATCCATGCGACTGCTCCCCATTTCCTGTGGCCGTTTGCGGTCCGATACACCGCGCATCAGCTCAACCTCTGGCCCCGTGTCTCTGCTCCAGAGACCTCGCCCACACTTCGTTGGACGGGACAGCCTGGTGATGTGTCGTCGTTTCGGGTCTGGGGCGCGCTCTCCCTTGTTCGCGATACCAAAGCGAGCAAGCTCTCTCCTCGCACTCTCCGTTGTGTCTTCCTGGGCTTCCCCACCTACGCTCCACCCTGGCAGTTCTACCACCCTGCCTCGCGTCGTGTTCTGTCCTCTCAGGACGTCACCTTCGACGAGTCGGTCTGTTACTACCGACTTCACCCGCACGCGTCCCACCCGGTCCCCCTTGCACCCCTCTTCCTGGTACCAGTCCCCCCCCCGGTAGACCCCCTCCCCCCACAGGGTCCTGCTCCCTCAGGTGTGTCCCAGGTAGACCCACCCCCCTTGGATGAGCCAGTTGAGATCTCTTCTGACTCCTCTGACTCACCTGAGGGGGGTGACGCCGTCGCCGACGACACGGCGACCACTCGCCACACTCCTCGCTTGGCGACCCCCCCGGGTTTCCCGCCCCAGCCGTCTTCGCCGCCTCCGCAGCCTGCTGCTGTGGACTCTGGAGCTGAGACTACTGGAGCTGGGGCTGGGGGTGGTGAGTCTGGGGGTGTCCGCTCTCCTCGTCTTGCTACCCCCCCCCGGGTTCCCACCTCTGCCGTCTTCGCCGCCTCTGCAGCCTACTGCTGTGGACACTGGAGCAGAGACTGAGGGTGCTGGGACTGAGGGTGCTGAGACTGAGGGTGCTGAGACTGAGGGTGCTGGGACTGAGGGTGCTGAGCCTGAGGGTGCTGGGACTGAGGGTACTGAGACTTTGGGTGCTGACTCTGGGGGTGCTGAGACTTCGGGTGCTGACTCTGGGGGTGCTGCGAGTCCTTCTGGAGGTACTGGAGCTACTAGGCCTGGAGGTCCTACTGGAGGTACTAGAGGTACTACTGGTGCTGGAGGTACTGGAGCTGCTGCTGGTGCTGGAGGTGCTGGAGCTGGAGGTACTAGAGGTGCTTCTGGTGCTGGAGGTGCTAGAGCTACCACTACTGGAGGTACTGGAGCTGGACAGCCACCGCAGCCTGCTCTACTTGAGACGCTCTCGCCGCAGGCGATTCGTGCGTGGGTCGTTCTGCGAGGCAGTCCTGGTGGTGGAGGGTACGGTCCTGCTGGTGCTGGAGCTACTAGTCCAGGAGGTGCTGCTGGTGCTGGAGGTGCTGGAGGTACTGCTGGAGGTGCTGGAGGTACTACTGGAGGTACTAGAGGTGCTGCTGGTGCAGGAGGTACTGGAGCTGCTAGTGCTGGGGGTACTGGAGCTGCTGCCAGTGCTGGAGGTACTGGAGCTGGTGGCACTGGAGGTGCTGGTGCTCCTGGTGCTGGAGCTGCGGGAGCTGCTGACCCTGGAGGTGCTGGAGCTACTGGTCCCGGAGGTGCTCGTACTGGAGGTGCTGGAACTGCCGGAGCAGGTGGTACTGCTGGTGCTGGAGGTGCAGGAGGTGCTACTGGAGCTGCTGACACAGGAGGTACTGGAGGTACTACTGGTGCTGGAGGCGCAGGAGCTGGAGCTGGAGGCACTAGAGGTGCTGGAGGCACTACTGGTGCTCGAGGTGCTGGCACTGGAGGTGCTGGTGCTCGAGCTGCTCGTGCTGGAGGTACGGGAGCTACTGGTGCTCTTCGCCACCTTCTCAGTCTTCCGCCAGGTGCTACTGGCTTCCCTGTGGCAGGTACTACTCCTCCGTTGCTGTGTCCGCCAGCGGACCAGTCACAGCCACCGCTGCTACCACACTCCCCACTGCCTGCTCCTGCTTCTTACACTGCGGTGTCAGAGTCCCTGACTGAGCGTCGAGAGCCTGAGACTCGTGCTTCCACCCTTGAGCGTCGAGAGCCTGAGTCTAGCTTTGACCTTGAGCCTGAGCCTAGAGCTGCTGTCCGTGCTCGTGTTCCTCGTGTTCGTCGTCCGCGTGCTCCGGCTGTCCCCGGCACTCACGATATGACACTCCGTCCTTCCTCTGTTCCTCAGCGATTTGTACTACCATTACCTCCTGCGTCCTCTCTGCCTGACGTTGCTGACCCTCCGTCTGACCTTGCTCGTGCGTCCAGTCCGAGTGTTACTCGCCTTCTTGCTACGGTTGTGACGGACCCTACGTTCTCGTCTCCTGCTGCGTCTGCCCTAGTAGCTGAGCTTGTTGACTTTGCTGCTGTGTACCGCATAGACTACCTTGCGAGTCTTGTCTCTGACCCTGTCCCTGCCTGTCCTCCGTCCGTCGGGGGTGAGACTGCTCTTGGCTGTACTGCCCTTGGCTGTGACGTTCTTGAGGACAGACAGGAGGAGCTAGAGTGCCTTGCTGCCGCTTCACCCCATCACGCGACCATGCTGCTTGCCCCTGAGGGAGACCCGGATGCACTTGACATCCCCACCCCGCGCTCCTACAGGGAGGCGATTTCGGGTGAGTACTCCTCTCAGTGGCAGACAGCCATGGACGCAGAGATGGCTTCCTGGAAGTCCACAGGCACCTACGTCGACGAGGTTCCCCCACCTGGGGCGAACATCGTCAGTGGCATGTGGATTTTCAGGGTGAAGCGGCCGCCGGGTTCTCCGCCTGCCTTCAAGGCACGTTACGTTGCTCGAGGCTTCAGTCAGCGTGAGGGGGTCGACTTCTTTCAGACCTTCTCCCCCACCCCGAAGAGTGTCCTGTGAGTACGTTGCTCATAGCCGCTCATAGCCGCTCATAGCCGCTCATAGCCGCTCATAGCCGCTCATAGCCACTCATAGCCATTCATAGCCGTTCATACCACTGTCAGCCCCTCATAGCAACGGTATGGCACACCCCTCATAGCCGCTCCTTCCCTGTCCCATGCGCCCCCACTTCAGAGCGGCAGCGGGCAACAGCGGCGTCAACGTGCCTGGCGGGGGCACCATCAGTGGTGTGGCTCCCAAGGCACGCCTGGCCATCTACAAGGTGTATTGGCGTCACGGTTTGGCACCTGACTTGTACATGGTCGCTACATACGCAGACGTCTTTGCAGCCGTTGATCAGGCCGTGGCGGACGGTGTGGATGTGCTGGCCGTGCATCTTATCGACGTAGCACAGTCGTACGGTCACAAACGGAATTACTTTGAAGACGTGCCTTTCATCGGCGCTCTTGCGGTGGGTTTTTTGGGAATGCGGTGGGTGTGAGGGGCATGAGGTGGGTGTGAGGGGCCATGAGGTGGGTGTGAGGGGCATGAGGTGGGTGTGAGGGGCCATGAGGTGGGTGTGAGGGACCTGCGGTGGGTGTGAGGGGCATGAGGTGGGTGTGAGGGACCTGCGGTATGTATGGCTTCGCTGGTTGGTCCAAACCGTTTTCATATTCACATACGTATGTCCCTACTAACGTGGTGGCTGTAACAACCACAAGTACAGATCGGTACTGTACTTGCACTCATATTTGCATACTATTGTAGCCCCTTGTCAGCCATCCCTCACGTTGCTGTCTCAATTACTCTGTGATCCTACTCTCTCTGACCCAGCACCCTCCGGTAACTTCCCATGCCCCACTTTTCACACTCCTTGTTCTCCCTCCCTCCCTCCCTCCCTCCCTCCCTCCCTCCCTCCCTCCCTCCCTCCCTCCCTCCCTCCCTCGCTCCCTCCCTCCCTCGCTCCCTCGCTCGCTCCCTCCCTTGCTCCCTCCCTCCCTCCCTCCCTCCCTCCCTCCCTCCCTCCCTCCCTCCCTCCCTCCCTCCCTCCCTCCCTCCCTCCCTCGCTCCCTCCCTCCCTCCCTTCCCTCCCTCCCTCCCTCCCTCCCTCCCTCCCTCCCTCCCTCCCTACCTCCCTCCCTCCCTCGCTCCCTCCCTCCCTCCCTCCCTCCCTCCCTCCCTCCCTCCCTCCCTCCCTCCCTCCCTCGCTCCCTCCCTCGCTCCCTCCCTCTCTCCCTCCCTCCCTCCCTCCCTCCTCCCTTCTTCAGGCAGGAGTGACTGTGGTTGTGGCAGCAGGCGACGAAGGGCCGTCCAAGTACTACGAATATTGGACCGGCCGATTAGAAGCCATCGACAACTTTTCACCCTACTATATCACCGTGGGGGCGAGGTGAGAATGGGGAGCACGCGCTAGAGAGTGACGGAGGTTGCAGCCCCAGGCTATGAAGACGGGCTATTACATGCTCTGCAGCAGCATTCTCGTTCTTAAGAATGACTTCCATTTCACATGCTGTGCTGCAACATGCACCCCATGACATACCTCGTTGAGTGCGCTATCATATGTTTGTAGGGCATGATTGAGTGTGCACTCGTTCTCTTCTGCACGCAAAGGCAGGAGCCTGCCTGTTTTCCGTGCTGCAGATTATAATATGATTCTTCCTCTTCTTCCGTCCTTGGTTCATGCACTTTTCCACACTCTCCTCCCTCGTCTCGCATCTCCTCCCTCATCCTGCGTCTCCTCTTGCCCTTCTCATGCTTGTCAACACCTTCCCTCTCTCACCATGCAGTACCGTTCCCCAAGGCTCTTTCATTTCAATGTCAACAACAACAGCAGCAGCTATACATGCAGCGTCAGAATCTCCTACAAACACCACAGGCCCAACAGCAACAACATCATGGCCATCAGCAACAGCATTTCCCCCTTCAGCATCCCCCCCTTCAATGTCAACACTGGTGGGATCCAGACTCCCTGCCACCACCACCCCTTCAGCATTTACCCACCCAAGGGTTCCCTATTGGTCCTCTTCCGGTCCAGTTATGGTGGCCCAGTGTACCATTTGCAAGCCATGGAAAAATTACCCCTCCAACGCCATTGTCAAGCCAGACATCATCGGCCCGGGAGTCAACATCCTTGCCGCTGCTCCCGGGGCAACCGTCGGCGAGACGGGGTCGTTCGTGACTGGTAACAGCACGGCCGTGGCAGCGGCAAATGTTGCTGGTGTGGCTGCTCTGATCATCCAGCAGCATCCTGATTGGACGCCCTCGCAGGTCATGTCTGCTATGATGACGACTGCGCGCCGCACAGACAACAGAAAGAAACTTATTAGAAATCTACATTTGAAGCCGGCATCACCGTGGCAAATGGGAGCGGGGCATGTGTTTCCCGCTAGTGCGCTTGACCCTGGGTTGACCTATGATGCCGGGGAGCAAGATTTCCGCAACTTTCTTGCTGGGGTGAGGATGGAGAGGGCTCGAAAGGCGTTCGGAGACGTGCCACTGACACCCGTTCCAGCTAGGAACCTGAATCGGCCTGCTATCTCGCTGGTCAACATAGTGAATAATTAAGTTACCGCTATACGGACAGTGACGAGCGTCTCAGACACCACATCGACCTACAGGGTGAGGATCAAGGCCCCCAAGTTTGTGAGTGTGAGAGTGGTGCCATCAAAGTTTACCATAGCTCCTGGGGAGCGAGTAAGATTCAAGGTGAAGGTTGTGGTGTGGATGAGGTTCAGATTGTTCAAGTATGGCAGCATCACGTGGAAGGATGACAAGGGGCATTCTGTGCGCTCGGTTCTAATTCTCCATTGCAAACCTACTTGCATGTACTTCTAAGGGCGTGTTCCTACGGCCTCATATCAGGAAACCTCGTATCAAGAATGTACCTTTTTGCCTGGTAAAACTAGCGAGAGGTTTTGGGTTTAGGGGAATTTTCAGTGCGAGCCTGATACGAGGTTGTCTTGATACGAGGATAGGAACACGCTCTAATTCTGATTTGGTGTCAATGAGTGAAGTGTTGTGCAATGTACTTCTCTCACCTTCTTGCTCTTTCGTACTACCGCGCTACATTTTCTGTCAATGAGTCGCTTGTTGTGGAATGTACCTCCTTTACACATCCCTACGAATAGGGACCCAGGACCCTAGTGGCTTTTGTCAGAATGTCGATGTTTGTCTAGCCTGCAGTGGGGTACTCTATGTCAGATTACGATTGTATCTCTAGGCTACAGTAGGGTCACTCCTTAGTGAGTACAACACTTTAGGGTTAGGTTTCCCCTACTTGTACTCACCTCTTGCCTAGTCCAATCCACCATTCCTAGTTCTATTCTTGACAGGTTATCAGAGTAGGAACCGTTCCTACATGGGCCCACCGTTCCGCCTAGTGGTAGCGCCACGCCCTACACAGTAGCCAGCGCGCTGGCGCCCCTAGCTCTCACTGTCGCGACCCTTGCAGCCCGTGCGCTGCCCCTGCGACCGCGCTGCCCCTGCAGCCGTGCTCGCCCCTACGACCGTGCTGCCCCTTGCAGCCGTGCTCGCCCCTGCTACCGTGCTGCCCCTGCAGCCGCGCCTGCCCCTGTGGCCCGCGCGCTGCTCCTCCAGCCCGTACGCTGCCCCTGCAGCCCGTTCACGCTGCCCCTGCAGCCGCGCGTCGCCTCTGCAGCCAGCCCGCGCGTCGCCCATGGAGCCCGCGCGCCGCCTCTGCAGCCCGTCCTCGCGGACCCTGCAGCCCGCGCGTCGCCCCTGGAGCCTGCGCGCCGCCTCTGCAGCCCGTCCTCGCGGACCCTGCAGCCCGCGCGTCGCCCCTGGAGCCCGCGCGCCGCCTCTGCAGCCCGTCCGCGCGGCCCCTGCAGCCCGTACGAGCTGCCTTTGCAGCCAGCGCGGCGCCCCTGCAGCCCGCGCGTCCTGCCCCTGCAACCTGCGCCAGCGCCCTGCCCTGCGCGCGCTGACGCCCTGCCCTGCGCCAGCGCCCTGCCCTGCGCCAGCGCCCTGCTATACCCTAAATATAATTAAATTGTTTATTAAAAAAAAAAAAAAAAAAAAAGAGGACCCTAGGTGCTTCTGCCCTAGGAGCTACTGCCTACTACTGCCCTGCTGTGGCCGCGCGCCGCCCTGCTCTGGCCGCGCGCCGCCCTGCTGCTGTTACTACTGCTGCTGCTCCTACTCGTGCTACTGGGAGTGGAGGAGGTGCTGCTGGGAGTGCAGGAGGTGCTGCTGGCGCTGTAGGAGCTGGAGGTGCTGGACCTACTCCTGACCGTCACTGTCTGTCATGGCCACTTCCGCGGCAGTTGCTGCGGCCAGGGGTGGACAGCAGAGGGCACTGCTTCTCCCGGACGACCCCACCCCTCAGCAGCTTCGTGAGTGGGTTATTCAGCGAGGTCGTCCTGGTGGTGGAGGTTATCGTTTTGTTAGGACTGCTGCTCTTGGTGTTAGTGAGTCTGCTGCCGCTCCAGGTGCTAGTAAGTCTGCTGCAGCTCTAGGTGCCCGTGAGTCTACCGACGCTCTAGGTGCTAGTGCGTCTACTACCACAGGTCCTGCCTCAGCTGAGGTCTTGCACACTTTCACGCTTGACTCAGGCGCGTCACGTTGCTTCTTCCGTGATTGCACCACAGTCACACCACTCACAGCACCTGTCCCAGTCTCACTGGCTGACCCCTCTGGGGGCCCAGTGGTTGCGAGAGCCTCCACGGTCCTCCCTTGTCCAGCACTCCCCTCTGGTTCTTTGTCAGGTCTCCACCTCCCCACGTTCTCGACGAACTTGGTGAGCAACGCTGCCATTCAGGATGTCTGGGTTGATACCTTTATTCCTGGAGGGCAGCGTGTGGCGATCTGTACGTGCTCCCGGACTGGCCGTCACCTGGCTACGTTCACTCGTCAGCCTGGGTCTAGTCTGTACACACTGACCACTGCGTCTGCACAGGTGGCTGAGTCAGGTCAGGTAGCTGCGTCGAGTCGAGCGTCTGCGTCAGGGCAGTTAGCTGCGTCTTGCTTGTGCAGAGTACTCACGCACGAGACTCAGCGCGGGCACCACCGTCTTGGTCACCCCTCCCTGCAGCGTCTGCGCGGCATGCACTCCCGGCTCCTGGTCTCTGGCCTCCCTGAGACCCTGCCCCCCCTCCCGCGCTCACTTGCGCCGCCGTGCCTTCCTTGCGTCGAGGGGCGGCAGCGCGCCGCTCCTCACTCCTCCGAGTTTCCTCCGACCACTGCTCCTCTGCAGACTCTCCACCTGGACGTGTGGGGCCCGGCCCCCGTCGGTGGGACGGACCAGGAGCGCTACTTCCTGCTGGTTGTTGACGACTACACACGCTACACCACAGTCTTCCCCTTGCGTCGCAAGGCGGACGTCAGCGGTGTTTTGATCCCTTGGATCCGTGGTACTCGTTTCCAGCTACACGAGCGCTTTCATCAGGACTTCCCAGTCCTGCGTCTGCACTCTGACAGGGGTGGTGAGTTCTCTTCTGGCGTCCTTGAGACGTTCTGCCAGGATGAGGGCATCGCCCAGTCGTTCACGCTTCCGGCCTCTCCGCAGCAAAATGGGATCGCTGAGCGTCGCATTGGCCTGATCATGGAGGTTGCTCGTACCTCCATGATCCATGCGACTGCTCCCCATTTCCTGTGGCCGTTTGCGGTCCGATACGCCGCGCATCAGCTCAACCTCTGGCCCCGTGTCTCTGCTCCAGAGACCTCGCCCACACTTCGTTGGACGGGACAGCCTGGTGATGTGTCGTCGTTTCGGGTCTGGGGCGCGCTCTCCCTTGTTCGCGATACCAAAGCGAGCAAGCTCTCTCCTCGCACTCTCCGTTGTGTCTTCCTGGGCTTCCCCACCTACGCTCCACCCTGGCAGTTCTACCACCCTGCCTCGCGTCGTGTTCTGTCCTCTCAGGACGTCACCTTCGACGAGTCGGTCTGTTACTACCGACTTCACCCGCACGCGTCCCACCCGGTCCCCCTTGCACCCCTCTTCCTGGTACCAGTCCCCCCCCCGGTAGACCCCCTCCCCCCACAGGGTCCTGCTCCCTCAGGTGTGTCCCAGGTAGACCCACCCCCCTTGGATGAGCCAGTTGAGATCTCTTCTGACTCCTCTGACTCACCTGAGGGGGGTGACGCCGTCGCCGACGACACGGCGACCACTCGCCACACTCCTCGCTTGGCGACCCCCCCGGGTTTCCCGCCCCAGCCGTCTTCGCCGCCTCCGCAGCCTGCTGCTGTGGACTCTGGAGCTGAGACTACTGGAGCTGGGGCTGGGGGTGGTGAGTCTGGGGGTGCCCGCTCTCCTCGTCTTGCTACCCCCCCCCCGGGTTCCCACCTCTGCCGTCTTCGCCGCCTCTGCAGCCTACTGCTGTGGACACTGGAGCAGAGACTGAGGGTGCTGGGACTGAGGGTGCTGAGACTGAGGGTGCTGAGACTGAGGGTGCTGGGACTGAGGGTACTGAGACTTTGGGTGCTGACTCTGGGGGTGCTGAGACTTCGGGTGCTGACTCTGGGGGTGCTGCGAGTCCTTCTGGAGGTACTGGAGCTACTAGGCCTGGAGGTCCTACTGGAGGTACTAGAGGTACTACTGGTGCTGGAGGTACTGGAGCTGCTGCTGGTGCTGGAGGTGCTGGAGCTGGAGGTACTAGAGGTGCTTCTGGTGCTGGAGGTGCTAGAGCTACCACTACTGGAGGTACTGGAGCTGGACAGCCACCGCAGCCTGCTCTACTTGAGACGCTCTCGCCGCAGGCGATTCGTGCGTGGGTCGTTCTGCGAGGCAGTCCTGGTGGTGGAGGGTACGGTCCTGCTGGTGCTGGAGCTACTAGTCCAGGAGGTGCTGCTGGTGCTGGAGGTGCTGGAGGTACTGCTGGAGGTGCTGGAGGTACTACTGGAGGTACTAGAGGTGCTGCTGGTGCAGGAGGTACTAGAGCTGCTAGTGCTGGGGGTACTGGAGCTGCTGCCGGTGCTGGAGGTACTGGAGCTGGTGGCACTGGAGGTGCTGGTGCTCCTGGTGCTGGAGCTGCGGGAGCTGCTGACCCTGGAGGTGCTGGAGCTACTGGTCCCGGAGGTGCTCGTACTGGAGGTGCTGGAGCTGCCGGAGCAGGTGGTACTGCTGGTGCTGGAGGTGCAGGAGGTGCTACTGGAGCTGCTGACACAGGAGGTACTGGAGGTACTACTGGTGCTGGAGGCGCTGGAGCTGGAGCTGGAGGCACTGGAGGTGCTGGAGGCACTACTGGTGCTCGAGGTGCTGGCACTGGAGGTGCTGGTGCTCGAGCTGCTCGTGCTGGAGCTACTGGTGCTCTTCGCCACCTTCTCAGTCTTCCGCCAGGTGCTACTGGCTTCCCTGTGGCAGGTACTACTCCTCCGTTGCTGTGTCCGCCAGCGGACCAGTCACAGCCACCGCTGCTACCACACTCCCCACTGCCTGCTCCTGCTTCTTACACTGCGGTGTCAGAGTCCCTGACTGAGCGTCGAGAGCCTGAGACTCGTGCTTCCACCCTTGAGCGTCGAGAGCCTGAGTCTAGCTTTGACCTTGAGCCTGAGCCTAGAGCTGCTGTCCGTGCTCGTGTTCCTCGTGTTCGTCGTCCGCGTGCTCCGGCTGTCCCCGGCACTCACGATATGACACTCCGTCCTTCCTCTGTTCCTCAGCGATTTGTACTACCATTACCTCCTGCGTCCTCTCTGCCTGACGTTGCTGACCCTCCGTCTGACCTTGATCGTGCGTCCAGTCCGAGTGTTACTCGCCTTCTTGCTACGGTTGTGACGGACCCTACGTTCTCGTCTCCTGCTGCGTCTGCCCTAGTAGCTGAGCTTGTTGACTTTGCTGCTGTGTACCGCATAGACTACCTTGCGAGTCTTGTCTCTGACCCTGTCCCTGCCTGTCCTCCGTCCGTCGGGGGTGAGACTGCTCTTGGCTGTACTGCCCTTGGCTGTGACGTTCTTGAGGACAGACAGGAGGAGCTGGAGTGCCTTGCTGCCGCTTCACCCCATCACGCGACCATGCTGCTTGCCCTTGAGGGAGACCCGGATGCACTTGACATCCCCACCCCGCGCTCCTACAGGGAGGCGATTTTGGGTGAGTACTCCTCTCAGTGGCAGACAGCCATGGACGCAGAGATGGCTTCCTGGAAGTCCACAGGCACCTACGTCGACGAGGTTCCCCCACCTGGGGCGAACATCGTCAGTGGCATGTGGATTTTCAGGGTGAAGCGGCCGCCGGGTTCTCCGCCTGCCTTCAAGGCACGTTACGTTGCTCGAGGCTTCAGTCAGCGTGAGGGGGTCGACTTCTTTCAGACCTTCTCCCCCACCCCGAAGAGTGTCCTGTGAGTACCACTGAACCCCGTCCTCCAAGCACGAGCCCCATGCCCGATGTACTGCACAAGTAACGCAGTACCCTCTTCGCAGCATCCCAGTGCACCTTTCGGTGTCTACCGGGAGCCACGTAGCTAGCCAGGAGGCTGAGAGGGTACGCGAGGTCAGGTCGTGTGCACGTCATCAGGTACATGAGGCAACCCACAAGCTCTGGATACGGACCAAACGGCTCTACGGACTCGTCCGAAGGTGGAGCTGAGAGCGAGTGGCCAGTAGGCAGAGGAGTGGGCTGTGGCGAGGAGTACTGGAAGCCGAAGCGCTGAAGCACCTGGTGCACCATGTGTGACTGAGTCAGGTTGATGGTGCGCCGTGCTCTGTCCCGGGTGATCTGCAAGCCAAGATAGCTCCGCAACTCACCCAAGTCAGTGCAGGTGTGTCTCTCCTGCAGCTCCGCCTTCACTAGGGCCAGTGCCTCAGTGTCTGCAGTAGAAAAAACCAAGTCGTCGACGTACACGAGAACGTAGAACGGCGGCCGAGAAGTGTCGGTGCGTAGAAACAACGACGGGTCAGCAGAGGAAGGAGCAAACCCAAGAGCCGCAAGTGTCGTCCTCAGTGTGTCGTGCCACTTGCGGGGCGCCCGGCGGAGACCGTAGACTAGCCGCCGGAGGCTCCACTGGGTACCCGCAGGAAACGACCCAGTGAAGCCAGGTGGGCGGCGCAGCCAGATTTCCTCGTGAAGGCTGCCCTGCAAGAAAGCTGTGGAGAAGTCGAGGGAGTGCAGCTCGTAGTCATGCTGTGCTGCAACGTGCAGCAACACCCGAAGAGTAGTCATCTTCGGGGTGGGGGAGAAGGTCTGGAAGAATTCGACCCCCTGTCGCTGACCGAAGCCTCGAGCAACGTAGCGCGCCTTGAAGGCAGGCGGAGAACCCGGCGGCCGCTTCACTCTGGAAATCTACATGCCATCGACTATGTTCGCCCCGGGAGGAGGAACCTCGTCGACGTAGGTGCCTGTGGACTTCCAGGAAGCCATCTCTGAGTCCATGGCTATCTGCCACTGAGAGGAGTACTCACCCGCGATCGCTTCAGCGTAAGAGCGCAGGGTAGGGATGTCAGGTGCATCTGGGTCTCCCTCAGGGCAAAGCAGCATGGATGCGAAACGAGGTAAAGCGGCCGCAAGACACTCAAGCTCAAACTGTCTGTCCTCAAGGACGTCACTGCCAAGGGCAGGCTCACCCCCGAGGGACGGAGGCCAGACAGACTCAGACTCAGTAACAAGACTCGCGACGTAGTCAAGACGTCGTCTAGCAGCAAAGTCGACCAGCTCAGTGACTAGGGCAAACGCAGCAGTAGACTCAAAGTCAGGGTCAGTGACGACAGTAGCGAGGAGACGAGTGACAGTAGGACTGGCAGCACGAGCAAGGTCGGACGCAGGGTCAGGACCGTCAAGAAGAGAGGACGCCAGAGGAGATGGCAGGGGAACACGCTATGGAACAGAGGAAGGACGAAGTGCCATAACGTGAGTGCCTGGGACAGCAGGAGGACGAGGACGAGCGACACGACGAGCACGAACAGGTGTGGAAGCACGAGTCTCAGGCTCACGACGCTCAGTCAGGGACTCAGTCACCTCAGTGTGAGGAGTAAGAGCAGGGAGCGGGGAGCCAGGCAGTAGCTGTGGCTGAGACGAGTCTGTCGGTGGACACAGGAGAGGTGGAGTGAGGCCAGTGGAAGATGGGAGACTAAGAACATGGCGAAGGACCGAGTCAGGCGGCGGCAGGGACGATTGCGGCTGCGGGTAGAAAAACGGTCGGCGCGGGGCAGTACCCGTACTGTCAGCAGGTCCAGCTCCTCCAGCACCAGCAGCACCAGCACCTCCAGCACCAGCAGCCCCAGTAGCACCTCCAGCACCTTCAGCACCAGCAGCACCACCAGCTCCGGCAGCGCCAGCACCTCTAGTACGAGCACCTCCAGGACCAGCAGCTCCAGCACCTCCAGTACCTCGAGCTCCAGCGCCTCCAGCACCAGCAGTACCTCCAACCCCTTCAGTGCCAGCAGCTCCAGTAGCACCTCCAGCACCTCCAGCACCAGCAGCTCGAGGAGCTGTAAAACTCCAAGCTCCAGCACCAGAGCGGCCTCGCCGAACGACCCACTCACGAAGCTGCTGCGGTGAGGGCGTCTCGAGTCGACTAGGTGGCTGCTGCTGTCCAACGCCAGGACCTGCAGTAGGAGCACCCACGGCCCCACCACCACTAGGACTCGCAGCACCCCGAGAGTCAGCACCCCCAGAGTCAGCACCCCCAGAACCCTCACCCCCAGTCTCAGAACCCCCAGGACCAGCACCCCCAGTCTCAGCACCCCCAGGACCAGCACCTCCTGCCTCCTCACCTCCAGTGTCACCACCCCCAGCAACACTAGTGTCCACAGCTACAGGCTGCAGAGGCGGTGAAGACGGTCGAGGCGGAAAACCAGGAGGGGTCTCCAAGCGTGGAGAGCGACGAGTGGTAGCTGTGTCGTCAGCAGCGGGGTCACCCCCCTCAGCTAGGCCAGAGGTGTCAGAGGAGATCACCAAAGGCTCAACCAAGGGGGGTGGGTCTACCTGAGAGACACCTGAGGGAGCAGGACCCTGTGGGGGGAGGGGGTCTACCGGGGGGGGAACTGGTACCAGGAAGAGAGGCGCCAGGGGGACCGGATAGGACACGTGCGGGTGTAGCCTATAGAAACAGATCGACTCGTCAAAGGTGACGTCCTGGGAGGAGAAGACGCGGCGCGAGCGAGGGTGGTAAAACTGTCACGGCGAGGCGTCGGTGGGGAAGGCCAGGAAGGCGCAGCGGAGAGTGCGAGGAGAGAGCTTGCTCAAGGTGGTATCGCGAACAAGGGAGTATCACAATGTAAAATGTTAACTATGAAATGAAACATACAGCAAGATATATCCGGTGAACCCTAACCTAACCCAAGGTCAAGAATGTACACCTAGACTAACAAATATAAGCTATAACAAATATAGCTTGACACACCCCCATAGTCTAGGTGACGATAGTATTGTGGAAAGCAACACATAGCTCAGGGTGGATGTCAAGGACACCACACAGTCTGAGAGCAAGCAAGGGTCACATGACCAGTCAGCAAGAACAAGCAAGGGTCACAAGACCAGTCCATAAGAACAAGACGAATCTCAGGGTGGAGCTCAATGTCACCACACACTCCGAGAGCAAGCAAGAGGCCACAAGGCCAGTCCACATGCAGGTATATAGCAAATTTAAGGAGATGCAAGAGTACAAGACAAGCAGGACAAGGCATCTCTACGTAAGCAAGTGAGGACGGGGGCACAAGGCCAAGCTGGGTGCAGAAACGCTGGTGGTCACAAGGCGGCAACGCCTTGGTGAAGATATCTATCGTGTTGGCCTCAGAGACCACACGTCGAACGAGTGCCTGGCCACGCTGCTGCAACTCACACAGAAGAAAGTAACGAAGCTGGATGTGCTTCGCCTTCCCAACCAGTCGGGGCTCCTCACACAACAGGACAGCAGACCTGTTGTCGTCGAACAAGACTGGAGGAGAGCGAGGCCGCTCACCAAGGTCGGTGAGAAGGAAAGACAGCCAGCGAAGCTCCTGAGCGGCCATGGCCGCAGCGTACACCTCTGCCTCACAGCTGGAACCGGCGACGGGCGACGCCCGAGTCGACCGCCATGAAACAGCACCTGTCCCGAGGCTAAAGGAGTACCCCTGTGTAGACCGACGCGTCTCCGCGTCGTCGGCCCACGACGAGTCAGAGTAACCTGTGAGTGTAACTGGCTGCTTCCCTCCAAGGACAAGTCCCATGCCTGATGTACTCGCCACATACTTCGCCACCCTCTTAGCAGCGTACCAGTGGGATGGTCGGTGTCTCCCAGGCGCAACAAAGCGCGCAAGGACGCTAAGAGGTAAGCTAGGTCTCGGCGAGTACAGGTCATCAGGTACATGAGACAACCCACCAGCTCAGGATATGGACCACTGGACTCAAATGACTCGTCCGAAGGTGGAGCCGTGAGCCCATGATCCACAGCAAGAGGGGTGGGCTGTACCTTGGAGAACGGGAAGCGAAACCGCGTGAGGACCTGCTCGACCATATGCGACTGGGTCAGCGTAATGGTGCGAGCTGCCCTGTCCCTGGTGATCTGCAGGCCAAGGTAGTGCTGCAGCTCACCAAGGTCAGTGCAAGTGTGTCTCCTCTGCAGTTCCTCCATCACGGAGGCCAGCGCGCGTCGGTCGGGAGTGGCGAACACCAGGTCGTCGACGTAGACCAGGACAAAGAACGGGGTCGAGCCACGGCGGACGAACAGTGACGGGTCGGCAAAAGACGGAAAGAAGTCAAGCGCTGCAAGGGTCGAGCGAAGTGTGTCGTGCCACTCACGTGGAGCCTGACGCAGGCCGTAGACTGGTCGACGCAGCTGCCACTGGGTGGGAAAGAGCCAGTGAAGCTAGGCGGGCGACGCAGCTAGATCTGCTCGTGCTGGCTCCCCTGAAGGAACGCGGTAGAAAAGTCTAAGGAGTGCAACTCGTAGTTGCGCAGGGCTGCAATATGCAGCAACACCAGAAGAGTACTCATCTTCGGGGTGGGAGCAAAGGTCTGGAAGAAGTCCACCCCCTCTCGCTGACTGAAGCCTCTCGCCACGTAGCGCGCCTTGAACACTGGTGGTGATCCAGGCGGCCGCTTCACCTTGTAGAGCCATCGGCCACTTACGACGTTCGTCCCAGGTGGTGGGACTGCGTCGACGTAAGTGCCTGTGGACCTATAAGATGCCACCTCTGCCTCCTCAGCTGCTATCCAGTACGAGGCCCAAGGTCTCGAGACCGCCTCAGCGTGATTGCGAGGAACACCTCCAGGCTCCGCAGCAACCGGCCGCAGAGAAGAACGAGGAGGGAACTGCGGGACGGACGGGAAGCCAGGGGGTGACGCGGGGCGACGCCGCCGACTCGAGGCTGCCGTGTCTTCCACGGGAGTGACCTCCACGCCCACAACTCCTGCACCCCCAGAGCCGACACCACCAGCTCCTGCAGCCCCAGTACCCTCACCCTCCGCAACTGCACCTCCCGCACCCCCAGACACGACAGGGACTGGACGCTGCGGGGGGGACGACTGCGGAGTGACGTGCGACACACCTGACGGGGCAGGACGCGAAGGGGGGGGGGCTACCGGGGCAACTGGGGGGGGCTCAAGGGTGAGAAACAGCAGGGGGGAAAAGACCTCAGTACCTCGGTGGGGACGACTCCTGTAGTAACAGACAGACTCGTCGAACGTGACGTCCTGAGAAGCAAAGAACCCGCAGGTGACCGGGTCGTAGAACACCCAGCCGGAGGCGTCCAAAGGGAAGCCAAGAAAGACAACTTGTTCGCGCCAGGGGCGCGAACGTGAGCCAGACAACCCCAGACGCGGAAGTCAGCTGCTACGCCCGGTAAACCTGTCCAGAGGGAGACCGGCGTCACCCGCGGCCGTGCGTCAGTGGGCCACAGGTTCAGCTGGTGCGCGGCGTAGCGGACTGCCTGAGGCCACAAGAACTGAGGGGCACCGGCATGGTACATGGAGGTCCGGGTAACCTCCATGACCAGGCCGATGCGTCGCTCGGCTACCCCGTTCTGCTGCGGCGAGGCTGGTAGCGTGTAAGACTGAATGACTCCCCGACCCTGACAGAACGTCTCTAGGCGAGTGGAAGAAAACTCACCACCACGGTCCGAGTGTAGGCGAAGCCCACACAGGCCCTGGGCGCCACCCCACGCTAGTAGCCACGGCTCGAGGACGGTAGGCACGTCGGCCTTCCGTCGCAAGGGGAAAACAGTGGTGTAGCGGGAATAGTCATCCACCACAATCAGGAAGTAGCGCTCCTGACGTGGGCCAAGGACCGGGGTGGGGCCCCAAACGTCCAAGTGCAGGGTCTGTAGGGGAGCCGTGGTGGGGGGGAATGAGGAGGAGTGAGGGGCAGCGCGCTGCCGACCCTCGACGCAAGGAGTGCACGGCGGCGCAGGCGAGCGAGGAAGCGGGGTAAGCGACTCTGGGAGACCTGAGACCAGACGGTGACGTGCCATCCTGCTGAGACGTGGGAACGAGGGGTGACCTAGACGGTGGTGCCAGAGGACCGATGAGTGGGTGAGTGACCGACAGTCGCAGGACACAGCAGCTACCTGACCTGACCTGACCCTGTGTGGCTGGACCTAGTGTGTAGTGAGTACAGACCAGAGCCCGGCTCTCTGTGGAAAGTGGCCAGAGGCGCCCCAGTGGCACCGACTGTGCAGGAGGCAACAGGCTCGTCTAGTGGGAAAGTAGTGACTACACCTAGGTCGTGGAGGTGACTGACACCCACCAGGTTCTTGGAGAACGAGGGGGTGTAGTAACCTGTGAGAAACGCAAAGGGAGCCGCTGGACACGGGAGAGTGGTGGTGCTGTGGGCAACTATAGGTCCCTGGGGTCAGCCAAGGCGACAGTGATTGGAGTGGGAAGTGGTGTGAGGCCAGTACAGTCGCGAAAGAAACAGCTGGACGCTCCAGAGTCTAGGGTGAAGGAAAGCTGTGCAGTCTGTGAGGTCGCACCTGAGCCAGCGACAAAGGCTGGTGCTAGACTAGAAGTAGCTGCAGCTCCTACACAAAGACGCTCAGAGGCGCCCGGACTGGAAACAACACACGCACCAAGACTGCAGGTCTCTACTCGTGTAGCCGGGAAAGGTTCTAGTCCAGCTAGGTGAGACTCAGCTGGTGCAGCAGTGCGCTGGCGAAGACGCGAGGGCCAGTGCGGTGTAATAGCGTGAGGACCAAAACGCTCACGGTGGAGGTCGTCGAGGCGACGGTAGCAGCGGGACACAGAGTGGTCAGGACTCCAGCAGGTGGTGCCAGCACCCGGGCCAGTCAGGTACCCACAGGGACCGATGTCGCGCCCACTACTGGCTGAGCCGCCGCTGCGGCCGGTACTCGTAGGACCCTCAGGTCCCCATTGCCGGGGGGGGGGGGATGCGCTGGCGGTAGCTTAAGCTGCTGTTGGTGCGCTGGGGGCAGCCTGTGCTGCTGCTGGCCCTGCTGGGGGCAGCCTAAGCTACTGCTGGACAGGTGGGGCTACCGGACGGGTGGGGCTACTGGATGAGTGGGGCTGCTGGACAGGTGGGGCTGCTGGACAGGTGGGGCTGCTGGACAGGTGGGGCTGCTGGACAGGTGGGGTTGCTGGACAGGTGGGGCTGCTGGACAGGTGGGGCTGCTGGACAGGTGGGGCTGCTGGACAGGTGGGGCTGCTGGACAGGTGGGGCTGCTGGACAGGTGGGGCTGCTGGACAGGTGGGGCTGCTGGACAGGTGGGGCTGCTGGACAGGTGGGGCTGCTGGACAGGTAGGGCTGCTGGACAGGTGGGGCTGCTGGACAGGTGGGGCTGCTGGACAGGTGGGGCTGCTAGACAGGTGGGGCTGCTGGCGCATTTCTAGCAGCTGCTGGCTCTGCTAGCACGGTTCTAGCGGCTGCTGGCGATGCTAGCACGGTTCTAGCAGCTGCTGGCGCTGCTAGCACGGTTCTAGCGGCTGCTGGCGCTGCTAGCACGTTTCTAGCGGCTGTTGGCGCTGCTAGCACGATTCTAGCGGCTGCTGGCGCTGCTAGCACGGTTCTAGCGGCTGCTGGCGCTGCTAGCACGTTTCTAGCGGCTGCTGGCGCTGCTAGGACGGTTCTAGCAGGTCTGGGGCAACTATTTCCAGGTGGGGCGACGGGTTTTAGGTCTGGGGGCGGCGGATTTCTGGTGTGGCGGCGGTTCGGCAGATCGCGGGTGAGGCGACGGCTAACAGACTGGGCGGCGGGTAAGGCAGCGGGTGGGGCCGCGTCGAACGGGTGGGGCGGCGGTTACGACGGTGGGAAACGGGTGGGGCGACGGGTCGCTCGTGCGCGCTGTGCGTGCGTGCGACTAACGACGGGGCCGCGGGGCCCGCTAACGAAGGGGCCTCGGGGCCCACGAACGAAAGGCCGCGGGGCCCGCTAACGAAAGGCCGCGGGGCCCGTTAACTAACATCCGCGACGGGTGACGGGCGACGGGAAAAAAAGAAAACGGCCGCGATTGACGGAGGGAAACGGGCGACAGGCGATGGGGGGGGGGGGGGGGGGGGTCTACGGGCGACGGGGCCTAAGGTAAGCGCGCTACGGGCGGTCTAGGACGGGGCGCGACTAGGTGGGCCCATAACTTAGTCGAGTGATTTTTCATAAGGGGAAAATCTCGCTAGGGTTAACCTAGCTCTATACCATATCACAATGTAAAATATTAACTATGAAATGAAGATATATCCGGTGAACCCTAACCTAACCCAAGGTCAAGAATGTACACCTAGACTAACAAATATAAGCTATAACAAATATAGCTTGACAGGGAGAGCGCGCCCCAGACCCGAAACGCTGACGCATCGCCAACCTCTCCCGTCCAACGGAGTGTGGGCGAGGTCTCTGGCAAAGAAACACGGGGCCAGAGGTTGAGCTGATGCGCGGCGTATCGGACCGCAAACGGCCACATAAAATGGGGAGCAGCCGCATGGATGATGGAGGTACGAGCAACCTCCATGATCAAGCCAATGCGACGCTCAGCAATCCCATTTTGCTGCGGAGAGGCCGGAAGCGTGAACGACTGGACGATGCCCTCGTCTCGACAGAAATCCGCAAGGAGGCCGGAAGAGAACTCACCGCCCCTGTCAGAGTGCAGACGCAAGACTGGAAGGCCCCGCCTGAACCGCTCGCGCAGCTGGTGACGAGTAGTGCGGATGCAGGGGATCAAAACACCGCTGACGTCCGCCTTGCGGCGCAAGGGGAAGATGGTGGTGTAGCGCGTGTAGTCGTCAACTACCAGCAGGAAGTAGCGTTCCTGGTCCGTCCCACTGACGCGGGCGGGGCCCCACACGTCCATGTGGAGAGTCTGCAGAGGAGCAGTGGTCAGAGGAAACGAGGGGGAGTGAGGAGCGGCGCGTTGCCGCCCCTCGACGCAGGGAAGGCACGGCGGGGCAAGCGAGCGCGGGAGGGGGGGCAGAGACCTGGGAAGGCCAGAGACAAGGAGACGGGAGTGCATGCTGTGTAGACGCGGCAGAGAGGGGTGACCGAGTCGGTGGTGCCAGAGGAGAGTCTGGTGGGAAAGTACCCGACACGAGCAAGATGCTGCAAGCTGACCAGACGCAGACACCTGACTCGACGCAGCCATCTGACCTGGCGCAGGCACCTGGGCAGACGTAGTGGTCAGTGTGTACAGACTGGACCCAGACTGCCGAGTGAATGTAGCAAGGTGACGGCTAGTCAGGGAGCACTTACAGATTGCCACTCGATGTCCCCCAGGGATAAAGGTATCAACCCATACATCCTAAAGGACTGCGTTGCTCACCAAGTTCGTCGAGAACGAGGGGAGGTGGAGACCTGAAAGAGAGCCGGAGGGGACTGCTAGACACTGGAGGACAGTGGAGGCTCGCGCTACTACTGGGCCCCTAGTGGGGTCAGCCAGTGAGACTGGGACAGGTGATGCGAGCGGTGTGACTGTGGTGCAATCACGAAAGAAGCAACGTGACGCGCCTGAGTCAAGTGTGAAAGTGCAGTAGACGCACTAGCACCTAGAGCTGCAGCAGACTCACTAGCACCTAGAGCGGCAGCAGACTCACTAGCACCTAGAGCGGTAGCAGACTCACTAGCACCTAGAGCAGCAGCCTCTACACAACCAGGGACGCCTCGCTGAGAAACACAGTCGCGAAGCCGCTGCGGGGAGAAGGTCTCCTGCTGACACTGCTGCCGCCGCTGTCGAGGAGCTGTAAAACCATAACCTCCACCACCTGGACGGCCTCGCCGAACGACCCACTCACAAATCTGCTGTGGCGAGAGAGTGTCCGGGTGCGCGGGCTGCCGCTGCTGTCCAGCACCTCCAGCACCTCCAGCATGATAACCTCCACCACCCGGACGGCCTCGCTGAATAACCCACTCGCGAAGCTGCTGCGGTGATAGAGTGTCCGGGTGAGGCAGTGGCTGCTGTTGTCCACCCCTAGATGCTGCTACGACCGTGATAGTGGCCATGACAGGCAGTGGCAGTTAGTAGCAGCGGCGGAAGGGCGTGAGTAGCAGCTGCTGTAGCTGCAGCTGTAGCAGTTGCGGTGGTCGCTGTGGCTGCAACAGCAGTAGCAACGGTTGGAGTGGCTGTGTGTGGATAGTAGGGCACGAGCTAGCAGCGCGGGCAGAGCAGGCACGCGGGCGGTAGGTCAGCACGGGCTGCAGGGCGCACGCGGGCTACAGGGCGCACGCAGGGCGGGGGGCAGCAGAGGCACGTGGGCTGCAGGGCTGGGCAGCGCTCGGGCTGCAGGGGCGAGCGCGGCTGCAGGGGCGAGCGCGGGCTGCAGGGGCGAGCGCGGGCTGCAGGGGCGAGCGCGGCTGCAGGGGCGAGCGCGGGCTGCAGGGGCGAGCACGGCTGCAGGGGCGAGCGCGGGCTGCAGGGGCTAGCGCAGGCTGCAGGGGCGAGCGCGGCTGCAGGGGCGAGCGCGGGCTGCAGAGGTGAGCGTGGCTGCAGGGGCGAGCGCGGGCTGCAGGCGCGAGCGCGGCTGCAGGGGCGAGCGCGGGCTGCAGGGGCGAGCGCGGGCTGCAGGGGCGAGAGCGGCTGCAGGGGCGAGCGCGGGCTGCAGGGGCGAGCGCGGGCTGCAGGGACGAGCGCGGCTGCAGGGGCGAGCGCGGGCTGTAGGGGCGAGCACGGCTGCAGGGGCGAGCGCAGGCGGTAGGAGCGAGCACGGCTGCAGGGGCGAGCGCGGGCTGCAGGGGCGAGCGCGGGCTGCAGGGGCGAGCGCGGGCTGTAGGGGCGAGCATGGCTGCAGGGGCGAGCGCGGGCTGCAGGGGCGAGCGCGGCTGCCGGGGCGAGCGCGGGCTGCAGAGGCGAGCGCGGGCTACAGAGGCGAGCGCGGCTGCAGGGCAGGGCGGCGCGCAGGCCTAAGGGAAGGGCAGCGCAGCGCGCGGGCTGCAGCGCAGGGCTGCGTGCGGGCCTAAGGGTAGGGCCGAAAAAAAATTCGGGCAGGGCAGGGCGGAACGTTCGGTGGGCCCTAGGAACGATCATGCTCTAATACCATGTTGAAATAGGAAGACAGGAATGATGAATGACTAGCAACATGGAGATACAAGTATGAAACCCTAACTGGGGTTGTACTCTATACTGAGCACCTCACTGTAGCCTAGCAGAACTAAGAACATACAAACATATGTTTTCACAGAATGTACCTCCTTTACCACATCCCTACGAATAGAGACCCAGGACCCTAGTGGCTTTTGGTAAATTAGCTGTCGACGAGTCGTGTGCTGTGCAATGTACCCGTACCGGTATCTCCATTGAATACAGTTTGTCAAATCTGGGTACGTTCGTGTCAAGAGATTAGCTTAGCCTAGGTTTAGGAGAAACCTAGGCTAGGAACAAGCGGAAGCGAGGTGTCAAGAAGGTTGGACGAAAGAGAGGGTTTGATAATGAGAAACAGTACAGGGATATAGGCAAGGAAACAGGAGGTACACCACCTACAGCAAAGGATTACATACACTACAGTCTACACTGCATAAAGTTATATTCGAACACACCCCCTAATTGCATGCAGTGGATGACCATGTGCAGCAACACCCCCTGTAGGGGTACACCGGCAGAGAGAGCAGCAGCGGCGGGTGCAGGCGACGGTAGGTGGGCGAGAGAGCAGGCGCTCTGGCTGCAACGAGCAGCAGGACAACACGGCTCAGCACCTTCGGGGGCGAGCCAGCAACAGGCAGCAGCAGCACGAAAGAACGAGAGAACGGGAGAACGAAAGACAAGTAGGCGGGGCATGAGGAGGAGATGAGAGGAGGAGGAAGAGCGAGAAGAAACAGCAGAAGACAGAGAATGAGGAGGAAGAGGTTACGGGCGGCTGCTGAACGTTACCGCCACCCCCTCACCCTCCCCCCCACGGCAGCAGGCGCGGCCGGGAGAGAGAGAAGAGATGATGAGCGGGGGCGGTGGAGCTGCCGGCTGACGCACGCCACCCCCTTACCTCCTCCCCCGGTCCCCGCCACCTCCCCCCCACAGCAGCAGCCGCGGGTGAGGCGTGGCAGGGCGGGTGGTGGGGCGTGCAGAGGGCTCATGGCAGCCACCCCCTTACACCATCTCCCCCCCTGGCCGCCACCCCATCCATCTCCCCCCCACAGTAGGAGCTCCGCGGGAGGAGCTGGCGGGGCGACGGGGTGAGGGGGGGGGGGGGGGGGGGGGGGGGGGGGAGGGGGGGAGGAGGGCGCAGTGGCGAGCTGCAGCAGGCGTGCGTGCGTTAGCGTGTGCGCGCGCTGCTACTGGCGTGGGCGTGCGCTGTATTCTGCAGCAGGCGCGCGCGCGCGCTGGCGTTCGTGCGCATCTGGCGTGTGCGCACGCTGCTGCTGGTCGTAACGGGGGCGGAGGGCGGGGCAGCGCGGGACAGGGCAGGTCGTGGGCTGCGTACGGGTGGAAATGCGTCATTTTGTCCGTGGCGAACGCCACGGTCGATGGCGCGTTCGCCACGGGCAGAACGCGCGACGTAGGCATGACGGAAGTAGGTGGGCCCATTATCGATAGGTCCTTAGGAACGTATCGCTCTTAATACCATGTCAAGAGATTAGCTTAGCCTAGGTTTAGGAGAAACCTAGGCTAGGAACAAGCGGAAGCAAGGTGTCGAGAAGGTTGGACGAAAGAGAGGGTTTGATAATGAGAAACAGTACAGGGATAAGAGAAGGCAAGGAAACAGGAGGTACACCACCTACAGCAAAGGATTACATACACTACAGTCTACACTACACTGCATAAAGTTATATTCGAACAGTTCGGGCCTTGACATGTCCATTAAGTAAGCGTCAAACACCATTTTTCCGAGTCGCGTCCAAATGTGTGCAAAACCTCGCGTCACAAAGAATGAATGTATTGCGACCGAGAGCCAACGCGCGACGATTACAGGTGGTGTCCCCGGATTGGAGATTTTTGGTAACAACAACACATTTCATAACATTTGCACATGTGTGTACCGAGCGGTGACAAAACCGGATGGAAAAGCGCATATAAACGCAGGAGTGGTGGCGGTTAGAGTACAAGCCGTGCATATGGTTCTATCGTCAACTTGGGCATCACCATTCGCAATTTCTCCAACCCCTTCGCCTATAACATCCAAACAGCACATGCTGTTGCTCTCCCGGTATGTTCCAATTATGGTTGAACCGCGCACTGTCTGTCCTGTTCCTCCTGCGACTTCTAGTTGCCTGGATCACCTACTACTACACAATATTCCTAGACACTATAGCGAAGTCCGTTGTAGGGCCGATTGATGCTAATGTATTCGAAAACGACGAATCGTCCACAACCACAGAGCGGTTGGAAAAAATGTGCCACAGAGATCGCCGTTCATAGTTGCGGCGTCGCCGTTTCCAGCTGTGGGCAGACGACCTGGAGGGCATGCGAGATGACGAGTTTATTGACATATTCCGGATAATCGTGCCATCCTCGAGCACATCAAAGAAGGCATGTACCACTACTTGACACCTATCGTCGAGCGAAATCGTATCACAATGGATGCTGCGCTATTGGTCGCCATGAAGTATCTGGTCAGCGGGATTAATTACATAGACATATTGTACCTGTTTGGCATGTCGAAAACCTTGTGTCACGAGTTGGTCGACGTTTTCTTGACGCGGTTCCCTACGGTCTTCAAAGAAAACTGGGTTCGCTTTCCCGCACGTGAAGTGCTCGATGGGATGGTAGAGGAGCTCCATATCATCAAAGGAATACCTGCGGTAATTGGGGCTATTAACAAGACACATATCCACATGAAAGGGATGGAGGGGCATCGGACGGAATACTACACCAGAAAGTCGGCATACGCAGTGCAGCTTCCACTTACGTGTGATGCACAAGGTGTGATATGGGACTACCTAATCGGGTATCCCCGGAAGTGCGCACGATCATAGGGTGTTCATGAATAGTGCACTATATGAGAGGTTACAAAGGCGAGACATCGCCCCGTACCAACTAGTAGGAGATGTAGCCTACCCCCTAAGAGAATTCTGCCTGACCCCATTGTTAGAATTCTATGTGTTAGCATGCTAAGCTTTCGTGACTGTACACCAAGTGTGGTGTACAGTTGGGTTGGGACTACACCCAACTTTGGGTGTAACCTTGGATGTTGGGGTGCCAATCCAACCCAATTGTGGTGGAGCCCCCAATGCAACCCATTGGTCCTTAGGGTGGCAACATTTGGCGAATGTTGCCAACCCAACCCAATGGGCCATAAGTTGACAACACTTCCCCAAGTGTTGCCAACCCAACCCAATGGGCCATAGGTTGGCCCACTCCCCCAAGTGTTGCCAACCTAACCCAATGGGCCATTGGTTGGCCAACTTCCCAAGTTCCACCTTCCCCCCTTTCCCTTCCAACCTTCTCTTACAAACTATGTATGCTCCTTTCCTCCTCTAATGAAGTTGATGGTTCAATTTCCAATTCTCACATGGTATAGAGCTAAAATTCCTTGGCCTTTCCTCCCCTCCCTACGTTTTTTTTTTTCCCCAAGGGCCCACCCTGCAGTCACAACCCCCTGCCCGCTTCCGCCATCATCTCTCCCTTTGCCGCCGTGGCTCCTATAGCCGCCGCCGCACCTCCGTTCTCCGTCGCGGCCCCAAAGCCGCCACCCCCCGCCTTCACGTCGCCGCGGCCCCTCGACGCCACCACCTGCGTTCCCTCCGCCGCGACCCTGCAGTCGCCGCCCTTCGCTCCTGCCGCCGGGACCTTCCCGTCGCCACCCTACGTTCCTACCGCCGCGACCCTGCCGTCGCCGCCCTGCGTTTCCGTCGCCGCGACCTTGCCGTCGCTGCCCTGTTTTCTCGCCGCCGCAACCTACACGGCGCCGCCCAGTGTCCCGCAGCCGCGACCCCCCGTCGCCGACCTGCGTTCCCGTCGCCGCGACCCAGCCGTCGCCGCTTTGCGTTCCCGCCGTCGCCGCCGCCTACATTTTTCGCCGCCGCGACCACGCCGCTGCCGCCCTGCCTTCACGCCACCGCGACCCCGCCATCGCCGCTACCGCCGCTCGCCGCCGCCTGCATTCCCCCCGCCGCTTGCCTTCCCGCCGTCGTGACCCCTCGTCGCCACCGCCTGCCTGCATTTCCGCTGCCGCGACCCCGCCTTACGCCGCCGCCTGCGCTTCCCCCTGCCGCTACCTCGCCGCCTGCTGCCCGCCGCCGCTGCCTTCACCGCTGCCGCCGCTCGCCGTCGTCGCTCTGCTGTCACGCCGCCGCGACACCACGACACCGCCTGCCTTCCCCCCACCGCGGCCACGACCCACCTTCGCTCTCTGTCTCGCCCCACTTCCCCCCTCCCTTCTCGTCGTCGAGCGGTCCAGCACCAGCAGCAGCCACCGCGAGGAGTGCTGCAGCAGCAGCAGCCGTCGGGAGGAGTGCAGCAGCAGCAGCAGCCGCCGCCGAGAGCAGTACAGCAGCAGCAGCTGCTGCCGCGAGCAGTACAGCAGCAGCAGCAGCAGCCGTCGGGAGGCGTGCAGCAGCAGCAGCAGTAGCAGCCGTCGGGAGGAATGCAGCAGCAGCCGCCGGGAGCAGACTAGCAGCCGCAGCAGCCGCCAAGCCGCTTCCCCCTAGCCGCCGCGGATCCACCCACCGTCGCTTCATCCTTGGCCGCCGCGGGTCCACCCGCCGTCGCCCACCATGGCTGCTACCCCTCCTGCTCCTCCTCCTCCTCTTCCTCCGCCCATCGACGCCTCTTCCATCGACAAACTCCAACTCGCCGCGGACAAGTCCGCCATCAATTGGCATTCTTTCGTCGGCAGCATTCGCCGCGTCCTGAAGGACGCCTTCGTCTCTCCCTACTGCCTCCTGGACGTACTCATTCGCCGTCTGCAAGCCCTCCCGCCGACCGCGCCCAATCACCCCGGTGATCCCCCCCCTCTCCCCCCCCCCCTGGTCCTCCTCCTCCCGAGCCTGGCCTTGAGACCGCTGCTACCCCCGAGCTCCAAGCTTCCGCCGAATCAGCCTTCCTCCTCCGTCGCCGCGAATACCTGGTCCGCAAGGCCGACCATGACGCCGCCACTTACAATTATGCCTTAGCATCGGCGGGGCGTGACGCCCACCAAGCGGTCATTGCACAGTATGAGGCTGACATGGCAACCCACATCCCCAACCGCATCGCCTGGTCCACTGCCGACAACCGCGCCTGCACCATCCTCCTTGGCGCACTTCCTGACGCCCTCATGCGCCGCTTCCAAGCTCGTGAGCTGCGAGCGTCTGTGATCTGGACCGAGCTGCAGGCGATGTTTGAGCATCGCGACATCAGCTCCGTCAGTATCCTCTTTCAGGGGTACTTCTCCATCACCCTCGCAACCTATGATGGCGCAGTTGACTACGTGGGGCGCATGAAGGAGGTCGCTGATCGCCTCCAGGCTCGTCAGGCTGGCCTCTTCGAGCCTCTGCAGATCCACCGCCTGCTCTTCGACCTCACCCCGGACTACAAGTCCCGCCTTCACGCCTTCACTTAAGCAAACCCCAGGACGGCCTTAACTTGGTGGCCCAGTGGATCATCGACACTGAAGTCAAGCTCTGCACTCCAATCGTCAACCTCACCACCTCTCAGTCCTCCTCCTCCTCCTCCCTCAATGCCATGCAACCGCACAAACGGGGCAGTCGCAACGGCGGAGGTGGTGGTGGTGGTGGTGGTGGTGGTGGGAGCGGAGGTGGTGGTGGCGGCCGTCGCGGTGGAGTCGGTGGCGGAGGTGGTGGTCGTGGTGGCCGTGCTGGAGGTGATGGTGGTGGCGCCGGTGGTGATGAGACCGGAGGGCCTGCTGGTGCCGGTGGTGTTGGCTCTGGTGGTCCATCCTCTGGGGGTCGTGGGGGTCGCCCAAGCACTCTCCCCCCCTGCACGTATGTTCGCCGTCATGGTCCCCGCGCAGGAACACCCTGTGGCCAGACCAATCACCCTGCTGCTACGTGGTTCAAGGCGTTCGATGATGCCTGGTTTGATCGCGGCAACACCGGCACCCCTCCTCGTTGGTATGTTAACCCTCGCCCCTCCCTCGTGGATGTTCAGACCCTCCCCTCCTTCCTTCCTGGTCACCTCCGCCTCCTCACCCCCTTCCCCCCTTCCCAGCTGCAGCAGTTTCAGCAGCACCAGCAGTAGCAGCAGTACCTCCAACAGCAGCAGCAGCAGCAGCAGCAGCATCAGCAGTAGCAGCCGCAGTGGGGTGCTGGCTCTCAGGCCGCGGCCGCCGCCGCTGGTTCCGCCGCCTGGCAGCAGCAGCAGCTGAACTTTGGTACAGCGGCTATGGCTGCTCATGCCTCCCCTGCCCCCTCACCTTGGGGCTCCTTCCCCTCTGCCCTCCCAGTGTTCCTGCTACTCCTGACACCCAGGGTAGTTTCCTTGGTCATGTAGCTGTCGCACCTTTCATGAGACTCTTTTCCAGTACTCAGTGTCACCTCCCCCTCCTTCCTCCCCCACCCTGGACTTTGTCCTCGACAGCGGGGCCACAGAAACCGCACTCAAGGACGCTGGTACCCTCACCCCCCTTCCTCTTCCCACTCAGGTTCATGGTGCCGACACCAGTTTCTCCATCCCCTGCACTCACCTCTCCACTCTCCCTTGCACTGTTTTCCCTTCAGGTACAGTCACTGGTCTCCATATTCCCACCCTATGCAACAACCTCCTCTCCCACCGTGAGCTGCAACGTGCTGGTATTACCGCCACTTACCGTGGCCTTGCCTCCTACTGCGATCTCTTCCACACTGCCTCTGGCTGCGCATTCCCCTTTGTCCTCGAACTCGCCTTTACACACTTCGCACCCCGCGTCCCTCTTTGTGTCAGGTCACTACCCGTGCTGGCACTCCCACCGGTCCCCCCCCCCTTCCCCCTGAGGTATCCTCCTCCCCTACTCCATCCCCCTCACCCTCCTCCCCCTCCTCCTCCCCCACTCCATCCCGTCCTCCTCTAATGACCTCTCCCACCCTGCCGTGCTCTTGCATCAGAGACTTGGCCATCCCAACTTTGCCGCGCTTCGCACTGCCGTCACCTCCCGCCTCCTTGACAGCCTCCCTCCCACCCTTCCTCCCCTCCCCTCCTCCCCCGCTCCCCCATGCCCATCATGTATTCATGGCAAACTCAAAGATTCCCCCCATCATAGTCATCCTGTCAAAGTAACAAATGGTGAATGAATCACTAGAAATGAGAAGTACAAGCAAGATATATGCAAACCCTAGCGAACCCTAGCCAACCCTAAACACAAACCACCTAGACTAGCAAACACAAACTATAACAATTATAGTTTGACACACCCCCACAGTCTAGGTGATGGTAGTCCTATGGAAAGCAACACACAGTCTAAGAGCAAGGGTCACAGGACCAGTCAGAAAGAACAAGCAACGGTCACAAGACCAGTTCACAAGAACAAATTTCGGGGTGGATCTCAAGATCACCACACAGTCCGAGAACAAGCAAGAGGCCACAAGGCCATTCCACAAGCAAGGACATAACAAATATAGAAGATGCAAGTGTACAAGACAAGCATGACAAGCATCTCTACGGAAGCAAGGGGCCACAAGGCCAGTCCACAAGCATAGATATATGATATATAGTGAGATGCAAGAGTACAAGACAAAGCATCTCTATGCAAGCAAGTGAGGGCCGGTAGACACAAGGCCTAGCTGGGTGCAGAAACGCTGGTGGCCACAAGGCGGCAACACCTTGGTGAAGATATCTGCAGTGTTGGCCTCAGAGACCACACGTTGCACGAGTGCCTGGCCACGCTGCTGCAACACTCGCAGAAGGAAGTAACGAAGCTGGATGTGCTTCGCCTTCCCAACCAGTCGGGGCTCCTCGCACAACAGGACAGCAGACCTGTTGTCGGCGAACAAGACTGGGGGAGAGCGAGGCCGCTCACCAAGGTCGGTGAGGAGGAAAGACAGCCAGCGAAGCTCCTGAGAGGCCATGGCCGCAGCGTACACCTCTGCCTCACAGCTGGAACTCGAGACGGACGACGACCTCCACGAAACAGCTCCGGTCCCAAGGCTGAAGCAGTAACCCTGTGTAGACCGCAGCGACTCAGCGTCGTCGGCCCACAACGAGTCCGAAAAACCTGTGAGTGTAACTGGCTGCTTCCCTCCAAGGACAAGTCCCATGCCTGATGTACTCGCCACATAATTCGCCACCCTCTTAGCAGCGAGTTTTGTGCGCCAACCACAGGTCGCCGTTTCGACCCGTCCGTTTCTGACGAACGTAACCGTTTGGGTGCTCAGTTCCCTCCTTTTTTCCCAAAAGGTTCCACATGGTTATGTTGCGAATGCGACTTCACATGGTTTCGTGCGAAACCATTAACGAAAACTGGCGACACCAGTAACCACCATTTCGAACGGACGGTCCGAATAACGAACCGCCAGGTGCAAAATGGTTGCACGCCGTAAGAGGGTAAGCTAGGTCCGGGCGAGTACAGGTCATCAGGTATATCAGACAACCCACCAGCTCAGGATATGGACCACTGGACTCAAATGGCTCGTCCGAAGGTGGAGCCGTGAGCCCATGATCCACAGCAAGAGGGGTGAGCTGTACCTTGGAGAACGGGAAGTGGAAACGCGTAAGGATCTGCTTGACCATATGCGACTGAGTCAGCGTAATGGTGCGAGCTGCCCTGTCCCTGGTGATTTGCAGGCCAAGGTAGCGCTGCAGCTCACCAAGGTCAGTGCAATTATGTCTCCTCTCCTGTTTCTCCTTCACGGAGGCCAGTGCGCATTGGTCGGGAGTGGCGAAAACAAGGCCGTCAACGTAAACCAGAACATAGAACGGGGTCGAGCCACGGCGGACGAACAGTGACGGGTCAGCAGACGACTGAAAGAAGTCAAGTGCTGCAAGAGTCGTGCGAAGTGTGTCGTGCCACTCACGGGGAGCCTGGCGCAGGCCGTAGACCAGTCGACGCAGCTGCCACTGGGTCCCAGCAGCCCCAGATACGATAGAGACAAGTCCTCCACAGGAGTGGTCTCCACTCTCACACCCCCTGCACCCCCAGAGCTGGCACCACCAGGTCCAGCAGCCCCAGTACCCCCACCCTCCGCAGCTGTACCTCCTGCACCCCCAGACACGACACGGACTGGACGCTGCGGGGAAGACGACTGCGGAGTGACGTGCGGCACAGCTAACGGGGCAGGACGCAAAGGGGGGGGGGGCTACCGGGGCGACGGGGGGGGGGGGGGGGGCTCATGGGTGAGGAACAGCGGGGGGGAAAAGGCTTCAGAACCTCGGTGGGGGCGACTCCTGTAGTAACTGCTTGACTCGTCGAAAGTGACGTCCTGAGAGGCAAAGAACTGGCGGGTGACCGGGTCGTAGAACGCCCAGCCGGAGGAGTCGAGTGTGAAGCCAAGAAAGACACAGGCATGGGTGCGCGCAGACAACTTGTTCACGCCAGGAGCGCGAACGTGAGCCAGGGAACCCCAGACGTGGTAGTCAGCTGCTACACCCGGGGAACCTGTCCAAAGGGAGACTGGCGTCACCCGTGGCCGTGCGTCACTAGGCCACAGGTTCAGCGAACTGCCTGAGGCCACAGGAACTGGGGGGCACCGGCATGGCACATGGAGGTCCGGGCAACCTCCATGACCAGGCCGATGCGTCGCTCGGCTACCCCGTTCTATTGCGCCGTGTCTGGTAGCGTGTAAGACTGGATGATCCCCTGGCCCTGACAGAACGTCGCCAGGCAAGTGGAAGAAAACTCACCACCACAGTCCGAGTGCAGGCGGAGCCCACAAAGGCCCTGGGCGCCACCTCTCGCTAGTAGCCATGGCTCGAGGACGGTAGGCATGTCGGCCTTCCGTCGCAAGGGAAAAACCGTGGTGTAGCGGGAGTAGTCGTCCACCACAATCAAAAAGTAGCGCTCCTGACGTGGGCCAAGGACCGGGGAGGGGCCCCAGACGTCCAAGTGCAGGGTCTGTAAGGGAGCCGTGGTGGGGGGGAACGAGGAGTGAGGAGCAGCGCGCTGCCGACCCTCGACGCAGGGGGTGCACGGCGGTGCAGGCGAGCGGGGAAGTGGGGCGAGTGACTCTGGGAGACCTGAGACCAGACGGTGACGTACCATCCTACTGAGACGTGGGAAGGACGGGTGAACTAGATGGTGGTGCCAGAGGACCGACGGGTGGGTGAGTGACCGACAGTCGCACGACACGGCAGCTACCTGACCTGACCTGACCTGACCCTACCTGACCCGGTGTGGTGGGACCCAGTGTGTAGTGAGTACAGACCAGAGCCCGGCTCCCTGTGAAAAGTGGCCAGAGGCGCCCCAGTGGCACCGACAGTGCAGGAGGCAGCAGGCTCATCCAGAGGGAAAGTAGTGACCACACCGAGGTCGTGAAGGTGACTGACACCCACCAGGTTCCTGGAGAACGAGGGGGTGTAGTAACAAGTGAGAAACCCAGAGGGAGCCGACGGACACGGGAGAGTGGTGGTGCTGTGGGCAACGACAGGTCCCACTGAGGGGTCAGCCAAGGCAACTATGACTGGAGTGTGCAGTGGCGTGAGGACGGACCAGTCGCGAATAGGCTGAATGAAAGCTGTGCAATCGGTGAGGTCGCACCCGAGCCAGCGACAAAGGCTGGTACGAGACTAGTGGTAGCTGCAGCTCCCACACAAAGAACCTCTGAGGCACCTAGGCTGGAAACTTCACACGCACCAAGACTGGAAACACAAGGCCATGCTCGTGCAGTCGGGAAAGGTCCTAGACGAGGTGGGTGCAACTGAACTGGTCGAGGTGACGGTAGCAGCTGGACGCGGAATGGTCAGGACGCCAGCATGTAGTGCCAGCACCAGGGCCAGTCAGGATCTGGTACCCGCAGGGACCGACGTCGCGCCCACTGCTGGCTGAGCCGCTACTGGGGCCGCCATTCCTTGGACCCTCAGGTCCCCATTGTCGGGAGTGCTGCAGCTGCTGTCGCTGCGGCTGGCCCTGCTGCTGCAGAACTCTAGCACACGCCATAGTAGGCGCTAGAGACGGTCGAGCTGGTGAGGAGTGGCCAGGAGCGGTCGGGTACGGTCTGGTGTGATCGGGGTAGAAACGGGGTACTGGTACGGGTACTAGTAGCGGGTACAGATAGCGGGGCCTTCTAGCTCGGGGGAGGCCATGGGGCCTTCTATCTGGGGGGCCACGGGGCCTTCTAGCTGGTGGCCCACGAGGCTTTCTAGCTGGGGGGCCGCGGGGCCTTCTAGCTGGGGGGCCACGAGGCCTTCTAGCTGGGGGCCACGGGGCCTTCTAGATGGGGGCCACGGGGCCTTCTAGCTGGGGGCCACGGGGCCTTCTAAATGGGGGCCACGGGGCCTTCTAGCTGGGGGCCACGGGGCCTTCTAGCTAGGGGCCACGAGGCCTGCTAGCTGGGGGCCTCGGGGCCTTCTAGCGAGTACGGGTGGGGTAGCGGGTGGGGCAGCTGGTTACAGGTGGGGCAGCAGGTGGGGTGGCGGGTTACAGGTGGGGCAGCGGGTACGGGTGGGGCAGCGCTTACAGGTGAGGCATGTGGGGCTGTTCCAGGGTGGGGCGGCGTTTCCAAGGTGGGGCGGCGTTTACAGGGTGGGGCGGCGTTTACAGGGTGGGGCGGCGTTTACAGGGTGGGGCGGCGTTTACAGGGTGGGGAGGCGTTTACAGGGTGGGGCGGCGGGTACAGGTGGGGCAGCAGGTACAGGGTGGGGTGGCGGGTACAGTGTGAGGCGGCGGGTAGCGTGTGGGGCGGCGGGTTTGGCAGCACGTGGGGCGACGGGATACGGGTGGGGCGACGGGTGGGGCAACGGGATACGGGTGGGGCGACGGGATACGGGTGGGGCGATGGGTGGGGCAGCGGGATACGCGTGGGGCGGCGGGTAACGGCTCGTGGGCCGGCGGGTTTCAGCTTGTGGGGCGACAGGGACGCGACGGGGAGGGGACGGGAGGCGACGGGGACGCAACGCGGAGGGCGACGGGGACGTGATGGGGAGGGGACGAGAGGAGACGTGAACGCGACGAGAAGGGGACGGGAGGCGACGGGAAGGGGACGGGAGGCGACGGGGACGCGACGCGGAGGGCGACGGGGACGCGACGCGGAGGGCGACGGGGACGCGACGGGGAGGGGACGGGAACGCGACGGGAAGGGGACGGGATGCGACGGGGGCGCGACGCGGAGGGCGACGGGGAGGGGGGCGGGAGGCGACGGGAAGGGGACGCGGTCGCGACGTGGGGGGGACCCGCAAGGGTCCCTCTCTAACACGATCTGGCGGGCCCGCGGGGGGCGTTCTAGGTCGTGACGTGGGGGGACCTGCGGGGGTCCCTCTCTAGCGCGATCTGGCGGGCCCGCGGGGGCCGTTCTAGGTCGTGACGTGGGGGGACCCGCGGGGGTCCCTATCTAGCGCGATCTGGCGAGCCCGCGGGGGCCGTTCTAGGTCGTGACGGGTGACGGGCGGGGCTAGCAGGCTGACGGGTGACGCGCGGGGCTAGCGAGCTGACGGGATCGACGGGTAGGGCGCTACGGGTGACTAGGCGCTACGGGTGACGAGGTGCTACGGGTGACGAGGCACTACGGGCTAGGTAGGGGTACGGGGCGGTGGGCCCATAGGATCTTATCGCTCTATACCATGTCAAAGTAACAATTGGTGAATGAATGACTAGAAATGAGAATTACAAGCAAGATATATGCAAGCCCTAGCCAACCCAAAACACAAATGTACACCACCTAGACTAGCAAACACAAACTATAACAATTATTGATTGACACATCCCACCTTCGCTGCTGCTCCACTTGACCTTATTCACATGGACTTGTGAGGCCCCTCTCCCATCCGCTCCCGTCAGGGGCACCGGTACATGCTCGTCCTCGTCGATGACCATAGTCGGTATTCCTCGGTCTTCTTCCTCCACACGAAGGATCATCACCTGGGCTGAGCAGTGCCGCACTCACTTCAAACGCCCCATCAGTCTCCTTCACTCAGACGGTGGAGGTGAGTTTCTCAATCATACTCTCTCCACCTACTGCAAAACCCACGGCATGCAGCAGACCCACACCCTTCCCCACTCCCCTCAGCAGAACGGCGTCACTGAGAGTCGCATTCGTGAGATCACCAAGACCGCTCGCTGCCTTCTTGCTCACGCCTCCACCCCACCTTCCCTCTGGAGCTATGCCCTTCTTCATGACGCTCTCCTCCTTAATATCCGCTCCCACCCTCAGCATTCCACCACCACCCCCACAGAACTTTGGTCAGCCACCAAGCCCGACGCTGCTAGCTTTCGCATTTGGGGCTGCAAGGCGTACGTTCTCATCCCTCCGCCTGACCGCTCCCGTGCTGCTGGCAAGCTCGCTTCTCGTGCCCTGGAGTGCGTTTACCTCGGGCACAACCGCGACTCCCCCTGCTACCTATTCCTCCACCTTCCATCTGGTCGTCTCATCCGCAGCATTGACATCGTCTTTGACGAATCCGTTCCTTACTACTCGAATCCTCCGCCTGACCCTCTCCCTCCATCTCGCCCCCTTGCCTGGACCGATACTGTCCTCCCACCCCTCCTTCCTCCCGCTTGAACCTTCTCAACGCTTTGGAATTGATTTTCCAAATTCTCCGGTACCGGTATAACATCTAAAGGCTTCTCTTAGCCTCTAATTCTCCCCTAAATTTTTCAAAGGCTTTAAATCTACGATAACTATTATTCTTAGTTTAAGTATCTATAACTTAAATGAATTCTTACTTGTCGGGAAAGGTCTCCTTTCGCGGATTCTCCATTCTTCTCGGCGATTTCCCTTGGTGCCGGCCGGTCATGACGTCTTAAATTTGCACCATCATTTTCTCATTTTTTTTCGCCCCCTCCACAGTTGCCACGTTGTCGCGTTTTTTACTCTCTCTTTTTTTCGGATATTTTCCTCATCGCTAGCTCAATGCGAAGCTACTGACGATTCTAGCTTTTTTAAGTTGGGGGTGCTCCACTGTTTTTTTCCCTGTATGTCCGCACGTGCTTTCTTCATTTTCCAACACGCTAAGATGCGATGTCCTGTATGTCAGAATCAGTGAGGAATGGATGAACTAAGAACATTGGGAGTACAAGTAGGAAACCCTAGAATGTTGTGCCCTCTAAGGCTAAACCCACTACAGCCTACACAATATAAACATGTACAATGTTTGACACACCCCCATAGGCGAAGTGGGAGACAACCAGATGGTCACAAGACCAGTCAAAGCAAAGCAAAACAAGCTCAGGGTGGATCTCAAGGAAACCACACAAATTCCGAGCACAAGCAAGCGGTCACAAGACCAGTTCACATGCAGTTTGATAATATAACAAGAGGTACAGTGATCACAACCTAGCAAATGTAAGCATGCAGGTATATATATAGAGATCACAGTACAAGTAGAGTCAAGAAGTAAGCAAGTGAGGCACAGTAGGCACAAGGCCTAGAACAGTACAGAAACGCTGATGATCACAAGGCTGAAGCGCCTTGGTGAACACATCAGCAGTGTTGGCCTGAGTGGCCACGTAAGCAAGACGAAGCTGACCACGCTGCTGCAACTCTCGAGCAAGGAAGTAGCGCAGAGCGATGTGCTTCGTTCTGTGCTCCAGTCTGTGCTCCTGACACAAGGCAATGGCGGCCTTGTTGTCGACGTACAGCACTGGAGGAGAACGAGGCCGCTCTCCCAGGTCGGTCAGCAGGTAGGTGAGCCAGCGTAACTCCTGTGCAGCCATGGCTGTGGCGTATATCTCAGCCTCACAACTGGAGCTGAGAACTGAAGACGAGCGTGTAGACCGCCAAGAAACTGAACCAGAGCCAAGGCTGAAGGTGTAACCCTGAGAGGACCGCTGCGTAGCCTGGTCGTCAGCCCAAGAAGCGTCTGAGTGCCCAGTGAGGACAAAGTCGCTCCGTCCTCCAAGCACAAGCCCCATGCCCGACGTACTGCACAAGTAGCGCAACACCCTCTTAGCGGCATCCATGTGCTCCTTCCGGTGACGGCCAGGAGCGACATAGCGTGCTAGGGTGCTAAGAGGGTATGCAAGGTCAGGTCGAGTGCAGGTCATCAGGTACATGAGGCAGCCCACAAGCTCTGGATACGGACCACTCGGCTCTACGGACTCATCCGAAGGCAGAGCTGAGAGCGAGTGACCGGTAGGCAGAGGAGTGGGCTGAGGCGAGGAGTACGTGAAGCGGAAGCGCTGAAGGACCTGCTGCACCATGTGTGACTGAGTCAAGGTGATGGTGCGCTGTGCTCTGTCCCGGGTGATCCGCAAGCCAAGATAGCTTGTCAGCTCACCCAGGTCTGTGCACGTGTGTCTCTTCTGCAGCTCCGACTTCACGTGGGCGAGTACCTCAGTGTCAGCAGTAGCAAAGACCAAGTCGTCTACGTACACGAGAACGTAGAACGGCGGAAGAGTGGTGTCGGTGCGTAGAAATAGCGACGGGTCAGCAGTAGAAGGAGCAAACCCAAGAGCAGCAAGAGTAGTCCTCAGTGTGTCGTGCCACTCACGAGGTGCCTGGCGGAGACCGTAGACTGGCCGCCGGAGGCTCCATTGGGTACCAGCAAGGAACGACCCAGTGAAGCCAGGTGGGCGGCGCAGCCAGATCTCCTCGTGCAGGCTGCCCTGTAGGAAAGCAGTGCTGAAGTCAAGAGAGTGGAGCTCGTAGTCACGCTGAGCGGCGACGTGCAGCAGAACCCGAAGAGTGGTCATCTTCGGGGTCGGGGAGAAGGTCTGGAAGAAGTCAACTCCCTCTCGCTGACTGAAGCCTCGTGCAACGTAACGCGCCTTGAAGACAGGCGGAGAACCCGGCGGCCGCTTCACCCTGAAAATCCACATGCCACTGACGATGTTCGCCCCAGGTGGGGGAACCTCGTCGACGTAGGTGCCTGTGGACTTCCAGGAAGCCATCTCTGCGTCCATGGCTGTCTGCCACTGAGAGGAGTAGGGACCCTCTATCGCCTCTGCGTAAGAGCGCGGGGTCGGGATGTCTGGTGCATCCGGGTCTCCCTCAGGGGCAATCAGCATGGACACGAGATGAGGTAAAGCAGTAGCAAAGCACTCAAACTCTGTCCTCAAGGACGTCCGTGCCAAGAGCACACTCACCCCCGACGGACGGAGGACAGACAGACTCAGACTCAGCAACAAGGCTAGCGGCGTAGTCTAGACGACAGGCGGCAGCAAAGTCAACAAGCTCAGCAACTAGAGCAGACGCAGCAGTGGACTCAAAGGAAGGGTCAGTGACAACAGTAGCGAGAAGACGCGTGACAGTAGGACTGGCAGCACGAGTAAGGTCTGACGGCGGGTCAGCAACGTCAGGAAGAGAGGACGCAGGAGGAGACGGCAGAGGGACACGCTGTGGAGCAGTGGAAGGACGCAGAGTCATATAGTGAGTGCCAAGTACAGGAGGAGGACGCTGACGCGGAGCACGACGACCAGCGCGGACAGCGCGGACAGACGACTCTGGACGAGACTCAGGCGACTCAGGACGAGACTCAGGTGACTCAGGACGAGACTCAGGCTCACGACGCTCCGTAAGACCTCTAGTCGGCCCAGCGTAAGGAGAAGGACCAGGCAGCGGAGAGGCAAGCGGTAACTGTGACTGCGACTGGACAGGTGGTGGACTCAGTAGGGGAGGAGAAGGACCAGTGGAGGGCGGGAGGCCAAGAACCTGCTGAAGGAGCGGAACGTAGTACGGCCGCGGCCGCTCAGCACCTCCTGAACCAGCACCCTCAGCCCCAGAGTCTCCAGCGACAACTCCCGCAGCACCACCAGTAACCCCAGCAGCTCCAGTACCTCCAGCTCCAACCCCCGCAGCAGCTCCAGTCCCAGCAGCTCCAGTACCTCCAGTACGAGCACCTCCAGAACCAGTGGCTCCAGCAGCTCCAGCACCAGCAGGACCTCCAGCAGCACCTGCACCAGCAGCACCTCCAGCAGCACCAGCAGCACCTCCAGCACCAGCAGGACCTCCAGTAGCTCCAGCACCAGCAGCACCTCTAGCAGTACCTGCACCAGCAGCACCTCCAGCAGCACTAGCAGCACCTCCAGTAGCACCACCAGCAGCTCCTGCACCAGCAGCACCAGCACCAGCATCAGCTCCAGCTCCAAGGTCCGCTGCACCAGCAGCAGCTCCAGCTCCAGGGTCCAAAGCACCAGAAGCACCACTCCGGAGACTGCAGCGCCGAGCGTACCACTCTCGGAGCCGCTGGGGAGAGGGCGGCTCCCGCCTAGGCGGGGAACCACGAGCACCAGCTCCAGTAGCACACCTAGCCCCAGAAGCACCCCTCCTGAGGCTGCAGTACCGCGAGTACCACTCCCGCAGCTGCTGTGAAGAGGGAGCGCCTCCAGGCGCAGCACTGTCAGTCGCAGCACCCCCAGGCTCAGTACCCTCAGACGTAGCACTCTCAGGCTCAGCACCCCCAGACTCAGCACCCTCAGGCTCAGCACCCCCAGACTCCTCACGCTCAGGCTCAGCACCCCCAGGCTCCGCACCCCCAGGCTCCGCACCCCCAGGCTCCGCACCCCCAGGCTCCGCACGCTCAGGCTCAGCACCCCTAGCAGGACGAGAGTCGACAGCTACCTCGACAGGCTCAACCGGGTCTACCTGAGACACACCTGAGGGAGCGGCACCCTGAGGGGGGAGGGGGTCTACCACAGCAGCACTTGGTGCGAGGAAGAGAGGCGGGGGGGGGAGCGGGGCAGTGCGGTAGGGGAAGAGGCGGTAGTAGGGGACCGACTCGTCGAAAGTGACGTCCTAGGAGGGTAGGACACGGCGCGAGGTGGCGTGGTAAAACTGCCAACCAGACGCGTCCGGGACAAAGCCAAGGAAGACACAAGGAACAGCGCGGGAGGAGAGCTTGTCCGTGGACGTATCGCGGACAAAAGCACGAGATCCCCAGACCCGGAACACCGACGCATCGCCAACCTCTCCCGTCCAACGCAGTGTCGGCGAAGTCTCCGGAACGGAGACACGGGGCCAGAGGTTGAGCTGATGCGCAGCGTATCGGACCGCAAACGGCCACAGAAAGTGGGGGGCAGCCGCATGGATCAGGGAGGTACGAGCGACCTCCATGACCAAGCCAATGCGGCACTCAGCAACCCCATTCTGCTGTGGAGAGGCCGGAAGCGTGAACGACTGCTCAATGCCCTCCCCCTGACAGAAGGCCCTCAAGAGGTCGGAGGAAAACTCCCCACCTCTGTCAGAGTGCAGACGCAGGACAGGAAAGTCCGAGTGGAACCTCTCGCTGAGCTGGAGACGGGCAGCGCGGATCCAAGGGATCAAAACATCAGGGACTTCACCCTTGGTGCGCAAGGGGAAGACCGTGGTGTAGCGCGAGTAGTCGTCAACAACTATCAAGAAGTACCTCTCGTGACCCTGTCCACGGACGCGGGCTGGGCCCCACACGTCCATGTGGAGCGTCTGCAGGGGAGCAGTCGTCGGGGGAAACGAGGAGTGAGGAGCGGCGCGCTGCCGCCCCTCGACACAGGGAAGACAGGGAGGAGCAGGCGAGGGTGGGAGGGGAGGGAGAACCCTGGGAAGACCAGAGACAAGGTACCGGGAGTGCATGCCACGAAGGCGCTGCACTGACGGGTGACCAAGGCGGTGGTCCCAGAGGACGGTCTCGTGCGCCAGGGAGCGACACGAGCAGGGGGCCGACAGCTGACCTGACGCAGACGCAGCTACCTGAGGGGACTCAGTGGTCAGTATGTACAAGTCCGACCCCGGCTGCCGAGTGAAGGTAGCCAGGTGGCGACCCGTCCGAGCGCACGTGCAGCGTGTCACGCGCTCGTAGGCAGGGGTGAACTGGTGGACACACACGTCCTGGAGCGCACGACCCGCCACCAAGTTCGTAGAGAACGAGGGGAGGTAGAGACCTGACAGTGTGCCCGACGGGACCGCAGGACAAGGAAGGACAGTGGAGGAGGTCGCAATGACCGGGCCCCCAGAGGGGTCAGCCAGGGAGACAGCAACAGGCCGAGCTAGCTGCTCAAGGACATTGCGGTCACGAAAGAAGCAGCGGGAAGCACTCGAGTCCAGTGTGAAGGTGTGCAGTGCCTCAGTAGACGCAGTACCAGCAGGCGCAAACGCACGAGCACCTGGAGCAGCAGACTCACCAGCTCCTAGAGCAGCAGCCTCACCAGCTCCTAGGGCAGCAGACGCACTAGCACCTAGAGCGGCAGCCTCACCAGTACCTAGAGCAGCAGACTGGATACCGGGGTCAGGCGGCACACACAGGTGATAGGCACTCTCAGCACTAGTAGGACGACGCTGCAGTTGCACCTGGCCACTACCAGAAGCTCCCAAACTACCCACTCCAGTGCGACTCCCACTACGGCCACCCCGACAACCCCAACTAGCGTACCACTCACGAAGCTGCTGGGGCGAAAGAGCCTCGCGGGGACGATGCTGCAGCTGCACCTGGCCACTTCCAGAAGCTCCCGAACTACTCACTCCAGTGCGACTCCCACTACGGCCACCCCGACAACCCCAACTAGCGTACCACTCACGAAGCTGCTGGGGTGTGAGGGACTCACGCGGACGGCCCTGGAGCTGCATCTGGCCACGCGTACAGCAGTAGCAGCAGTAGCAGCAGTAACAGTAGTAGCAGTAGGAGCAGTAAAAACAGTAGCAGCAGTAGCAGTGGTAGCAGCGTGGGCAGGGCAGTGCTCATCAGTGGTGGGAAGGGCAGGCGTAAGACGGCGGCGACAGCGGGGCCGCTACAGCTGCAGGGCGGGGCCGGGCCGCGGCAAGGAGCTCCGCGGCAGCTGCTGCAGGGTGGGGCCACGACTGCGGCTAAAGGCTCCGCGGCAGTTGCTGCAGTGGCGGCTGCTCCAGGGGCCAGGGGCGGCTCCTGCAGTGGCGGCTGCTCTAGGTGGCCAGGGGCGGCTGCTGCAGGGGCGGCTGCTCCAGGGGCCAGGGGCGGCTGCAGGTGCGGCTGCTCCAGGGGCCAGGGGCGGCTGCTGCAGTGGCGGGTGCTCCAGGGGCCAGGGGCGACCGTCCCAAGGGCGGGCGCGGGGTAGGGCAGGGCGTCGCGGCGGGCAGGGGCGACGCCGCACGGATCCCGCAGGGACGTCGCGACGAGACAGGGGGGGGGCGACGCGCGGGTCCCGCAGGGGCGTCGCGACGAGACGGGGGCGACGCGCGCGGGTCCCGCAGGGGCGTCGCGACGAGGCAGGGGCGACGCGCGCGTCCCGCAGGGGCGTCGCGACGAGGCAGGGACGACGCCCGGGTCCCGCAGAGGCGTCGCGACGAGGCGGGGGCGACGCGCGGGTCCCGCAGGGGCGACACGCGGGTCCCGCAGATGCGTCGCGACGAGCAGGGCGACGCGTCGCGGGGTCCAAGGGTCGCGCCGCGGGGTCCAGGGGCGGCTGCTCGGGTGCAGAGCAGGGCGGCAGGGCAGGGCTGCACGGCTGCCCGCGCGCGGCCTGCAGGGCAGGGTGGCAGGGTGGCGCTCGAGGGCGCGAGTAGGCAGGCGCTCAAGGGCGCGAGTAGGCTGGCGCTCGAGGGCGCGGGTAGGCAGGCGCTCAAGGGCGCGGGTAGTCCGGCGCTCGAGGGCGCGGGTAGGCAGGCGGGCGGCGCACGGGCCTGCACGGGGCTAGTGGGCAGCGCGCAACTAGCAAAAGGGCGCACGAGGGCGCAGGCAGGAGGCGCACGAGGGCGCACAAGTAGTAGGCAGTAGTAGCAGTGGTGGGCCCTAACAGTAGTCGGTCCTAGGTGACTAACCTAGGCTCGTGATACCATGTCAGAATCAGTGAGGAATGGATGAACTAAGAACATTGGGAGTACAAGTAGGAAACCCTAGAATGTTGTACCCTCAAAGGCTAAACCCACTACAGCCTACACAATATAAACATGTACAATGTTTGACACTGTAGCGCCGCAAACTTCGCACGTTTCATATTTTGCCGACCGCTGCTTCGCATCGACATCCATCGGGTCGGCGGTCGTGGGGGGTGCCGATTGCTTTGTGTCGAAATGTCTATTCGGTTGGTGGCATCGTGTTCCGTGCGCTTTATTGTTCAACATACCGAACCGTCCGGCTACGCTCACGATGTCCCAGTAGCTGCTGTAATTCGACGCGACGACCTGTCGGCGAATTTCGTTTTTTCAGCCCTGCGAAGTAGGACTGAATTTTTCGAGTTCCGTCAGGTCGGTAATTCGATTGAATTACATCTCCATCTGCTGCGTGTACTGAGCTACACTCCCGAATTTTCGATGCCAGTGGATCTGTTCGCGCGCCATATAAGTTGTATTTACGGGTTCGAAACATTCGACTAAAGCTGCCCGAAATTGCATGCACGGCCCTTCGCCTCGGACGATGCTGCTGTTTGCAAAAAAACCATCAGAGCGCTGGGCCTCGTAACAGTGTCGCTGCGAGCCGGATTTGAGTCGCGTCGTGGTTTGGGGCCGTGCATCCAACGACTTCGAAATAAATCTCGAGGTTGGCGATGTATCGACGAACGTCGCAGCCCTTTTCGCTCTGATTCAACACCTCCAATAGCCGCGGCTTTGGAGCCTCGAGATGAGCTATAGCCGCTGCCGCTGTCGCATGTACATTTGTCGGTACCGCCGCCGTCGCTGCTGTTGCCGCTGCGGCTGCCGATTGCTTTGCGAGCAGATTTTCTAGTCGCGCGATTTTCTTGCATGAAATTGTCGTCGACTCCCTCCATGCCTATTCCGTCGGCCATTCGGGGGGGGTTAAAAGGCCAGTTGCGGAACTGGTTTGTACGTACCAGAATCGGCGTGACCGTCGTCGCCCTCGCGGTTCTTTTTTTACGAGATGTTTTGCGGATGAAAACTTTGTGAGAACGGGCTCTGATTACCAAGTGTGATGATCGAGAACTCAGTTCACTGTTTTCAATAATGAATCATGGGTACAACACGAGGCTATATATAGGTGCGTCACAAGGCAGGTAACCAGGATGTTTCGGAAATGTTCCAACGATTTAGAATCGACAAGAATAAAACCTTCCCGGACTCGGTAGAAGAAATCGGTGATAGTCACGCGCACGCTTGGTCACGCGGAGCTGCAGAAGAGACACATGTGCATGTCAGAAGAATGAACGAGGAATGAAACAGAGAAGAGGTTTACACTAGCAGGCAGTTGAGTACATATAGGAAACCCAAATTTGGGCTATACTCGCTATAGAGTACCCCACTGCAGGCTAGAAAAATATAATTTGTGGGAGGCCGTTAAGAGGGTGTTGCGCTACTTGTGCAGTACGTCGGGCATGGGGCTCGTGCTTAGAGGACGGGCTCGAGTTGTCCTCACTGGCCACGCAGACGCTTCTTGGGTTGACGACTTGGCTACGCAGCGGTCGTCACAGGGTTACACTTTCAGCCTTGGCTCCGGCTCTGTTTCGTGGCGGTCTACCCGCTCGTCTTCTGTTCTCAGTTCCAGTTGTGAGGCTGAGATCTACGCAGGGGCCATGGCTGCACAGGAGTTACGCTGGCTCACCTACCTGCTGACTGACTTGGGAGAGCAGCCTCGTTCTCCCCCAGTTCTGTACATCGACAACAAGGCCATGATTGCCTTGTGTCAGGAGCACAGACTGGAGCACAGAACGAAGCACATCGCTCTGCACTACTTCCTTGCTCGAGAGTTGCAGCAGCGTGGTCAGCTTCGTCTTGCTTACGTGGCCTCTCGGGCCAACACTGCTGATATCTTCACCAAGGCACTTCAGCCTTGTGATCATCAGCGTTTCTGTACTGTTCTAGGCCTTGTGCCTACTTGGTCTCACTTGCTCACTTCTTGACTTTGCTTGTACTGTGATCTATATACTTATACCTGCATGCTTGCACTTGCTAGGTTGTGATCGCTATACTGCTTGCTCTCCATTATATAACTCTGCATGTGAACTGACGTTATGGCCATTTGCTTGTGCTCAGAGTGTGTGGTGACTTCGTGATCCACCCTGAGCTTGCTTTGCTTTTCTTGACTGGCCTTGTGACCTCTTGTTCTCCCCCACTTTGCCTATGGGGGTGTGTCAAACTTATATGTTACATGTTGTGTAGGTTATAGTGGGGTAGCCCATATGGGGTACAACCCAATTAGGGTTTGCTACTTGTACTCCTGCATGCTGCTACTTCATTCATTCTCGTTCGTTCTTCTGACAACGCAATCCTATTCGGTGCAATAACTATAATAAAATAGTAAAGGAACGGAAACAGGAAAGTAGTGCTAAACATTTTTTTTCTTCTGGTGGAGGCAAGTATATTACAAAAACATACAAGCATCTGCAGTCGTAACTGTGTGGGGGGGGGAGAAATGCTATGAGCATCCCCTTCCTCGACTTTCTACCGAGGATGAAAAACAACCGTCGGATCTTCCCATATAGCTTTCAGCCCCGCTCTCCAGGTCAGCGTGGCCTCCGCACTGTACAATCGGCGCATTATCATTGCCTCGTCCTCTTCCAGGTGTCCCCATTCCCCGGGGCCACTCCTCCTTTTTCTGTCACTGTTCCTCTTTCTTGCTTTGCTGTACACTTTCACGTGGCGAGTAAAATTGACGTTGATCTGTCTCAAAACTCTCCTCGGCTGAAATCGCTTGTTGTGGAACACTGCGTTGCAACGTGCTAGCCACAGTTGATGTGCTGTCGTGGCGATGATGGATGCCTCCAGAAATCCTATTGTCGTGCTCCCCTTCTGAAACAGCATGTCGCCAAAAGACTCAACTCTCCTGCTCGGTTCATCAACTGCAAGATGCCCTTCACCGCCCCAGCCACCCTCTGAATAGCGGGGCAACTGTAAAGACAATGGTCAAGTGTGAGGATCGAGGATCGAGTTCAGTAAAATGACTCTGCATCCTTGGTACAACTACGTGGCTATATATAGGCATGATACAATGCGGGTAACCATGATTTTACGGGAACGTTCCGTGCATCAAGAACCGTCGGGAAGGAACCTTCCCGAATTCGGTATAATAAATTCGGCAGAAATCACGCGCACGCAAAGTCACGCGGAATTAATCGAAAATTAACAGAATTTGGTGCAAGCAACCTATTCGGTGCTATAACTATAATTAATATAGGGAAGCAACGAATATAGGAAAACAAGCACCAAAATGATAACATATGAAATAAATAAGCAAGAACGGACGTCGTACTCTCACACTCCCGCCCCTCAAAGCTGGGTGGGGTGAGATACACCTTGCTTGACAAGATATTCCCGGAGAGCACGGCGCGCGTTGCCCATATCAGCTTTCGTAACCCAAGTGTCCTCCAATGGGTCATATCCCTTCTAGCAGATCAAGAACTCGAGCGTGTTGCCACATCTGCGTCGATGAGCGACGACACGTTCCATCTCGTACTCTGGTTCATCCTGTACGAGAATAGGTGGCAGTGGCGGTAGCTGACATCCCTGGTAATTCTGATTCGGGTCCTTGTAGGGCTTCAATAGCTGAACATGGAAGGCCCCCTTGAAGCCGCGGCTATGGGGGTAATGAAGCCCCCTTGAACCCCCCGCCTCTCCCTTACCTCCTCCTCACCGCTGCATCTGCAACTGCTGTGCGTGCCGCGTTGGGGGGGGTGCGGGGGGGGGGGGGGGAGAGAGGGTGTGGGGGTGGCGGGTATGTCAAGGCAGCCGCCCCTCCTCCCTCTACCTTCCGCTGCTCCTGTTCTTCCTACACCTCCTCCTCTCATTTCTCTCGTCCATCGAGCAACAATTCGCCGCCTCCTTTAGGTTCTATTGTTTCTGGGCGTGTTCGCCCCTGGCGCGCACACCGGGCACCTGCTGCGGGGGTTCAACCGCAGCCGGGCACCTGCCGTGGGGGTTCAACCACGGTGGTTCAAGTTGTTGTTCGGTGACTGCAGCACTTTGGGTAGAGCGCCCCTCACTGGCTACGTCTTGCATGCAGTTAAGGGAGGACGTTAGAAATTATTTTTCTATATATAACTGCATGCAGAGTAGTTAGTGTAGTATCATACTAGTATTCTGTCTATTGGTGGTGTACCCCCCTTGCCACCTTCCCCCTTCCTATAACTTGTACGTTTTTTTAGTGAACAACCTCTCTTCTCCCAACTCTCACTACTCTCGTCACTCACGCCATGCTCGCTCCTAAACCTAAGTCACTATGGTTCCTAAGTTCTAGCTCACACGTTGACAACTTCTGTCATTTACATTCACTCTGACAGGTGTCATTATTCACTTCCGCTGCTAATTGCGGAGATAAACTCTACAACGGTAGTGAGCTAGACTAGGGGATAGGCACGAGTTGTGTGAGTGTGATCGTAGCTTCTCTGCGTTCTCTAGCACTTTTGCGTTCACAGGGCAAAACTGCAAGAGTTTCACTAGCAAAGTTGAGAATACATAATGATTGAACATACAATGACAAGAATGACTACATCAGGTACCTAGCAACCCAGCAGCCAGGCTGGTCGACCGCCAGAACAGCATGGTCGACCGCCTGCCAGCGTTGCGTGGAGGAGCCGCGCCAGCACTGCAGAAAGGCGGCCTGCCAACACAGCGGGTCGACGGCGTGCCAACGCTGCAGCAGAGCGGCTGTCCAGCGTTGCACCCGTAGAAGACAGCAGTGCACACGCCCGCAGGTGCGCGCAGACGGTTGGCCCGACTTGCACCGTTGTGCATCTGTCGGTTGTGGTCTGCGCCTGACGAGCCACATCGACTTCGGGATACCAGCCCGAAGTCGCCTTCCTATCGCGACCTCGACGACGTTCGCGTGCCTCCGCAGAACTCGCCGAGCAGGTTACCTGGTCGACCACCCAGTGCGCGCCCTGGTCGACGGACCCCTCGTCGACCACCGCACCCGTCGAACTACCCTGGTCGACACCCCGTCCGTTGACCAGCAAGGTCAGCTGCAGTCGGTCGAGCTCCCGTCCTCGACAGCTGCCCGCAAGTCCCACGTGGGTCGACGGACTGCTCCATCGACCTCCCTCTGTCGAACTAGACCGCCGCCTCTCATCGACGGCGGCATTGCAGCGGTCGCCTGCAGGTCGACAGCCCCGTCGACCAGCACACGTCGAGCCCTGCAGAACGGTCGGCCGCACCACCCGCGCGTCCGAGCGAGGGCGGGGCCAACATTTATTCCCGTCAACACTCACCTGCCGCGCTCACGCTTGGGCTCCCCACCCGCACGGCGGAACTATACGGAGAAAACTCGTCCTCGGCGTGCACCCCACACACAGCACGCCGTCACCGCACCAGCCGTGCAAAAGGGCACGGCACCTACTGCTGCACGTCGTCGTCACCATCGCCGACTTCGGCCAGGCGCACTTGGCCGATTGCGACAGAGCACCAGTTGAAGGCCGGAAAGTGCAGCGCCTTCGTCAGAAAGTCGGCCGGCTGCTCAGTGGTCGGGATATACCGCAGTACGAACTTCCCGCGCTTCACCATCTGCTGCAGCCAGGCGTAGCGTCGCTCCATGTGCTTGAGGTTACCCTTCAGCCCCAAGCCCTCAGCGACTGAAGGACAGTCGGCGCCCCAGCGTCGAGCAGCTTGAACTCTACAAGGAGGAAGCGAAGTTGGCGTCCCTCCTTGCCGGCCTCCGCAGCCGCGACGTACTCCGACTCGGTCGAGGAGAGCATCGCGCACTTGATGCGCTGGCTCGACCAGGAGACGGCTGCCCCTCCGAATACGAACACGTAGCCGCCCGTGCTCGTCATGTTCTGCTTGTTGCCAGCGTCGTCGGCGTCCACGTAGCCGACGAACTTCAGCGACTCTGGTCCACCGCCAAACTCCAGGGCGGTGTCACGGGTGTCGGTCGACCTCACGCCAGTGCTGGTCGCTCCTCACCGTCAGGCCGCTCCCCAGCTTGCTGCACGCGAAAGCAATGTCCGGCCTCGTCGTCGTCGCCGCGAACTGCAGCGAGTCGACCTTCTGCCGGTACTCCTCCTCCTCGCGCTCCTGAGCATCCTCGTCGTCGAACGTCAGCTCGGCGTAGGCGTCGACGGAGACAGGCGTCTTCGGGATCCGCCCAGTCTGCTCCTCGTCGATGAAGCGCCTGCGCAGCTTGTTGACATACGACTGCTGGTGCAACCACAGCTTCCTCGCCGGCCTGTCGCACATGATCTCCAGCCCAAGGTACCTCTCGACCGGGCTGATTTCGCGCAGCTCAAAGGCGGCCTCCAGCAGCTCCTTCAGATCCTTCAGCATCGCGGTGCTGCTGCTGGCGGCGAGCAGGTCGTCGACGTAGACCAGCACCCAGCAGGTCACTCCGTCGTTGCCGACCTTGAAGTACAGCGCGTCATCGACCTGGCTCTTCTTCCAGTCGGCGCCAGTCAGCACGTCGTCGAGCGCCTTGTACCACAACAGCGGCGACTGCTTCAGCCCGTACAGACTCATCAGCAGCTTGCACACCCGGCCGGTCCCGTCGCCATAGTAGTCCGGCTGGTACATGTACAGCACCCTGTCGAGCTGCATCAGGTGTAGGTCAAGAACAGCGACGATGCTGAGGAAGATCCTCAGCATGATGTAGCTGCTGACCGGCGCGTACGTCTCATCGTAGTCGGCGCCGTACACCTGCGTGAAGCCCTTCACGACCAAGCGCGCCTTCTCGCGGGCGACCGTGTCGTCGATGTGGTACTTGGTCATCAGCACCCAGCGGTTCTTCATGACGTTCACACCGCGCGGGCGTTCGACCAGCTCCCACGTGCCCATGCCGATGAGGCTGCGGATCTCCTCGTCCATGGCGGCCTTCACCGCCTTGCCCTTCCAGCTCGCCAACGCCTCCTTCACCGTCGTCGTCACGATGTCCCAGCGATGATCGGGGTCTGCGTGCACGTCGGGGTCGAGCTCTGGCAGGTCGACGTCGGCCTCAGCATCGTCGAGCAGCGTAGTGAAGGCAGCTCGTGGCAGGCAGGCATGGAAGATCAGCCGCTCCGGCGGCTTTCGAGTTCGACCTGAGCGTCGCAGTTGCGGCTTCTCGACCGGAACCTCCACCACGTCGCTGTCGGTAGACTCCTCCCCTGCCGACAGCTCCCCTTCACCGTCGACATCATCGTCGTCGACCAGTGTTGGCTCGTCGACTAGCTGCTCCCCTCTCGTCGGCCCGCTTGCCGACTTCTGTTTGGTCAACAACTCCCCTGTCGACTTCCTCGTCTGATGCTCCCCTGGTGGTGGCGCTTCTGCTGCTGCCTTCTGCACTAGCTCCCTAGTCTGCCGCTCCCCTGTCGTCGACGGCTGTACATCCTCGTCAACGGGCTTGGCCGGACGTCGACCGCCGGCGATGCCACTGGCCGGCGCCACAGGCGACGCCGCAAGGCTCCCCTCATCGCCGGTGGTCGACACCAGCAAATCGGTGACAAGGGGCGAAGCAACAGGAACAGGAAGAGGAGAAGGCAGAACTTCCTCGACGTCCTCATCACCAGGCTCGTCGACCTCGGCGAGCAGCGGGAACGTCGCCGTCGAGGTGTCCGTCGGCGGGTGTACCTCCGTCCGCCCCGACGCAGGCCCGTACTTCGCCTTCCACACCTCCAGCGACAGGGTCTCGTAGAAGATGACCTCGACCGACGTGACCACCTTGTTATCGGTCAAATCGAGCACCTCCCAGCCCTTGCTCGCCGGCGACACCCCCAGGTGAAGACCCAGCGTGCTTTCGGCGCCAGCTTCCCACCGCGCTGCTGCTCGGGGACCATGAACTCCACCATACAGCCCACACCCGCGCCAGCGTGAGATCGGGCTTCTTGCCGGTCAGCAGCTGGTACGGCGTCGTCCGCGGCGGCGTCGTCGACCGCTCCAAGCAGTTGCGCACCCAGACAGCTTGTCGTAGAGCAAGGTGCCACCAGTGGTGCTGCATGCCCATGTGCAGCAGCATCGTCCGCACGGACTCGACGACCGTGCGCATCTCCCGCTCAGCCATGCCTTTCTGCTGCAAAGTGTACGGGCATGTCAGGTCGTGGACAATGCCCTTCCCGTCGACGAAGTTGGTGAATTCCTTCCCAAGGAACCCGCCGCCGCGGTCGGAGTGGAGCATCAGCACCGACTTCTTCGTCTGGTGCTCCACCAGCAGCAGCCACTTCTCGAACACCCGCAGAACGTCGCTCTTCTTAGCGACCGGCGTCACCCACACGAACCGAGTGTGGCGGTCCTTCAGCAGGAGAAAGCACAAGCTGCCGGCTTTGGCAGCAACCCGGAATGGCCCGCACAAGTCAATGTGCACGACAGCCAGTGCCTCATCGGCGTCCGAGCCTTTGTCGGGGAAGGTATGTCGCGCCAGCTTTCCTCCGACGCACGAGACACACGGCAAGTCAGCTTCGGTCGACGGTGTGATGTTGAGGCCGGTGGCAACTTCGTGCTTCGCCGAGCTCTTGATCGTGTTGACGCCTACGTGCGCGAGCCGCGCGTGCCACCGGTCGGGGGTCGACTTCGTCGCTGAGATGACCGTCCGCAGAGCCACCACCTCGGTCGACGGCGACCGCGTCGAGCTGGGGCGAAGGTCGGTGCAGAGGACGCGGCCTGTGTAGCGTGCTCGACCGAGCACCTCCCTGGTCGCGGCGATGAGCAGCATCTCGTCGCCGTCGCCTTGCAGCTTCACGCCCATGTCATTCAGCTGGCCTGCCGACAGCAAGTTCGCCTGCACGCCCGGGACGTAGAGCACGTCAGGGATGAGGATTCGCTTCCCGGCCTCCCCTTGCAGAGCGACGGTTCCGCGACCCTCGACGGGCTGCAACGCCCCATTGAACCCGCGCACGTGCTTCACACTGCCACTCGGCGCCATGTCGACGAAGACCGTCTTCGTCCCCATCAGGTGGTGGGAGCAACCGCTGTCGAGAAGCACCCCCATCGGGTTTGCCTGCACAGCCGCCGCCACCGCCTGGAAGTCCTCGCCAGCCTCCGGCGCCAGTGAGACCGTCGGCTCCACCACGCCGACCATCGAGCACGACGCCTCGCCGTCGCCTCGGCCCTTGCCGCTGGAGGGGTCGACGTCATTCGTCGACGACGTCTTCTTCGACGTCTGCTTCTCCTTCTGCGGCCTCTCATCTCGACGGGGGCGACGACTGGCCGACCGACCGCGGCCTCCCTTCTCATCCTCGTCGCCGTCGTCGCGGTCGGGGCACTCGTAGGAGAGATGGTCGGGGACGTGGCAGATCCAGCACTCCCGCCGTCGACCACCACCTCCACGACCCTTGTCACGCGTCGACTTCGCCTGGTCGACGTCCTTCGTCGAACGCCCACCTCCGCTACCACCTCCGCCTGGCTTCCCACGCTGCCCCTGCAGATGACTCTGCTTCGTCGGGGTTGCGTAACTCGCTTGCGGAAGGAGTTCCGTAGGCCGTTCTGCCTCCTGCATTGCCTCATCTCTGATGATGTAGCTGGTGAGGGAGTCCTCGTCGAGCGACTCCCGCATACCCGGCATCACCGACAGCCTCTTCATGAGGTTGAAGCTGCTTGGCAGTCCCTTGATGACGTGCGTGATGTACGACGAAGTCGCGTATTCGACGCCCGCCATCCGCATCTCGGCCAGGAGTCGTCGAGCACGGTTGCAGTAGTCCGTCGCCGACTCCTGCTCGCCCATCCTGAGGTGTGTCAGCTGCTCCTCCAGCTGGCCGATGTACAAGTCGTCCGTCGCCTGGTAGGTCGACATGATGAACCGCCACGCCTGGTGGCCTACGTCCAGTCGAAATCGACACGGCTTCAGCGCAATCTGCACCATCGGCGAGCAGCACCTCGAGATGACCATGAAGGTGAGCAGGTGAGCAGTACGAAACTCCCCGCACAACTCGACCTCGTCCTCGTGCGGTATCGGCACGGTGCCGTCGGCGAAACCCTTCAGCCCGGCGACCTCCAACTGAGGTTCAATAGCCTCCTTCCACGTGATGAGATCCCGTCGACCTTGCAGCGGCGTGGCGGTGACTTTGTCCGGCGTGAATTTGAAGTAGCCATACGCCGGAGTGATCCTGCCAGCCGACACATGCGTCGTTGACGTTGGTCTACCACTGCTTCGCTGGGGTGAGTGACGTCGTCCGTCGACGTCGACCCGCGAGCTGCCTGCAGCCGTCTTCGACCGCTGCACTCGCGCCTGTCTCCCGTCGACGGTGCCGTCGACCTTGATCATACCTCTCCTCTTCGTGCCCTCGCTGCCGCTGACTTGTGCACCACCGTCGACCTCCTCGTCGACACCGCCTTCGTTGCGTACCGGACGAGGAGAAACAGGTCGGGAAGGGTGATCCGTCGCCCACTTGGCGCGGATGCCCAGCTCGACGACCTCCAAGGGGAGGGTCGACCCGTACTCGCCAGCCTAGTGGCGTCTCCTCGCATCAGCTAGTCGTGTCTCCTGGGTGTCCGCTATGCCCGTCTCAACTACGGGGTCGACCATGGCGACTAGGACGGCTGCCAGCCTACGAACAACTTAGTAGGTTCAAACGTCGGCTCCTATGTGAAGGTCGCGTGTTCGATCCACGCTCACCGCACCATGCGGAGATAAACTCTACAACGGTAGGGAGCTAGACTAGGGGATAGGCACGAGTTGTGTGAGTGTGATCGTAGCTTCTCTGCGTTCTCTAGCACTTGTGCGTTCACAGGGCAAAACTGCAAGAGTTTCACTAGCAAAGTTGAGAATACAGAATGATTGAACATACAATGACAAGAATGACTACATCAGCCACCTAGCAACCCAGCAGCCAGGCTGGTCGACCGCCAGCACAGCATGGTCGACCGCCTGCCATCGTTGCGTAGAGGAGTCGCGCCAGCATTGCAGAAAGGCGGCCTGCCAACACAGCAGGTCGACGGCGTGCCAACGCTGCAGCAGAGCGGCTGTCCAGCGTTGCACCCGTAGAAGACAGCAGTGCACACGCCCGCAGGTGCGCGCAGACGGTTGGCCCGACTTGCACCGTTGTGCATCTGTCGGTTGTGGTCTGCGCCTGACGAGCCACATCGACTTCGGGTTACCAGCCCGAAGTCGCCTTCGCCATCGCGACCTCGACGACATTCGCGTGCCTCCGCAGAACTCGCCGAGCAGGTTACCTGGTCGACCTGGTCGACCACCCAGTGCACGCCCATCGACGGACCCCTCGTCGACCACCGCGCCCGTCGAACTACCCTGGTCGACAGCCCGTCCGTTGACCAGCAAGGTCAGCTGCAATCGGTCGAGCTCCCGTCCTCGACAGCTGCCCGCAAGTCCCACGCGGGTCGACGGACTGCTTCATCGACCTCCCCCTGTCGAACTAGACCGCCGCCTCTCATCGACGGCGGCATTGCAGCGGTCGCCTGCAGGTCGACAGCCCCGTCGACCAGCACACGTCGAGCCCTGCAGAACGGTCGGCCGCACCACCCGCGCGTCCGACCAGGAAGTCAGCGTAGCCGAAGCGAGGGCAGCAGGCCCTCGGATATCAGCGTAAAACACGCTGATTAGGCTGATTTTGTAGCTGTGATTTTCGTTTTCCCTGAGAATTCAGCATATGCTTCAATTTTGCACTGAAATTTCAGTATAACCTATCTTGTCACACTGACCATTTTGCGTGTTGCTGTACAAGTAACACTGACGAATCAGTATAGTGATGTGAGTCACACTGAAACGAACTTGACCGCGTGGGGGGGGGGGGGGGGGGGGGGGTGAGGATAGGGTACGCGTGTACAGTCTGTACCTTCCCGTGATTCACGAAACCCCACCCACACTTGGATTTTTTTCCCATGCGCTGTACAGACAGCTGGTGCGGGCCAAACCGTTTTGCCTCGCTGGAAACTACCTATCACAACACAACAGCTCTGGTGACGCTGCTGCACAACACTCCGTTTTAACCTTGTTCACGACTGCCCACTATCACCTTGTTTTTTATACTGATGGTTCAGTATACTAAGAATTTTTACACTGACAAAATCAGTATAAACAAAACCATGAACGCTGATTTGGACACCTGGACGGCCGGGGCACGCTGATCCATCAGCATACCCTCAAACCTATCTGAGGGCCTGGAGGGCAGGGCCAACATCTATTCCCGTCAACACTAATTACTCTGCGATCAACCCTGAGCACGATTCTGGCTATGTCCCCTTTGGGATTGTAACACACTCAACAGTCGGTACAGCTGACTTCCGACTATTGACTTTCCGTCTCCCTACTATCGCGTGCTCTATATGCGTGTAACGCGATAGTGAGGAGTGTGCATCCTCTATATGAGGTAATGCGCTGTTGTTATAATTCGCGAATGTCTAAATAGCCTATCGGTTATTCCAATAATTGTCTCCACTTTCATTGTATTGTCAGTTCATTTAGTCAAAGCTTCCTTATTAGTTATGTAAGTGGACTCTGTTTGATAACTCACTGCGTAATAGCAATGGTAGAAGTGAAATCTTGTAACACACTGTTGATGCGATTCCGATTCCGATTCCGATTCCGATGTTCTCGTATTTTGTTTCAGTAACTTCCTAGAGCCCCCATAGTACCACCACCCGACGCACATGTGCTTGACCCGAGCAACAGAAACCCGAGAGCGAACCCTTCGTCCTTCACCCCCCAGCAGTATGTACAGTAAGGGCGCGTGTCTTTTGGAATGTATTGTAAAGTTCATGTTGTTTAGGGCGTGTGTCTTTCGGAGTGTGCTGTAAAGTTCATGTTTTTTTTTCGAACTTACGCATCTGAGCTTTGGTCGACTTGTAGTCGACTATCTCGACTTTTGGAGGTAGAATCACAGCATCACCCGTCGCATAAACACGTGGCAACAAAAAGTTCGACTTTCGAAGTTCGACTTTGTACAGGACTCGTGCGAGTCGCGCCCAACTTTCGTAGGTTACCCAACCTATACAATTTTGTTCGTGACCAAAACAGGATTGGGTAACCATGTAATACAAATTTCGTTTTTGTCGCAATTTTCGCAGCTTCATCGCGAGTGAGTAAAAAAACACACGATTGGATAAACGTACACGCGGAAATTCGACCCCAGTTCAGTGTCCTACTCTTTTCTCAAACTTTGAACTTGGACATACGAGCGTCGCAAACAGCTCTAAACGAAATTTGCGAAATGAGTTACCAGAAAAATGTCGACTTTTTTTTTAACGTCTACACCAAAAGACACGCGCCCTTATTCGAATTTACTCATTTGAACTTTGGTCGACCTGTAGTCGACCACCTCGACTTTTGGAGGGCAAATCCCAGCATCACATTTCACATCAAGCACGGGGCACAACAAAGTTCGACTTTCGAAGCTGGACGTTATACAGTAACCCGAGTCGCGCCCACTCTTTGTATGTTACCCGACTTGACGACGTAGCTCGTGATCGAATACGGTTTCAGTAACGTGGTACGGTGTAGTTCGTAACCGTCGCAAACGTCGCAGATTCACTGTGCATGAGAAGAGAACACACGTTTGGATAAACGGGCACGTGAAAATTCGACCCCAGTTCATTGTCCTTCAGTTTCATCAATCTTTGAGCTTGGACACATTATTATCGCAAACGGCCGTAAAACGATATCGAAACGGGTTACCCTAAAAAAGTCGACCTCTTGTTCGAATTATACACCAAAAGACACGCGCCCTAAGGCTCTGCTGCACTGCACTGACTATTTTTTGGCGACTGGTTGCCGCCGTAGGTATAAGCTGTTTATTTGATCGCCGCTGAGGGTAGCCGTTGGGAGCATCCAAGCAAGCACCGCCGATAGCAGTCGTCGGATTTGCAGCCCTTGGCTCGATTCGGATTCGCGTTGCCGCGCGTGCCCTAGGTCCGTCCAACGTCTCACTGCTTTGTCATCAAGGATTTTCCCAACGGGCACGTGAATCGAACATGCCTTTCACACTGCCACGTGCCGGCCGGATTCGTGAGTCGTACGCACCAGCACAGGCTCGTGTGGGACCTGAAAGCGGTCACTTGCCCCCCTTCGTGACCTAAACCGAAAAACCCCTTCCAAACGAGGTGACATGGCGTACAGCATGTCATCATCAGCCGGTCCGAGTCACGCTTCGCCTGTACATATCTCATCCGACAATGCTTCGAAGGGGTGCGACAGGCGGCTCGCTGTAGATCTGATCCATGACAGCTTGACTGAGGTGTTGAACCTGCCCTCAGTACCGCTTTGGTCACGGCAGGGACTGGCTGCTCGAACCGACGTATCGTCTGCTCCTATTGCGCGATTTGACCTATTCCCACTCTGGCCGACTGGCCTATTGGTCTATCTTGGCTTCCCCAGGCTGTCAGACGAGCCTCTGAGAGAGTTTGTACGGTCTGCACGTGGGCCCTCAGTTCTCGTCGGTTTACTGCACGCGAGCCAGATTCAATCAGCATTTGCCACCGAGGCGCGGCCTTCGACCATGACGTCACGTTTCCTCTCAAGTCGAAAATCAATCTCGATTTCGCCGGCGGCCGGGCCACTGTGCGGCGCTGCAGCGATTGAACATTCGAAGTCAGCATCCGATGCGGGGAAATCCGATTTCGATCATGTCGACCCTTCGCCTCGCGATCCTCTTCAAGAACCGCCCATATCGGCTACTCTCCGCCGGGGTGAGTCCATCTCCTGCCTTTTGCCCGGCGAATGCCGCAGTACCACGGCTGCACAGTTCCGCCGCCGTTGCCGCGCCGCGCGGCCTCCACTTGCATTCCGCTTCTGGCCTCTATCCTTTTTCCCTTGGCTGTGGTTTTGTATTAAAGGGAGGGTCGCTTCAAGCGAGTCTGAACAGCGCAACACATCATCTTGTGAGCGAACATTCTTTTGTGATAGAAAGTCCTTGCCGAAAGGCCTACCGCAGTGCGTGCTAAGCGATTCCTGTGAGAGACTCCTGCCAAGACTCGGATTTTTTTCCCTCCAGCGCTTTTTCTTACAGTGGACGACGCAACTCGGAGTTACTACTCTTCCCTGCTGACGAAAAACCCTTGCCTCAGGCAGTGCTTGTCACAAGCAGGGCGTTTCGATTTCGGCATTGCTTGTTACGTTAACGATGGAAGCTTCTGGAACGATCCAGCAGCGCCGTGTGCGTGCCCTGGGACAGAGGGCTACCGCCGACTGTGAGTGCATCTGCATCTGCCATGGAACAAGCACTTCCTCTGACACTGAAGTTACCCGTAAGGAGGGCGAGCGAATGGTTGGGCTCAACGGTGCGTTGAGAGGCCACGAGACCACTTCTCTTCTCCTGAAGGCGACTCGCTTGAAGACGAACCCTCTGCAAGCCAGTAACTTGGTCGAGTTAACCAGAACCCAGCAGCTCGATTTGTTAACGTCAAAGGCTAAGACGTATGTGGTTGGGCTGAACATAAGCTGCGAGGCTGACTCGGATGAGGAGGAGGAGGAGGAGGAGGAGGAGGAGGACGAGGAGGAGGAGGATGAGGACAAGGAGGAGGAGGCGTTTAGAGACATGGAGGAAGTGCTGTGGCTGAGGCAGAGGCGGCTGGTGCTGGGGACGAGGCATGGCACGCCTTGCTCCTTTCCCCGTGAACGGATAAGTGAATGGAGAAGTCGTCGCTCAACTGGCGGCGATTCCCCGTATCCATCCTCAACCTCCCTGCCTTGCTCCTTCCCTCCTGGGCGGATCAGTCGTCGCTCTGCTGGCAATAATTCAACGTACCCATCATCAGCCTCCCTGCCTTGTTCTTCCTCTCCTGCGCGGACCAGTCGTCGTCCTTCTGGCAGGGATTCCCCGCTCCCATCGTCACCCTCCCTGCCTTGCACCTTCCCTCCTGGGCGGACCAGCCATCGCTCAGCCAGCGATGGAACTGAAACAACTTGCTTCACCACCAAGAAACCCTCCCTCCAAGCTTCTCGTAACCTCAGCCGCAGCTGCTCTGCATCTGGTTCCCCTCCACTCCGCCCAGTGCTTCTCTGCTCCACTGCACTCCACCCGTGGGTGCATGGCAGGGCAGAGATAGGGTTACCATCTTCCCTGTCCCATGATCTTCTGGACTTTACCCGTGATGCTGCTGCAATGCCTCCTGCTCGCTTGCCTGTGCATGCTGTTCCTTTGTCCGGTGACAGGCGGACGGGTCAGAGGGGTGTTGGTGTTGATGATTGGGGACGGAGCAACGGCCGGCCATACCAGCAGGTGCGGGGACACTCAGACAACTCCAGTTTTACGACGAACACAAAACACTTGGAAGCCAGCAGCAGCCGTGGAAGCGCAAATGAAATTTCCCACATGGCTACAAGTGTCCGAGGCATCAGCATGAGCACTCGCAGCTGCAGCTTTCCAGGAAAGTACACGAGCCAGGCGTCAAATTATACAACTTCAACTTATGCACCGGAGTGTCGCGTTGTTGGAGTTGATGGGAACAGGAGAGAGACATTGGTGAACAATGGATGTGAGTTTGACCCCTCGCCTCTCAGACGCACGCGTGAGCACAGGATGGTGCAGTGTCAAGCGGCAGAGGCCCTTTGAGGCGCCTCAACGGGGTACAGAGCATGGCACCTGGTCCTGTCAGGAGGATACGTCAGCATGGGATGGTGCAATGTCAAGCCAGAGTAAGATATGCACACGGAGTACCCTCTGCTGCTGCCTTCCGCTGCTGCCAAGCCAGGACGCAGGCGCATGCATGCCTCGGCCAGCAGATGAGATGAGCCTGCAATAGCATGCGTCATATCAAGATGCGATTGCATTGTAATGCTGGGCATGAGAGGAAACTTGAGAGCAAAGGATGCAGTCTCAAGCAATGAGACTTAAAACACAGTATTACACAGTCGTAATTGTTCCTGGTGTGACTCAGCTGCTGGTCACAGCTGATAAGCTCTCCGTGTCACCGAATTTCTGTTGCTACTTCAGTGAAGACATGGAGACTGCATGCATGCAGAGACAGCAGTCTCTGTTCACTGTGCATGTGCTTCAAGTTTCATAAGTTCAGCACCAAGTAAACCGATATTTTTACTGCTTGTTAAGTGAATTTCTTTTACCGTACTAGTTAAAAAAAGGCTCAAGATGATCGACAGAACATCCAGTTCCATTGCTGTTTGCCAGACCAGGCCAGGCTTCTATCTCCCGCACACCACAGAGCCAAAGGTCACTGCAAGAACAGGCTCTTGTAAGTTTGCAAACGGATGGTGGTAGTGCAAGTTATTAATAAGGTGCCCAGAAGGTCGACAAAGAGCCACGTCTCCCTGCAAGTCACAGCTTTATCTGTGAGGGAGGGAAAAGTGCTGAAGGCAGGAGCATCGGTCTACACAGCACACAACACAGAAACGTTACGCCAGCTATTTACAGAGAGAAGCCAAATCTATAACTGTTTTTCTCTGCATGGTTCAGAAAAGCTCCGACTAGCGCCTTGCGTGGGTAGGTGCGGCCGTTGTCTCTATACGAGGACGAAACGCCAGCAGCCAGCTCTATAACGGAGGCAGTTTCATCGTCCAGCGTTTCCGCGCGCACAAAGCGACAAAAGGAGCAGTCCGAGTGGGCGAGATTATTACACTTATAGTCGTCTACAGTACCGTCGATAAACCCCTCCGCATTGTCGCCGGGCACCACTTGGGTCTTGAAAAGATTGCTCCGCACTAGCTTTTGATTCTCACTGTGGAAAGTAGGCTTACAGGCAGGAACAACAAGGGTATGGTGAGTAGATGTTGTAGCAAGTGAGAAGGGGTAGGGGAGTGGATCGAGTGGAATAGGAAAGGTGAGCAGTGAGAGCGATTAAAGTAGCCCAGGGGAAGAACGGGTGAAACTAGGAAGCGGGAATATATAGCACATGGGGAGATGTGGCGAGTGGTCATGGGGGCGAAGGGAATCCGGAATAAGGGGGGGAGGGAGGAAGAGGGAGTGGGTGGAGGAAGGGAAAGGGGATGTAGGGTATCGATCAGGCGGAGGGGGTTTTGCAGGGATGGAGGGAGGCAGCAATGGAGTAGGCATATGGTATGGTGAAGAGGGGAGAGTCTAGACTAGAGAGAGTAAGGGTTGAGGGGCGAAAGAGACAGGGGAATGGGGAGGGAGGGGGAAGAGAGGGGGGGAGGGGGAAGAGAAGGGCAGGGGAGGAAAACAAGGGGGGAAGAAAGTGGGACAGAAAAAGCGACTCACAATCTGCCTGTGACGTCAGGGCGGGACGTTTGACCAGCACGCCGTGTGGGCTGGAAGCTTCGACGCGTGGAGAGGAAAGGATAAAAGAACACAAAGGGGCGGCATCATTGACGCGACTCACAACCGTCCGATGAAGTCGGAGCGGAACGCCTGACCCAGCACGCCGTGCACGTTGGACGACAAATCGGTTTTAAGAGAGGAAAGAGAGCATGTGAAAGGCGTGGAGAGGGACAAGTGGGAACATAACACAAAGGGGCGGCCTCAACGCTACTCACACCCGTCCGATGAAGTCAGGGCGGAACGCCTGACCCAGCACGCCGTGCACGTTGGGTGACAGCTTGGCGCTCAAGAGAAGCATGAACAGATCACTAAGGGCGAAAACATTAACGCGACTTACAGCCGTCCGATGAAGTCAGGGAGGAACGTCTCACTGAGCACGCCATGCACATTGGGCGACAGCTTCGCGCTCAGCACGTCCACCACGAAGTGCACCACCCCGTCGTCGTCCGTGCGAAGTGCTGCGATCTCGGGTCGAAGCGTCAGCCTGAGCGACAACACGTCGCCTATGCGAACGTCGTACTCGTCCACCAGCTCGTCCTTCACGGGTTGTTTCGCCACTACCCATCGCAGCTCAACCTGCCCGTCGAAAAACGAAACGACGTCCAGGTGCGAACCGTGCAGGCCAAGTTTCGATTCTTCTGAGACAAGCGACAGCCGTTGGAGGTAACCGTTTCGGTAACTAGATGCCCACCCTTCGCGAGCCTCGAAGACGATCCAGTGGTGGCCTCACAGAATTGAAATCTTTCGCATCCACGTCAGCGCTTTGTTGCGTCCTTCCCATTCGCCCCACCGTCCCCTGAAGTGCACGTTCACTGCCACGTGTACGTCGGAGATCAGAGTGTAGTCCTCGCCAAGGTGCTGCTGAAATCAAACCGCGACCCGTCAGCGCCGACAAAGTGCGGGTCACCGGTTCCGTTTGCCGGGCAAATTTTGGCGACGAAGATGACGGCCGGCAGGTTGCTGTCGTCATCGGACGGGTGCTCGTAACGGCACCCCCTGCACGTACTGGCGCCGAAGCAGCTGCAGAGTCCTGCAGGGGAGAGACCCCCGCAGGGAGAAGTAGAGAGACGATTGGTGACAAACGCACGATTAAATAATAACGAGGAGGAGAGCTCGAAGAACGCGACGCGATTGATGATGACAAACACGAGCATCTCAAAATGTCTCAAAATGCGACGTTCAACATAATCACAGTCGGTGGATCCGCGGAAACCGGAATATGATGGATGACTCTTCGCAATCCCATATCTGCTCTTTCACAAGGGGAAACCCTAAGTCAGGAATTTCCAAAGTAAGCGATTTCCAATATATCCATGTTGGAATGATTGAGACGATAGTTTCGCGGGAATGACTGAGTGAATGTGGACCTGCTTAGCACGCGAATCGGTCACACAAGAGTGATGTGCCTCGCTGCGCGTCTGCTCGACGGTTTCGGGGCGCCGCCTATAAAACTCCAAGCATGACTGACCATCGGGAAGACTGGGTTGTTATAAACTGGGTTTCTATGAGACGGGCTTTTGGGGAAGACTATGCGTCCAGTGGAAGCGCGTCCTCTGGTGCTGGTGTTGGTGAAGGGCTCATATTGCCAATGGACTATGGGGCTCATGGCGCGCGCCCTTCCAGGCCTCTGATTGACGTTATTGCACTCCCGCAAGCACTCCATAGTATTGCCGCTATTGCTGCGGCCATTGTTGGAGGAGTTCTCTCCGGCGAGAACGACAGATTACATAGGATCGATCGACGTGGCGAATCAACCGTTACGGTACGTACCGGACGAGAGGGCACCCATGGCACCACCTGTTGGGGCTTCGTCTCTGACGGGCGGGGTTCGTTGTTTTGTCTGAAACTCCATTTCCGACAGGCCTCGGTCCCGTCAGAATCTCCGTTACCGTTTGCCGGCAGGGCCTTGTATGGGGGCGTCTCTGAGGGTTAGTGCAAGTGTGTCTCTTGTGCAGTTTTGACTTCACTGAAGCCAGGGCAACCATGTGTACAGTAGCGAAGACCAAGTCGTCGACGTAGACGAGGATGAAGAAAGGAGTGGACCCAGAACGAACGAACAGTGACGGGTCGGCCGAAGAATGACTGAACCCGAGAGAAGCAAGAATGGAGCGGAGAGAGTCGTGCCACTCACGAGTCGCCTGGCGGAGACCGTAGACTGGTCGTCTCAGACTCCATTGGGTCCAAGGCGGGAAAGTGCCAGTGAAGCCAAGAGGATGGCGCAGCCATATCTCCTCGTGCAGGCTGCCCTGGAGGAAGGCAGTGGAAAAGTCTAGCGGGTGTAGCTCGTAGTCTTGCTGTGCTGCAACGTGTAGCAGAACCCGAAGACTGGTCATCTTCGAAGTGGGGGAGAAGGTCTGAAAGTAGTATACTCCCTCATGCTGACTGAAGCCTCACGCCACATAGCGCACCTTGAAGACATGCGGCGATCCAGGTGGCCACTTCACTATGAAGATCCACATGCCATCGACTAGGTTCGCCCGAGGAGGGGAACTGCGTCGACGTACGTGCTTGTGGATCTCCAAGACGCCATCTCTAAGTTCATGGCTGCTATCCACTAAGAGGCCCACTGTCCCGAAACCGCCGCAGCGTAAGAGCGAGGAGTCGGGATGTCTGGAGCGCCAGGGGTCTACCTCAGGGGCTAGCAGCATGGCACATACATGGGGAGAAGCGGCCGCAAGGAACTCGAGCTCAAACTGCCTGCCCTCTAGGATGTCACATCCAAGGGCAAACTCACCCCCGGCTGACAGAGGATGGGAAGGAGGAGCAGACACTAAGCGGGTGGCGTAGTCAAGGCGGCGGGTAGAGGCAAAGTCAGTGATAGTGGCGACACGAGCCAAAACAGACGACGGAGAGGCTGTAGGACACAAGAGAGGAAAGGACACGGGAGATTACAGGACGAGCAGTACGGAAGTAGTCAGAAAGAGGCTGGGAGGAAACAGTGAGAGACGATGGAGGAGGTAAAGGAAGAAGAGAAGGATGCGGGACACGACGAGGGATAGTACGAAGGAACAAGGAGTGGAGGTCAGGGACAGGAGACGAGGAATGAGGCCCCGGGGAACGAAGAGTAGTCCAGGAGGACGAGAGACGAGACGGAGAAGGAGGCAACGGAGGAGACAGCAGTGACCGAGGAGGAGAACGATCCGGAGACGCGTCAGGAGGAGAAAACGGGGGAGTGTACTAAGGCGAGGGCGGAGAGTGCCCTGGCAAAGGAGGAGGAAGACCAAGGAGACGAAGGCCACTCACAGGTGGCGAAGAGCGCTGCTGCTGCTGCTGCCCGACCCAGTGACCAGGGCAGGGCCCCAGACGTCCAAGTGCAAAGTCTGAAGGGGCACAGTGGCAGGCACAAAGAAAGAGGAGTGAGGGGTGGCACGCAGCCAACCCTCAATGCAGGAAGTGCACGGCGGAGCAGGGAGCGGAGGAAGTAAGTGCGGGAGACCGGAAACAAGACCAGACCTAGACATTTAACAGAGACGCGGGAGCAAAGGGTGACCAAGACGGTGGTGCCACATGAGCGACGGATGGGTGAGCGACTGACACTCGCACGACGCAGCAACCTGACCAGACGCAACTACCTGGGGGGACGCACTGTGCAGTGTGAAGAGACCTGACGAAGGCTCCCGGGAGAACGTCGCAAGACGGACCCATGTGGAAGCGTCTGTGCAGGTCGTAACCCTCTCATGTGCAGGAAAAGTGAATGTGACTGCACGATCCTGAAGGTGTCCAACACCCACCAAGCTTCTGGAGAACGAGGGGATGTGGAGGCCTGTAAGAGAACCCGAGGGGACAGCTAGACACGGGAGAGTGGTAGAACTGTGTGCGATGGCTGGTCCAGAAGTTGGATCAGCCAGGGCAACTGAGACGGGTGCCGGAAGTGGTGTGACACTAGTGTAGTCACGGAATAAGCACTGAGACGCGTTGGAGTCAAGCGTGAAGGAGAGAGATGCAGCAGCTGGAGTCACATCTGTGCTAGTAACTACACAAGAACCTACACAAGAAACACAAGCACCTACACTAGCAACAGGCAAAGATCCTAGTCTAGGTACACGCGAGCAAACCGATCCATCGGCACTATAGTCAACAACAGTATACATGTCAGTATAAGCATCATCCATGTTCATCTCAAACACACGATATCCACGACTCATCAGCACCTGCCAGCGCGGGGGAACTGCTTGAGGTCCGTGGCGGTGGCGGTAGAGGTCATCAAGGCGACTGAAGCAGCGCAGAGAGGAGTGGTCGAGGCGCTTGCGGGTGGTACCAGCACCCGGACCAGTCTGGATCTGGTACAGGTAGGGGCCGACGTCGCGGCCACCGCGACGAGGTCCCGAGCTGGAAGGGCCGCTGCTGGGGCCAACGCTCCCCAGACCACCAGGTCCCCACTGCTGCTAAGGTCCCCACTGCTGGAACTGTTGTTGCTGCTGCTGCTGCTGTCCTTGCTGCTGCACCTGATGCGGCGGCTGTGGCAGCTGCTGCTATGACTGCTGTGACTGCTGTGGCTGCTGCTGCTGCTGTGTCCCCGCCACACCCCCAAAGTCAGCACCCCCCAGGCGCCGTACCAGCTGCGCCGGCCCCGCCTCCAGAGTCACCTCCTTCTGTCGCACCAGTACCCCCACCAACTCCGCCACCTCCACGAACGCCACCCTTCCCCCTTCTCTTACCTCCCTTTCCCCGCTTCTGCCAACTAGCGGTAGAAACAGCTGCAGTCTCCTCAGAGGCAAACGACGTAGCAGAGGCCAGAGAAGCAGTGAAGGTGGGAAGTTGGGCCACAGCACACCCCTCAAAGAGACGAAGAACTACTGCGGCAGTAGCAGAGGCAATAGAGTGGAGGTTACTCTTGATCTCAGTGAGACTGGTCTCAAGTAGTTCGATAGTAAGCTCACTGGGGTGCTTCCGAAGAAGCGCGTCGCATGTCAGGGGGACGAGTGACAATAATATAGAGGGTGGCAAACATAGGCGGGGGGGCATTGCGGCGTGCGACGGCGCGGGCGGCGGATGCGCGCGCTGCGGCGTGCGCTCGGCGTGCGCTGCGGCAGAGGCGCAGCTGTGCGCGTGCGGCTGTGCATGCGCGGCGGCGCGCGGGCGGCTGTGCACGCGCGGTTGCGCATGCCCGGGCGTGTGCGTGTGCGGGCAGTGCGCGCCGCTGGTGCCGTGTGATGGCTAAGCGCGTGTGCGCTTCTGGTGCCGTGCGCTGGCGTGGCGCGTGCGCTGCTGTTGCCTTGCGCTGGCGTGGCGCGCGCTGCTTTCTGCGCACGCTGCTGCCTGCTTTGCGCTACGCGCGCTATAGGTTGGCTGGCGGCGTGGGCGCTAGTGGCTGGCTGGCTGGCCGGTGGGGTGGCTGGCTGGCATTGGCTGGCGGTAACCCTAGGAACGAGGCAGTCGAAGGAGGTAAGCACGGGCTAGGACCTAGGAACAACCTACAAATGATACCATGTCAGAGTTGGGTAACGGTAATGAGCGAAATGTGGGGTGCGGGACGGGCCTGGCGCCGAGGTTGGGAATTGTCGAGGCGGAGGACTGGAGCGCGGGTTACCAACCGAGCCGTGAGGTTGGGTCGCGATGTGAACAGTGTACAGTTGGGAGGCGAGTGGGAAAACAGTAGTCGAGGCGAGTGTCGCGGGTGGTAACAGTTTACTGTTGGGGTATTGTTGGCGGGAATAGTCGTGTACGCGGTAGCCAGGAAAAGGAATTTTCCTTACACTACCCCCCTCCCCAAGGAGGCCCCCTTACGAAAGGGCGTGTACGTCGCGGAAGTTTCTGCTGCGCAGATACTTGGTGAGGACGGGATGGTTCTCAATTTTATCCAGGGGGACCCAGTTGTCCTCGGTGGGTGTGCGGTCTTTCCAGCGTATCAGGAACTCGATGCGTCGTGCTCCACGTGTGTCGCGAACTCAGTGGCTCAAGATTTTCTCGGGGCTGATGATCGGCTCTGTGGGCGGGCGTGTTATGCTTGACGGGCGGCTGCGAGGCAGTTGACTCGTTGACTGGACGTAGGGGCGGAGGAGACTGACGTGGAATGACGGGCTGACATACCAGTCAGCGGGAAGGAGGAGGTGGGCGGTGACGGGTGTAACCATGTGGCTGATGCGAAATTGCCCGCAATATCGTGGGCGTAATTTTGGGGTGATGGGCAGGCGGAGGTTCTGAGTGTCGAGCAGTACGAGATCGTCAGGTTGGTAAGTGACCGGGCGACAGTGGCAATCGGCGTTGCGCTTAGCGTTGATGTCTGATTTTTTATGGCGTCTGCTGCTCGGGTTCGGGCTGCCTGTAAAATTTCGGCAAACTGTTGCACACGTGGCACTAGGTTGTCGGGATTCGACGTCATGGGTACGGTGGGGTTCTGTCCGTAATTGAGGTAGAAGGGCGACTGTTGGGTCATGGATGACGTGGAGTTGTTGTATGCGAACTCGATGAGTGGCAACTGCTGCTCCCAAGTTGCCGGGTCGTCGCACGTGGCTCGGATTAACTGTTCCATGGTACGTGTCAGAATAGTAGGCACAAGTAGGAGCCATAGCTAGGGTTTACCTAGCTAGGCAAGAGAAAATCGAGCAAAGGAGGGTTTGACTAGCAACAGTTGGGATACAAATAGGAAACCCTAAGGGGTCGTACTCACTACAGAGTACCCCACTGCAGGCTAGACAAGCATTATAATCTGACACACCCCCATAGTCAAAGTGGGGTATAATCAGCACAGCAAGCAGGCATAGAGCAGGTTCACAAGGACAAGCAAGGCTAGAGGCATTCACAAAGGGCAAGTGAGGAGGAGGAGAGACTGTGGGGGCGAGAAGATGGGAGGCGACGGCTGAAGCTGCAGACACACGGGCTACAGGAGCGGCTGGCACAGTGGCTACCGGGACAGCGCCCCGGACTACTGGAGTAACTGGCTCGGCGGCTACGAAGAGCGGCAGGAGCAACGGACCCACGGGCGACAGGCGCAGCAGGCTCTCTGGGCTACCAGGACAGCGCCCCGGACTACAGGTGCTGCGGACGACAAGACGGCAGCCTCCTCTCAACCTCCCCCAACTATCCCATCCCCCTTTCACACACCCCTTGCTGCACCCCTAGCTCCACTCCCACGTCACCCCCCTAGTACCACTCCTTCGGCTCCCACACACCCACCCCCCTCAGCGGCAGCTGCAGCAGTGGGAGACGGAGGAGGAGGAGGAGTAGGGGACGGTTCACACAACCGCCACCCCCATAGCCGCCACCCCCACACTCACCACCCCCAAACCCTAAAACGGGTGGCACGGGGCAGGAGCGCGGGGGACGGCGCGGGGGACGGCGGGCGCCCCCCAGGGCGTCACGACGGGGCAGCAGGGGGCCGCGCGCGCCCCCCAGGGCGCCGCGACGGGGCAGCAGGGGGTCGCGCGCGGCTCCCCAGGGCGGCACGACGGGGTAGCGGGGGCCGCGCGCGGCTCCCCACGGCGCCGTGACGGGATTGCGGGGGTGGGGGGCCGCGCGCGTCTCCCCAGGGCGCCACGACGGGGCAGCAGGGGGGCCGCGAGCGGCTTCCCAGGGCGGCGCGAAGGGGCAACGGGGGGCCGCGCGTCAGTTTTCCGGACGACGCGACGGGCTCCAGGAGGGGCGACGCGACCGTCGACGGGGGGGGACGCGCGGGTCCCCGGGGTGACGCGCGAATAAGGAAGCCGCCACGCGCCTCGGGGCGCACGGCGGGCAGAAAACCGCCATGCGCCCCGAGCGCGTGGCGGGAAGAAAAAAGCGTCGCGCGCCACGGGGCGCGCGACAGAGAGGAAAGCAGCGGAAGCACGTGGGGCCCATAGGCCAGGACGTAACAGTCTCTGATTCCATGTCAGAATAGTAGGCACAAGTAGGAGCCATAGCTAGGGTTTACCTAGCTAGGCAAGAGAGAATCGAGCAAAGGAGGGTTTGACTAGCAACAGTTGGGATACAAATAGGAAACCCTAAGGGGCCGTACTCACTACAGAGTACCCCACTGCAGGCTAGACAAGCATTATAATCTGACAGTACGTTCTGCTTGAACGTCAGTTTCGGGGTGGTCCGATGAACTGAAGTGCAGGCGCGTGCCGAACTGCTGCCACGGGTTCTGCCAGAATTAGCAGCTGAGAGGTGAATGTCCTCTGGCGCGTAGGTGATATTAAGGCCCAGGAACTACTTCACTTCGTGATTAATGGTGATGTCGACGCGCATCGCCAGGTTCTTCTCGAACTGGTCGAGCAGCATGTTGCTCGTCCCTGTGTAGAGCAAATCGTCGACGTACACGGTGAGCAGGATGTAATCGCCGCAAAAATGCAAGCGATACATACCTGGGTCGTGCGGCAGCTGCGTGAATCCTATCTTGAGTAGGACTTTGTGCAGGTGCTGCTGCCAGAGCCGTGGTGCTTGCTTTATTCCGTAAAGGGACTTCTTCAGCTGACAAACGCATGGGTCCCCTTCGTCGTAAGTATGCGGCTGCTCCACGAAAATCACCGCGTCTACTAACTCGTAGAGGAACGCGTTCTTCACATCGATCTGGCAGAGAGGTAAGTGCCTTGCTGCAGTGATGGCGAGCAGAATTCTGACGGAGGTATGGCGGCTGACCGGAGCGAAGGTATGATCAAAATCGATGCAATGCCTCTGGTCGTAGCCGCGTACGACTCAACGCGCTTTAAAACGTTCGATCGTCCCGTTTGCTGCGGTCTTCACGCGGAAGACCCATTTCCCCGAGAGCACTCTTCTTCCCTTGATCGCTGCGCGGTCGACGAGCACCCAGGTGTCGCGTGACTCCAGGGCCTTGATTTCTGCGTCCATGGCTTTGCGCCATTCCTTACTGTGTGGTCCTGTCAGCGCTTGTCGCGGGTTCTTGGGTTCGATGACGTGCGGAGCTGTTGAGATGGCGGTGTGCAATCTCAGCAGCTGCAGCCCGGAGACGGTGCTGTCGTGACGATGCTGCGGGACGACTTCCTTCACGTCGTCATCGTCGCTCTCTGGCTCAGGTGGAGAAGGCGGTGCGGGGTCCCTGCTGCTTCCTCCCGCAGGTCCTGGAGGCGAGTCGTCGTTGTCGTCGTCGTCATCGTCGCCGATGTCGGGGAACTCGCTGGCGTTGTCCTGCTCCAGGATGGCGGCGGCGGCTTCATCTTCTGGTGTGGCGTAACTGTGCCCGTCATTCACGTAGACCCGGTTTGCGCCCGCCTGCTCGTCTGCGCGGTACTGAGCGAGGTTGAGTCGCTCGTAGAAGATGACGTCGCACGCGTTCGTGACCTTGTTGTTGAGTAGATACAGGATGATCCACGCCTTATACTCGTAACTGATGCCCAGGTGAATGCCCCAGCGCGCGCGGCTCGTGAACTTGCCGATAGTTGAGGTAGGGGGGCGATACTGCACCATGCATCCCCACACGCGGAGCATGGAGGCGTCGCCCTTCTTGCCTGTCCACTTGATGTGCGGCGACAGGTTTCCCGTGATGGCCGTGGTGGAAAGAAGGTTGTGCACCCGCATGGCGTGATGCATAGCGTACGGCCAGTACGTTGCGGGAAGCTTAGACTGCTTCAGTAGCGCGCGCACCTTTGTCATGAGGGTGAGGTTGGTGCGTTCGGCGACGCCCTGCTGCGGATGCGCGTAAGGGAGGGAGACATGGTGCGATATCCCCTTTTTGCGCCATGTAATCCTGCAGCTCCTTGCTGCAGAATTCTGTTGCGCCGTCGGTCTACCAGATCTGCAACTTCTTCCCATATTGTCGTTGCGTGTGCGCCAGCCAGAGGCGAAAGACTTCGTACGCTCTGCTGCGGAACTGTACGTTCGCGATCCATACGTAGCGGGTTCTCGCGTCGACGAAGGTAAGCGTGTACCCCTCGTCGTTGAGTCCGCAGTGGCCGACGACAAGGAAGTCGCTATCTAGATTGTGCACTTTGGGGTAGCGGTTGGTTCCTGGCTCCAGCAGCGGGAATGGTTGATGACTCAGCGCGGCTTTGGGGCAGACGGTGCAGTTGCACGGCTGCGATGTGGTTCTGACTTCGGAGCCGTCAGGGCGCAGGAGTGCGCCAGGCGCAAACACACCTACCTCCACACATTCACCCACACATTCGCACACCACACTCAGCCATCACTCTCGCACTCACCCTCGCACCCACCATCGCACTCACTCACGCACCCACGCACTCACTCTCTCACTCACCTTTGCAAACTGCCACACACTTCTCTCGCCAATCTCTCACCTTCACACTATGCCACACACTCACTCACACCCTTGCACTCACCCTTGCACTCACCCTCGCACTCATCCTCGTACCCACCCTCGTACTCACCCTTGCCCTCACGCACACGCTCGGCACTCACCCTCACTAACCTTTGCAGTCAGCCACGCATTCACTCACTCACTCACTCAGCCTAGCACTCACTCTCGCACTCAGCCATGCAATCAGCCACACACTCGACCACAGACTCAGGCAGGTGCAGGGAGGCGCGAAGGGCGGCCGAGAGGAACAATTGTAGGTTCGGATTCTTCTGTTTCTTCCATTCCCCCCCTTGTTCTTCTCGCCAGGCTCTCCAGCCTTCACCAGAGGTACCCCATCCTCCGCTGGTGCCACCAGTTTTTCCCCAGCCTCCGCCGGTGCCGCCGGTGGTGTCCCAGCCTCCGCCGGAGTCGGCCCAGGTACCTCCAGTGTTGCTCGTTCCCCAGCCGTCGTTGCTGCCCCATCCCCCTTCATTGGAGGCGCCTTCTTCGGCTTCTGCGCCCCGCTGCACGCGAAAGTTCCGCGTGCTTCGGCGATGCTCTTCTGGCGAAGCTCTTCTGCTCCACGGCGCGCCAGCTCTTCCTCTTGTGCGATGGTAAGTTTCTTCTTGGGGTCGCACCAGTGGGGGTAGACCTTCATGGATTCCTCTCTTGTGTAAGGGCGCGCCACTCCATGCGCATCGAAGGTTCCGCGACGCCGTCCGTGTAGAATACCTTCAAGCCGTTCTGCGGCTGTGCCGGGGAGGGAATCTTCTAGAGTCCCAAAAACGTTGCATGTTGCGACCTCAAGCTCCAACGCCGACATTCCTTCGTCCGGCGGTGCGTGTCGCTTAGCTTCGGCGATGGCGGCGAGTTCTCGTCCTGCGATCGCGTTGGTCGATGCAGTCGGCGTGTGGCAGTCTCTGCAGATGCCATCGGGGTCGGGATCGTGCAGCGCGACTTCGCGCTTGTGTGGGTGGTGTGGCACCCAGGGCCTCCCGTCCGGATGCTTCCATTTGGAGCGGTGGATGTGCTCGAAACGGAGTGGGACGAGGTCGAGCAACTCGTCCGTATCGCCGCTGCGGTCGGGGATGTCGAAATCCAGCACGTACACTCCGTTCTCGGAGTGTGCTCGCCCGATTTGCTTGCGAGGTTTGTTGGGCGCCGTGAAGTGCAGGAGGATGTCACGTGTTTTGAGGTCGGTAATGAGTTCGACCCCGCAATCCGTGAGTTGCGCCGCCGAAAGGAGACTGGACCTCAGGTTCTGCACGATGAGCACATCATTCAGCGTGATGTGCGTCTTGCTCCCGTGCGCCTTGAGGATGACAACGCCTTGCGCGCAAGCGGTTGTTGTTCGCCACGGTGATGTACGTAACCGTGGGGGTTGGGACGGCGTTGGATATGAAACGCGCGGAGCCCACCATGTGCTGCCCGCAGCAGCTGTCGAGGTACCACGTGTTGTGGTGCATGTGGTCATCGCGCGCGAGCAGCGCAAGTCGCGGCGTGACGATGTGCGGAGTGTCATATTTGAGAAAATGTTCACGCGCGATCCAGTCGATGGAAGCCGTTAGTGAATCAGGTACATGCTGGCAGTGCAGTCAAGCAGAGCCTTTGCCTACTCGCCCCTGTGACTGGCACTCCTGCCCTTGCCTGCCCTCTGGGGCCCGCTTGCCTGTGTGCGATGAATGAGGACATTGCCCCTGGTAGGGAAGGAGGGGGCGTGCGTGAGAGGAACAAAGCCGAGGATTATTGTGCATAAAGAGTGCGATTGCACTGGTTCTTGAGTCGATTCAAAGATAATATGATTTCGCATTTATTGTGTGAGAATGTGATGTATGAGGATAGGAGGTGGACTACATGGGAGGCGAGGCAAGTGTGTAGCAGCCACACCGCATCGTACCACTGCCACTTCCACAGCGCAGCGTACCAGTGCAGGTCGCGGTGCTCAAACTCACACGCTGCCTCCACCACTGCCAGCCCTACTGCCACATGTGGTAGGTTTGAGGCGGTGCAGAGAGGCGGAGTGAGGTGGCAGAAGCAGTGAAAGACCAGCATGAGCAAAGAGAGCACCAGCACTTGAGGTCGTTGGGGGACCAGTGAAACTTTACCCTGGAAGGTCCGGCTCCCAACCAAGCCAACAAGCCTCAGCACAAAGTGCCCTCCGTTCCCCCATCCCCCGCTCCTCCCCACCTGTGCACCACGAGCAGCTTTGTCAGCAGCTCGCCTACTGTCTGCTCATTCCCTTTCCCCTCCATTCCCCCACCTCCCGGCCTTCCCCATCCGTGCCTCATACGCAACTTTGTCAACACCCCTCCTACTTATTGCCCTTCGTGTAGAATTCCACTACAGTAGGAGCTCGATAAAGCTTGGATGCACGATTTCAACACACCAAATATAGCAGGAAACGATCAGCTATAGCCAACATACACACAAACACATGAGTGGTGGTGACTTGGTTGATTTCTTATTTGTTCTCTTGTTCTATATACGATTAACGCACATAAATCAAGCACAAAAGTGTTGACTTTGATCGACGCCGCTCCGAGTAACCGAAGATAGTCTCATTGATAGGATCATAGGGTACATCAAATTAATCATTATCCCTATTTCCTACACCCGAAGCTGCAGATTCTATCTCAAACTTCACCTGAGGGTGAATAGAAGGATTTTTTCGAGGCCAATACAGTATCTCCTGGGCCTGGACCCATCCCCTAAGCCTTTGCAGCTGTGTAGGCTTCACCTGTGGGGAACGGGGAGCCTTCAGCCTAAGCCTGCAGCTGCTGGGAGAGAATATTAACTCCTCAGAACGCTCGACCCTTCTCAACGCTCCGGAGTTCAGTCGCCAACTTCTCTGCTACCGGTACTATTTCTAAAGGCTTTCTCTTAGCCTCTAACTCTCCCTCAAATTTCTCAAAGGCTTTAAAACCACGAGAAGTAATCTACTTAGTTAAAGTATCTTTCTAGGAGAACTTTAACGAATTATTACTTTCGGGGGTGTTCGGCTGGAGTTTCCCGGTTGGTGCAGAGTCTTTTTTCACGGAGTCTCCTTTTGTCTCGGCGATTTCCCCTGGCGCCGGCTGGTCGTGACGATTTAAATTCGCGCCATCATTTTCTCCTTTTTTCGCCCTCTCCGAAGTCGCCACGTTTTCGCGCTTTTGCTTTTTCCGGATCTTTTCCAGATCGCCACCTCGATCCGCGGCTACTGGCAATTCTCGTTTTTTTTTACTTCGGCGGTGTCGCACTGTTCTTGTCCTACAACTCCACACGTGCTTTTTCATCTTCCAACACGCCAAAATTCGATGCCCTGCTGCGCCGCAAAACTCGCACGTTTCGGATTTCGCGCCGCTGCTTTGCATCGACTTTGTCGATATTCATCGGGTCGGTAGTCGTGGGGGGTGCCGATCGCTCCGCGCCCAAATTCCTGTTCGGCTGGTGGTGTCGTGTTCCGTTTTGACAGCTATTCAATGCGTCGAACGCCTCTGCTGCGCAGACAATAACCCTGTAGCTACTGTAATTCGTCACGATAACTTGCCGGAAAACTTCGTATTTTAGTCCGGTAGTGTAGGCTTGGATTGTTTTCCCTTTCGGTCAGGTCTGTGATGCGGTTGAAGAAAACCTCCATCTGGTGCGTGTATTGCGCTACACTCCCGAATTGCTTATGCCGATGAATTTGTTGTCGCGCCATGTACGAAGTATTAATTGGTTCCAAACGTTGAATTAGGGCTGCCCGAAACTACGCACACGACCCTTCGCCTCTGACAATTTCATTGTTGTAAATCCACTCTAGTGCCGGGCCTCGTAACAGTGTAGCTGCGAGCCGAATTCGAGTCGCATCGTGGGTCGGGGTCGTGCATGTCAAACTTATATGCTGCTTATTGTGTAGGCTATAGTGGGGTAGCCCATATGGGGTACAACCCAATTAGGGTTTGCTACTTGTACCCATCTTGCTGCTAGTTCATCCATTCTCGCTTACTGATTCTGACATGGTTTCAGAGCAGGTCCTGACCTAGGACCGTTTTTTTTTAGGGCACACCGAATTGTTTCCTGCCCGTAGCGCGTTACCCTGCCCGTAGCGCCCTACCGTGTCCGTCGCGCTGCCCCACCAGTCGCGTTACCGTGCCCGCGCGCCGCCCTGCTGGCTGCCACGCTGCCTTGCCCTGCCCTGCGTTGCGCTGCCTAGCGCGCGCTCTGCCCTGCCCTGCGTTGCGCCGCCCCGCGCACGCCCTGCCCTGCGTCGCGCTGCCCGCGCACGCCCTGCCCTGCCCCGCGTCGCGCTGCCCCGCGCACGCCCTGCCCTGCTCCGCGTCGCGCTGCCCCGCGCACGCCCTGCCCTGCCCCGCGTCGCGCTACCCCGCGCACGCCCTGCCCTGCCCCCCGTCGCGCCGCCCCTGCAGCCCGCGCGCCGCCCCTGCAGCCCGCGCGTTGCCCTCTGCAGCCCGCGCGCTGCCCATGCAGCCCGCGCGCCGCTCCTGCAGCTTGCGCGTTGCCCCTGCAGCTCGCGCGCCGCCCCTGCAGCCCAGCGCGCCCCGCTGCCCAGCGCACCAGCGCGTCCCGCTGCCCAGCGCGCCAGCGCGCCTCGCTGCCCAGCGCGCCAGCGCGCCCCGCTGCCTAGCGCGCCAGCGCGCCCCGCTGCCTAGCGCGCCAGCGCGCCCCGCTGCCCAGTGCGCCAGCGCGCCCCACTGCCTAGCGCGCCAGCGCGCCCCGCTGCCCAGCGCGCCAGCGCGCCCTGCTGCCCAGCGACCAGCGCGCCCTGCTAAACCCTAAAAAAAAAAAAAAAAAAAAAAAAAAAAAAGGAGCCCTAGGTGTCGCCCCTGCCTGCCCGCGCGCCGCCCTCTGCAGCAGAGCGCGCCGCCCTGCTGCAGCGCGCCACCCTACTCGGGCCGCGTGTCGCTCTTCCCTGACCGTGCGCCGCCCCGACCTACCCTAGTGCCTGCTCGCCGCCCTGCCTTCCCTCCGTGCTGCCCTACTGGTCGCGCGCCTCCTTGCTTGCCTGCTATGACGTCTCTTCGTGGTAGCGGTGGGAGTGGTGGCGGCGGTGGTGGCAGCAGTGGGAGTGGTGGCGGCGGCCGCAGTGGCAGTCTAGGTGGAGCTGCTCGGTGGGGAGTTTCTGGAGGTGGCCAGATACAGCTCCAGCGACGTCCGCGCGAGTCCCTCACGCCCCAGCAGCTTCGTGAGTGGTACGCTAGTTGGGGTTGTGGTGGCGGCCGTAGTGGCAGTCGCCCTGGAGCTGGTCGGTCGGGAGTTTCTGGCGGTGGCCAGATGCAGCTGCAGCGGCGTCCGCGCGAGACCCTTACGCCCCAGCAGCTGCGTGAGTGGTACGCTCATAGTAGAGGGTGTCGGAGTACTGCTCGCTGCCCGTACGTCATTCGCACAGGTGATCGGGCTGGTCAGACTTGCGGGACAATTGGTCACACACAGTCCCGCTGCTTCGCCGGTTTGAGCGATGCCTGGCGTACAAAGTTTGGTGACGCGGCTGAGCTCCCCAGCTGGGTGGAGCTGCTTAGGCAGAGGCTGGATATCTTTGTTCTTGACTATGATGCTATCCTCACTGCCATGTATGCATTGCCTGTTTGTGCTGAGGGTGACTGTTACTTGTGTGTGCCGCCCGACCCAGGCATAGAGGCTGCTGCTCTAGGTGCTAGTGAGTCTGCTGCTCTAGGTGCTAGTGAGTCTGCTGCTCTAGGTGCTGATGAGTCTGCTCTCTCTACTACTGCGCCTACTGAGGCCTTGCACACCTTTACGCTTGACTCAGGTGCTTCCCGCTGTTTCTTTCGCGACAGTACAACAATCACACCGCTCCCTGCACCTGTTGCTGTCTCTCTGGCTGACCCCTCTGGGGGCCCAGTCCTTGCATGTTCCTCCACTGTTCTCCCGTGTCCGGCGGTTCCGTCCGGCTCACTGTCAGGTCTTCACCTCCCTTCGTTCTCTACGAACTTGGTGAGCAACGCCGTCCTTCAGGATGTATGGGTTGACACCTTTACTCCAGGAGGACAGCGTGTGGCGATCTGTACGTGCTCCCGGACTGGCCGGCACCTGGCCACGTTCACCCGTGTGCCTGGCTCGAGTCTGTACACACTGACTACTGTGTCTCCTCAGGTAGCTGCGTCTGCGTCTGCGTCAGGTCAGCTAGCGGCCCCCTGCTCGTGTCGCGCTCTGTCGCACCAGACCCTCCTTTGGCACCACCGTCTTGGTCACCCCTCAGTGCAGCGCCTCCGTGGCATGCACTCCCGTGTCCTATTCTCTGGTCTTCCCAGGACTCTGCCTCCTCTCCCACCCTCGCCTGCCCCTCCCTGCCTTCCCTGTGTCGAGGGGTGGCAGCGCGCCGCTCCTCACTCCTCCTCGTTTCCCCCGACGACTGCTCCCCTGCAGACTCTCCACATGGACGTGTGGGGCCCAGCCCGCGTCCGTGGACAGGGCCGCGAGCGCTACTTTCTGCTGGTTGTTGACGACTACTCGCGTTACACCACGGTCTTCCCCTTGCGCACCAAGGGTGAGGTCCCTGATGTTTTGATCCCTTGGATCCGCACTGTCCGTCTCCAGCTCCGCGAGCGGTTCCACACGGACCTTCCAGTCCTGCGTCTGCACTCTGACAGAGGTGGTGAGTTTTCCTCCGACCTCTTGCGGGACTTTTGTCGTGGGGAGGGCACTCTCCAGTCGTTCACGCTTCCGGCCTCTCCGCAGCAGAATGGGGTTGCTGAACGCCGCATTGGCTTAGTCATGGAGGTCGCTCGTACCTCCATGATCCATGCAGCTGCCCCCCATTTTCTTAGGCCGTTTGCGGTCCAATACGCTGCGCATCAGCTCAACCTCTGGCCCCGTGTCTCCTTGCCGGAGACCTCGCCTACACTGCGTTGGACGGGGAAGGTTGGCGATGCGTCGGTGTTCCGGGTCTGGGGTTCTCGTGCCTTTGTCCGCGATACGTCCGCGGACAAGCTCTCCGCCCGCGCCATTCCTTGTGTCTTCCTTGGTTTTCCCCCTGACGCGCCTGGCTGGCAGTTTTACCACCCCACCTCGCGCCGTGTCCTGCCCTCTCAGAACGGCACGTTCGACGAGTCGGTTCCCTTTTACCGGCTCTTCCCCTGCCGCACTGCCCCTCTCCCCCCCCCGCCGCTCTTCCTCGCACCAGGTCCTCCTCCGGTAGACCCCCTCCCCCCTCAGGGTCCTGCTCCCTCAGGTGTGTCTCGGGTAGACCCTGTCGAGCCTGTCGAGGTAGCTGTCGACTCTGGTGCTGCTAGGGGTGCTGCGACTGGGGGTGCTGAGCCTGAGCGTGTGGAGCCGGGGGGTGCTGAGCCTGAGCGTGAGGAGCCTGGGGGTGCTGAGCCTGGGGACTCTCTCTCCACCGCAGCTGCGCAAGTGGTTTGCTCGGCGCTGGAGCCTTCGGAGTGACGCTGCTAGAGCTGGGGGCCTGCCGCTGGAGACCCTGGAGCTGGAGGCGCTGGAGCTGGAGGTACCGGAGGTGCTGGAGCTGCTGGTCCTGGAGGTGCTGGAGGTACTGGAGGTTCTCCGGGTGCCTCATCCCGGCAGGAGCCCCTCTCTCCACCGCAGTTGCGCGAGTGGTTTTCTCGGCGTTGGAGTCTTCAGACTGGCGCTGCTGGAGCTGGGGGGCCTTCTGCTGGAGGTCCTGGAGCTGTAGGGCTTGGACCTGCTGGTCCTGGAGGTGCTGGAGGTACTGGAGCCGCTGGTCCCGGAGGTGCTCGTACTGGAGGTACTGGAGCTGCTGGACCTGGTGGAGCTGCAGGTGCTGGAGCTGCTGGAGCTGGAGCTGCTGGAGGCACTGGAGCTGGAGCTGCTGGAGGTGCTGGAGCCGCTGGTCCCGGAGGTGCTCGTACTGGAGGTACTGGAGCTGCTGGAGCTGGAGGTGCTGCAGGCGCTGGCGCTGGAGGAGCTGGAGCTGCAGCTGCTGGAGGTACTGGTGCTGCTGGTCCCGGAGGTGCTCGTACTGGAGGTACTGGAGCTGCTGGAGCTGGTGGTGCTGCAGGCGTTGGAGCTGGAGGAGCTGGAGATGGAGCTGGAGCTGCTGGAGGTACTGGAGCTGCTGGAGCTGGAGGTGCTGCAGGCGTTGGAGCCGGAGGCACTGGAGCTGGAGCTGCTGGAGGTACTGGAGCTGCTGGAGCTGGAGGTGCTGTAGGCGTTGGAGCCGGAGGCACTGGAGCTGGAGCTGGTGGTGCTCCTGGAGTTGGAGCTGGAGACCCTGGAGCTGGAGGTGCTGGCCCTGGGGGTGCTGGTGCTGTCGGTGCTTGTTCTGGAGGCAATGTGCGGCCGCGACCGTACTTCGTTCCACTCCTTCAGCAGGTTCTTGGTCTCCCGCCTTCTACTGGCCTTCCTCCTCCCTTACTGTGTCCACCGCCTGACCAGTCGCAGTCGCAGTTACAGCCAGCCTCCCCACTGCCTGCTCCTTCTCCTTACACTGGGCCGACAGGAGGTCTTGCGGAGCGTCGTGAGCCTGAGTCTCGTCAAGCGTTGCCTGTTCGCGCTGTACGCACTGGTCGTCGTGTTCCGCGTCCGCGTCCTCCTCCTGTCCCCAGCACGCACCAGATGGCACTCCGTCCTTCCTCTGTTCCACAGCGTGTCCCTCTGCCGTCTCCTCCTGCGTCCTCTCTTCCTGACGTTGCTGACCCGCCGTCAGACCTTGCTCGTGCTGCCAGTCCTACTGTCACACGTCTTCTAGCCACTGTTGTCACTGACCCTTCGTTTGAGTCCTCTGCTGCGCCTGCCCTAGTTGACGAGCTTGTTGACTTTGCTGCCGCCTGTCGCCTCGACTACGCCGCTAGTCTTGTTGCTGAGTCTGAGTCTGTCTGTCCTCCGTCCGTCGGGGGTGAGTGTGCTCTTGGCACGAACGTCCTTGAGGACAGGCAGGAGGACTTTGAGTGTTTTGCAGCTGCTTTACCTCATCTCGTGTCCATGCTGATTGCACCTGAGGGAGACCCGGATGCACCAGACATCCCGACCCCGCGCTCTTACGCAGAGGCGATTGAGGGTCCCTACTCCTCTCAGTGGCGGACAGCCATGGACGCAGAGATGGCTTCCTAGAAGTCCACAGGCACCTACGTCGACGAGGTTCCCCCACCTGGGGCGAACATCGTCAGTGGCATGTGGATTTTCAGGGTGAAGCGGCCGCCGGGTTCTCCGCCTGTCTTCAAGGCGCGTTACGTTGCACGAGGCTTCAGTCAGCGACAGGGAGTTGACTTCTTCCAAACCTTCTCCCCTACCCCGAAGATGACCACTCTTCGGGTGCTGCTGCACGTCGCCGCTCAGCGTGACTACGAACTTCACTCTCTTGACTACAGCAAGGTCAGGTCGAGTGCAGGTCATTAGGTACATGAGGCAGCCCACAAGCTCTGGATACGGGCCACTCGGCTCTACGGACTCATCCGAAGGCAAAGCTGAGAGCGAGTGACCGGTAGGCAGAGGAGTGGACTGTGGCAAGGAGTACGTGAAGCGGAAGCGCTAAAGGACCTGCTGCACCAGCTTGGAGGACGGGCTCGAGTTGTCCTCACTGGCCGCGCAGACGCTTATTGGGTTGACGACCTGGCTACGCAGCAGTCGTCAAAGGGTTACTCTTTCAGCCTTCGCTCCGGCTCTGTTTCGTGGCGGTCTACCCGCTCGTCTTCTGTTCTCAGTTCCAGTTGTGAGGCTGAGATCTACGCAGGGGCCATGGCTGCACAAGATTTACGCTGGCTCACCTACGTGCTGACCGACTTGGGAGAGCCGCCTCGTTCTCCTCCAGTTCTGTACGTCGACAACAAGGCCATGATTGCCTTGTGTCAGGAGCACAGACTCGAGCACAGAACGAAGCACATCTGCGCTACTTCCTTGCTCGAGAGTTGCAGCAGCGTGGTCAGCTTCGTCTTGCTTACGTGGCCTCTCGGGCCAACACTGCTGATATCTTCACCAAGGCACTTCAGCCTTGTGATCATCAGCGTTTCTGTACTGTTCTAGGCCTTGTGCCTACTTGGCCTCACTTGCTCACTTCTTGACTTTGCTTGTACTGTGATCTATATACTTATACCTGCATGCTTACACTTGCTAGGTTGTGATCACTGTACTGCTTGTTCTCCTTTATATAACTCTGCATGTGAACTGGCCTTGTGGCCATTTGCTTGTGCTCAGAATGCGTGGTGACTTCGTGATCCACCCTGAGCTTGCTTTGCTTTTCTTGACCGGTCTTGTGACCTCTTGTTCTCCCCCACTTTGCCTATGGGGGTGTGTCAAACTGATATGCTGCTTATTGTGTAGGCTATAGTGGGGTAGCCCATATGGGGTACAACCCAATTAGGGTTTGCTACTTGTACCCATCTTGCTGCTAGTTCATCCATTCTCGCATACTGATTCTGACAGTGCATCCAACGGCCTCGAAGTAAATTTCGAGTACAGCTACGAAGCAACGGACGTCGCTCCCTTTCGCGCTAGGATCAAATGCCTCCGCAAGCCTCGGCTTCGCAGCTTTGAGGTTTACTGTAGTTGGTGACGCTGTCGCAGGTACAAATGTCGGTGTCGCTGCCGCCGCTGCTGCTGTCGCTGCTGCTATGGCGGCTGCTGACTGGTTCGCGAGCAACGCCTCGAGTCGTTGTAGAGTCGCGCGCGTCTGCTCCTGTTCGGCACGAAGAGTTGCGATCTCCTGTACAAAGTTGTCGCCGCTCCCCTCCATGCCTGTTCGGTTAACCACTCAGGGGAATTGAAAATCAACGCAGAACTGGTTTTAACGTACCCGAATCGGCGTGATCGTCGTCGCCCCTGCGATTTTTTTAAGGCTGCTTTTTAGCGAGTGAAGAACTTCGAGTGAGAACAAGCTTTGATTAGCAAGTGTGAGGATCGATGATCCAGTTCAGTAAAATTATTATGATCACCTGGGTACAACACTAGGTTATATATAGGCACGATACAAGGCAGGTAACCAGGTGTTACGAGAAGGTTCCGAGGTTTGCGAAGCATCGGGAACGGGAGCTTCCCGAATTCGGTAGAATCAATTTGGCGGAATCACGCGCACGCAAAGTCACGCGGAAATCACCGAAATGCAACAGAATTTGGTTCACGTAACCTAATTCGGTGCTATAATCATAATAAAAATAGTAAAGCAACGAATCTAGGAACACAAGCACAATATGAAAAATAGAAATTAAAGATAAGCAAGAATGGGTAAGCACGGTAGATGTACTCTCACAGCGTAGTCAAGGCGGCGGTTGGAGGCAAAGTCGGTGAAAGCGGCGACAAGAGCCGAGACAGACGACGGAGAGGCAGTAGGGCCAGTCACGAGAGAGGAAATGACACGAGAGACGACGGTTGAGCAGTACGGAAGTAGTCAGAGAGAGGCTGGGATGAAACAGTGAGAGATGACGGATGAGGTTAAGGGAGAAGAGAAGGAGACGGGACACGACGAGGGATAGTATGAAGGAACAGTGAGTGGAGGTATGGAACAAGAGACGAGGAGCGAGCCCTCGGGAAACGACGACGGTAGGGAGTAGAGGCAAAAAACTGAGAAAGAGGCAACGGGGGAGGCAGCGGTGACCGAGGAGGAGAACGAGCCGGGGAGGCGTCAACAGGAGAAAATGGGGGACTGTACTCATGCGAATGAGGAGAGTGGAAGACCAAGGAGACGAAGGCCACTCACATGTGGCGACGACTGCAGCTGCTGCTGCTGCTGCTGCGGCTGTGGCTGCTGCTGAAGCGGGGACCTCGTCAGGTAACGAGGGACGACCAGAGCAGGTGCCGCAGTTGTAGCACCTCCAGAACCAGCACCTCCAACTCCAGCACCCCCAGAATCAGCACCTCCAGTGCCAGTACCTCTAGCTCCAGCACCTCCAGCTGCAGCATCCCCAGAACCAGCACCTCCAACCCCAGCACCTCCAGCTCCAGCACCGCCAGCGCCAGTGCCCCCGACGTCAGCTTCCCCCGAACCAGCACCTCCTGGAATCCTCGCACCCAGTGGTAGGAGACTGTGGTGAAACGGTCAACATGGTTGGGGTGGGATGGAGCACTACTAGGATGCTAGCGGCTAGTGTTGGTGGCACCACTGGCTCAAATGGCGCTACTGGTTTGGCTGCCTGTGCTAGAAGGCCTAGCGCTGCTGGCGGCTGGAGGCTGGCTGCTGGCGGCTAAGGCTAGGGCGGCGCGACTAACGGCTAAAGCGGCGGTGGGCATTGCTGCAGCAGTGCGCACGGCGGTGGTGCTCGCTGCGGCGGGGCGCGCTGCCTTGCTTGATGCTGCGGCGGTGCGATCGGCGGAGGCGCGCGCTGCGGCGTGCGCTGCTGCAGCTCTGCGCGCGCTTGCGTGCGTGCGCTGCCTGCGCTGGCGGCTGGTGCGTGCTGGTGGTTGACGCGCGTTGCTTGCGCTGGCGTGCGTTGCTTGTGCTGCTAGCGTGAGCACGCGCGGGCTGCTGGCGTGCGCGCTAAGCACGGCGTGCGGGATAGCGACGGGCGCTAGGGAGCTGGTGGCTGGCGGCAGGCTGGCTAGGACGGAGCTGGTGGCTAGGACATTCGGAGCTAGGGAGGTCGGCGGGCTAAGTTCCTAGGAACTACCAAACGATGATACAATCTAAGAATGTAACAGTGGAACGAATGAACTAGAAAGGATGGGGATACAAATATGAAACCCTAAAAGGGTTGTACCATCTAAGATGCACCTCACTGTAGCCTACGAAACTAAGATGCACATGTGTTTTTAATTTGACACCGAAGGCAAATGCGGGAGGGACTGGGGGAGTTGGTGGAGGATTTGGGTTGTGGGAGACAGAGAGGGATTGAGGGGGGGAGGGGCAGGGGAGGGTTTCAGCTGTGAGAGGTGCAAGGGACTTGGGGGCTGAGCTAAGCTGATGTACCATATATATATAGGGATTTAACACTCATCCTGATAACTTAGTCAGCACAAAGTTCCATGTAAAATCTTATTGTTTATGGAACGGTTCAGAAAGGTGCCTTGCGAAATAATATCATCGTACTCGTTGCAGATGCGATTCCGAATGCGATTCTCGATGGCTTCCCATCTGCCCACACGCACACTGTGGCGGCCCCTTTTCCCCGCAGAAATCCGTGGTCGAGGATAAGATGCGGAACCCCTTCACCTCGCTCAACACTAAGCTACAAGTATGACTTTCTGGATCAGCATATGTAACGCATGACCTACTCTACCTAATCTACCGCTAGCTTCCTAAGTCAACATCGAGAGAGTGCTCGATGAGAAATGACTCGATGGGAATCGGGAAGGTTGAGTTGGAGGGGAAGGTTGGTTGGGTTATTCCAAACCTCAACCTTGAGGCTTGGAAACTTCCAACCCATCAAAGTGAAGATTGGGAAGGTTGGATTTCCAACCAATCACATTGTGCCAGTTGTTGTTACAATCCAACCAAACAACAAAACAACCATACAACACAATTAAGTTGGGTTTTCCCAACCAAACAAAGATGCCACATAGGCTCCAAGCCTAGAAGCTCCCCAACCATGGAAGCCATGGTTGGGAAGAGCCCCAAGGGGTATTGTGGAAGGGGTTGAAGCTTTGAAGCTCATTCCCACTTCCCAACTCCAACTTACCAACTTGGAAATGGGATTTCTCTAAGTCATTTGGTCCTCCTAACAAGCTCTCCTACACACACAACTAGAATTGTGCTTATTTCAAGGACAACTTCTAGAAGAAGCTACCTACTTCCTTGCTAAAGCTTCATCAACCTACTTCAAGCTCTCTTTCTCCTCTCAAGTTTCAAGAATACTATCAAGGCTAGTTTATCCCTTGGTGGGATTAATTTAATATTGGAAGCCTTGTATCTTGATTTTATAAATATTGTCAAGGAGGATTTATATTTAACACACGGTTGCCCGTTGTTATAAGGGCCGTGGTTGTTACAGCATACGTAGACTAAAATGCCTTGCTACAGTTCACTCTACTGACTTACCCCCACCAAACTGCTCTTAGGACTCGCCTTTTCTTGCGGCAGCTTGCCGCCGTGTAGGTACGTGTTTGTTTCGTTGAGAGATACCGTCGCTGAGGGTACCCGTTGGAACATCCAAGCAATCACCGCAGATGATAGCAGCCATCGGATCTGCAGCCCTTCCTCCCAACTCGGATTCGCACTTTGCCACGCACGTACCCTGGGTCCGTCCAACGTCTCGCTGCTTCGCCATCAGGGCTACCCACGTGAATCGTACATCATCTCTTTCACCCTGCCTCATACATACCACGTGCCGCCCGGTTTCGAGTTTCGTACTCTCACCAGAATAGGTCGTGTGGGAAACCAAAAGCGGTGCTGGCGCGGTTCGTGATTCAAACCAAAAATACTCCCTTTATATGAAGTGACGTGGCGTACAGCATGTCACCAGCCGGTCCGGGACACGCTTCACCTTAGCACATCTTATCCGACAATGCTTCGAAGGGGTGCAACAGGCGGCTCGCTGTAGATCTTATCCGTAGACAGCTTGACTGAGGTTTTGAACCCGCCCTCAGTCGCGCTTTGGTCACGTCAGGCAGTGGCTGCTCGAACCGACGACTCGTCTGCTCCTATTGCGCGATTTGACTTATTCCCCGCTCAGGCCGAGTGGCCTATTGGCTGTTTTTGGCTTCCAGGCTGTCAGACCAGCGTTTGTACTATCAGCACGTCACGTCTGCTCCCCTTCGCGCGAGCCGGCTCTATCGGCGCATGCCACGTCGGATCTAAGACTGAGGCGCAGCCTTCGCCCATGTCATGCCGTTTCCTCTCAACTCGAAAAGCAATCTCGATTTCGCCGGTGGCCGGGCCACTGTGCTGCGTTGCAGCTGAACAGTCGCAGTGGCGGCGCGGGGGAATCTGATTTTTACAGCCAGTATCGAGTCCGATGACGTCAGCATCGTGGACCCTTCGCCTCGCGACTCACTCGAAGAACTGCCCGTGTCAGCTTCTCTCCGTGAGTGCACCCACTGCCGTTTGCCCGGCGAATGCCACAATACCATGGCTGCACAGTTCCGCCGCCGTTGCCGCGCCGCGCGGCGTGGCCTCCACTGTCGTACGGCTTCAGTTGTCTCGCTCTCCCTTTTTTTTCCTCACAGTGGCTGTGGTTTTGTATAAAAAGGAGAGTCGTTTCCGAGTCTGAGCAGCACAGCACAGCTTTGTGAGCGACCACCCTGCTGTGATAGAAAGTCCTCGCGGAACAGCCCTGCGCTCCATGCAAACGCGATTGCTGTGAGAGACTTGGTTTGCCAAGACTCAGATTGCTTTCCCTCCAGCGCTGGTTCTTACAGTGGACTGGTTCTTACACAACTCGGAGTTACCGGTACTCCTCCCTAGCGGTACTCGAGGTGGAACACTCTTGTCTCAGGCAGTACCTGTCAGAAGCAGGGAGTTTGGATTTCACAGGGAATCTGGATTTCGGCATTTGGTTGTTACGTCAACCATGGAAGCTTCTGCAACAATCCAGCAGCGCCGTCACAGTGTGCCTGCATTGGGACAGAGGGCTAGTACCGCTGTCTGTGAGTGCATCTGCCACGGCGGAACAAGCGCTTCTGCCACTGAAGTTACCCGTAAGGCGGGCGAGCAAATGGTTGGGCTCAACGGTGCGTTGAGAGGCCACGAGACCACTTCTCTTCTCCTGAAGGCGACTCGCTTTAAGACGAACCCTCTGCAAGCCAGTAACTTGGTCGAGTTAACCAGAACCCAGCAGCTCGATTTGTTAACGTCAAAGGCTAAGACGTATGTGGTTGGGCTGAACATAAGCTGCGAGGCTGACTCGGATGAGGAGGAGGATGAGGACGAGGAGGAGGAGGCGTTTAGAGACATGGAGGAAGTGCTGTGGCTGAGGCAGAGGCGGATTGTGCTGGGGACACGACACGGCACGCCATGCCCTTTTCCCCGTGAAAGGATAAGTGTACGGAGAAGCCGCCGCTCAGCTGGCGTCGATTGCCCGTACCCATCCTCAACCTCCCTGCCTTGCTCCTTCCCTCCTGGGCGCACCAGTCGTCGTCGTCCTGGCAGAGATTCGCTGTACCCATCGTCAACCTCCCTGCCTTGCTCTTCCTCTCCTGGGCGGACCAGCCATCGCTCAGCCAGCAATGGAACTGAAGCAACCTCCTTTATCACCAAGAGACCGTCCCTCCAAGATTCTTGTAACCTCAGCCGCAGCTGCTCTGCTGTTGGCTGCCATGCCCTCCACCCAGTGCTCCTCTGCTCCCCTGCACTCCACCCATGGGTGCATGGCAGGGGAGAGACAGCGTTACCATCTTCCCTGCACTCTACCCGTGATGCTGCTGCAGTGCCTCCTGCTCGCTTGCCGGGGCATGGTGTTGCTTCGTCAGGTGACAGGCAGACGGGTCAGAGGGCTGTTGTTGGGGTTGATGATTGGGGACGGAGCAACGGCCGCCAAGACCAACAGCTGCCGAGACACTCGGAAGACTCTTGTTGTAAGACGAACACCGAAGGCAGCAGGAGCAGCCATGGAAGCGCAAAGTTTTATGTGGCAAGGAGTGGCCGAAGCATCCGCACGACCACTCGAAGTAGCAAGAAATTACAGGAGCCTGGCGTTAAGCAGCAGGGGGGTTAAGTAGCTTCTCAAGCAGAATACAACTTGCTAAGCCGGGCGATGAGCGTCCTTCAGCCAGCAGATGAGCCTAAGTTGGCACTTTAGCATGTGCAGAATCAAGATGCGAGTGCATTCAAATAAAAGAGCGAAGGACATGAATCCATGGATTCAGATATGCGATGTTGTTGTGATGCCATGTGTGTGACTCAGCTGCAGGTCACACACAACAATCTATAAGCTCTCAAACTTACTGTGTTGTTGCATGCTGGCTCAGTGGGGATGGGGGAGCCATTTAGGGAGGCAGGTACTCATTCAGCCTCTGTTTGGATTTTTTTTGGAGAATGTGCATGTACCGTAGTTTGTTGCTTGTTGAACCATTCTTCTATTTGTCTCTAACAATGCTGATCGACATGAAATCTCAACTCCAGTATAACAGAACAGTCTTTTTCCTTTGCTGCTTCTTAGAGCAGCACATCACATCACACAGCACATGTCACTGCAGCACATCAAACAGAACTACGTAGTAGGCACCTAGAAGGACGCCAGACAGCCGGTGTTTGCTGCAGGTCAGATCTCCTGCGAGGCCAATCTGAGGGGGAAAACGCTGCAGATAGAAGCAGCAGCTCCCACCTGCACAATAACCATTTATAGCAGCTATTTACAGAGTTTTTCCGTTTAGAAAGCTCCCACTAGCGCCTTGCGTGGGTAGGTGCGGCCGTTGTCACTGTAAGAGGACGAAACGCCAGCAGCCAGCTCTATAGCGGAGGCGGTTTCATCGTCCAGCGTTTCCGAGCGCACAAAGCGACAAAACTCGCAGTCCGAGTGTGCGAGATCGGTACACCTGTAGTCGTCTACAGTGCCGTCGATAAACCGCTCCGCATTGTCGCCGGGAACAACATGGGTCTTGAAAAGGTTGCTCCACACTAGCTTCTGCCGCTCACTGTGGAAAACAAGGATATGGACAGGAACAATAGGGTAGGGTGAGTGGGTGTTGTAGCAAGCGAGAAGGGGTAGGGGAGCAAGGGGAGGGGATTGAGTGAGATTGGGGATCGAGGGAGTGAGAGCGATTAGAGTAGCCCATTCTCAAACCAGGAAGCGGGAAGAGAGAGCACATGGGGAGATGTGGTTTGTGGTCACGGGGGCGACGAGAATCCAGAGTAAGGGGGAGAGGAAGGGAGAGGGAGTGGGCGGAGGAAGGGAGTGGAGGGACTGAGAAGGCGGCTGTAGGGCATCAATCAGAAAGAGGAGGGTTTGGGAGGATGGATGGAGCCAGCAACGGAGTATGCTTGTATGGGTCGGGGGGAAAGAGGAGAGAGTCTAGAGAGAGTGAGTGGTGAGGGGGGAAGAGATAGGTGAATGAGGAGGGGATAGAGAAGAGATGGGGAAGAGGAGGGGGGGATGGGGAGAGAAAAAAGGGGGAAGAAAGAGAGGGACACAGAAAAAGCGACTCACAGGCGTCCGATGAAGTCAGGGCGGAACGTCTGACCCAGCACGCCGTGCACGTTGGGCGACAGCTTGCGATCAAGAGAGGAGGAGGGCCGTGAAAGGCGTGGAGAGGAAACAGTGGCAAAGAAGAACACAAAAGGGCCGGCATAAAACGCGACTCACAGCCGTCCGATGAAGTCAGGGCGGAACGTCTGGCCCAGCACGCCGTGCACGTCGGGCGACAGCTTCGCGCTCAGCACGTCCACCGTGAAGTGCACCACCCCGTCGTCGTCCGTGCGAAGCGCTGCGATCTCGGGTCGCAGCATCAGCCTGAGCGACAGCACGTCACCTATGCGAACTTCGTACTCGTCCACCAGTTCGCCCTTCACGGGTTTTTTCGCCGCTGCCCATCGCAGCTCAACCTGCCCGTCGAAAAACGAAGTGACATCCAGGTGCGAGCCTGGCCGGCCAAGTTTTACGTCGTCCGAGTCAACCGACAGTCGTTGGAGGTAACCGTTTCGGTAACCAGACTCCCATCCTTCGCGAGCCTCGAAGACGATCGAGTTGTGGCCCCACAGAATCAAGATCTTTCGCATCCACGTCAGCGCCTTGTTGCGTCCCTCCCATTCGCCCCACCGCCCCCCAAAGTGCCCGTTCACTGCCACGTGTACGTCCGAGATCAGCGCGTAGTTCTCGCCAGGCCGTCCGCTGAAATCGAACCGCGACCCGTCAGCGCCGACGACGTGCGGGTCGCCTGTTCCGTTCGCCGGGCAGATTTTGCCGACAAAGTTGACGGCCGGCATGTTGCTGTCGTCTTCTGACGGGTGCAGGAAACGACGGCCGTTGCACGCATCGGCGCCGAAGCAGCTGCAGCATCCTGCCAGGGAGGGAAGCAGGAAGAAACGACGAGGGACCAGCGCAAGAATAAGTACTTGGTTCGGCTTTTGAGGCGTCTCAAAAACCAAGGGCCATAGTATAACGACTCAAAAGTCCAGGGCCATTTTTGAGCGACTCGAAGTCACCGCGTCCGCATACCTCCGGTGCTGGCGTCGGTGAAGGGCTCGTACTGCCAGTAGACTATGGGGCCTGCCGCGCGCACCCGTCTAGGCCTCTGATTGTGGTTCTTGCACTCGCGCCAACACTCCATGGTGTTGCTGTCATCGCTGCGGCCATCGTTGGAAGAGTTTTCGCCGGCAAGAACGACGGAGTACCTAGGATCAAGCGATGTGTCGAATCGGCCTTTTGTCAGAATATGTTATTTGTCTAGCCTGCAGTGGGGTACTCAATAGTGAGTACAACCCCTTAGGGTTTGCTATTTGTATCCAGCTGCTTGCTAGTCCAACCATCCTTTCTTCAATTCTGTTTCCTTTTGTTCAACTCTCTCTCGTACTTGGCGCCTCCTTCCTAGTCTTAGCGTGGCCTAGGCTACTAAGCCTAGGTGTGTCTGCTTAGTATGTTTGACACCTTTACGGTGCGACCCGGCTTGGCAAGGGAAGAGAGGGCACCCGCGGCACCTCCTGTTGGGGCCGCGCCTCTGACGGACGGAGTTCCTCGTCGTTCCGTCAGGAGTTCCGTTTCCGTCAGACCCTGGCGTTCCGTCAGAATCTCCGTTACCGTCTGCCGGCAGGGGCTCGTTTGGGGTCGTCTGAGAGGAATCCGTCACCGAGTTATCGGCACCATTGCCAGAGCTGGTATTTGAGGCATCGCCGTCAGGCGGATTGGCAGCGAGATCTCCACCGTCGGGGTTGACTGAGAGATTTGGGTTTGCAACGAAGCCAGGGTCTTGGCCAGGATTGATCACCAATACATTATGGTTGAGGTCGCTGTTATTCGCGAAGCTGTCGGTTTGAGCTCGCGCCCTGGTAATGCACAGAACCAGGAAGAGAATCAGGCAAAGCCGACAATTGAAACTGGAGATCTCCATTTTGTTAGTGCGAGCAACGCCGGCGGGAAGCCCAGCACTGGTGAGAAGCGTGGTGTGGGCGGGACGAGCGAGAGCCCTGCCGTGTCAGACGAGAAGAGATGATCGACGCTGAGAAATTGGGCGGGCTGAAGCCCAGATTTTGAGCTTTCATTCCTGTCGTCTACAAGGGCGAGCCGCGGATTTTCAATTGACCTGCGGTTTCTGCGAGCCGCCGCGAATTGGCTGAAGTGTGGTCGAACCGCAACCGAAAACATACAAATTGGGTCAGCGAGAAGGAGCATGTCATGGACGAATTGCTGAAGTTGAGCTGTTACGTACGGATGGGTTTGGCACGTTCGCACACATGTCATGAACCAATTAGGGCCTTCCATTCAGTGTCGCACGCTGTGAGATGTGAAGGTTTCTGTCGTTCACCTCGCAAGCCTGCATTTCGTATTTTGGATGCAAAGCAGATGAAGCCAGCCGAAGAGCTTGACTTTGCCGTGGGGGGAGTTACATTTACATTTCGGTTCGATTCGGTACCTGGAGCTCCTTTACAGAATTGACGACCTACTTACATCATTCATGTGAATAACATAGAGCCCAAGGGCTGGACTTGGCACGTTTGCCACCTTCAGGCCCCAAACTTCAAAGCGCAGACTTTCTGCCCTATTCATTGTACAGCCTTTTCAAAACACTCCATTCTGGTTCTTCCCCATTACTGTAGCAGCGCCAAAGGTCGTCGAAGAGCTCATCATCAAGCGCTGCTTGGGCCGAATGACATGCAGCCATGCGCTCCTTAAACTGAATGATGGCCCTCTTCTCGTTGGCCTTGAAGCGCTGAAAAGGAAGGCAAGATATAAGATGTAGACGTGGAGGTACGAGGCAAATAAGTAGGATGGAGAAAGGACAAATGGATTGAAAAGGTAGACATAGAAAAACATGGATCTTTGAACCCATGGCTAGTTAATCGTTCCCTCCCTAGTTTTCCTCCACCTGGCTGGTGTGAAACCAATACGGATAAGCAGGGTTATTCAGAACAACCAGCCCTCCTACCACAACGGCCCCTTTATTTTTGCAACTCGAAATGCACATCATTACCCTGTACCCCCACCATCCCCCAACAGCACGCAACTCACAATCTTCTTGCCCGTCTGCAGCATTTCTGCCAGATATTTGAGCCAGAGACTGTTGGTCTGGGGGCACCTGGGAGAGCGACAAGAGATGCCACAGAGGGGCACAATGCGGGCGATGAGAAGGAGGACGAGAAGAGGCAGGGTGACTTGGCCGAGGGCGGCAGTGGGTGCAAATCGCCAGAGCAGAGCAGGTGTGACCGAGTGGATGGAGTAAGTGTTTATAGAATTGCATGCTCGTCTATGCGAGGAAAGGAGAGGGAGGAAAGCACAGGGGTGTCAAGAGTGTGAGGCAGAATGAGTAGGGAGGATGTGCTGAAATGTGGGAGCATGCAGTTGGAAAGCTTAATGCAGTGCGTGCAGCTTGAAGGAACCAATGCAACCTGTTAAATAGACCTGGAAAGAACAATGCGGTCATGTTCTGCTTCTTACCATCTATACCAGCGTCCTTTTGTCTTCTTCTTCATCTCTCTATACGTGTCAAACTGCGGATATGAAGGCACCGCCGCACAGCACCACACAGCACCGCACATCACCACCGAATTCATTAGATGCAGCGATGTATTGTTCATTCAAAGAAGCAATAAAGGTTGACAGAGGGAACAGCACTGTGCGGCTTGTGGCAAAGGGCAGCACATGCGAATAAATCAAGACGGGGATGGGCGGGCACTCACATGGGAGGCTCTCACCGGGGGCGGCTCTCACCGGGGGGAGCGCTCACCGGGGGCGGCTCTAACCTGGGGGAGCGCTCACCTGGGGCGGCTCTAACCTGGGGGAGCGCTCACCTGGGGGTGCCCCTTGTCGCCCTGGAAGATGGATGGCTCCTGGGAGAGGTCGCTGAAATGCACTCGCGCACCTGCAGCACAGGCACACATGTTTGGATTGGATCCAAGTGATCCAGGCATAACATTTCAACCGTGTCAACAGATTTGAGGTGCCTAGAAAACTGTTTCGGGTTTTGAGACGTCTCAAAACTCTGCAGCACCAGCACACATGGGTCCAAGTGATCCGGGCAAAACATTTCAGGCGTGTCAACAGATTTGAGGCTCCTAGAAAGCTGTTTCGGGGAAAGGCACTCAATGAGCATGCGCCGTGCATGCAGGTGCAGGTGAACCAAAGAAAATAAGCAATCGTATAAAGTTTGTGAGAGAATGGCACCTGAGTGGAGGCGAGAGAGGGAGAAGTCGATGATTGCCACACGAAGGCCCTTGTCTTGTAACACTTGAAGAAGGGGTGGCCTGGCTCCTTGCAGTACCAGCACACGAGAAGTGCGCGACCCGCACCTCCGTCTTTTCCTTGCTGTCCTTTTGGTGACCTTGTCGAATTCAGCTCCTCCTTGTTCCCGGTGCTGCCCTTGGCAGTTGGAGAAGGTGAGCGGTCTCCACGTGCTTGTCCAGCCATGCGAGGTGGGCGCCGATCACGGTTAGTCTTTGTGATGAGGTCATGATATCTCTGCTCCTGAATCATCATCCGCTGCAACGTGTAGCTTGTCAAACATTATACATGTTTGTATTGTGTAGGCTATAGTGGGTTTAGCCTTAGGGGGTACAACATTGCTAGGGTTTCCTACTTGTATCACCCTGCTGCCTAGTTCATTCATTTCTCGTTCACTTCTAGTTTCTAACATGGTATCCGACGCCTAGGTCAGGACCTAGGACCGACGTTGGTTTGGGCCCACCGTTCCGCCACGCCGTCGAGCGCCCCTTCTAGCGCCGTCGAGCGCCCCTACTAGCGCCGTCGAGCGCCCCTTCTTGCGCCGTCGAGCGCCCCTCCTAGCGACGTCGAGCGCCCCTTCTTGCGCCGTCGAGCGCCCCTTCTAGCGCCGTCGAGCGCCCCTTCTAGCGCCGTCGAGCGCCCCTACTAGCGCCGTCGTGCGCCCTAGGACAGCCACGCGCGCCGCCCGTCAGCCGCACGTGCAGCCGCACGCGCAGCCGCACGCGCAGCCGCCCGCACAGCCGCACGCGCAGCTGCCCCAGCCCGTCGCGTCGCCCTTGCGGGCTGCCCTAGCCCGTCGCGTCGCCCTTGCGGGCAGCCCTAGCCCGTCGCGTCGCCTTGCGGGCTGCCCTAGCCCGTCGCGTCGCCCTTGCGGGCTGCCCTAGCCCGTCGCGTCGCCCTTGCGGGCTGCCCCAGCCCGTCTCGTCGCCCTTGCGGGCTGCCTTAGCCCGTCGCGTCGCCCCTGCGGGCTGCCTTAGCCCGTCGCGTCGCCCTTGCGGGCTGCTCTAGCCCGTCGCGTCGCCCATGCGGGCTGTCCCAGCCCGTCGCGTCGCCCTTGCGGGCTGCCCTAGCCCATCGCGTCGCCCCTGCGGGCTGCCTTAGCCCGTCGCGTCGCCCTTGCGGGCTGCCCCAGCCCGTCGCGTCGCCCTTGCGGGCTGCCTTAGCCCGTCGCGTCGCCCCTGCGGGCTGCCTTAGCCCGTCGCGTCGCCCTTGCGGGCTGCCCTAGCCTGTCGCGTCGCCCTTGCGGGCTGCCCCAGCCCGTCGCGTCGCCCCAGCCGAGCCGCGCTGCTACTACTGTTCACTACTGCAGCTGCTGCTGTTCCTGCTACTACTGCTACTGCTGCTACTGCTACTACTGTTGCTACTACTGCAACTGCTGTTACTACTGCTACTACTGCTACTACTGCTACTGTTGCTACTACTGCAACTGCTGCTACTGCCACTACTACCACTGTGAATGCCCCTGACCGTTATGACTACTCTTCGTAGTAGCGGTATGAGTGGCGACGGCGGTGGTGACAGCAGCGGGGTTGGTGGCGGCCGGAGTAGCGGTCGTTGTGGAGCCGTCCGGCCTGGGACCGTCCCTTCGCCCCGGGAGCTTCGTGAGTGGTACGCCAGGCGGTGTGCTGGCGGCGGCCGTAGTGGCAGTCGCGGCGGAGCTGTTCAGTGAGGAGTCTCTGGCGGTGGCCAGCTGCAGCTACAGCGGCGTCAGCATGAGACCCTTACACGCCGGCAGCTTCATGAGTGGTACGCTCAGAGTGGGGGGTCTAGGAGCTCTGCCCGCTGCCCGTACGTCATTCGCACAGGTGATCGGGCTGGTCAGACCTGTGGGACGGTTGGTCACACCGAGGCTCGCTGCTTTGCTTGTCTGAGTGACACCTGGCGTGCAGTGTTTGGCGACGAGGCTGAGTCCCCCCCTGGCTAGAGTTGTGGCGCACCCAGGTTGACATCTTTGCTCTCGACTTTGACACTCTCCTTACTGCCACGTATGCCAGGACTGGTGGTACTGAGGGTGCCTATTCCGTGTGTCTACCGCCCGACCTGGGCATAGGGACCAGTGAGGCTGCCGCTCTAGGTGCTAGTGCGTCTGCTGCCCCAGGTCCTTGTAAGGCTGCTGCTCTAGGTGCTAGTGTGTCTGTTGCCCCAGGTGCTGGTGAGGCTGCTGCTCTAGGTGCTCGTGAGTCTGCGCCCTCTGGTACTGCGTCTACTGAGGCACTGCACACCTTCACACTGGACTCAGGTGCTTCCCGCTGTTTCTTTCGTGACCGCACTGCCCTTGAGCAGCTTGCTCGGCCGGTTGCAGTCTCCCTCGCTGACCCCTCTGGGGGTCCGGTCATTGCGACCTCCTCCACTGTCCTCCCTTGTCCTGCGGTCCCGTCGGGCACACTGTCAGGTCTCTACCTCCCCTCGTTCTCTACGAACTTGGTGGCGGGTAGTGCGCTCCAGGACGGGGGTGTCCACCAGTTCACCCCTGCCTACGAGCGCGTGACACGCTGCACGTGCGCTCGGACGGGTCGCCACCTGGCTACCTTCACTCGGCAGCCGGGGTCGGACCTGTACATACTGACCACTGAGTCCCCTCAGGTAGCTGCGTCTGCGTCTGCGTCAGGTCAGCTGTCGGCCCCCTGCTCGTGTCGCTCCCTGGCGCACGAGACCGTCCTTTGGCACCACCGCCTTGGTCACCCGTCAGTGCAGCGCCTTCGTGGCATGCACTCCCGGTACCTTGTCTCTGGTCTTCCCAGGGTTCTCCCTCCCCTCCCACCCTCGCCTGCTCCTCCCTGTCTTCCCTGTGTCGAGGGGCGGCAGCGCGCCGCTCCTCACTCCTCCTCGTTTCCCCCGACGACTGCTCCCCTGCAGACGCTCCACATGGACGTGTGGGGCCCAGCCCGCGTCCGTGGACAGGGTCACGAGAGGTACTTCTTGATAGTTGTTGACGACTACTCGCGCTACACCACGGTCTTCCCCTTGCGCACCAAGGGTGAGGTCCCTGATGTTTTGATCCCTTGGATCCGCGCTGCTCGTCTCCAGCTCAGCGAGAGGTTCCACTCGGACTTTCCTGTCCTGCGTCTGCACTCTGACAGAGGTGGGGAGTTTTCCTCCGACCTCTTGAGGGCCTTCTGTCAGGGGGAGGGCATTGAGCAGTCGTTCACGCTTCCAGCCTCTCCACAGCAGAATGGGGTTGCTGAGCACCGCATTGGCTTGGTCATGGAGGTCGCTCGTACCTCCTTGATCCATGCGGCTGCCCCCCACTTTCTGTGGCCGTTTGCGGTCCAGTACGCCGCGCATCAGCTCAACCTCTGGCCCCGTGTCTCCTTGCCGGAGACCTCGCCCACACTGCTGTGGACGGGGAAGGTTGGCGATGCGTCGTGTCAAACATCATATGTGTTATATTTGTGTAGGCTATTGTGGGTTAGCCTCTAGGGGGTACAGAACTAGGTTTGTCATACTTGTACTCACATTCTGCTGCTAGTCCATCATTCCTGTTTCGTTCTTTCTGACATGGTTTCAGATTAGGTCCTCCGCTAGGACCGATTTTTTTTAAAGGCCCACCACACTGACTGCCTACTAGCGCCCTCGTGCGCCCTACTGTCGGAGCGCCCTCGAGCGCCTCCCCCCAGCGCCCTCGTGCGCCCCTCCTTAGCAGCCCCTTACGGCCCCGTCGACCCCTTAGCGGCCCCTCAAGGCCCCGTCGACCCCGCGCGCCGCCCCTTAGCGGCCCCTTACGGCCCCGTCGACCCCACGCGCCGCCCCCTAGCGGCCCCTTATGGCCCCGTCGACCCCGCGCGCCGCCCCTTAGCGGCCCCTTACGGCCCCGCGTTCGCCCCTTAGAGGCCCCGTTGGCCCCGTCGACCCCGCGCGCCGCCCCTTAGCGGCCCCTTACGGCCCCGCGTTCGCCCCTTAGCGGCCCCTTACGGCCCCGCGTTCGCCCCTTACGGCCCCGTCGACCCCGCGCACGGCCCCTTATCGGCCCCCTACGGCCCCGTCGACCCCGCGCGCCGCCCCTTAGCGGCCCCGTCGGCCCCGCGTTCGCCCCTTAGAGGCCCCGTCGGCCCCGCGTCCGCCCCCCCCTTAGAGGCCCCGTCGGCCCCGCCAGAACCGAGCCGCCCCACGCGCGACCGCCACGGCCCCGCCAGAACCGAGCCGCCCGAACCGAGCCGCCCGAACCGAGCCGCCCAGCCCGAGCCGAGCCGCGCCGCTCGAACCGAGCCGCGCCGCCCTCCCCGTACTGAGCAGCCCACTCTGGACCGAGCCGCCCTACCTGAGTTGCGCTGCCTGCTGCTTTTAGGGTTTCGCCTGCTGCTACTACTGCTACTGTTACTGCTGTTACTACTGCTCTTACTGCAACTATGGCTAGCCCCGCTGTACTTGCTTTTGATGCTGAGGGCCGCCCAGTGAAGTTTGAAATCTGGCTAGATGACTTGCACCTGTTCCTCCAGCTCACTGCCAAGGAGGATATCCCACTGTACGATCACGCGCTAGGCCATGCTGCTGCCCCTGCTGCTACTGCTGACAGTACTGCCCGTTCACAGTGGCAGACTCGTGATGCCCACGCTCGCTTTGCTAATCGCAACTCCCTGCCGGTAGATGAGCGCGAGCACTTTGGCCAGCAGAAAACTGCGCAGGCACTGTACACTGCTGTAGTTGCACGCTACTCCTCACCTGCCTCTGCTGCGTTAGGCCGTCTCTCGCTCCCCTACCTGTTCCCAGACCTGTCCGCTTTCGCCACAGTCGCTGACCTCACCACGCACCTCCGCACTAGTGAGGCTCGCTTCCGTGCCGCTATGCCCGCTGAGTTTCTTGCCACCCACCCCCCCCGCTCTGGCTCAGTCTCTACCACCTTGTCACCCGTCTCCCTGACTCTCTTCGTGCGGTCAGGGACCACTTCCTCGCTCGCTGCCCCACTGAGCTCACCGTTGACCTGCTCGAGAAGGAACTGCTTGCAGCCGAGACTAGCATAGTCGCTGTAGCTGCCTCTCGTGGCGACCCCCGCACCCCGTTCTTCGAGGGGTGTTCCCCTTCCCCCCTGCTCCCCTCTGTCGCCTCTGCTGCTGCTGTCGACCTAGTTGGTACTGAGCAGGTCGGGACTGCGTCCGCTCCGAGCTGGCGCCGCAGCGGCAAGGGCAAAGGGGGCAAGGGAGGTGGAGGTGACGGCGGGGGAGGCGGTGGTGGGGGCGGTGGAGGCGGTGGGGGTGGTGGCGGGGCAGGAGGGGCTAGTGGCAGCGGTGGGGGTGGTGGCGGCAGCAGCGGAGGAGGTGGCCGGGGTGGGGGCGGCGGTGGACGAGGCGGCGGCAGGGGCGGTGGTGGTCGAGGTGGTGGCGGCGGAGGTGGTGGTCGTGGTGGCGCTGGCGGACAGCAGACTCTCTCTCCCCAGGAGCTTCGTGAGTGGTACTCTCAGCACGGGGGGGGGGGGTGGCCTTAGCTGCACGTACGTCATCCGCACTGGTGAGCGCACTGGCCAGACTTGTGGGAGGGCGCACACCACACAGCGCTGCTTCTCCCGCCTCGACGACGCTTGGCGCACTCAGTTCCCTACTGCCACTGAGCTGCCCCGCTGGTGGGATCTGATGAAGAAGAACATTGATGTCTTTGCTCTTGACTTTGATGCTATTCTCACTGCCATGTATGTGTTGTCTACTAGTGGAGAGGGTGATCAGCACCTGCGTGTTCCGCCCGACCCGGGCATTCGCACCAGTGAGGCTGCCGCTCTAGGTGCTTGCGTGTCTGCTGCCCCAGGTGCTGGTGAGGCTGCTGCGCTAGGTGCTTACGTGTCTGCTGCCCCAGGTGCTGGTGAGGCTGCTGCTCCAGGTGCTAGTGAGTCTGCGCCCCCTGGTACTAAGTCCACTGAGGCACTGCACACCTTCACTCTAGACTCAGGCGCTTCTCGCTGTTTCTTTCGTGACCGCACTGCCCTTGAGCAGCTTGCTCGGCCAGTTGCTGTCTCCCTTGCTGACCCCTCTGGGGGTCCGGTCATTGCGACCTCCTCCACTGTCCTTCCTTGTCCTGCGGTTCCGTCGGGCACTCTGTCAGGTCTCCACCTCCCCTCGTTCTCTACGAACTTGGTGGCGGGTTTTGCGCTCCAGGACGGGGGTGTCCACCAGTTCACCCCTGCCTACGAGCGCGTGACACACTGCACGTGTGCTCGGACGGGCCGTCACCTCGCTACCTTCACTAGGCAGCCGGGGTCGGACCTGTACACACTGACCACTGAGTCCCCTCAGGTAGCTGCGTCTGCGTCTGCGTCAGGTCAGTTGTCTGCCCCCTGCTCGTGTCGCTCTCTGGCGCACGAGACTGCCCTCTGGCACCACCGCCTTGGTCACCCGTCAGTGCAGCGCCTTCGTGCCATGCACAAACGGTACCTTGTCTCTGGTCTTCCCCGGGTACTCCCTCCCCTCCCACCCTCGCCTGCTCCTCCCTGTCTTCCTTGTGTCGAGGGGCGGCAGCGCGCCGCTCCTCACTCCTCCTCGTTTCCCCCGACGACTGCTCCCTTGCAGACGCTCCACATGGACGTGTGGGGCCCAGCCCGCGTCCGTGGACAGGGTCAGGTGCGGTACTTCCTGATCGTTGTTGACGACTTCTCGCGCTACACCACGGTCTTCCCCTTGCGCACCAAGGGTGAGGTCCCTGCTGTTTTGATCCCTTGGATCCGCGCGTCTCGTCTCCAGCTCAGCGAGCGGTTCCACTCGGACTTTCCTGTCTTGCGTCTGCACTCTGACAGAGGTGGTGAGTTCTCCTCCGACCTCTTGGCAGCCTACTGTGCGGAGCACGGCATTGAGCAGTCGTTCACGCTTCCGGCCTCTCCACAGCAGAATGGGGTTGCTGAGCGCCGCATTGGTTTGGTCATGGAGGTCGCTCGTACCTCCTTGATCCATGCGGCTGCCCCCCACTTTCTGTGGCCGTTTGCAGTCCGCTACGCTGCGCATCAGCTCAACCTCTGGCCCCGTGTCTCCTTGCCGGAGACCTCGCCCACACTGCTGTGGACGTGGGAGGTTGGCGATGCGTCGCGTTTTCGGGTCTGGGGATCTCGAGCTTTTGTCCGCGATACGTCTGCGGACAAGCTCTCCTCCCGCGCTGTTCCTTGTGTCTTCCTTGGCTTTGTCCCGGACGCGTCTGGTTGGCAGTTTTACCACGCCACCTCGCGCCGTGTCCTGCCCTCTCAGGACGTCACTTTTGACGAGTCGGTGGCCTACTACCGCCTCTTCCCCTACCGCACTGCCCCGCTCCCTCCCCCGCCTCTCTTCCTCGCGCCAGGTGCTGCTGTGGTAGACCCCCTCCCCCCTCAGGGTGCCGCTCCCTCAGGTGTGTCCCAGGTAGACCCGGTTGACCCTGTCGAGGTAGCTCTCGACTCTCGTCCTGCTAGGGGTGCTGAGCCTGAGGGTGCGGAGCCTGGGGGTGCGGAGCCTGGGGGTGCGGAGCCTGGGGTTGCGGAGTCTGGGGGTGCTGAGTCTGGGGGTGCTGAGACTGGGGGTGCTGAGTCTGGGGGTGCTGAGCCTGGGAGTGCTACACCTGGAGGAGCTCTCTCCTCCGAGCAGCTGCGTGAGTGGTACTTACAGTACTGCAGCCTCAGGAGAGGTGCTTCTGGCGCTCGGAGCGCTGCTGGAGCTGGTGCTAGTGCTTCCCCTCCTAGACGGGCGCTGCCCTCTCCCCTGCAGCTCCGCGAGTGGTACGCTCGGCACTGCAGTCTGCGGAGTGGCGCTCCTCGCGTCGCGGACCCCGGTACTGCTGGTGCTACTGGAGCTGCTGGAGGTGTTGCTGGTGCTGGTGCTGCTGGAGCTGCAGGAGGTGCTGCTGCTGGTGGCGGTGCTGCTGACGCTGCTGGAGGTGCTGCTGGTACTGGTGCTGCTGGTACTGCTGGAGCTGCTGGAGGTGTTACTGGTGCTGGTGCTGCTGGAGGTGCTGCTGCTGCTGCAGCTGCTGGAGGTGCTGGTACTGCTGGCGGTGCTGCTGGCGCTGCTGGAGGTGCTACTGGTGCTGGTGCTGTTGGAGCTGCTGCAGGTGCTGCTGGTGCTGGTACTGCTGGAGCTGCTGGAGGTGCTGCTGGTGCTGGAGCTGCTGGAGGCACTGCTGCTGGCAGTGCTGCTGGAGCTGCTGGAGGTGCTGGAGCTGCTGGAGCTGCTGGTCCTGGAGGTTCTCGTACTGGAGGTACTGGAGCTGCTGGGACTGGAGCTGCTGAGGGGGTTGGAGCTGGAGTTGCTGAGTGGCCGCGGCCGTACTACGTTCCGCTCCTTCAGCAGGTTCTTGGTCTCCCGCCCTCCACTGGTCTTACTCCTCCTCCCCTACTGAGTCCACCACCTGTCCCGTCGCAGTCACAGTTACATCCTGCCCCTCCACTGCCTGGTCCTTCTCCTTACACTGCGCCGACAGGTAGCTTTACGGAGCGTCGTGAGCCTGAGTCTCGTCCTCCGTCGCCTGAGTCTAGTCCTGTGCTTCTGAGTCTCGTCCAGAGTCGCCTGTCTGCACTGCACGCACTGGTCATCGTGCTCCACGTGAGCGTCCTAATCCTGTCCTAGGCACTCACTACATGACCCTGCGTCCGTCCACTGCTCCACAGCGCGTCCCTCTGCCGTCTCCTCCTGCGTCCTCTCTTCCTGACGTTGCCGACTTGCCGTCAGACCTTACTCGTGCTACCAGTCCTACTGTCGCGCGTCTCCTTGCCACTGTTGTCACTGACCCTACCTTTGAGTCCTCTGCTGCGTCTGCTCTAGTCGCTGAGCTTGTTGACTTTGCTGCCGCCTGTCGTCTAGACTACGCCGCTAGCCTTGTCGCTGAGTCTGAGTCTGTCTGTCCTCCGTCCGTCGGGGGTGAGTGTGCTCTTGGCACGGACGTCCTTGAGGACAGACAGGAGGAGTTTGAGTGCTTTGCTGCTGCTTTACCTCATCTCGTGTCCATGCTGATTGCCCCTGAGGGAGACCTGGATGCACCAGACATCCCGACCCCACGCTCCTACGCAGAGGCGATGGAGGGTGAGTACTCCTCTCAGTGGCAGACAGCCATGGACGCAGAGATGGCTTCCTGGAAGTCCACAGGCACCTACGTCGACGAGGTTCCCCCACCTGGGGCGAACATCGTCAGTGGCATGTGGATTTTCAGGGTGAAGCGGCCGCCGGGTTCTCCGCCTGCCTTCAAGGCGCGTTACGTTGCACGAGGCTTCAGTCAGCGAGAGGGAGTTGACTTCTTCCAGACCTTCTCCCCGACCCCGAAGATGACCACTCTTCGGGTTCTGCTGCACGTCGCCGCTCAGCGTGACTACGAGCTCCACTGCCTTGACTTCAGCACTGCGTTCCTACAGGGCACCCTGCACGAGGAGATCTGGCTGCGCCGCCCACCTGGCTTCACTGGGTCGTTCCCTCCTGGTACCCAGTGGAGCCTCCGGCGGCCGGTCTACGGTCTCCGCCAGGCGCCCCGTGAGTGGCACGACACACTGAAGACTACTCTTGCTGCTCTTGGGTTTGCTCCTTCTACTGCTGACCCGTCGCTGTTTCTACGCACCGACACCACTCTGCCGCCGTTCTACGTTCTCGTGTACGTAGACGACTTGGTCTTTGCTACTGCTGACACTGAGGCACTCGCCCACGTGAAGTCGGAGCTGCAGAAGAGACACACGTGCACAGACCTGGGTGAGCTGACAAGCTATCTTGGCTTGCGGATCACCCGGGACAGAGCACAGCGCACCATCACCTTGACTCAGTCACACATGGTGCAGCAGGTCCTTCAGCGCTTCCGCTTCACGTACTCCTCGCCTCAGCCCACTCCTCTGCCTACCGGTCACTCGCTCTCAGCTCTGCCTTCGGATGAGTCCGTAGAGCCGAGTGGCCCGTATCCAGAGCTGGTGGGCTGCCTCATGTACCTGATGACCTGCACTCGACCTGACCTAGCCTACCCTCTTAGCATCCTAGCACGCTATGTCGCTCCTGGCCGTCACCGGAAGGAGCACATGGATGCCGCTAAGAGGGTGTTGCGCTACTTGTGCAGTACGTCGGGCATGGGGCTTGTGCTTGGAGGACGGCGCGACGTTGTCCTCACTAGACACTCAGACGCTTCTTGGGCTGACGACCAGGCTACGCAGCGGTCGTCTCAGGGTTACACCTTCAGCCTTGGCTCTGGCTCTGTTTCCTGGCGTTCTACACGCTCTTCCTCTGTTCTCAGCTCCAGTTGTGAGGCTGAGATCTACGCCACAGCCATGGCTGCCCAGGAGCTACGCTGGCTCACCTACCTGCTGACCGACCTCGGAGAGCGGCCTAGTTCTCCTCCAGTGCTGTACGTCGACAACAAGGCAGCCATTGCCTTGTGTGAGGAGCACAGACTGGAGCACAGAACGAAGCACATCGCTCTGCGCTACTTCCTTGCTCGAGAGCTGCAGCAGCGTGGTCAGCTTCGTCTGCGTTACGTGGCCACTCGGGCCAACACTGCTGATGTGTTCACCAAGGCACTTCAGCCCTGTGACCATCAGCGTTTCTGTACTGTTCTAGGCCTTGTGCCTACTCTCCCTCACTTGCTCACTTCTTGACTCTGCTTGTACTGTGATCTCTATATATATACCTGCATGCTTTTACTTGCTAGGTTGTGATCACTGTACCTCTTGTTCTATTATCAAACTGCATGTGAACTGGTCTTGTGACCACTTGCTTGTGCTCGGAATTTGTGTGGTATCCTTGAGATCCACCCTGAGCTTTGCTTTGCTTTGCTTTGACTGGTCCTGTGACCCCTTGTTCTCCCCCACTTAGCCTATGGGGGTGTGTCAAACATCATATGTGTTATATTTGTGTAGGCTATTGTGGGTTAGCCTCTAGGGGGTACAGAACTAGGTTTGTCATACTTGTAATCACATTCTGCTGCTAGTCCATCATTCCTGTTTCGTTCTTTCTGACACGTCGCGTTTCCGGGTCTGGGGATCTCGTGCTTTTGTCCGCGATACGTCTGCGGACAAGCTCTCCTCCCGCGCTGTTCCTTGTGTCTTCCTTGGCTTTGTCCCGGACGCGTCTGGTTGGCAGTTTTACCACGCCACCTCGCGCCGTGTCCTGCCCTCTCAGGACGTCACTTTCGACGAGTCGGTCCCCTACTACCGCCTCTTCCCCTACCGCACTGCCCCGCTCGCCCCCCCGCCTCTCTTCCTCGCACCAGGTGCTGCTGTGGTAGACCCCCTCCCCCCTCAGGGTGCCGCTCCCTCAGGTGTGTCCCAGGTAGACCCGGTTGAGCCTGTCGAGGTAGCTGTCGACTCTCGTCCTTCTAGGGGTGCTGAGCCTGAGCGTGTGGAGCCTGGGGGTGCGGAGCCTGGGGGTGCTGAGCCTGAGCGTGCGGAGCCTGGGGGTGCTGAGCCTGGGGGTGCGGAGCCTGGGGGTGCTGAGCCTGAGGTTGCTGAGTCTGGGGGTGCTGAGCCTGAGAGTGCTACGTCTGAGGGTACTGAGCCTGGGGGTGCTGCGACTAACCGTGCTGCGCCTGGAGGCGCTCCCTCTTCCCAGCAGCTGCGTGAGTGGTACTCGCGGTACTGCAGCCTCAGGAGGGGTGCTTCTGGGGCTAGGGGTGCTGCTTGAGCTGGTGCTCGTGGTTCCCCGCCTAGGCGGGAGCCGCCCTCTCCCCAGAGGCTCCGAGAGTGGTACGCTCGGCGCTGCAGTCTCCGGAGTGGTGCTGCTGGTGCTACCGACCCTGGAGTTGGAGCTACTGCTGGTGCTGAGGACCCTGGAGCTGGAGCCGCTGCTGGTGCTACCGACCCTGGAGTTGGAGCTGCTGCTGGTGCTAAGGACCCTGGAGCTGGAGCTGCGGCTGGTGCCACGGACCCTGGAGCTGGAGCTGGTGCTGGTGCTGGTGCTGCTGGTGGTGCTGCTGGAGGTGCTGCTCGAGCTCGAGCTGCTGGAGACTCTACTGGTGCTGGAGGTGCTGCTGGTGCTGGAGCTGCTGGAGGCGCTGCTGGTGCTGGAGGTGCTGCTGGTGCTGGAGCTACTGGAGGTACTGCTGGTGCTGGAGCCGCTGGTTCTGGAGGTGCTCGTACTGGAGGTACTGGAGCTGCTGCGGGGGTTGGAGCTGGAGGTACTGGAGCTGCTGGGGTTGCTGGTGGTGCTGCGGGAGTTGGTGCTGGAGACCCTGGGGCTGAGGGTTCTGGTGCTGTCTCTGCTGGTTCAAGAGGTGCTGAGCGGCCGCGGCCGTACTACGTTCCGCTCCTTCAGCAGGTTCTTGGCCTCCCGCCCTCCACTAGTCCTTCTCCTCCCCTACTGAGTCCACCACCGGTCCAGTCGCAGTCACAGTTACCGCTTCCCTCTCCACTGCCTGGTCCTTCTCCCTACGCTGGGCTGACTAGAGGTCTTACGGAGCGTCGTGAGCCTGAGTCTCGTCCTGCGTCGCCTGAGTCTCGTCCTGAGTCACCTGAGTCTCGTCCAGAGTCGCTTGTCCGCGCTGTCCGCGCTGGTCATCGTGCTCCGCGTCAGCGTCCTCCTCCTGTACTTGGCACTCACAATATGACTCTGCGTCCTTCCACTGCTCCACAGCGTGTCCCTCTGCCGTCTCCTCCTGCGTCCTCTCTTCCTGCCCTTGCTGACCCGCCGTCAGACCTTGCTCGTGCTGCCAGTCCTACTGTCACGCGTCTTCTCGCTACTGTTGTCACTGACCCTGACTTTGAGTCCACTGCTGCGTCTGCAGTAGTTGCTGAGCTTGTTGACTTTGCTGCCGCCTGTCGTCTAGACTACGCCGCTAGCCATGTTGCTGAGTCTGAGTCTGTCTGTCCTCCGTCCGTCGGGGGTGAGTGTGCTCTTGGCACAGACGTCCTTGAGGACAGACAGGAGGAGTTTGAGTGCTTTGCTGCTGCTTTACCTCATCTCGTGTCCATGCTGATTGCCCCTGAGGGAGACCCGGATGCACCAGACATCCCGACCCCACGCTCCTACGCAGAGGCGATGGAGGGTCTCTACTCCTCTCAGTGGCAGACAGCCATGGACGCAGAGATGGCTTCCTGGAAGTCCACAGGCACCTACGTCGACGAGGTTCCCCCACCTGGGGCGAACATCGTCAGTGGCATGTGGATTTTTAGGGTGAAGCGGCCGCCGGGTTCTCCGCCTGTCTTCAAGGCGCGTTACGTTGCACGAGGCTTCAGTCAGCGAGAGGGAGTTGACTTCTTCCAGACCTTCTCCCCGACCCCGAAGATGACCACTCTTCGGGTTCTGCTGCACGTCGCTGCTCAGCGTGACTACGAGCTCCACTGCCTTGACTTCAGCACTGCGTTCCTACAGGGCACCCTGCACGAGGAGATCTGGCTGCGCCGCCCACCTGGCTTCACTGGGTCGTTCCCTCCTGGTACCCAGTGGAGCCTCCGGCGGCCAGTCTACGGTCTCCGCCAGGCACCCCGTGAGTGGCACGACACACTGAGGACTACTCTTGCTGCTCTTGGGTTTGCTCCTTCTACTGCTGACCCGTCGCTGTTTCTACGCACCGACACCACTCTGCCGCCTTTCTACATTCTCGTGTACGTAGACGACTTGGTCTTTGCTACTGCTGACACTGAGGCACTCGCCCATGTGAAGTCGGAGCTGCAGAAGAGACACACGTGCACAGACCTGGGTGAGCTGACAAGCTATCTTGGCTTGCGGATCACCCGGGACAGAGCACAGCGCACCATCACCTTGACTCAGTCACACATGGTGCAGCAGGTCCTTCAGCGCTTCCGCTTCACGTACTCATCGCCTCAGGCCACTCCTCTGCCTACCGGTCACTCGCTCTCAGCTCTGCCTTCGGATGAGTCCGTAGAGCCGAGTGGCCCGTATCCAGAGCTTGTGGGCTGCCTCATGTACCTGATGACCTGCACTCGACCTGACCTTGCATACCCTCTTAGCATCCTAGCACGCTATGTCGCTCCTGGCCGTCACCGGAAGGAGCACATGGATGCCGCTAAGAGGGTGTTGCGCTACTTGTGCAGTACGTCGGGCATGGGGCTTGTGCTTGGAGGACGGAGCGACGTTGTCCTCACTGGGCACTCAGACGCTTCTTGGGTTGACGACCAGGCTACGCAGCGGTCGTCTCAGGGTTACACCTTCAGCCTTGGCTCTGGTTCAGTTTCTTGGCGGTCTACACGCTCGTCTTCAGTTCTCAGCTCCAGTTGTGAGGCTGAGATCTACGCCACAGCCATGGCTGCACAGGAGTTACGCTGGCTCACCTACCTGCTGACCGACCTGGGAGAGCGGCCTCGTTCTCCTCCAGTGCTGTACGTCGACAACAAGGCAGCCATTGCCTTGTGTCAGGAGCACAGACTGGAGCACAGAACGAAGCACATCGCTCTGCGCTACTTCCTTGCTCGAGAGTTGCAGCAGCGTGGTCAGCTTCATCTTGCTTACATGGCCACTCGGGCCAACACTGCTGATGTGTTCACCAAGGCGCTTCAGCCTTGTGATCATCAGCGTTTCTGTACTGTTCTAGGCCTTGTGCCCACTGTGCCTCACTTGCTTACTTCTTGACTCTGCTTGTACTGTGATCTCTATATATATACCTGCATGCTTACACTTGCTAGGTTGTGATCACTGTACCTCTTGTTTATTATCAAACTGCATGTGAACTGGTCTTGTGACCGCTTGCTTGTGCTCGGATTTTGTGTGGTTTCCGTGAGATCCACCCTGAGCTTGCTTTGCTTTGCTTTGACTGGTCTTGTGACCATCTGTTTGTCCCCCACTTCGCCTATGGGGGTGTGTCAAACATTATACATGTTTGTATTGTGTAGGCTATAGTGGGTTTAGCCTTAGGGGGTACAACATTGCTAGGGTTTCCTACTTGTATCACCCTGCTGCCTAGTTCATTCATTTCTCGTTCACTTCTAGTTTCTAACATAGCTGTCCGTTATGTTGTGTAGCATTGCAGAGTGCCTCATCTCCTCCCAATGTGCCGGTAATCCGGTCAGCAGGTTCAAGGTGAATGTGTCCCCATCCACCATCTTCCCCGCTAATGCTAACTTGTCCCAAATCGCCGTTGTGCGGTTGACGTACTCTTCCACCCTCTCTTGACTCCCCATTTTCAGGTTGTCCAACTAATCCAAGAGAGATACCTTCGTCACCGAATCTTTGGCCAGGTAAGTATCCATTAGGTACTCCCATGCTTCATATGCCGGGCTATAGGATTCCTGGAACATGTCCATGTCAAGAAGGAATGAATTGACTAGGCAGGATTGGAGTACAAGTATGCAACCCTAAAGTTGTGTACCCCATAAGGCTAGCCCCACTATAGCCTAACAAGATATAACAATGTAAGTTTGACACACCCCCATAGGCAAAGTGGGGGATAGCAAGAACAACCAATGGTCACAAGACCAGTCAAGCAAAGAAGCAAGACAAGGCTCAGGGTGGATCTCAAGATCACCACGCAGTCCGAGCACAAACAAGCGGCCACAAGGCCAGTTCACATGCAGTTTGATAATAGAACAAGCAGTACAATGATGACAACCTAGCAACGTGAAGCATGCAGGTTTATATATCAGAGTACAGGACAAGATCAAGAGACAAGCAAGTGAGGCAGAGTGGGCACAAGCCCTAGTGCAATGCAGAAACGCTGATGATCACTAGACCCAAGGGCCTTGGTGAAGACATCAGCAGTGTTGGCCTGTGTGGCCACGTAAGCAAGACGAAGCTGACCACACTGCTGCAGCTGTCGTGTGAGGAAGTAACGAAGAGCAATGTGCTTCGTTCTGTGCTCCAGTCTCTGGTCCTGACACAAGGCAGTCATGGCCTTGTTGTCGACGTACAGAACTGGAGGAGAACGAGGCCGCTCACCCAAGTCGGCCAGGAGGTAGGTCAGCCAGCGGAGCTCTTGTGCAGCCATAGCCCCAGCGTAGATCTCGGCCTCACAGCTGGAACTAAGTACAGAAGACGAGCGAGTTGACATCCACGAGACAGAACCAGCGCCTAGGCTGAACCTGTACCCCTGTGTAGACCGGTGAGTCGTCTGGTCGTCAGCCCAAGAAGCGTCGGAGTGGCTGGTGAGAACAACTGAACCCCGACCTCCAAGCACAAGCCCCATGCCCGATGTACTGCACAAGTAACGCAGTACCCTCTTCGCATCATCCCAGTGCACCTTTCGGTGCCTACCGGGAGCCACGTAGCGAGCCAGAAGGCTGAGAGGGTACGGGTCGTGTGCACGTCATCAGGTACAAGAGGCAGCCCACAAGCTCTGGGTACGGAGCACTCGGCTCTACGGACTCGTCCGAAGGTGGAGCTGAGAGCGAGTGGCCTCTAGCCAGAGGAGTGGACTGTGGCGAGGAACACGAGAAGTCGAAGCGCTGAAGGACCTGCTGCACCATGTGTGGCTGAGTGAGGGTGATGGTGCGCCGTGCTCTGTCCCGGGTGATCTGCAAGCCAAGATAGCTCCGCAACTCACCCAAGTCAGTGCAGGTGTGTCTCTCCTGCAGCTCCGCCTTCACTAGGGCCAGTGCCTCAGTGTCAGCAGTAGCAAAAACCAAGTCGTCTACGTACACGAGAACGGAGAACGGCGGCAGAGAAGTGTCTGTGCGCAGAAACAACGAAGGGTCAGCAGTCGAGGGAGCGAAGCCAAGAGGTGTAGTCCTCAGTGTGTCGTGCCTCTCACGGGGCGCGTGACGCAGACCGTAGACTGGTCGCCAAAGACTCCACTGGGTACCCTCAGGAAACGACCCAGTGAAGCCACGTGGGCGGCGCAACCAGATAGTCTCGTGAAGGCTGCTCTGCAGGAAAGCTGTCGAGAAGTCGAGGGAGTGCAGCTCGTAGTCGCGCTGTGCTGCAACGTGCAGTAGCACCCGAAGAGTGGTCATCTTTGGGGTGGGGGAGAAGGTCTGGAAGAAGTCGACCCCCTCACGCTGACTGAAGCCTCGTGCAACGTAATGCGCCTTGAAGGCAGGTCGAGAACCCGGCGGCCGCTTCACCCTGAAAATCCACATGCCATCGACTATGTTCGCCCCATGTAGGGGAACCTCGTCGACGTAGGTGCTTGTGGACTTCCAAGAAGCCATCTTTGCGTCCATGGCTATCTGCCACTGAGAGGAGTACGGACCCGTGATCGCCTCTGCGTAAGAGCGCGGGGTCGGGATGTCCAGTGCATCCGGGTCTCCCTCAGGGCAAAGTAGCGTGGACGCGAGATGAGGTGCAGCGGCCGCTAGGCACTCCAGCTCAAACTGCCTGTCCTCAAGAACGTCACAGCCAAGGGAAAGCTCACCCCTGACGGACGGAAGACAGGAAGAGTAAAAAACAAGACTCGCAGCGTAGTCAAGGCGGCACAAAGCAGCAAAGTCAACAAGCTCAGCAACTAAGGCAGACGCAACAGCAGACGCAAAGGAAGGGCCAGTCACAACCGTGGCAAGGAGAGGAGTGACAGTCGGACTGGTAGTACGGACAAGGTCAGACTCAGGGTCAAGAACGTGAGGAAGAGAAGACGCAGGAGGCGACGGCAGGACAACACGCTGTGGAACAGAGGAAGGACGAAGTTCCATACGGTGAGTGCCTGGCACAGCTGGAGCACGAGGACGGACAACACGACGAGCACGAACAGGTGTGGAAGCACGAGTCGCAGGCTCACGACGCTCAGTCAGGGACTCAGTCACCTTAGTGTGAGGAGCAGGAGCAGGCAGTGGGGAGCCAGGCAGTAGCTGTGGCTGAGACTGGTCAGTCGGTGGGAACAGTAACGGAGGAGTAGTACCAGCAACCGGGAACTCAGTAGTAGCAGGCGGGAGACTGAGAAGGTGACGAAGCGCAGACGGCTGCGGCTGAGTAGTCACACCCCCAGAACCTCGAGCCCCAGTAGGAACAGCACCCCCAGAACCAGCACCTCCAGCTCCACCACTGGGACTGCCCCAACGGACAGCCCACTCGCGAAGCTGCTGCGGCGAGAGCGACTCCTGCCGACCAGCACCACCAACTCCAGTACCCCCAGTAGCACCTCCAGTGTCAGCACCGCCCGTACCTCCAACTCCAGGAACAACAGCACTGGCACCTACAGGGCCAGCACCTCTAGTAACTCCAGCTCCAGCACGTCCAGCTCCGCCACCGGGGCTGCCCCATCGGACAGCCCACTCTCGAAGCCGCTCCGGCGAGAGAGGCTCCTGTCGACATGAGCCAGGACTACCTACAGCAGCACCCTCAGCAGCAGCACCTCCAGTACCTCCAGTAGCACCTATGCCTCCAGCACCAGTACCTCCAGCACGGCCAACTCCAGGAACACCAGTACTAGCACCTCCAGGGCCAGTACCTCCAGTACCTGCAGCTCCAGCACGTCCAGCGCCACCACCAGGACTGCCCCAACGGACAGCCCACTCGCGAAGCCGCTCCGGCGAGAGAGTCTCCTGCCGACGTGCACCAGCACCACCAGCACCAGCACCACCAGCACCTCCAGCCGCAGAACCTCCAGCAGCAGCACCTCCAGCACCCCCTGCACCCGTAGGACTCGCAACACCCCCAGAGCCAGCTCCCCCAGAGTCCGCACCCCAAGAGTCACCACCTCCAGCAGCACCAGAGTCCACAGCGACGGGCCGCAGAGGCGGTGAAGACGGTCGAAGCAGAAAACCAGGAGGGACCGCCAAGCGCGCGGAGCGGCGAGGGGCCACGGTGTCGGCAGTAGTCTGGTCACCCCCCTCAGCTGGGCCAGAGGTGTCTGAGGAGACCTCCAAAGGCTCAACCAAGGGGGGTGGGTCTACCTGAGACACACCTGAGGGAGCGGGACTGGGAGGAGGGAGGGGGGCTACCGGGGAGGGGGGTCGGCCACCAGGGAGAGAGGCGGGAGGGGTACCGGGGAACTACGGTGGGGGTGAAAATGGTAGAAGCAGACGGACTCGTCAAAGGTGACGTCACAGGAGGACAGCACACGACGAGAGCCCGGGTGGTAAAACTGCCAGGGCGGTGCGTCGGTGGGAAAGCCAAGGAACACGCACCGAAGAGTGCGTGGAGAGAGCTTGCCCGCGGGCAAATCACGGACAAGAGAGAGGGAACCCCAGACCCGAAACGCCGACGCATCACCAACCTCGCCCGTCCACCGTAAAGTAGGGGAGGTCTCCGGGTGGGAGACACGGGGCCAGAGGTTGAGCTGCGCAGCGGCGTATCGGACCGCAAACGGCCACAGAAAATGGGGAGCAGCCGCATGGATCATGGAGGTGCGAGCAACCTCCATGACCAGACCAATGTGGCGCTCGGCAATCCCATTCTGTTGTGGAGAGGCCGGAAGCGTGTACGACTGGACGATGCCCTCAGCACCACAGACTCACCACCTCGGTCAGAGTGTAGCCGCAGGACTGGGAGGTCCTAACAGAACCGAGCGCGAACCTGGAGACGGACAGCGCGGATCTAGCGGATCAAGACACCGCGGAAATCCGCCTTGCTCTGCAAGGGGAAGACTGTGGTGTAGCGCGTGTAGTCGTCTACAACCAGCAGAAAGTAGCTCTCACCACCCTGTCCAGTGACGCGGGCGGGGCCCCACACGTCCATGTGCAGGGTCCGCAGAGGAGCAGTGGTAGGAGGAAACGAGGAGAAGTGAGGAGCGGCGCGCTGCCGCCCCTCGACGTAGGGAAGGCAGGGCGGTGCAAGCAACCTCGGAAGCGGGGGCAGGGACCTGGGGAGACCAGACACAAGGAGACGGGAGTGCATGCCACGCAGGCGTGGCAAAGAGGGGTGGCCAAGACGGTGGTGCCAGAGGAGAGTCTGGTGCGTGAGGAGACGACACGAACAAGACGCAGCGACCTCAACCGATACAGCTACCTGACCTGACTCAGCTACCAGTGCAGACTCAGTGGTCAGTGTGTACAGGCCAGACCCAGGCCTCCGAGTGAACGTGGCAAGGTGCTCACCAGTGCGCGAGTCCGTACAGATCGCCACTAGCTCGCCTTGAGGCTGGGTGACAGTGACCCACTGGTCCTAGAGGACAGAGGTAGCCACCAAGTTCTTAGCGAACGAGGGGAGGTGGAGACCTGTGAGGAGGCCGGAAGGGGCCGCCGGACAAGGGAGAACAGTGGCGCCACGCGCGACTACCGGGCCCCCGGAGGGGTCGGCCATTGTGACAGGGACATGTACTATGAGCGGTGTGACTGTGGTACTGTCGCGGAAGAAGCAACGAGACGCGCATGAGTCGAGAGTGAAAGTGTGCAAGGCCTCCTCAGGCTCTGCACCTGTGCTAGCTGAGTCAAAGGCACCAAGACTAGCAGCCTCTACCCTAGCAACTCTAGGCACACACGAGTAACAGTCATCCTCAACACTAGCAGAAGCAGCATACATCGCATACATGTCAGCATGGATCTCAGCCCAGTCACAAGCAAAAACATCTACGTCCTTCTTCAGCAAGGCGAGCCAGTCGGGAGTCGTCATGTGCTCACCATGCTCCGCACGATACAGATCGTCGAGGCGAAAGAAGCAACGGGACTCGCTGTGGTCGGTGCGACTGCAAGTCGCTCCAGGCTGACCTGTGCGACGGACGTACCCGCAGCGAGCTGGGCCACCTGAGCTGCCACGTCAGATCGCCCACTCGTGAAGCTGCTGCGGCGAGAGCTGCGCCTGGCAGCTCGGCTGCTGCTGCTGGCCACCCCCAGAGCCACCTCCACCCCCCGCTGCACCACCAGACGCAGCTGAACGAGTGGTTGGACCTCCAGCCCCTCCTCCTCCAGCTCCACCCCTAGTGCCACCCCCACCCCCTCCACCACCCCCACTGCTCCCACCACCCCCTCCTCCTGCCCTGCCTCCTCCACCTCCTCCTCCCCCACCACCTCCACCGCCACCACCGCTGCCCCCGCCACCCCCACCAACCCCGCCACCCCCACCCTTGCCACCCTTGCCCTTGCCGCTGCGGCGCTTCCCACTAGGAGCAGACGCAGCACCGACCTCCTCAGCACCGAAGAGGTCAACAGCAGCAGTAGAGGCAACAGACTGCGCGAGCAGGGAGGGGGAGCACCCCTCAATGACAGAGGGGAGGGGAGTGCCACGAGAGGCAGCGACAGCTAGGGCAGCGGACTCAGCCTCTAAGAGACGGGACTCAAACGAGGCGAGGGTGATCTTCGTGGGGTCTAGAGCGAGGAAGTGGTCGCGTACAGCACGAAGGGAGTCAGGGAGGCGGGTCGTGAGAAAGTAAAGGGTGAGATAAATGGGTGGCTTGTTCTCAGCCCTAAAGGCGGGCTCGAGGGCGGCAGCGTAGCGGGTCTCAAGGGAGCGGAGGTGAGTCATGAGGTCGGCTACAGTGGTAAAGTCCGACAGCTCAGGAAAGAGGAACGGCAGGGCCAGACGGCCTACAGTGGCAGACGACGGGGACGAGTAGCGCGTGACTACATCGCCGTAAAGCGCCTTGGCCGTCTTAAGCTGGCGAAAGTGGGAGCGCTGGTCTAGCGGAAGGTGGCTACGGACAGCAAGAGCGGCAGTAGCGTCACGAGAAGTCCACCTGGACTGGTCTACACGAGAAGCTGTGTCAGGAGGGGCATCGAGGGACCCAGAGGTATGCTCATAGAGCGAGACATCCTCCCTAGTCTGGCTCTGCAGGTACCTGTGGAGATCCTCTAGCCAGGACTCGAAGTCTACCGGGTGGCCCTCTCCGTCAAAGGTGAGAACAGTAGGGGTCGCCATAGCAGTAGAACGGTAGTGGCAGCAGCAGCAACAGTGGTAGCAGTAGCAGCAGTAATGAGTGGCTCAGTAGGGCGGCTCGGTTTGGGCGGCTCGGCAGGGCGGCTCGAACGGGCGGCTCGACTGGGCGGCTTGGTTTGGCAGCTCGGAGGCAGCAGCAGCAGGCGCGTTAGCCGGCGGTGCAAGCAGCAGCAGCAGGCGCGCAAGCAGGGCAGGGCAGGGCGCGAGCTGGCGGTGCAGCAGTGCAGCAGGGGTGTGAGCGGGCGGCGCAGGGCAATGCGCGGGCGGCTCAGGCAGGGCGCACGCAGGCAGCGCGGGCAATGCAGCGCGCAGAGCAGCGGACGGCGGGCGGCACAGGGCAGCGGGCAGCGGGCGGCGGGCCAGCAGCGAGCGGGCAGCGCGGGCGGCACAGGGCAGCGTGGGCGATGTGCGGGCAGCGTGCGGGCGGCGCAAGCAGCGGGCGTGCTGCGTGCGGGCAGCGAGGGCAGCGTGCGAGCAGCGCGGGCAGTGCGCGGGCAGCGTGCGGGCAGCAGGCGGGCGGCGCGAGCAGCAGGCGGGCAGCGCGAGCAGCAGGCGGCCGGGCGCACTAGGAAGCGCGACAGCGCGCGGTTTTGGGCAGGAAGCGCGGTAGCGCGCGGGGCAGGGCAGGGCAGCAGCGCGACGGCGTGCTGGTCATGGCAAAAACGACGGGCCGGGCAGGGAAAAACGCGACGGCTGGGCAGAGCTGAACTAGTACGGTGGGCCCTAAAAATTCGGTCCTAACCGGGACCTACTCTGAAACCATGTCAAGAAGGAATGAATTGACTAGGCAGGATTGGAGTACAAGTATGCAACCCTAAAGTTGTGTACCCCATAAGGCTAGCCCCACTATAGCCTAACAAGATATAACAATATAAGTTTGACAGTCCAGCTGCAGTTGAATCGTGGCGCTCACGCTGTGCAGTAGGACCCAAAAAGCGTGTGCCGCACGCTGTGAATAATCCGCCTGTAGCATTTCCAGCCGCTCCATAGCTTCGTCAATGTTACCATTCCCCATGGTAACCGGATACTGCAGGGTCACGAAGAACTCCCACAGATTCATGACGCGAGCGTTCATGCGAAACCGTAGTGCCCACTCCCGGAAGTTCGAGCCGTTAAACAGAGTGGTGGTAAACGCCTTGTCCACCGTTGCTCCCACCATTTTGCTTGACAGCTGTTCCTTGTCGTCTTCCATGTATTCACGTGGAGCGGGGTCGAAGAGAGTAGGCACGGTTGACGGTCGAGGTGTGAGAATAATACGAGGAGTGAATTGACTAGAAATGAGTTGGGTACAAATAGGGAAACCTAGAAATGTTGTACCCCCTAATGTCTAACCCACTACAGCCTAAACAGGCTATAACATAAGTCTGACACACCCCCATAGGCAAAGTGGGGGAGAACAAGAGGTCACAAGACCAGTCAAGAAAAGCAAAGCAAGCTCAGGGTGGATCTCAAGGATACCACACAAATTCCGAGCACAAGCAAGCGGTCACAAGACCAGTTCACATGCAGTTTGATATAAAAGAAGAGGTACAGTGATCACAACCTAGCAAGTGTAAGCATGCAGGTATATGTATAGAGATCACAGTACAAGCAGAGTCAAGAGGTAAGCAAGTGAGGCACAGTAGGCACAAGGCCTAGAACAGTACAGAAACGCTGATGATCACAAAGATATCAGCAGTGTTGGCCTGAGAGGCCACGTAAGCAAGGCGCAGCTGACCACGCTGCTGCAGCTCACGTGCAAGGAAGTAGCGAAGAGCAATGTGCTTCATTCTGTGCTCCAGTCTGTGCTCCTGACACAAGGCCAACATGGCCTTGTTGTCTACGTATAGAACTGGAGGAGAACGAGGCGGCTCTCCCAGGTCGGTCAGCAGGTAGGTGAGCCAGCGTAACTCCTGTGCAGCCATGGCCCCTGCGTAGATCTCGGCCTCACAGCTGGAGCCGAGAACAGAAGACGAGCGGGTAGACCGCCACGAAACAGAGCCGGAGCCAAGGCTGAAGGTGTAACCCTGTGACGACTGCTGCGTAGCCAAGTCGTCAGCCCAAGAAGCGTCTGCGTGACCAGTGAGGACAACTCGAGCCCGTCCTCTTAGCGGCATCCATGTGCTCCTTCCTGTGTCGGCCAGGAGCGACATAGCGTGCTAGGATGCTAAGAGGGTATGCAAGGTCAGGTCGAGTGCAGGTCATCATGTACATGAGGCAGCCCACAAGCTCTGGGTACGGGCCACTCGGCTCTACGGACTCATCCGAAGGCAGAGCTGAGAGCGAGTGGCGCGTAGGCAGAGGAGTGGACTGTGGCGAGGAGTACGTGAAGCGGAAGCGCTGAAGGACCTGCTGCACCATGTGTGACTGAGTCAGGGTAATGGTGCGCTGTGCTCTGTCCCGGGTGATCCGCAAGCCAAGATAGCTTGTCAGCTCACCCAGGTCTGTGCACGTGCGTCTCTTCTGCAGCTCCGACTTCACGTGGGCGAGTGCCTCAGTGTCAGCAGTAGCAAAGACCAGGTCGTCTACGTACACGAGAACGTAGAACGGCGGCAGAGTGGTGTCGGTGCGTAGAAACAGCGATGGGTCAGCAGTAGAAGGAGCAAACCCAAGAGCAGCAAGAGTCGTCCGCAGTGTGTCGTGCCACTCACGGGGTGCCTGGCGGAGACCGTAGACTGGCCGCCGGAGGCCCCACAGGGTACCCGGAGGAAACGACCCAGTGAAGCCAGGTGGGCGGCGCAGCCAGATCTCCTCGTGCAGGCTGCCCTGTAGGAAAGCAGTGCTGAAGTCAAGAGAGTGGAGCTCGTAGTCACGCTGAGCGGCGACGTGCAGCAGAACCCGAAGAGTGGTCATCTTCGGGGTAGGGGAGAAGGTCTGGAAGAATTCAACTCCCTCATGCTGACTGAAGCCTCGTGCAACGTAACGCGCCTTGAAGACAGGCGGAGAACCTGGCGGCCGCTTCACCCTGAAAATCCACATGCCACTGACGATGTTCGCCCCAGGTGGGGGAACCTCGTCAACGTAGGTGCCTGTGGACTTCCAGGAAGCCATCTCTGCGTCCATGGCTGTCTGCCACTGAGAGGAGTAGGGACCCTCTATCGCCTCTGCGTAAGAGCGCGGGATCGGGATGTCTGGTGCATCCGGGTCTCCCTCAGGGGCAATCAGCATGGACACGAGATGAGGTAAAGCAGCGGCAAAGCACTCAAACTCCTCCTGTCTGTCCTCAAGGACGTCCGTGCCAAGAGCACACTCACCCCCGACGGACGGAGGACAGACAGACTCAGACTCAGCAACAAGGCTAGCGGCGTAGTCTAGACGACAGGTGGCAGCAAAGTCAACAAGCTCAGCAACTAGAGCAGACGCAGCAGTGGACTCAAAGGAAGGGTCAGTGACAACAGTAGCGAGAAGACGCGTGACAGTAGGACTGGCAGCACGAGCAAGGTCTGACGGCGGGTCAGCAACGTCAGGAAGAGAGGACGCAGGAGGAGACAGCAGAGGGACACGCTGTGGAGCAGTGGAAGGACGCAGAACCATATAGTGAGTGCCAGGGACAGGAGGAGGACGCTCACGCGGAACACGACGACCAGTGCGGACAGCGCGGACAGGCGATTCTGGACGGGACACAGGCGACGCAGGACGAGACTGAGGCTCATGACGCTCCGTAAGACCTCTAGTCGGCCCAGAGTAAGGAGAAGGACTAGGCAGTGGAGAGGCTGGCTGTAACTGTGACTGCGACTGGACAGGCGGTGGACTCAGCAGGGGAGTAGGACCAGTAGAAGGCGGGAGGCCAAGAACCTGCTGAAGAAGCGGAACGTAGTACGGCCGCGGCCGCGCAGCGCCTCCTGAACCAGCAGAGACAGCACCAGCACCCTCAGCTCCAGGGTCTCCAGCTACAACCCCCGCAGCACCACCAGCAGCTCCAGCAGCTCCAACTCCAACTCCCTCAGCAGCACCAGTACGAGCACCTCCAGAACCAGCGGCTCCAGCAGCTCCAGCACCAGCAGCACCTCCAGCAGCACCAGCACCTCCAGCTCCAACTCCCTCAGCAGCACCAGTACGAGCACCTCCAGAACCAGCGGCTCCAGCAGCTCCAGCACCAGCAGCACCTCCAGCAGCACCAGCACCAGCAGCACCAGCACCTCCAGCTCCAACTCCCTCAGCAGCACCAGTACGAGCACCTCCAGGACCAGCGGCTCCAGCAGCTCCAGCACCAGCAGCACCTCCAGCAGCACCAGCACCAGCAGCGCCTCCAGCAGCAGGCCCCCCAGCTCCAGCAGCACGGCTACAGCGCCAAGCGTACACTCACGAAGCTGCCGTGGAGAGAGGGGCTCCCGCCGCAACGGGACACTCGGAGGACCTCCAGTCGCAGCACCCCCAGACTCAGCAACCCCAGGCTCAGCACCCCAAGGCTCAGCACCCCCAGACCCAGCACCCCCAGACCCGGCACCCCCAGGCTCAGCACCCCCAGCAGCACCTGAGTCAACAGCTACCTCAACAGGCTCGACGGCGTCTACCTGAGACACACCTGAGGGGGCAGGACCCTGAGGGGGGAGGGGGTCTACTGGAGGAGTACCTGGCGCGAGGAAGAGCGGCGGGGGGGGGAGGGGGGCAGTGCGGTAGGGGAAGAGACGGTAGTAGGGAACCGACTCGTCAAACGTGACGTCCTGAGAGGACAGAACACGGCGCGAGGTGGGGTGGTAGAACTGCCAACCAGGCGCGTCAGGGGGGAAGCCAAGGAAGGCGCAGGGAACGGCACGGGAGGACAGCTTGTCCGCAGACAAGTCGCGGACGAAAGCTCGAGATCCCCAGACACGGAACACAGACGCATCGCCAACCTTCCCCGTCCACCGCAGAGTGGGGGTGGTCTCCGGCATGGAGACCCGGGGCTGGAGGTTGATCTGATGCGCCGCGTACTGAACCGCGAATGGCCACAGAAAGTGGGGAGCAGCCGCATGGATCATGGACGTACGAGCGACATCCATGACCATGCCAATGCGGCGCTCAGTAATCCCATTTTGCTGTGGAGAGGCCGGAAGCGTGAATGTCTGGCGGATGCCCTCCGCCCGACAGAAGGCCCGCAGAAGGTCAGAGGAAACTCACCACCTCTGTCTGAGTGCAGACGCACAACAGGAAAGTCCGAGCCGTAGCTCTTCCTGAGCTGGAGACGAGCAGCGCGGATCCAGTCGATCAACACCTCAGTGACTTCACCCTTGCGGCGCAAGGGGAAGACCGTGGTGTAACGCGAGTGGTCGTCAACGACCAGCAGGAAGTAACGCTTGTGACCCTGTCCACGGACGCGGGCTGGGCCCCACACGTCCATGTGAAGAGTCTGCAGTGGGGCCTCTGTCGGAGGAAACTCGGAGGAGTGAGGAGCGGCGCGCTGCCGGCCCTCGACGCAGGGAACACAGGTAGGGGCAGGCCCCGCGGGAAGGGGAGGGAGGGACTCAGGAAGACCCGAGACCAGGACACGGGAGGCCATGCCTCGAAGACGAGGCAGGGAGGGGTGACCAAGGCGGTGGTGCCAAAGAAGAGTCTCGTGGGCCAGGAGGCGACACGAGCAGGGGGCAGACTCAGGGCCAGACCGGGACGCTGCAGCAAACACCTGACCCGACGCGGCTACCTGACGAGGAGGAGACACAGTGGTAAGGGTGTACAGGCTGGACCCTGGCCTACGGGTGAACGTGGCCAGGTGACGACCCGTCCGAGTACACGTGCAGTGCGTCACACGCTGGTGGGCAGGGGTGAACTGGTGAACACCCCCATCCTGAAGATCAGCACCCGCCACCAAGTTCGTAGAGAACGAGGGGAGGTGAAGACCAGACAGCGAGCCGGACGGAGCCGCAGGACACGGGAGGACAGTGGAGGAACGGGCCACAATTGGTCCCCCAGAGGGGTCAGCCAGAGAGACTGCCACCGGCCGACTGAGCGGCGAGAGGGTGGTGCAGTCGCGAAAGAAGGAGCGGGAAGCACCCGAGTCAAGGGTGAAAGTGTGCAAGACCTGAGCTGACGCGGTACCTGAGAGAGCAGCCTTGCCAGCACCTGGAGCAGCAGACTCACTAGCACCTAGAGCAGCAGCCTCAATGCCCGGGTCGGGCGGAACACACAGATAACAGTCACCCTCATCACTAATAGACACAGCATACATAGCAGCAAGGATAGCATCATAATCAAGATCAAAGACAGCAACCCCCGACTTAAGCAGAATATCCCAGCGAGGGATCTCCGAGGAGCCAGGGAACTGAGTGCGCCAGGCGTCAGTCAGGCGGCCGAAGCAGCGTGGTGTGGTGTGCGGGCCTCCGCACGTCTCTCCACTGCGGTCGCCGGTGCGAAGAACGTAGGTGCAGGGACCAGCACCCCCAGACCTCCCACGCCCAGCGTACCACTCACGAAGCTGCTGAGGCGACGGGGTCTCACGGGAGCGCTGCTGCTGCTGACGCTGGCCACCGCTAGAGCCTCCCCGCTGCCCACCACCACCCCCGCCACTCCCACCTCCTCCGCCGCCGCCGCCACCTCCACCCCCACTCCCGCTGCCTCCGCCGCCTCCACCTCCACCGCCGCCACCTAAGCCCCCAGTCCCGCCACCACTCCCACCTCCACCCCCACCCCCTCCTCCTCCTCCACCGCCACTACCGCCGCCCCCGCCGCCCCCTCCACCCCCCTTGCCCCACTTGCCCTTGCTGTTGCGGCGCCTGCCACTAGGAGCAGACGCAGTGCCGACCGACTCGGTGCCAACGAGGTCGACAGCAGCAGCAGAGGCAACAGAGGGCAAAAAAGGGACGGGGGAGCACCCCTCAAAGAAAGGGGCACGGGGGTCACCACGAGAGGCTCCTACAGCGACTATACTCTTCTCAGCTGCAAGGAGGCGCTCCTCGAGGAGGTCAACGGTGAGTGTGGTGGGGCAAAGAGAGAGGAAGTGGTCCCTGACCGAGCAAAGGGAGTCAGGGAGCCGGGTAACGAGGTAGTAGAGAGTGATGTACATAGGGGGAGGGTTCTTGGCGCAGAACTCGGTAGGAAGCGCAGCGCGGTAGCGGGTGTCACTAGTGCGGAGGTGCGTAATGAGGTCAGCGACTGTGGCAAAAGCGGCTAGGTCAGGGAACAGGTACGGCAGCATGAGGCGGCTAAGGGCAGCAGTGGCAGGGGAGGAGTAGCGCGCAACAACAGCAGCGTACAGAGTGCTAGCAGTCTTGTACTGGCTAAAGTGTGCGCGCTCAGCAGAAGGCAGGTGACTACGGACAGCAAGACGGGCAGCAGCATCGCGCGTGATCCACTGTGAGCGAACAGTACTGGTAGCATCAGCATCAGGTGCATCAGAGGCGCCAGAGGTGAGATCAAACAGGGAGATACCGTCCTTGCTATCACACTGCAGGAAAAGCTGCAGATCATCGATCCAGACCTCAAAGTCGACAGCTCGCCCCTCAGCATCGAAGGTAAGTACATTGGGACTAGCCATGACAGCAGCAGCACTAGCCTAGCAGCAGTAGCGGCAGCGCGACTCGGCAAAAGGGCGCGGCTCGGCAGGGCGGCGCGGCTCGGCAGGGCGGCACGGCTCGGCAGGGCGGCACGGCTCGGCAGGGCGGCGCGGCTCGGCAGGGCGGCGCGGTTCGGCGGTGCGCTTACCAGGGGCGGATGGGTAGGGTGGCCGCGACTGGGCGGCAGGGCAGAGCCGCGGCTCGGCTGCGGGGCAGGGCCGGGGCAGTAGTGACGGCTGCGGCGGCGGCGGCTCGCAACACCGGCGGAGGCAGGCTCGGCAGCGGCGGCAGGGACAGCAGCTGCTGCAGGGCTCCTCGGCGGCTGCTGCAGGTGGAGGCCGCAACCGGTGAGAGGGGAAGGGCGGGGCCGCAGCAGCGGGTCGACGCGGGGAGCCGGCGACGGCAGCTGCTGCAGGGGCGGCGAAGAGCCGCGAAGGGCCGCGAAGGGGGGGGCCGCGGAGGCCGCGAAGGGGCAACGAAGAGCCGTGAGGGGGGCCGCGAAGGGCCACGAAGGGGCCGCGAAGGGCGGCGAGGGGGCCGCAAAGGATCGCGAAGGGGCCGCGAAGGGCCGCGAGAGAGGCCGCGAAGGAGCCGCGAAGGGCCGCGAAGGGGCCGCGAAGGGCCGTTAGAGGGGCCGCGAAGGGCACAAAGAGGCCGCGAAGGGCGCGACGGGGCGCTTAAGGGCAGGCGCGAAGCGCGCTTCGGGCAGGTAAGGGAGAAAAGTCGTAGTGGTGGGCCCTTAGGAAAAAAAAAACGGTCCCACTAGGGAACCCGCTCTATACCATGTGAGAATAATACGAGGAGTGAATTGACTAGAAATGAGTTGGGTACAAATAGGGAAACCTAGAAATGTTGTACCCCCTATTGTCTAACCCACTACATCCTAAACAGGCTATAACATAAGTCTGACACGAGGTAGCTGTACCGTGCGCTGCATGTCTCCATTCTGTCCACCAAGTTGACGTTCCAGCACTTCCACTTGATCTCTGCACATGACTCCACTTGACTGCATTCCGTATCCCATCCGTCCCACGCTGTCCACGGGATGTACTCCAATTGGTGGACGAGGTGCACGCGGAGGTATGACGTTGCCTCCATGAAGGTGAGACCTGAGCATGGGAAGAACTCCAATGGGATGGGAGTTAGTCGCAAGTCGTCGTAGTGGGGGAGCACCAATAGTGTAGGAGGCGAATCCCACACCTTCCATGCCCACTTGACCATTTCCGTCACTCTGCTGCCCAATCTGTCCACTTCTCATTCTTCCATGCTCCATTGCATGCATTTCACTCCCATACTTATCATTCCTCCCCCGTGCTTCCATTTGCATGGATGATTGAGGTGCGGGATTGGCGCTCCCCTCTCCTTGGACGGATGCATCCCTCCCTTGGGATGACTCTCCTCCTTGGGGTATGCCCATTTCCTCATCACCATCAATTCTTGCATGAACATTCGATGCACGGGTTTGGTTAGTACGTGGAGTGCTTAAATAAGAGTGTCCACGGGTGGACGGATTGTTGAACTCATAAGATGTCAGAATGTTATAATTGTCTAGCCTGCAGTGGGGTACTCCATAGTGAGTACAGCCCAATTAGGGTTTGCTATATGTATCCAACTGCTTGCTAGTGAAACCCCTCTTTCTGTTTCTAAACTTTCTGACTGTTATTCTGACATGGTTTCAGAGTAGGTCGATCCCCTTGGGTCGATCCTGTGGGTGGGCCCGCCACCTAACTGCTTCCGCTGCTGTTCTGCTTCTCGCGCGCCTCGGGCGCGCGTCGTCTTCTTCCTGCCGTGCGCCCCGAGGCGCGCGGCGGTTTTCTGCCGTGGGGGACCCGCGCGCAACACCCCGCCCTTCCCGTCGCGTCGCCCTGCAGGCCGCGCGCGGGTCTGCAGGGCGCGCGCGGCCCGTCTGCCCGTCGCGCGGCCTTGGGGAGCCGCGCACGCGCCCCCCGCCCGTCCGTCGCGGCGCCCTGGGGAGCCGCGCGCGCCCCCCCGCCTGTCCGTCTTGGCGCCTTGGGGAGGAGCGCGCGGCCCCTCCTGTCCCGTCCCCCCCCCCCCCCCCCCCGTGCTGCCCATTCCTCCCGTGCCGCCGTGCGTTCCGCGGTGGTGGGGGGTGTGGGGTGGCAAGCATGGGGGTGCGCGGTGTGGATGTTCCCCTCCTCCTTGTTCGTCTCCCACTGCTGCAGCTGCCGCTGAGGGGGGTGGAGGTGTGGGAGCCGCGGGGAGTGGAGCTGGGGGGGTGACGTGGAAGTGGAGCTAGGGTTTCTGCAGGGGGTGTGTGAAAGGGGTGTGGGACAGTTGGGGGAGGTTGCGCGGAGGTCGTCGTCGTGTCGCCAGCAGCGCCAGTAGTCCGGAGCCCTTGCTCTCGGTAGCCCAGTGAGCCTGCTACGCCAGTCGCCCGTGGGTCCGTTGCTCCTGCCGCTCGTCGTAGCCGCGGAGTCTGTTACTCCAGTAGTCCGGGGCCCTTGCTCCGGTAGCCACTGTGCCAGCCGCTTCTGTTGCCCGTGTGACTGCAGCTTCAGCCGTCGCCTCCAGTCTACTCTCCTCTCACAGTCACTCCTCCTCCTCACTTGCCCTCTGTGATAGCCTCTAGCTTTGCTTATAATTGTGAACTATTCCTATGCCTGCTTGTTGTGCTGATTACACCCCACTTTGGCTATGGGGGTGTGTCAGAATGTTATAATTGTCTAGCCTGCAGTGGGGTACTCCATAGTGAGTACAGCCCAATTAGGGTTTCCTATATGTATCCAACTGCTTGCTAGTGAAACCCCTCTTTCTGTTTCTAAACTTTCTGACTGTTATTCTGACATAAGAGAGTGTTGTCCTTGGCTGGATTGTCTCCAAACTTGTCCCTTAACGAAGCTTGGAGTGTTGGTGTTGCCCTTGCAATCATGTTTTCCAGGTGCTCATGCTGAGCCAAGATGGCTTTTTCAAAAGCCACATATCCAGTATCCACTTCGCCATCGAAGTGCGCCATGACCTTGATAAAACCGTATGCCAGGTGTGCGCTACAGGCGCAAAATTACTGCGGACGTGAAGGCCAGGTGTACGACTGCGTACACTAGGTGTTCGGTACTCTGAGTGTATGCAGATACCTATCCGAAGTAAATGCCAACAAGATTATGAACCAAATTTGGCAGCATGCCCTCTAGAGTAGCTCTGATACCATGCTAGAAAGGCATAGTGCCAGCGTAGCGGAAACGTGTTTGTAGAATGAACAAGATAGAAAGCTTGCATTGGAAATGGATTGAAAATGGATTTATATTGGCAAGTAGAAACAAGGTTGATATAGCATGCAACGGCGAATGTCGGAAAGTAGCTCGTGGGACTAGAAAGTTGAAGGCAAGAAAACTAGTGTGCCACATGGCGGCTTGGAAATCTTGGGATTCATTGGTGGATTGGATGAAGATAAGGTTGGGATGAGGTTGGGGGACTGTTTAGGGTAAAACACCCTTGAACAGTAAAGTACCCCGTAACAACTTAAAACCGAACAGCACAAGTATACAGTATTCGTTATACTGTATTCGGATTTCCAACATCTTATACGTACAAGGCTGCCTTACTTATGAGGTGGGAGAGTGTAAGGATTCACAATTGTCAGAAGTAGGAACGTAAGAATGACTAGAATGAGGACAGTACAGGACTGTATAGCTAACCCTAATTGGGGTTGTACCCCGTACAGAGTACCCCACTATAGCCTAGCAAGTAGAATTGTAATTTGACACACCCCCATAGGCTAACTGGGGGACAATCAGATGGTCACAAGACCAGTCAAGAGAAGCAAACAAAGCAAAGCTCAGGGTGGATCTCAAGGATACCACACACTCCGAGCACAAGCAAGTGGCCACAAGGCCAGTTCACATGCAGAGTTATAAAAGCACAAGCAGTACAGTGATCACAACCTAGCAAGAACAAGCATGCATGTACATATATAGATAGATCACAGTACAAGACAAGATCAAGAGACAAGCAGGTGAGGCAGAGTAGGCACAAGGCCTAGAGCAGTGCAGAAACGCTGATGATCACCAGACCCAAGGGCCTTGGTGAAGACATCAGCAGTGTTGGCCCGAGAGGCCACGTAAGCAGGGCGCAGCTGACCACGCTGCTGCAGCTCCCGAGCAAGAAAGTAACGAAGAGAAATGTGCTTCGTTCTGTGCTCCAGTCTCTGCTCCTGACACAAGGCCATCATGGCCTTGTTGTCAACGTACAGAACTGGAGGAGAACGAGACCGCTCACCCAAGTCGGTCAGCAGGTAGGTTAGCCAGCGTAACTCCTGTGCAGCCATGGCCCCAGCGTAGATCTCGGCCTCACAGCTGGAACCAAGCACAGAAGACGAACGAGTGGACCTCCACGAGACAGAACCAGAGCCGAGACTGAAAGAGTAACCCTGGGATGACCACTGAGTCGCCTAGTCGTCAGCCCAAGAAGCGTCGGAGTGTCCTGTGAGTACCACTGGACCCCGTCCTCCAAGCACAAGCCCCATGCCCGATGTACTGCACAGTAACGCAGTACCCTCTGCGCATCTGTCCAGTGCTCCTTCTTGTGTCGCCCGGGGGCGACGAAGCGAGCAAGGATGCTGAGAGGGTACGTGAGGTCAGGTTGTGTGCACGTCATCAGGTACATGAGGCAGCCCACAAGCTCTGGATACGGGCCACTCGGCTCTTCGGACTCGTCCGAAGGTGGAGCTGAGAGCGAGTGGCCGGTAGCCAGAGGAGTGGGCTGTGGCGAGGAGAACCGAAAGCGGAAGCGCTGAAGGACCTGGTGCACCATGTGTGACTGAGTCAGGATGATGGTGCACCGTGCTCTGTCCCGGGTGATCAGCAAGCCAAGATAGCTACGTAGCTCACCCAGGTCAGTGCAAGTGTGTCTCTTCTGCAGCTCCGCCTTCACAAGGGTCAGCGCCTCAGTGTCGGCAATAGCAAAGGCCAAGTCGTCGACGTACACGGGGATGTAGAACGGCGGCAGAGTAGGGTCGGTGCGGAGAAGCAGCGACGGGTCAGCAGTGGAAGGAGCAAACCCAAGAGCCGCAAGTGTCTTCCTCAGTGTGTCGTGCCACTCGCGGGGTGCCTGGCGGAGGCCGTAGACTGGCCGCCGGAGGCTCCACTGGGTACCCTCTGGAAACGACCCAGTGAAGCCAGGTGGGCGGCGCAGCCAGATCTCCTCGTGAAGGCTGCCCTGCAAGAAAGCTGTGGAGAAGTCGAGGGAGTGCAGCTCGTAGTCACGCTGTGCTGCAACGTGCAGCAACACCCGAAGAGTAGTCATCTTCGGGGTGGGGGAGAAGGTCAAGAAGAAGTCGACCCCCTGTCGCTGATTGAAGCCTCGAGCAACGTAACGCGCCTTGAAGGCAGGCGGAGAACCCGGCGGCCGCTTCACTATGAAAATCCACATGCCATCGACTATGTTCGCCCTAGGAGGGGGAACCTCGTCGACGTAGGTGCCTGTGGACTTCCAGGAAGCCATCTCTGCATCCATGGCTTTCTGCCACTGAGAGGAGTACTCACCCGTGATCGCCTCTCCGTAAGAGCGCGGGGTGGGGATGTCAAGTGCATCCAGGTCTCCCTCAGGTCAAAGCAGCATGGACGCGAAACAAGGTAAAGCGGTCGCGAGACACTCAAGCTCAAACTGCCTGTCCTCAAGGACGTCACAGCCAAGGGCAAACTCACCCCCGACGGACGGAGGACAGACGGACTCAGACTCAGTAACAAGACTCGCGATGTAGTCGAGACGACTCCTAGCAGAAAAGTCGACTAGCTCAGTGACTAGGGCAAACGCAGCAGTAGACTCAAAGTCAGGGTCAGTGACGACAGTAGCGAGGAGACGAGTGACAGTAGGACTAGCAGCACGAGCAAGGTCGGACTCAGGGTCAGGAACGTCAGGAAGAGAGGACGCAGGAGGAGACGGCAGGGCAACACGCTCTGGAACAGAGGAAGGACGAAGTTCCATAACGTGAGTGCCTGGGACAGCAGGAGGACGATGACGTGGGATACGACGAGCACGAACAGGTGTGGAAGCACGAGTCTCAGGCTCACAACGCGCATTCAGGGACGCAGTCACCTCAGTGTGAGGAGCAGGAGCAGGCAGCGGGGATCCAGGTAGTAGCTGTGGCTGAGATTGGTCTGTCGGTGGACACAGAAGAGGTGCAGTGAGGCCAGTGGAAGACGGGAGACTAAGAACCTGGCGAAGGGTGGTGGCAGGGACGACTGCGGCTGCGGGTAGGAAAACGGTCGGCGCGGAACAGTACCCGTACCGTCAGCCGCTCCAGCAGCTCCAGCTCCAGCACGCCCAGTACCTCCACCTCCAGCACCTCCAGCTCCAACACCTCCAGCACCTCCAGCACTAGCAGCTCCAGCACCTCCAGCACCAGCAGCTCTAGCACCTCCATCACCAGTAGCTCCAGAACCTCCAGCACCTCCAGCTCCAGTACCTCCAACACCTGCAGCTCCAGCACCTCCAGCACCAGCAGCTCCAGCACCTCCAGCACCAGCAGCTCGAGCACCTCCGGCTCCAGTACCTCCAGCTCCAGTACCTCCAGTACCTCCAGCACCAGCAGCACCAGCACCTCCAGCACCTCCAGCTCCAGTACCTCAAGTACCTCCAGCACCAGCAGCACCAGCACCTCCAGCACCTCCAGCTCCAGTACCTCCAGTACCTCCAGCTCCAGCACCTCCAGCACCAGCAGCACCAGCACCTCCAGCAACTCCAGCTCCAGTACCTCCAGTACCTCCAGCTCCAGCACCTCCAGCACCAGCAGCTCCAGCACCTCCAGCACCAGCAGCACCTCCAGCTCCAGGAGCACCTCCAGCACTAGCATCTCCAGTATCTGCAGCACCTCCAGCACCAGCAGCTCTAGCACCCCCAGAACCAGCACCCCAAGACTCAGCACCCCCAGAACCGGCACCCCCAGACTCAACACCCCCAGAACTGGCACCCCCAGACTCAGCACCCCCAGAACCACCAGAGCCCACAGAGACAGGCTGCGGAGGCAGCGAAGACGGCCGAGGCGGAAAACCAGGAGGGGTCTCCAAGTGCTGGGAGCGGCGATTCGTCGCCGTGTCGTCAGTCGCGGGGTCACCCCCCTCAGCTGGGCCAGAGGTGTCAGAGGAGACCTCGAAAGGCCCAACCAAGGGGGGTGGGTCGACCTGAGACACACCTGAGGGAGCAGGACCCTGCGGGGGGAGGGGGTCTACCGGAGGAGGACCTGGGACTAGGAAGAGGGGCGGCGGGGAGAGCGGGGAAGACGCGTGCGGGTGGAGACGGTAGAAGTAGACCGACTCGTCAAAGGTGACGTCCTGTGAAGACAGGACCCGGCGCGAGACAGGGTGGTAAAACTGCCAGGGCGGGGCGTCGGTGGGGAAACCAAGGAAGACGCAGCGGAGAGTGCGAGGAGAGAGCTTGCTCGCGATGGTATCGCGAACAAGGGAGAGCGCGCCCCAGACCCGAAACGCCGACGCATCGCCAACCTCCCCCGTCCAACGCAGTGTAGGCGAGGTCTCTGGCACAGAGACACGGGGCCAGAGGTTGAGCTGATGCGCGGCGTATCGGACCGCAAACGGCCACAGAAAATGGGGAGCAGCCGCATGGATCATGGACGTGTGAGCAACGTCCATGACTAAGCCATTGCGGCGCTCAGCAATCCCATTCTACTATGGAGAGGCCGGAAGCGTGAACGTCAAGCGGATGCCCTCCGCACGACAAAAGTCCCGAAGGAGGCCGGAGGAAAACTCACCGCCTCTGTCAGAGTGCAGTCGCAGGACCTGGAGGTCCTGCTCAAACCGAGCGCTCAACTGGCGACGAACAGCGCTGATCCAGTCGATCAAAACTCCTCGGACATCCACCTTGCTCCGCAAGGTGAAGACCGTGGTGTAGCGCGTGTAGTCGTCAACAATCAGCAGAAAGTAGCGCTCCTGGTCCTGTCCACGGACGCGGGCTGGGCCCCACACGTCCATGTGGAGAGTCTGCAGAGGAGCAGTGGTCGGCGGAAATGAGGAGGAGTGAGGAGCGGCGCGCTGCCGCCCCTCGACACAGGGAATGCACGGCGGTGCAAGCGTGCATGCCACGCAAGCGCGGCAGGGAGGGGTGACCAAGACGGTGGTGCCAGAGGAGAGTCTGGTGCGAGAGTAGCCGGCACGAACAAGACGCAGCTAACTGACCCGACGCAGCCACCTGTGCAGACGCAGCCACCTGACCTGACGCAGCCACCTGGTCAGTGTGTACAGGCTAGACCCAGGGCTTCGGGTGAACGTGGCGAGGTGCTCGCCAGTGCGTGAGTCCGAACAGATCGCCACACGCTCACCTCCAGGAGTGAAGGTACTGACCAACTCGTCCTGGAGGACAGCGTTACTCACCAAGTTCTTAGAGAACGAGGGGATGTGGAGACCGGACAGAGAACCGGAGGGGACTGCCGGACAAGGGAGCACAGTGGAGGCTCGTGCAACAACTGGGCCCCTAGAGGGGTCAGCCAGAGAGACTAGGACAGGTGCTGTGAGCGGTGTGACTGTGGTGCAATCGCGAAAGAAACAGCGAGACGCGCCTGAGTCAAGTGTGAAGGTGTGCAAAGCCTCAGCAGAAGCAGTACCTGCGGCAGCAAACTCACAAGCACCTAGAGCAGCAACCTCTACACCAGCAGCGAGCGGCACACACGAGTATCAGTCACCCTCAACACTAGCAGCACCAGCATACATAGCATGGATTCCAGCATTGATCTTCGCAAAGTCAAGAGCAAACACATCTACCCCCTTCCCTAGCAACGCTAACCAGTTGGGGGGAGCCAGCTCGTCTCCGTACTCGGTGCGCCAGGCATCCTCGAGACGACAGAAGCAACGATACTCAGTATGCCCAGTCTTCCCACAGGGCTCACCAGTCCTTGGCCCCAAGCGCCAGACGTACGGGCAACGAACATTGGCCCCAGTGGAGCCATGCTGAACCACCCACTCATGAAATTCCTGAGGGGTGCGTGGCTGCTGCTGCTGTCCACCCCCAGTGCCTCCGCCGCCACGAGCTGCACCACCAGTCGCCGCCCCAGAGCCTCCGCCCCTGCCAGCTCCACCACGACCTCCACCTGAGCCCCCTCCGCCCCCTCCACCGCCTCCACCACCCCAGCCACCTCCACTGCCGCCACCACCACCACCGCCTCCACCCCCACCACCACCACCGCCACCACCCCCTCCAGTGCCCCCCCCACCACTCTTACCCCCCTTGCCCTTGCTGTTGCGGCGCCTCCCACTAGGAGCAGACGCATAACCGACCTCCTCAGTACGAAGGAAGTCAACAGCAGCAGCAGTAGCAACGGAGGGCGCGAGAAGGGAGGGAGAACACCCTAAAGAAGGGGGAGCGGGGAGTGCCACGAGAGGCAGCGACAGCGACGGAGCTCTTCTCTGCCTCGAGAAGATGCTTCTCCAGCAGGGCAAGGGTGATCTCGGTGGGGTCGAGAGCAAGAAAGTGATCTCTAACAGCGCGGAGGGAGTCAGGGAGGCGAGTAACGAGGTAGTAGAGTGTGATGTACATCGGGGGCGGGTTCGCAGCCAGAAATTCCGGCTTGAGGGCGGCACGGTAGCGAGCTTCACTAGAGCGAAGGTGGGTGAAGAGGTCAGCGATAGTCTGAAACTCAGACAGCTCAGGGTGGAGGTACGGCAGCATGATACGGCCTAGGGCAGCAGACGAGGGGGAGGAGTAACGTGTCAAACTATAATTCTATAGTTTGTGTAGTTCTAGTCTAGGTGTTCTCCCTTGTGTTATTTTGTACTTGCAATAGGGTTAGGTTTTATATATATCTTGTTTGTACTTTCTGTTTTTGTAAATTTTACATTGTGACATGGTATAGAGCTAGGTTAACCCTAGCGAGATTTTCCCCTTGGGAAAAATCACTCGACTATCATGGGCCCACCTAGTCGCGCCCCGTCCTAGACCGCCCGTAGCGCGCTTACCTTAGGCCCCGTCGCCCGTAGACCCCCCCCCCCCCCCCCCGTCGCGAGTTGCCCGTCGCCCGTTTCCCCCCGTCGATCGCGGCCGTTTAATCATTTTTTTCCCGTCGCCCGTCACCCGTCGCGGCTGTTAGTTAACGGGCCCCGCGGCCTTTCGTTAGCGGGCCCCGCGGCCTTTCGTTAGCGGGCCCCGCAGCCCTTCGTTCGTGGGCCCCAAGGCCCCTTCGCTAGCGGGCCCCGCGGCCGCGTCGTTAGTCGCATGCACGCACAGCAGCAGCCGCGCGCACGAGCGACCCGTCGCCCCACCCGTTTCCCACCATCGTAACCGCCGCCCCACCCGTTAGATGCGGCCCCACCCGCTGCCTTACCCGCCGCCCACCCTGTTAGCCGTCGCCTCACCCGCGATCTGCCGCCCCACGAGCAGAAAACCGCCGCCACACCAGAAATCCGCCGCCCCCAGACCTGAAACCCGTCGCCCCACCTGGAAATAGTTGCCCCAGACCTGCTAGAACCGTCCTAGCAGCGCCAGCAGCCGCTAGAAACGTGCTAGCAGCACCAGCAGCCGCTAGAACCGTCCTAGCAGCGCCAGCAGCCGCTAGAAATGTGCTAGCAGCGCCAGCAGCCGCTAGAACCGTGCTAGCAGCGCCAGCAGCCGCTAGAACCGTGCTAGCAGTGCCAGCAGCTGCTAGAAATGCGCAAGCAGCCCCACCTGTCCAGCAGCCCCACCTGAACCGCACTGAACCGCACTGAACCGCGCAGAACCGCACTGAACCGCGCAGAATCGCACTGAACCGCACAGAACCGCACAAAGCAGAACCAGCAGCAGCTTAGGCTGCCACCAGCAGAACCAGCAGCAGCTTAGGCTACCACCAGCAGTACCAGTTGCAGCTTAGGCTACCCCCAGTAAAACCAGCAGCAGCATAGGCTGCCACCAGCAGAACCAGCAGCAGCTCAGGCTGCCACCAGCAGAAGCAGCAGCAGCTTAGGCTGCCACCAGCAGTACCAGTTGCAGCTTAGGCTACCCCCAGTAACACCAGCAGCAGCATAGGCTGCCACCAGCAGAACCAGCAGCAGCTTAGGCTGCCACCAGCAGAACCAGCAGCAGCTTAGGCTACCACCAGCAGAACCAGTAGCAGCTTAGGCTGCCCCCCAGCAGAACCAGCAGCAGCTTAGGCTGCCGCCAGCAGCAGCTTAGGCCCACTTGTAAGCACCCCCCCCCCCCCCCCCCCCCCCCCCCCGTTTCTAGCTACTCACATGGTGTGTACTAGAGTTCTACAGCAGCATGGCCAGCCGCAGCACTCCCGGCAGTGGGGACCTGCAGGTCCAAAGTGTGGAGTCCCCAGCAATGGCTCAGCTAGCAGTGGGCGAGACGTCGGCCCCTGCGGGTACCGGGCCCTGACAGGCCCTAGTGCTGGCACTACCTCCTGGAGTCCTGACCACTCTGCGTCCAGCTGCTACCGTCGACTCGACGACCTCCACCGTGAGCGTTTTGGTCCTCATGCTATTACACCGCACTGGCCCTCGCGACTTCGCCAGCGCACTACTGCACCAGTTGAGTCTCACCTACCTGGTCTAGGACCGTTCCCAGCTGCACGAGTAGAGACCTGTGTTTCCAGTCTTGGTGCGTGTGTTGTTTCCAGTCCAGGCGCCTCTGAGGGTCTTTGTGTAGGAGCTGCAGCTACCACTAGTCTAGCACCAGCCGTTGTAGCTGGATCGGGTGCGACCTCACAGACTGCACAACTTTCCTTCACCCTAGACTCTGGAGCGTCCAGCTGTTTCTTTCGCGACTGTACTGACCTCACACCACTGCGCACTCCAGTCACTGTCGCCTTGGCTGACCCCTCTATGGGACCTGTAGTTGCCCGCAGCACCACCACTCTCCCGTTTCCGGCGGCTCCCTCTGGGTTCCTCACAGGTTACTACACCCCCTCGTTCTCCAGGAACCAGGTGGGTGTCAGTCACCTCCACGACCTAGGTGTAGTCACTACTTTCCCAGTGGACGAGCATGTTGCCTCTTGCACAGTCGGTACCACTGGGGCCCCTCTGGCCACTTTTCATAGGGAGCCGGGCTCTGGTCTGTACTCGCTACACACTGGGTCCCACCACACTTGGTCAGGTCAGGTCAGGTCAGGTCAGGTCAGGTAGCTGCTGTGTCGTGTGACTGTCGGTCCCTCACCCACCCGTCGGTCCTCTGGCACCACCGTCTAGGTCACCCGTCGTTCCCACGTCTCAGTAGGATGGCACGTTACCGTCTAGGTCTGCCCCTCACTCCTCGTTCCCCCCCACCACGGCTCCCTTCCAGACCCTGCACTTAGACGTCTGGGGCCCCTCCCCGTTCCTTGGCCCACGTCAGGAGCGCTACTTCCTGATTGTGGTGGACGACTACTCCCGCTACACCACGGTTTTCCCCTTGCGACGGAAGGCCGACGTGCCTACCGTCCTCGAGCCGTGGTTACTAGCGTGGGGTGGCGCCCACAGCCTGTGTGGGCTTCTCCTACACTCGGACCGTGGTGGTGAGTTTTCTTCCACTCGCCTGGAGACGTTCTGTCAGGGTCGGGGGATCATCCAGTCTTACACGCTACCAGCCTCGCCGCAGCAAAACGGGGTAGCCGAGCAACGCATCGGCCTGGTCATGGAGGTTGCCCGGACCTCCATGTGCCATGCCGGTGCCCCTCAGTTCTTGTGGCCTCAGGCAGTCCGCTACGCCGCGCACCAGCTGAACCTGTGGCCCAGTGATGCACGGCCACGGGTGACGCCGGTCTCCCTTTGGACAGGTTCCCCGGGCGTAGCAGCTGACTTCCGTGTCTGGGGTTCTCTGGCTCACGTTCGCGCCCCTGGCGCGAACAAGTTGTCTCCGCGCACTCGTGCCTGCGTCTTTCTTGGCTTCCCTTCGGATGCCTCTGGCTGGGTGTTCTACGACCCGGTCACCTACCAGTTCTTCGCTTCTCAGGACGTCACGTTCGACGAGTCTGTCTGTTACTACAGGAGTCGCCCCCACCGACGTACTGAGGTCTTTTCCCCCCCGTTGTTCCTCACCCTTGAGCCCCCCTTAGTCTCCCCGGTAGCCCCCCCCCTTTCGCGTCTTGCCCTGTCAGGTGTGTCGCACGTCACTCCGCAGTCGTCCCCCCCGCAGCGTCCAGTCCCTGTCGTGTCTGGGGGTGCGGGAGGTGCAGTTGCGGAGGGTGAGGGTACTGGGGCTGCAGGAGCTGGTGGTGTCTGCTCTAGGTGTGCAGGGGCTGTGGGCGTGGAGGTCACTCCTGTGGAGGACATGGCAGCCTCGACTCGGCGGCCTCGCCCCGCGTCACCCCCTGGCTTCTCGTCCGTCCCGCAGTTCCCTCCTCGTTCTTCTCTGCGGCCGGTTGTTGTGGAGCCTCCGGGTGTTCCTTCGGGAGGTACTGGAGGCCCCGGGGGTGTCAGTGGTGGAGGTGCTGGTTCTGGGAGTGCTGGAGCTGGAGGCACTAGCAATGTGGCGCCTACACCGCGCACTGTACGTTTCGTTACTCGTGAGCAGCATCTCCTCCGGTTGGAGAGGGAGGAGCGTGAGCGGTTTGAGAGGGCACAGCAGCAGCAGCAGCAGCAGCAGTCTGAGTCGCAGCAGCAGGAGAGCGTAGAGGAGGAGTTACAGTAGCAGCAGGTGCGGTTGCAGCCGCAGCAGGAGAGAGTAGAGGAGGAGTCACGAGTGCAGCAGCGGGTGCAGTTGCAGTCGCAGTAGGAGAGAGTGGAGGAGGAGTCACGGCCGCACCAGGAGACGGTAGAGCAGGGGTCCCGTTCGCAGCAGCAGGTGCAGTTGCAGACACAGCAGGAGAGAGTAGAGGAGGAGTCACGACCACAGCAGGAGAGGGTCGTGCAGGAGTCCCGGTCGCAGCAGCGGGTGCAGCTGCAGCCGCAGCAGGAGAGGGTCGTGCAGGAGTCCCGGTCGCAGCAGCGGGTGCAGCTGCAGCCGCAGCAAGAGAGGGCAGGGGAGGAGCCACAGGAGCAGCAGCAGGGACAGGTACCGTCGCAGCAGACGCCAGAGGAGGCGGAGCGGTAGCGACTGCGCCCGCGCGACCTGCCCGACCCAGCACCTGCACGCTTGGTTCGTGGTCCCCTACCGTCCCCTCCTGTTCCCCCCGTCCAGTCCCTTTTCCTCGTCCCAGTGGACTCGTCGTCCTCCCCTCAGTCGTGCTGTGTCTCCACAGCCCCGTCGGTCTCGTTACCGTGCAGACGTCCCGTTTCACCTTGTTCTCCGCTCTCGTGTTCCACCTCCTCTAGTCCTTCCACAACCTCCTGAGTCATCCCTCACTGTGCTTCACGACCCGTTGTCCGACTACCTCCGTGCCTCCCGTCATGTCGTCTCCCGTGTTTTGTCCGCGTTGGTCACTCACCCGACTGCACCTCTGTCGTCTGTCTCAGCACTTGTTACCACTGTCGCTGGCTTTGCCTCTTCCCACCGCCTTGACTACGCCGCTCACTTGGTGAGTGGCCCTGCTTTTTCTCCGTCCTCTGGGGGTGCTCCTGTCTTTCCCCTGGAGGTCCTAGAGGAGAGGCAGTTTGAGCTTTGTTTCCTTGCGGCCGCAGTTCCTCATCTCTGCGCCATGCTGCTTGCCCCTGAGGGGGATCCAGACGCTCTTGACATCCCGATCCCTCGCAATCACGCTGAGGCGGTCTCGGGACCTTGGGCCTCGTACTGGATAGCAGCTGAGGAGGCAGAGATGGCATCTTATAGGTCCACAGGCACTTACGTCGACGCATTCCCACCACCTGGGACGAACGTCGTCAGTGGCCGATGGCTCTACAAGGTGAAGCGGCCGCCTGGATCACCACCAGTGTTCAAGGCGCGCTATGTGGCGAGAGGCTTCAGTCAGCGAGAGGGGGTGGACTTCTTCCAGACCTTTGCTCCCACCCCAAAGATGAGTACTCTTCGGGTGTTGCTGCATATTGCAGCCCAGCGCAACTACGAGTTGCACTCCTTGGACTTTTCCACCGCGTTCCTTCAGGGGAGTCTGCACGAGCAGATCTGGCTGCATCGCCCGCCTGGCTTCACTGGCTCTTTCCCTGCTGGGACCCAGTGGCAGCTGCGTCGACCAGTCTACGGTCTGCGTCAGGCTCCACGTGAGTGGCACGACACACTTCGCTCGACCCTTGCAGCGCTTGACTTCTTTCCGTCGTCTGCCGACCCGTCACTGTTCGTCCGCCGTGGCTCGACCCCGTTCTTTGTCCTGGTCTACGTCGACGACCTGGTGTTCGCCACTCCCGACCGACGCGCGCTGGCCTCCGTGAAGGAGGAACTGCAGAGGAGACACACTTGCACTGACCTTGGTGAGCTGCAGCACTACCTTGGCCTGCAGATCACCAGGGACAGGGCAGCTCGCACCATTACGCTGACTCAGTCGCATATGGTCGAGCAGATCCTCACGCGGTTTCGCTTCCCGTTCTCCAAGGTACAGCCCACCCCTCTTGCTGTGGACCATGGGCTTACGGCTCCACCTTCGGACGAGCCATTTGAGTCCAGCGGTCCATATCCTGAGCTGGTGGGTTGTCTCATGTACCTGATGACCTGTACTCGCCCTGACCTAGCTTACCCTCTTAGCGTCCTTGCGCGCTTTGTTGCGCCTGGGAGACACCGACCTTCCCACTGGTACGCTGCTAAGAGGGTGGCGACGTATGTGGCGAGTACATCAGGCATGGGACTTGTCCTTGGAGGGAAGCAGCCAGTTACACTTACAGGTTTCTCGGACTCGTCGTGGGCCGACGACGCAGAGTCGCTGCGGTCTACACAGGGTTACTGCTTCAGCCTTGGGACCGGAGCTGTTTCGTGGAGGTCGACTCGGGCGTCGTCCGTCTCTAGTTCCAGCTGTGAGGCAGAGGTGTACACTGCGGCCATGGCCGCCCAGGAGCTTCGCTGGCTGTCTTTCCTCCTCACCGACCTTGGTGAGCGGCCTCGCTCTCCCCCAGTCTTGTTCGCCGACAACAGGTCTGCCATCCTGTTGTGCGAGGAGCCCCGACTGGTTGGGAAGGCGAAGCACATCCAGCTTCGCTACTTCCTTCTGCGTGAGTTGCAGCAGCGTGGCCAGGCACTCGTTCGACGTGTGGTCTCTGAGGCCAACACGGCAGATATCTTCACCAAGGCGTTGCCGCCTTGTGACCACCAGCGTTTCTGCACCCAGCTTGGCCTTGTGCCTGCCCGTCCTCACTTGCTTACGTAGAGATGCCTTGTCCTGCATGTCTTGTACTCTTGCATCTCTTTATATTTGCTATATACCGGCATGTGGACTGGTCTTGTGCCCCCTTGCTTGCTCTCGGAGTGTGTGGTGACTTTGAGCTCCACCCTGAGATTTGTCTTGTTCTTGTGGACTGGTCTTGTGACCGTTGATTGCTCTTGTTGTTTCTACAGGACTACCGTCACCTAGACTATGGGGGTGTGTCAAACTATAATTCTATAGTTTGTGTAGTTCTAGTATAGGTGTTCTCCCTTGTGTTATTTTGTACTTGCACTAGGGTTAGGTTTTATATATATCTTGTTTGTACTTTCTGTTTTAGTAAAATTTACATTGTGACATAACGAGCAACTACAGCGTCATAAAGGTCCTTAGCCGTACTAAGCTGGCCGAAATGAACTCGTTCCTCAAGCGGGAGGGCATTGCGGACAGAAAGGCAGGCGGCAGCATCGCGGGTGAGCCACTGAGTACGAAGAGCACGCGCAGCTGTATCCTCAGGGGCTAGGCAGGTACCGGACACGTGTTCTAACAGAGAAACGTCCTCCCTAGCCTGGCTCTGTAGGTACAGCTGGAGATCCTCGAGCCAGCAGTCAAACCTAATCGGGCGCCCCTCCGCGTCAAAGGCAAGGACATTGAGTGTAGCCATCGTTAATAGCAGCAGTAGTAGCAACAGTAGCAGCAGTAGCAGTAGCAGCAGTAGCAGCAGCCGTAGCAGTAGCTTAAGCAGCAGTGCAGCAGCAAAAACAGATATGCCAGGCAACTAGGCAGCGTGCGCGGCTCGGCAGGGCGGCGCGGCTCAGCAGGGCGGCGAGGCTCGGGCAGTGCGGCGCGGCTCGGGCGGTGCGGCGCGGCTCGGGCAGTGCGGCGCGGCTCGGGCACGGCGGGGAAGTGCGGCGCTGGCAGCAGCAGCAACTTAGCAGCAGCTGCAGTGCGGGCAGGGCGCGGGCGGTGCAGGCAGCGCGCGGGCAAGGCAGGCAGCGCGCGGGCAGGAAACGCAGCGCGTGGGCAGCAGCAGCAGCGCGCGGGCAGGAAACGCAGCGCGCGGGCAGGAAACGCAGCGCGCGGGCAGCAGCAGCAGCACACGGGCAGCGCAGGCAGTGCGCGGGCAGCGCAGGCAGCGTGCGGGCAGGGCGCGCGTAGGCCTAAGGCAGCGCGCGTGCAGGCAGCGCGAGCAGGCCGCTAGCAGGGCAGCGTGCGGGTCGCGCGCTAGGCAGCTGTGCGGGCAGCTCGACGGGCAGGGCAGGCCGTGCAGGGCAGGGCAATACGGGCAGATCGGGCAGGTCGAAACTATCGGTGGGCCCTAACGGAGCGGTCCTACGGACGGACCCGCTTTGAATACCATGTCAGAAGTAGGAACGTAAGAATGACTAGAATGAGGACAGTACAGGATTGTATAGCTAACCCTAATTGGGGTTGTACCCCGTACAGAGTACCCCACTATAGCCTAGCATGTAGAATTGTAATTTGACAACAATTCCTTACTGCAACACTCGTTAGCGAGTCCATCCCGAGGGTCACGCGACCCTCACGTTCGGCCTACATTTCCGCAACCGAACCACTCCCGAGTCGCCTCCGCGCCAATCGCAACCCTTTCGAGCCAGCCTCGCCCGACCTTCCCGCCTAGCTAGGATTTCTCCTATTTAGGTCTCGTCACTTTCATTGTATCGGCATTGAGAATTCAACGTTCTCGATTTTCGTTATTCTGCGCACTCTGCAAGTTCATACGTAACATCAAGGGAGGAATGTAACCCATAGTGGAGCCACGTAAAAGAGGAAAAGTTTAGCAACACGGACACGAGGTTAGGTTTCATCACTTACGTGAGCCGGGAATCGAACCCGGATCTTTTGCTTGGAAGGCAAATATCCTAACCATTGGACTACTGACATTGTGAACTTTTATGCTAGTATCAAATTGTACAAATAGTTTTTTTATCCTAAGCAGCGATTTCCTGTGGTGCAACGATTGTCGGCCGATGGCAAGTCGCATGGTCGGGTATGGAAGAGGAGGGGGAGGCGCCGACGATTCTCGTGCCAGCGACGCTGGCGCCGCTGGCCGCGGTCGGGGTAGAGAAAGCGCGGACAGCGGCGGTCCAGGGCGTGGCTCTCGGCACCCGCAGGTGGCGCAGCAGCAGCCAAGGAACCAGTCTCAACGGCCGTCAGGCCAACAGGCTTATCAACAAGCAACGGTGGAAATCAACTCTGCCAGATCGGCGGGCGGGAGCCGAATCGGAAGTGGCGGTTATCCGAGGTCCGGTGGGGGGGGATTTCAGGGTTCCGCCGCTGAAGGCGGCGCAGAGAGGGTAAGCAGCGGAGGACGTTTTCCGCGGGTTGCGGAGCAGAGCGGGGTATCGGCGCGCAGCGAGGCGGCGTCCGCCAATTTTCCGGAAGTTACTTCCGCCAGCGGCGCGCCAACCTGCACTCCTGGATTGGCTGGAGTGACACGTGGCCAGCGCAGAGTGGATCACGGCCGATCGACTGCCGCCACGTCAGATCCTGGGTAGGCGAGAAGATGTCATCTCATCTCCATTCCATCAGTTTCCCTCGCTCTCTTGCTCTCGCTCCATCCGAGTAGTCTCACATTGCCTACTCGGATACCTACCTTAAACCAGTGTCTCCCCCTTTCTCCGTATTCCTACCTTAAAACCCGTGTCTCCCCCTTTCTCCGTATACCTACCTTAAACCCGTGTGTGTCTCCATCGCATCTGCAGCACCACCAGCGCCAGCCGTACCAGTAGCGGCAGCGGCAGCGGCAGCGGCAGCGGCAGCGGCAGCGGCAGCGGCAGCGGCAGCGGCAGCGGCAGCGGCAGTGGCAGTGGCAGTGCGAGCGGCAGCGAGCGCAAGGGGGTGCTGGTGGTGGGGTTCTTTGGCCCGAATGACTCACAGCTCACAGCACTGCTCAACCACCTGCTGCAGTACCCTGCCTTCTCCTCCCCCTCTTCTACCGAGTCCGCTTCCTATTTTGCTGGAGAGGCTAATAGCGGGTATGTGGCTGCTGCTGGTGCTGGTGGTGGTGGTGGTGGTGAGGGCAAGGAGGATGTTTTTGGTGCTGCCACGTGGCGACGACTGGGGCTGCCACGTGGCATGCTGGAGCACGTTTATGACCGGCAGCAGAACCTGGTGCTGGTGAAGCTGTGCACGAGTGTGAGTGAACGAACAGCTAGGAGTGCTGGTAAAAGTGTGACTAAAAGCGCTGCTAAGGGTGCTTCTAAAAGTGTGACTAAAAGCGCTGCTAAGGGTGCTGCTAAAAGTGGGACTAAAGCGAGGGGGGGTGGAGAGTATGGTAAGGGGAAAGGGAAGGGGAGTAAGAGTGAAGGGGAGGTTGGGGATTTAGTGGTAAGAAAGGAGGAGGGAGCAGATTGTGAGGTGGGCGCTGGGGAAGGGGTGGGGGAACAGGTGGGGGAGGAGGTGGGAGAAGAGGTGGGGGAGGAGGAGGTGGGGGAAGAGGTGGGGGAGAAGGGAACTGAGAAAAGGGAAGAAGGGGACGGTCGTTCTGAAAAGGTAGACGGGGAGAATGGGACAGGGGAGGAGGAGGAGGAGGAGGAGGAGGAGGAGGAGGAGGAGGAGGAGGAGGAGGAGGAGGAGGAGGAGGAGGAGGAGGAGGAGGTGGAGGAGGAGGAGGAGGAGGAGGAGGAGGAGGAGGAGGAGGAGGAGGAGGAGGAGGAGGAGGAGGAGGAGGAGGAGGAGGAGGAGGAGGAGGAGGAGGAGGAAGAGGAGGAAGAGGAGGAAGAGGAGGAAGAGAGGGAGGAGGAAGAAGAGGAGGAAGAAGAAAACGACGGGGAAGAGGAAGAGGAGTTGGACGAGGAAGCGGAAGAGGAAGAAGAGGAAGAAGAGGAAGAAGAGGAAGAGGAGGAAGCGGAAGAGGAGGAGGAAGAAGGGGAAGAGGAGGGTGACATGGAGGCAGCGGTGCAGAGGGCGTGGCTGCTCTTATTCACAGCGTGCCACGTGGTGGTGTGTGTGAGTCTGTCGCCCCTCTTCCCCCCGCACCTGCTGCACTCCTTCCGCACCCTGCAGCACGCCAAGCTCGCCCTGCTGCCGCGCCTGCTGCTGCCCCACGCTCAGCACAGCGAGACGCAGCGGCAGCTGCCGGCGCAAGAGCCGGCCCACCCTGGGATAAACGCATCGCTGCTGCCAGCCCTCCCCCCAGAAATGCTCCTGCGCCAACTCTCTACTCATGCTGCTCCCACCAGCAGCAGCAACACCACCACCAGCAGCAGCACCAGCACCGACAGCAGCAGTGATTGCAGTGAGCACACCCCACAGGAGGAGGCGTGCAGGCTGCAGCTGCTGCCCGGCTTCACCACGCCCTGCCTGCTCTTCACCTTCCCCGTGCCCTTTGCCGCCGCTCAAGCCGCTCTCGCCGTGACTCACGCCGCAGGAGGTGGGGAGGGAGGGGGCAAGGATGGTGGCGCTGGGGGCAGGGAGGCAGCTGCAGCAGCAGCAGGAGGAGGATCAGCCACTGGTGCTGCTGCTTTGGCAGGGTCTGCTGGTGCTTCTGGTGCTGCTGGTGCTGTAGGTGCTTCTAGTGTTGGTACCAGTGCGGCCAGTGATGGGAGTCCAGCTGTCATGTCGCCGTTGGTCATCCGCCGACGCATGCAATCCGCCCTGGAGTCGCAGATCAGATCTCTGCTGAAGCGCTGCCGCCCGGTGGCCTCTGCTGTGGACGTACACGTGGCAGGCCCCCGTTGGCTGAGGCAATGGACGGCCATGATGAAGAGTGGAGCGCTGAGGCAGATGAAAGATGCGGAAGGAGCAGCAGCAGACACAGCACCTGCAGCAGCACCGCCACCACCAGCCATAGCTGCACCAGCAGCACCAGCATCAACAGCAGATGCGTCACTAGCAGCAGCGGTGGCAGGAGCAGCGTCCCCTCTGTTCGTCCTGGACCCCTCTCGCTGTGCTCTCGTCATCCACCACTCTGCTCTCTCCAACCAACGCGCCCTCTCTGCCGCTACCGACGCCCTCATGGCCGCTCAACTGGGCGGCAGTCCGGGCGGCAGTCCGGGCGGCAGTTCGGGCGGCAGTTTGGGCGGCAGTTTGGGCAGCATGGGACGAGAACCGGGCGGCAAGAACTCGAACGCGAGCGTGGCATCGCAGCAGCAGCAGGGCCTTCCTCTCTCCTTCTCTCTCCTCTCCCCGTCCTTCTCATCCCTCGCACCCTTCTCCCCTGTGCTTCTCAACCCGCCGGCACCGCTCTCCACCACACCGCAATCCCACGCACCCACCACCCTCACATCAGCCCTCTCAGCAGCACCCTCCTCATCATCAGAGCTAGTAGAGTCAGCTGCTGGGTCCATCTGGGACTTTATTGTGGGGCAGAGGGAGGTGATGGAGGCCCGGTGGAAGGCCGCTCAGCCTCTCCCAGGGAGAGGCGTTGGTTGTGCCAGTGTTGGGGGCAGAGGGGGAAGCGGCGGCAGGGACGGCAGCGGTACATCCTTATTGTCCCTTCCTCCAGCCGCAGCTATGCCAGCTGGTTCGGGTGCAGCAACAGGAGGAGGAGGAGGAGGAGAAGGAGAAGGAGCAGGAGAAGGAGGAAGTGAAGGGGCGGATGCGGAAGCAGGGCCAGTGACAGGGGCGGCAGCAGGTGTGGGGGCAGGGGCAGGGGTGGGGAGAGGGGGCATGAGGGGGAGGGGAGGGTGGGCGGGGGCGCTGGGGCTGACAAGAGGGGGAATGGGGGGAGGGGGGGCAAGAGGGCGCATGGGGGGAGGCGTGGGGGGGTCTGCAGGCGGAGTGGGGGGAGGGGGGCTGCCATGGGAGCTACCAGATTTTGACACGTGGCAGGCAGGGTGTGAGAGGGTGGCTCGTGTGGTGTGTGAGTGGAGAGGGAAAAGGGATCAGGGTTCTGGTCAGAAATGGGTGGCGGGGGTGGACGGAGGGTTTCAAGGAGATGCGAAGGAGTTTGGTGCGGTGCTGACCGCGTTTGGTTATGCTGGCAGAGGTGCTGGTAGCAGTAGGAAGAGGGAGGTGCAAGGAAGAGGAAGAGGGGCAGGAAGAGGAGGAGGAAGAGGAGGAGGAAGAGGAGGAGGAAGAGGAGGGGGACGAGGAGGAGGAGGAAGAGGAGGAGGACGAGGAGGAGGAGGACAAGGAAGGGGGGGTGTATCGGCAACACCATCACTCCAATCATCAACAGCAGCAGCATTACTCACGCCATCCCAACCTCCCCTCACGAACACGCACATGCACAGCGACCAATCAGATTCATCCAGCTCACCTGCAGCCCGCTTCTCCTCCTTCCTCTGCCGCACAGCCCTCACCCGCGCCCTCCACACCTACCGCAGGGGCCTCGGGCAGCTCTACACTGCCCGAGTGCACCACGCGCACGTTCGGGCAGCTGTGAAAACTTTTACTGAGACTGCCCGAGGACCTGCCCGTGAGGAGTGCTTTGAGCAGCTGAAACGGCAGAGTTATGAGCATTGGGTGGGGAAGGGAGTGGGAGGAGTGGGAGGAGTGGGAGGAGGGAGGCAGCAGTGTGAGGTGGTATCTGCCTTGGGATTGCCTTGCTGGTTACCGCTAGGGCATGAGAGGTGGGGGGTGGGAGCGAGGGAGGGGGTGCATGGGAGGGCAAGGAGGGCAGGGGAAGCAGGGGAAGCAGGGCAACGGGAACACACTGGTGCAGCTTTCTTCGAGAGCAGAGCGAGCAGGTGTGGGAGTGGGGCGAGCAGGCATGAGAGCGGGGCAGTGCTGCTGTGTGCGTGTGTTTGTGGCAGCACCCAAGCTCTTCTCTGTGACCCCTTCCTCTCTACACCCCTCTCCCTGCTCTCGCTCTCCTCCCTCCTCCGCCCATCTCTTCCCTGCTGCGACCTGCTCTGGTCCATTCCTCTTCACCGGACGACCTGGGGAGAAGCAAAGGCGAACAGGCAAAGCTCTAAAGCTGGCGAGACGGAATCTCAATGGAGAGAGGACGTGCAGAGGAGAGAGCGGAAGGGGGGTGAGGGGTTGGAATTTGAGTGGGGTGTTACTGTTCTGGGCAGTAGGAATTGGTACGACCCAATCAAGGGGGTCCAGCAGGAGGGGTTTCTGCCCGGGCAAAACTTTCTTCTGCCCTGGGCAGTCCAGCTACCGGCGATTTGTGTGGCGGAGGAGGGAGGCTGGGGTGCGGGCAGCAGCATAGGGGCAGGGAAGAAAAGCGAGTTTGTGGGTGTGGAGGGAGGCGCAAGGGAAGGTGGAGGGAAAGAGGGGGAGGTGAGGGAGGAGGTTGGGCGGGAGAGAGTGATAGGTGAGGTGTGGGCTGTGAGGAAGGGAGGAGGAGCAGAGGAGATGGAGGGAGTGAAGGAGTTGGGCAGGGTGCAGAGAGTTGAATCAGAGAACAGCAGAGGAGAGGGAGGGGAGGGAGGAGAGGGAGGAGAGGGAGGAGAGGGAGGAGAGGGAGGAGAGGGAGGAGAGGGAGGAGAGGGAGGAAAGAGAGGAGAGGGAGGAGAGGAAGGAGAGGAAGGAGAGGGAAGGGGTGAAGGGGAGGCATGTAGAGTGTCAGAGGTTGGGGGAGCTGCTGCGGAGAAGGGGTTGGGAGGTGGGAGTGGGGCGGTGGCCGCGACTCGCTATTGCATGGCTCGATACAGTGTAGGGGATGCTGGCGTTATTGCTGCACTAGAAGAGGGGGCTAAGATGGTGGTTGCAGAAAGGGAGTGGCAGCAGGGGCAGGGAGGGCAGGGCGTGCAGGGGCAGGGAGGGCAGGGCGTGCAGCAGGAAACAGAGGGGGAGGTGGGTGCACGGGCAGAGGACGGGGGGAAGGAGGAGGTGGGGGCAGGGGCAGGGGCAGGTGCAGGAGCAGGAGCAGGGGCAAAGGCAGCGGCAGGTACAGGTGCAGTGGCGATGGCAGGGGTACGTGGTCGTGAGATGCAGCCGCCCACCTCTTTCGCCCGTGTGGCAGCCATAGCAGCGGGGGCAGGCAGGCAGGCAGCAGCAGTGAACACAGCCGAGATGGCGTTCCCTCCCCTCACTGCCTCCGTGCAAGGAGCAGCGGCGCATGGGGTGACACTGACACATGTGCCTGATAAGGGTGGGTATGAGAAGGGTATCTTAGGGCCTGGGGCACCTGGGAAAAGAGCGGTAGGAGGTGGAGTAGCGCCAGTGGCTCCTGCTTTGAAGCATCAGCAGCAGAAGCAGCAGCAGCAGGTGAAGCACCCGCTGCAGCAGCCGCCTCTCCTGCCCACGCCCCCTCACGCCAGCATCCAGGCGCTTGGAGGAGACGCGGAAAAGAAGCTTCTCACTCGCCGCTCCCTGCTGCCCCACCCTCCTCCCAGCAGCGGCAACAGCGGCAGCAGTGGTAGCAGTAGGGCCACAAGCAGCAGCAGCACTGTCAGCAGCACCAGCACGAGTGGCACCAGCGGTAACAATGGCAGCAGCAGCAGCAGTGGTGTGAGGGTGGTGTCAGTGCGTGTCTTTCTAG